>JAVJGG010000082.1:4014332-4075654 GCA_035590195.1 Aviceda cuculoides
AATTAAAAAAAAAAAAAAAAAAGTCAGCATTAATTAGGAGCAAGTGCTGGTGGCTAGCAGGTTTTTTTTTTTTTTTTGCTTTCTCCACTTCCAGGAGCTGACTCCTGCCTGGAGGATCCTCTTATCTCAATAAATATTGCTAATAATTGAGGCTCTGTCTGCTTGCCACAACACTGTCCAGCTGCCGGGAGCATTTAGAGACGTCTATGTTATTCCTTAGCCAAAGCTGCGGTGTTAGCCTGGGGTATTAGTTCAACGCTGAATAATTCTGCGTGGTCTCATTGATTAATCATACAGTTAAGTCTTGCAGGGCAGGACTGTATGCAGGAAAGCCTCTAACTAGCCAACTAATTTAAGAAGTTGCTGAATGCACAGCCCAAGAGCAACACTCATTTATTTGTATTTCTTTATGCTGATGTGTTATAAAACACGCTTTTCCCAAAGGGCAAGGAGCAGAGACCCCAAGCTGTCCTTACTCATCCAGGCAGCCCACAGCTATGGAGAAGATTAATGCCTGTCCAAGGCTGGTTTAAACATATTCAGCAAGCCCTGCGTTTTGACAGAAAAATCAGGGTTTTGATGGGGAGAAGCTTGTCATTGTTTCTTTGGAAAGTTCTGTCTGCAGTGAAGAAAAGAACAGTTCTCCAGCTGAGGTCCTGAGTGCACCGTGAGGAACAGGAGACCTTCTGCTGGGGCATTTCACCTCCCACCCCAGAAGGTCTCAGGGCAATGTCCATTTGGGGATAATCTATCTGGACTCCCACCCCATAAGCAGCTGCACATCATCCATCTCTCTGGCTTGTTCCTACTCTTGTGGGCTTGAGCCACCATGGATCCCTTCTCTTTCATTCTCTTCTTAAGCTTTCCAGGCATGTAAAGGTTAATTCCATTTTCTTTGCTGTGAGGAATAGCCCCCAACCCCAAACGACTCTTCCTATTTATATCCCTGTATTAATCAGAAAGGCTGGCATTTCTACATCTACATGATTAAAAATTAGGAGACCGGATTCTGTAGTGGTGCCTTGTAATAATAACCAATCCTGGGAGCGCAGTGGATGAATAATGGAGCATGGCACTGTGCTACTGGCTTCTTGCTTTCCCTTCTTTCTTCTCCCCTTTTTATCTTTCATTCTTATCTTCCTCTTCCTCCTTTCCCAGGCTCAAGTTTGGGTGGGAAAAAAAATACATCCATCCTTCATTTTGCAGAAGTTAGAGCTGTTGAGAGACATCACTAATTCCTATTCATCAGACCCTCTCCTGCCCAACCAGATCCACTGGTTAGCGAGCCTGGAGACCATCAATAATTCATGGCTACCTGAATAACTGGGGGATAACCACTTACTCGGGAAGATGTAATCAGGACCCATTCTCTCTCCTTCTCTTATCTCCTTAAACAGCTCCCCAAGTCTTGCTGCTAATCCAACAGAGAGAAACAGGAGCAAAACATGGGTTAGAAAACAAGGTTTTCTGGCACAGGGAAGACAGGTGGTTCCATGTTTGTCTGCATTAGGTTGTCCCCTGTCCCATGATGTCCCCTAGGTTCCATGGCTAAGGCACAGGCTGGACTGCTTTGAGGGGGTGATGTTAAGCCAGTGGCTGCAAAAAAAAAAAAAAAAAAAAAAAGTCTTCAGATGTCAGCCAGTGGGACCAGCCATTTACAGGACATCAGTCAGGATTATTAAACATCCCACCATAAAAGTGCCTTCATTTAATTCCAAGATGCTCTTCAGAGAAAGGCTTGTGGGTTGTTTTTTTCCCTGCTTCACAAGATAGATTTCCAGTATTTTACAAGCTGAGGTCAAATTCAATTAATAGCTTCAGTGGGGGGGGGGGGGAAGGACAAACTACTGAAAAATATCAGTTTGGTTTTTTTTAAAGCAGTATAAACACATCCAATGAAAGGTGGTGGTTTGGTGGTTTTTTGTTTTTGGGTTTTTTTTTTTAAGTGAAAATAAACACTTCTTTAATAGTTAAATAGCATCAGAATGAAGCTGAATTTTCCACGTTTTCTTATTTCAGGACCTGACACATTTCAACTAACCCAAACCACAGATTTTCACTTTTTTTTTCACTCTTGTAGCCTGGAAAAAAATGTACATTTTGGATCCATGTAGAAAAGCTTTTTTTTCCCAGTCCCTGGGTTCCACCCACTGAGCTGAAAAATCCCATTACTCACAGCATTTGGCAGATGTGTGTGTGACCAGTGTTGTGTGCAACCAGCACATCTGCCTTGCCTACAAATCCTGCGCTGATGCAGGCAGCCACCTTTGAATTGTCAGAGAACATAATCCCTTTCCATCTCCTGAATTCTGCCCGGCACTGGAGGAGCCGGCGAGGAGTTTTTAAATGTTTCTCGGCCAGTTAAAATGCTGGGACAGCTCAGGAGCAGAAGCGGAGACGTAGTTGGGGATTTCAGAGAGGTCTCTGGCCAACTTCGACATTCGCTTTGCATGGCTGAGCCTGGTGGCAGCCAGCTCAGGGAGGGGGGAACAGCACTGACTTGTAAGAAAAGCAGCTCCACTTTGGTGGAAAATTGGCAGGTTTCCCCCAGCTGCATCCCCTCAGTAAGGATGCTGAAGGGTAGGAGGCTTTTGCCACCTGCTTCTGAGCTGGGTGCGAAGCAGCAATTTCTTCTTACATCCTTCTCTAGCGTGAGCTCTTCTGCTTGGGCAAGAGGGGCTTCAACAGGGATGCCTTTCCACTGCGTCCTCGACATTTCTGCTGGCTTCCCAATGCTGCACGGGCCCCGAGAGCTCCTGAAAGAGGCCGTGAGGTGGGTGGGCAACACATCTAACAAGACCAGCGTTTGGTTTCCCCAAGGATCTGGCTGGGAACAGCTAAAGTGACAGCTGTACGGACCTCTCCATCTTCAGAGCAGGCCTTGGCGAGAGCAAACCCAATCAGGGTAGTAGAGATGAAAGGTCCTCTCTGCAGGATTGGAAGGACAGCCCCTCTCTCCAGCTGAATTTCCCATCTCATACCGTGTTGGGGGTGTTTAGAGATGCCAGGCTTCAAGAGCTAGTAACAGAAGAGGAGACCATGCTCAGGTGCCCCTTATCTCCTGCTTCCCTGCTTCCATCCCTCCTTGTCTCTGGCATGAAGTACTTCCCAACACAAGAAACCGAGAGGCCACGGGGCTGTGCGATACCAGCAAAGCCACATCCTGTAACGAGGATGCAGCCTCGCACGGGCTGAGGTGGTCTCAAAGGAAGGTTGAGATCTTAAACGTCTCCTTGACACCCCCCCCCGGCAAAAATCTGCTTTCACAGAGGGAGATGCTTAAAAGACTTACCGTAGCAAGAGGGAGTCTGAGCAAACGCGAGGAGTTTCACAACCTTTGGCGCAGCAAGGCGGCAGCACAGATGATGAGTGAAAGCAACAGGGAAATCAAAGCAGAGCAAGGGAGTGCTCAGGGGTCCCTGCCTCCCTCCGTGACAGAGGGCTGGCAAGGGAGCCCTCTTCAAAGGCAGGCATCTGGAAACAACGCACCCGAAGCCCATAATAAGCTGTTCCCCTGCCTGAGTGCAATAGGTAACAGTCCAAATCCAGCTCCCCTGCCCTTCTCCTCCAAATCACCCTCACCTACCTTCTCGTTTGCAGTCAGAGGAACAGGGGTCAGACCAAAGCCCCTCTGAGCCCCATATCCCGAGTCCAGCAGCAACCAGTTATAGTTGCCTGGGGAAGAATAGAAGAGTAGGGCCAACAAGCCAGGATATTTCTTTCAGATACTTACCATCCTCCCACAGTTCGCAGCTCAGGGACATCCTGGGCCAGAGGTGTTTCTGAATATTTAGTAGCCCTTGGTGGATTTGTCTACCACAGACTTAATCCTTCGTATTACTGCAAAGCTCAGGCAGCCACCTGGCCCATGTCCCCTCTAAAACTTCAGCCAGTTTCTGCTGTCGTAGTTCAAATCTGGGGCACAGCTTGCACGCAAGCTGCAAAAAGGCAAGCCAGCTACAACGTGGTGAGATGGGGTTGCATGCTGCCCCAGCCACATCGAAGCCAGCTGCAGAGGTTTAGGAGGTGACAGTCCAGTCCTGGCAGCCCAGGCCCCACAGGTAACTCCAGAAAGGTCTGTTTAATGCTAGCAAATGACGTTGCCTCCTCTGTGCTATTTCCTTCCAGTTCCTCCAGATGATCCTGTCATTATGGGGGGGCCCGTCATCAGCCTGAGAGCAGGAGACCCCCTCAACTTGACCTGCCACGCAGACAATGCCAAGCCAGCAGCCTCCATCATCTGGATGCGGAAAGGAGAAGTCATCAATGGAGCCACCTACTCCAAGGTGAGGCAGGATGGGGCTGGGGACAAAGGCCGTGCTCTTCCCTTGCTTCAGAAGGGTGTACCGGGCCTGACACTGCTCTTCACACAGCCCCAAAAATCTAAGACAGCACCTTCAGCTCTGCAGAGCTGAGACTCTCACCCTACATCACCCCATACAACCTTCCCCATGGAGAGGCCAGGAGGAAAACAGTCAGGAGGATGCAAGTGCGCAACCACAGACTGCCACCAAAAAGGTCTGAATGTGTCTGGCTTCTTGTACCCTCTCACAGCTTATAATTGCCTGGCATGCCCACTTCTCCCCCCCAAAATCCCACCTGGGTGTGATGTTAATATTGTGTACAGCATCACACAGCCAACACTGACCTGGCCTTGGCTGTAGCAGAACCTCTGGATCAAAAAGGTGGTTGCAGTGACATATGTCCTCTCCTCCAACTGCAATTTTCCATGAAAAATTGTCAGGGTTGTTGGCATTTTTTAATTTAAGCGGAAAGCCTTTATTGGGTCATAAAGGAAAACATCAAAGAGCTATCAACAGTGTACTCAGAATGGGTACCCACATGTTCTCCTGTTTATAGATGCCTGATGTCTGGTAAGTGCTAAAGATTCAGTAGCACTTGACATTTCTGATGAAAATTTCTAAAGAACAAAATTCAAGACATAAAATGGGTCAGTTTGCAGCCATTTGTAATGCAAGCAAACTTCAAAGTCAGGAGTCAAAGGCGTTCCTCTCAAGCTCCTGAAGATCTTTTAATAAACATTTCACCCTCTGCTACCACTGTGAAGCCTCCATCCAGCCTCATTCCAGCAACATCCTGATTTGCTTGGAAAAGCAGAGGACCCAAAACACCCTCCTCCCCTTCTCCCTGTCACTCTGCAGAGCACACCGATACCTCAGTTAAAGCTGAGCTGCTTCCTTACAGCCAATGGGTGGGAACAGAGGGAGAAATTGCCCATCTCCCTGCATGCAATGCAAGAGGCAGCACTAATTAAAGCCAGAGAGAACTGACCTCTCCCTCTCTCAAATCAAGTGGAATTAATTAAAATTCAGGCCATTGACATGCAGTTTATAACTTATTCCATTCACCCCAAGCCTTCCTCTCCACCGCAGACTGCTCAGACCTGGCCCTGGGGAGCCAACATTTAAGCTCTTTCAGGCCCACAAGTAGTAGGTAGCAGAGAAGGAAGAATGCCCTTCCTTTTTTTTTTTTTTTTTTAAATATTTCCAACAAAAAAGGCTTTTCAGGCTGCAGCTCCATCTCACATGCAGTACAGAGATTTCCATAGCATTTTAAGCTGCTGTCAGGTATGATCTGGGAGGGGAGTCCTGTTCTGCATGGGGGAAACATCATCCCCCCCCCTCCTGGGGTCAGGAAAACCTCAGTTTGAGGCCGAACTTCAGTTTCTCCAGACATACTGGAGGTTTCCATGAGGCCCTTCCACAGACACATCCCTGCCACAAACAGGGAAAAGCAATGCTCCGGGGCCAGGCATGCGCAGGGTGGTCAGCCAGCACCAGTTGCACCAGCACTTGTCACCTTAAGCACCACTAGTCTCCACACATACACAGAAAATCCAAACTTGATCATTTTTCTGGCTGTCTTAACCTTGTCATATTAAAAAAGAAAAACAGCCTTCAGAAGACCTAATGGCCAATTTTAGACATTTTTGGAATGGGAGGCTTTGATTTTTGGCATCTGGGAAACCTTTCTCTGTTGAAGCTCCCTTTAATATCATTCCTCAATTCTCTTCTTTCTGCTTCTTTAAGAAAACTATAACCCAACCCAGATTTCATTTGATCCAGATATTCCAGTCAACCAAGAAAAAATCGTGTTCAGGTTACTGGTTGCCTGAAACCATTTATACTGAATGAGAATTTCTTTGTTTCTCTGAATTTCCAAGCCACCAACTGATTAATATGCAGCCCCCCTGCAATCACAGCCAGGCAGTACAGAACAGCCCCAGCTGACTGAAAACCCCTATGTTTACCCTGATCCCTACTGAAGGGGACAGGGAATGGTCCCTATAGCCCTAGGGGATATTACAGGATCCTGCAGGGTTTGGAGGCTAACCCAAAGCTCAGGGGCACTGCAGGGGGCAGATCCTGCCCAGGCTTAGGGCTCACCACATCCTCGGCACCAAAAGCAGAGCTGTTCCTCAAAGGAAGGGCACAAAAGGTGACAATAAAGCAAGCCCAGGACAGCATCCTTACCACCAAGGGCACAGAACAAGAGGAGCAGAGCAGGCTTGGTGGTCACAGAAGGGTCAACCACAGTGCAGAAATCTCCAGAAAGTCCACAGTGCTGAGGCAGCTCTGAAGTCAAGCCAGGAAATCTAATCTACATCACCACACCTAAAGCTGGGCTTAAGCTAGAGCCAGAGTTTAAATACAGCTCCTGGGCCTACGGGTGAAGAGCTCTTGGGTAGAGCCCCCAGATGAGGTTTGTCAGAGGTTTGTCAGGGAAATTAAGTACTTGTTGGTGCACTCAGGCCCCGACGATCACATACTAAGAGGTCTCGGTCCTACTTCTCTCCAGTTTCTGGGCTGACTGGTGACAGTTTCTCAGCACCGTTCCTTGTCTAGCATGCCTGAGAGGCGCAAACCTGTATGCGTGAACACTGTGTCACGATGAACCCAGGCGGTGAAAACATTAGCCCTGCTGCCATATGTTTGTAATTCAATAAAGCACTTGTCTTACATTGCGAGGAGGAAACTTGAAGGATACAGCCTGGGAGAGAAAAACTGCCTGGCAGGGTCCAAAATACGTAGTTAAGGGGTGGGTGCATCCGTGGGCATTTACCACTATTATCAACAGCTGGGAAAAGCTGTGTTTCTGGCATTTCTGGTCCCTGGATGATGTTGATAAACCGGAGAGAGGTCAGAGGAAAGCCCAGAGAATGATTGAAAGATTGAAAACCATGCAGCTCCTTAACAGTCTCCAAGGGCTCGATCGGTTTAGTTTACCAAAGACAGGGCTACAAGGTGAAGTGACCACGGCCTGTAAGAACGTGCAGGAGGATTGGGAGTCTGATAAGGCAGGGCTCACTGATAAAGGCATGGCAGGGCACCGTGGCTGGAAAAGTCAGGTAAGTCCGGGGAAGAAACAAGGTGCCGAGGCTGAGCAGATAGAGCTGGTTAACCACTGCTATACCAGGCTCGAGGTTTTGGATCTCCGGCGTCCTCTGATCCCCATCACACTCTTTCCTGGGATCTCGCTGGAGTCTCAGGTCTAGCCACAGCAAGGCTGGAGGGAAGCAGATGGGAGTTAAGTGCCCAGTTCCCAGGGAAGTGCAGTGAAATTTGTCTGTGCTATTCCCCTAAGGCTTCTTGGCAGATTCCAGCCAGAGGAACTGTTATTGCGGAGAGCGCTGCTTGGCTGGGAAACTCGTCTGAGCGCGGGCTAGCTGTGCGTGCGCAGAGCTTGCCACGACCCTCGGCCAGGGGAAGCAGCCCCTCTCCTGTAGGAAACTGCCTTTTTCTCATCTCTGTTTCTCCTCCCACAGACACTTCTCCGGGACGGCAAGAGGGAGAGTATCATGAGCACCCTTTTCATCGCCCCCTCCGACATTGAGAACGGGGAGAGCATCGTCTGCCGCGCCACCAACAAAGCCATTCCCAGTGGGAAGGAGACCTCCGTCACCATTGATATCCAGCGTGAGTACACGGCCGGCTGAGCTCCCTCTGGGTACTCTGTGATCTCAGCCTCCCTGCTCTCTCTATCGCTGCCCCAGGGCTGCACGCATGGGTCTGACTCCAGTCAGGAGCGGGATGCTGGAATTTGAGGGTTTCCCTTTACTGGCTTTACTGGTACATTGATACAGTGAAGTCAGAGGCAGGAGATCGCATCTCCCCTGAGCTCCCTGGGGCACCAGACGGACTCGAGCACCCACAGGGACAGGCTGCTTCCCAGCTTTTGTGCCTGGTGTCCATGGTTTTGAGCAAAAGCAGCACCAGCTGCCGTGCTCCGGGTGGCCGGTGGGCATTGCACGTGTCTGACTGTGTGCCCTGATCTAGGCCCTCTGGGGTCTTTGGAGCAGGGATGGATCCCAGATGGTTTTGGCTGAGCAAGCAGCATCTCTGGACACAGCCAGTAGCAGAGATAAGGCCCGTTAAGATTTCTGGTACAAAAGACATGTTTCCAGTCTTACAGGCTGTACAACAGCAAGTTTTTTGTATTGTTCTCCACTGAGATAGCACGTTAGACACCTAATCGGTGGGAAGTCTCCCTCCCGTGAAATACAGCTCGCGTCAATCACCATCTGCTGGGGACAGGTGTGTGTCGAGAGCCATATCATTTACCCTTTACTGTAAATCCGTGAAGCAAAATCTTCTTTCCTCAAAAATTCACGTTTCACAGATCTCTTCCCTCCTCCTCTGCAATAGCTGTTGCTCTCAGGCTCATCCTGACCTCCCTCCAGCCGGGCTTCATTTGCACGCACAATTCCTGCAGCTGTATTTACCAACAATTTGCAAATGCAGGGTGTTCAATATTAGCATGCCAGCTGCTTTCCAGAGTCCAATTAAAACTGGCTGAACAAACTCAAGCACAGCAGAAAATTCACCATTTAAGACTTCCAGCTTTTGCTGCTGGAAGATTAACAGGCTCTTGGGTCTCTGGATAGCATGTCCTGACAGAACCGGCCAGATAAAATGAGATAATAGCATGGGTTATTTCACAGCCAGCAAACAGTTACAATAGCTGGAGACGCACACGCATTCTCACAAACAACGCAAAGCCGGAGACATCATTACACTGTGCTGTACAGTGTGGGGCAGGAGACGTGAGCTGAATCCCTGAGCCTGATGGAATCCGCTTTGAAAAGAGAAAGACCCAATAAAGAACACCAATTTCCACTCCGAGCCATTAAATACTCCATGCTGTGAAAGTAATAATAATAATATCCTATCCAGCTATTAGAAGTATGTTGTTCTTAATGGGGTCTGATGAGGATATCAATTTTGCAGTGCTGGATGGGTGATGGAGGGATAGAAAAATACCAAGTCGCGTTAACCAGCCTGTGTTGGGGTGGATTTCGTCCCCTCTTGGATGCAAGAGCCTGCTCTAGCTGCTGCCCAGTCCGTGAGGTTTCCCTCCCAACCTGGTAGGCAATTGGCTGTTTTCACTTTGCGAAAAGCTAAACGTACTTTTCTTGAGCAAAAATTATCCGGGCCATTCCTGGGGGATTGTCCTGGGCAAGACTGGCTGCAAAGGCAAGGTAGGCCGCATACCCCTCTGCACCACCCCAGCGCTGAAAGGAGGTCCTTCCCGTGGGTCTTCTTCCAACATCTAGCAGAGAAGCAGCACTTTGGGGGGAAAAAAAGAAGTGGCTTCTGCAAGAATAAGGAAGGAGGCAGCAGTTGTTGGCTGGTGAGCTTTCCCCAGCCTGGCACAACCTGCCGCATTTCACCCTGGAGCCTGCACATCTCCACCTCCACTGTTCATACCGTAGCAAGCGTTGCCCAGCTGCACGGTTTGAAAGAGACGGCCTTGCAAAATAATCCCAGGGAACCAAAAATAATCCCTCCCAGGAAGCCACAGCCTGGTAAATCACTCCTCCTGCTTTCATTTTCTTTTGCAACTCAACATCAAAAATGCTCACAGGCAGCAAAGAAACACCAGGGTGGGGGTTATTTTCTACTCGGGGTGTATATGCATGGTGAGAGAGAATATCCTCTTTCACTGATGCAAAGTTGAAGTTTGGCTCCCATCAATGTCATGCAGGCACTGCCTGACCATCTTAGCAGCAATGAAATAGCTGAGTCATAAAACCCTCCCCTCACAAAAAAAAAAGGAGGAGGGGGGAAGAGGAACTGAAAAAAAAAACCAGAGCAGGGTCTGTAATGGAAACGCTAAGCAACTCCAGCTGGAACATCTGTTCAATGTGATTTCCGTTCCACCAGCCACATCAAAGTCAGCCTCCTGTGAGTTATGTGCAGAACATCACAAGTGGGATTAAAATCATGTTTAATAGTTTGATATGCCATAAACTATTTATACTGCCAGAGCCCAGTGGCTCTATGGAAATGCACATCCAGCATGCCGGGATGGGGAGGAGCAGGGTTATTGCTTATCCAAAGCCATTTGCTCCAAGCCTCTGCACACACATGTGCAGTTGCTCATTTTTACACCTTTTTTTTTTTCATGGCGAGAAGGGATTTGACCGCATCTGTGTTTCTTGCAGGAGGTGGGAGTAGGAAAAGAAAAACGGAGGGTCTGTGGACCAGGGTGATGAGCAAAATGAGAGCTCCATCACTGTCGGAGGGTCTCCTACCGTGTTTATCCTTGTAGCACTGGAGTGTTTGATTCCCCTTTGTGCTTCCCACTGGGCTGTGTGAAAGTCCAGAGCTGAAGAGGCATCTTAGTCTGCTTCCAGTTCCTCATTTGGCCCACAAACTGCTTTTGGTAGAGGTTTTGGAAGGGCTCGTCCGGGGGTCCGGAGGAGAGAGGAGCATGGCGAAGGATCTTCACCCTGGTGCCTGCAGCCTGGGCAGCTCAGCCGGTGACCCCAGCGATCATTTCCCAGGTGCTAATTTAAACTAACGGGAGCCGAGGGGTTTGCTCAGGTGCCTCACGGGCTGCACGGCCGGTGGGGAGCGACGCTGGTCCCCCGGTGCGAGCGGGAGTACGCGGTACCTGGGCGCGCGAGCGTTTGCAGCCTGTAGGCTGGCTCTATCTGATTCCATCATTCAAATTAATTACAAGAAGCCAGGCAGGAATTATAATTGTAACCGAGCGGAATTACATTCTGATGAGTTACAATTTGTGTCGTCTTTTTTTTTTTTTTTTTTTCCCTTAAAATACCCCAAAACACACTCGCACACACAAACCCACGCTATCCGCGGCACCTGCCGCCTCGCGGGGAAGCTACTGCAATATCAGAAAGCCCAATCCCGTTTGTGAAAGGCAAGATCAAAGACTTTAATTCATTTCCTTTGCTTTTTTTTTTTTTTCTTTTTAATCTCCATTTTTTTTTTATTTTGAGTGCAGGAGGGAGCCGGGCTCATTTTAATACAAAGAGGCTCCTCTGTAAATCGCAGGCACAGCTACTAAACCATCAAACAATGGGGAAGCTACTAAAGAGAAGTGTGATTCATACTTAACAAAGGAAGGTGATTAGCTGTTGTTGTATAACAATAGAGAAGTGTCAGGATGCCTGCAAATGAATTAGGAGCCCACTATATATCTCTGGGCTGTTATGTTAGGGAAGCTCATTTATATTCCCAACTGCGCCCATCTTTATTGTCATTTGAATTGCACATTTTAAAATGAAATTAGGGTAAATTGAAAATACCTATAATTTCCCCGTCATAATTTCCTATCAAGAAGGCAGGTGGCTTTGCTTGCAACAAAGCGGGGCTCTGGCTGGGTAAATATCACGGGGCCTAATGAGTTGGGGACGCGGCGGAGGAGGAGGCACTGCAGCACGCCAGGGTACGGCAGCACGCCGCCGGCCCGCCGCCTTTCCCTCTCCTCTCTGGTCCAGGCTGCCGAAATCGCTGCCGAGGCCACCTGGGAGACTCCTCTCTCATCCCCAGCTGGTGGCCTTGCTGCAGGGATGATCCCAACCCATCCCGCACCTCGCAGGCTGGAATACCGCGGGGCTGCTTTGGATGCCGTCCTGCTCTCTCGGCGCGCGGACAGACTTTCTGCTTTCCTCTCCTCCCCTGCAGCTCTGCCAGTGCCAAGCCGTCCCGTGCCTTTGCAGACAGCATCGCTTTTTCCTCCTCAGCTCCTCATACGTGCGAGGTTTCACCCGTTGCTGTTACCTTTGCAAAGTGGGACCCAGAAGAGGGGTGGCACTCAAGCTGTTCTCTCATCAGCATGCCCAGTTAGAGCCCGTACCCTCCAGTAAAGGCGTTGAGCAGTTGCCACAGGGGCACGTCTCTCTAGCAGGACCCTGACTTGCGTGTGGTAGATGAAGCTGGTGGAGGGAGAAGCCATCAGGGAAGCTTTCATCCCTAGTAAACACAACGACGCTCCTTGGGCTCGCGTTAGAGCCGTGGCTTCACAGCATCTGAGCAGTAAATCAAGCGTCGTCCCTCCTCCGAGCCCCGTGAGGCTGACCCCATTCTCAGGCGCCGGGATCCAGGCTGCCCACCCGCGTGTGGTGCTAAGGGAGGTCCCCTGGGCCAGTGGGTACCAACCAGCTTCGCTTCCCTCAGGTCAGCAGAGCTGCTTGGGCGCCGGGAGGGAGGGTGGCTGCCTTTCCCCATTCTCCAGCTGGGAAGGACGTTGCGGAGATATTTAGGAAGGGGAGAGGGGCAGCAGGTGGAGGTGAACGCATGACATGTCCTATTTTAGGATTTATTTTTGCATACGCTGCATCAGACTTCCACCTCAAGGGCAGGAGAGCGCCTCAGCTGGATCGATGAGCTGGCCCTCAGCTCCTCTCTGCAGCCCCAACACAGTCTGCAACAGGACAGCTACTTCTTCAGACACCTGGAAAACCTCTCCACAAAGCCATTTCTTTCTGCTTTTTTCCCTCAAATGAGGTCCCATCCTTAAAACCTAAAGCTGGAGGTCTAACACCCCCTCACAGACATCACAAAAAATGAAGACAGCTCTGGGTGTTCTTATTCCCTGTCTAAACATTGCACCCTTTTCTCTTCTCCTTTGCTTTCATCGGTTCTCTCCTAAATTTTGTTTGCTGCTAAAGCGTTTAGATGCTTATCATGTAAAAAGAAGAAAAGAAACTGAGCACCAGTTGGAAGAACGAAAAGGCCTGTGACACCAATAAGGACTTGGCAGAGATGATTAGGCTGATGAAAGAGCAGAAATGCCACTTTTAAGTTAGCGGATAGACAAAAGATCATCATTACACAGCAAGATATTAAATGGGAGCTTTTCAAAGCAGGCAAGTTTATTTCCTTAAACGGGAATCAGAGCCTGCATTAACATTTTTGAAGTGAAATGCTACATCAAATGGCGTGCATGGCTCCACTTTCTGTCTTATTTACTGAAGCCCTCCAAGACAAGCGCAGCGTGCATGACATGAGCCTGTCTTACAAAGCCCTAAACGTTATATCGCAGCATCAAGGAGTCTCGGGGCTTTTGCCATGTTTTCTTATGACCAAATTTTGCTTTCCAGACTCAGAAGCCTGGCAGGCAACGGGCAAGGGGATGCTGCGCCACGTCTTCGGGTCGCTCATGGGCTTGTCTCGATCTCTTTGCAGACCCGCCCTTGGTGAACTTGTCCGTGGAGCCGCAGCCGGTCCTAGAGGATAACACTGTGAAGTTCCACTGCTCTGCCAAGGCCAACCCTGCCGTCACCCAGTACAGGTAAGGCGGCCGCCTCGCTCGCCAGCACCCCACACCTCGCTCCAGCCCTCTGTTGAGAGCTTCTCATGTTCCCCGCCGTGCCAAGTTATTTCCTCCAGGTGACCCAAGAGCGTTCAGCAGCTCTGGCTGCGGTTTCTGGTGGCTATTTCACTTGCTCCCGTGTTTATCACTGCTTGGCGGCTGTGCTAGCTCATCCCCACGGCCTCCGCTGTCCTCCAGGCGGGGGATGCAATGGCTGGAGCCAGACACAGCCCCTGATCCCTGCAGAGCAGCAGTGACCTGCTGTGGCGTGGTCCTTTTCCCAGCATCCCCGCTCCAATGGCTCCCCGATGCTGCTCCTGCCTTGATGATGTTGTTACATGTCGAGAGGCTCCAATTGCCTCCGCGTCAGGCCGTCTGCTACGTTTTGCTGCATGCAGCAAGTCCTTGGTCAGAGATTCACGGGCGCTTTGGAGTGGATTAAGAGGCCTGGCACCGAGCTGGCGGAGCCATCTGTTTGGGGACATAACGAGCAAAGCACGCCAAGTGAAAAGTCTATTATGGGAAAATTCCTTTTTTTTTTTTTTTTTGCATACTCTTTTACGATTTGAACAATACAACTCCATCGCCATCTCTGTGTAACCCTTAAGCAACTGCCAGAAGCCTCTCTAACCCTAGCAGCGTGGAGCAGAGCTCAGAAGGGGACAGAGCAGAGATGCCTGGGCTGGAGATGTGGGAGGACATAGGGGATGGGCTCTCCTTGAGTGGGGCATTCTCCTTGAGCGGGTAGGGTCGTCGTTACCACCTGGGATCGTCAGTCAGTGCTCCAGTGAGCTCGGGGCAGGGCACCAGCAGTTGAGGGGCTCAGTTTGGCACTGAGGAGGAGAAATTGCATCACTTGCAACTGCAGTAGGTGGGCAGAAGGCAGTGCTGGGGGCTCCTCGCCTGCACCCCTATACTGAGGCAGTCCCAACCTGCCCTTGATCACTAGTCATGGAGATACTGCAGGGTTGGAGGAGGCCGTACCCTGCAGCAGCGAGGCTCGTTGCTCACCATGTTGCATTTAGTCAGTATTGTTCGCTGCAGGAGATCAGCAGATGGCTCTGCACCGAGCAGAGTCGCTGCCGTGGGCTTTTGGGTATGGGTCTGAGGGCTGCTAGCATTAGGAAACCCCCCCTTCTCTCAAAGGTTTCTCGGTCTAAGCAGACAAAAATACAGGTATGGAAAGCGGGGTGGGTTATCATCACATTTTGGGAGAAGAGAGAGCATCGTGCTCAGCCTCCTGGCTCCAGCTCTTGGCCAGGAGGGCCCGTGTCTGAGCCAGTGCTGAGACATTTTGCAGCAACCAGGTACACCCCGTTCCACCGCTGCAATCAGCCGCTCATCACTCCTGCCTTGAAGTTATGAGCACGCACGCACAGGCATGCAATCAGTTCTGGTTTTGCAACAGCGTCAGTTGATAATAACAGAGGAGGCACCTCCGGGGACAGGTTACCATGACCCGCCTCCTGTTAGGCTCGTACAGCTTAATTAGTACAGTCAAGTTTGCTGGTAGGAACGATTCCTTCCGGCTGGATATCTGCTATCAGCACAACAAAGCAATAATTGCGTTTCTAGTTACACAGAAGAGTTATTAATTTGAGAAGTCAATTAATGTCAAAGATACAAATAGCCCTGTTTTCATATTTACAGTTAGGAGGAAAACAAAGTGTGTGACAGTCTGGGGAAGGACCTGGGCAAACATCCCACGTGGGTCTTACTGGTACAGTCAAAGGCAAAACAACCACCTTTGGCCAAGGAACCAGACGGTGGCAAGAGCCTGGCAAAATTCCTGCTCCAAAGACGGGGCATCTAGCCTGACCCTCAGCAATAGGGACTTTCACATCATCCCTGAACCCACCCTGGGCTGATCCCCTGTACAGTGGAGCAGTCTTGAAGGCTCCCATTTAGGTTTTCTCCTTCCTCTTGGATGCTTCCACCTTCTGGGTACGTGGCTCTCCCTGGCCAAAACAATGCTGGATTGCTTTTCTCTACCAAATAGCCACCACGCTTCTCTCGTCTTTGGAGCCGTCTCATTAACTCGGGGGTTTTGCTGTCCCCTGCAGTGGCAAATGCGCCCGCAGCCCTCTTCTTTCCTTCTCACCCATCCCAAGGCCACTCGTCTTGTCACCCTTCCTGCTGCCTGACCGTTGGGATTTCTCCTTTTCTGCAAAGTGCTTTGTGACTCATTTCATGATGGACTGTACTATCAAAACTAATTGCACATTTTTTTCAGGTTATGCTTTCACATAAAAGGGACTTTTGGGGGGAAGAAAAAAAAGGCATGAAAAATTCAAGCACTTTGGGTTTCTCATTTCTTAAGTTCCCTTGACACGTTAACATCACACAAGGCTTTTTCCCTACCACTGTGACAAGCAAACAGGATTCAGCAGTGCTCAGTGGGGCTTCCTTCCGCTTAATGGCTGTGATTGATTGGCAGGGGGGATTGATTTATTTCCCTTCCAAAAGATCCCAAAGCTCTTCACTAACTATGAAAAGGCAGCAGATGTTTTGGCACCAAAGCTTGGAGTCCTCCGGAGTGGGACATCCGAGCAAGGAGCACCTTGCACCTCGCCTCTGCCTAGGAGGGAAGGTGGGCAAAGGAATGGGATGTGTAAAGCCCCAGGATTGAGATACTTGGAGGTGTGAAAAGGCAGAACCTGAGCTCAATGTCATCCTCAGGGCCACTCAGGACCCTGTCACTGGTGAAAATGAACTTATTCTGCCTTAAAAACAAACAATAGAGAGAAAGTGTGATTTTGTTTTTTTTTTTCTCCCTGGGGAGAGAACTGCTCTAATATATCTCCTATGGCTTCCCTCATCCTCAGATAGAGATACCAGATCTTGGTCTTCAGCCGACATTTATTTTTAATACCTCCCAATGTTTGTCAGTAAACAGCTCTGAACACAAAGGAAAAATGTCTAAACAACATAAATCCCCTTTTCTGGGCATAAATCCACAGCCGGCTCCGCAGGACCATCCCTGCTTTGAATACACGAGCAAGCTGTCACCTTGTTTGAATTTGCAAGGGGTGATAAGTTTTGCACCGCCCTTGCACCCTGGATTTTTCTGGCTGGGAAAAGCAAGTGAGATCAAGCATCTCACCCAAAGGCTTCACCCAAAGATGCTCAGCTGGGAAGCATCCGTGAACCGTGCTGCTCATTAGCCAGAAGCCACTAAGTCAGCCTTGTGGTCCTGCCGACCTGGGGTTTTAAGCACAGACCCCTCACTCTCTTTGTTAGGGTGGTAAGGGAAAAGAAACAAAATTCAACACAATTTCGCAAGAGGCAAAAATCCCCCTCTGCCTCTATGCAGCCCCCCGTAGAGAATATAGTTTTGATGAAATCAAGGCAGCTGCTCTTTCCTTAAGAGGTTTTCTTCGTGCTCTCTTATATAATACATCACATACGTGTGTTTTTTAATGCAAGGAAAACCTGGCTAGAAAGCAGTCCTCGGAGCGATCCCAGAGCCCGAGTGGAAGGTTACAGCCTGCGCCACATCTTCTCTTTTCTGGGGTGGGGGTTAACGACATTTTGTCAAAATCGACAGCTTTCCGTGAAATGTTTGGCCTCAGTGGCATTTTCTAATGGGGGAAAAACCCGGAACCCCTCTGCCTTAAAACTCGCTGGCATCTGATGATGTTGGGGGACAGACAGGGCAGGGTGTCCTTTGCTGGAGACACGGTTCCTCTGCTCCTTTTTTTAGCGAAGGACACCTGCAGCTGAAGCTGGAGCTGAAATCCCAGTCTTCCTCCCTTACTGGCAGCAACGATTCCTTGACAAGGAGCATCTTTTTCCCCAGGGGCATTTGTTCACCCACGATGTCACCTGGGCTGTCACTTGCTTTTGGACACGGGAGAGGCCAGCGTCACCAAAAGCAAGCGGAGGGAGTCGGGCAGAGGGCTGGCCAGGCATCGCAGCGATGCGTGAGCAGGGCTTTTTTCGGCATGGCGATGAATTAACCCTGGCAGCAGGGGTTTTGCTCATTTGCCTGTTTTGCCTCTCACCGTATAGAGCAATCTTTGCACAGACATATCCTATGGCCTCTGTAGGGTCTTATACCCCACCTGCCCCGGGTTTATCCCACCTCCGCCTGGGACCGTGTTCCCTTTGCAGCTAAAGAGCAGCTCAGCCCACCGAAACGCTGCTCCGCGGCTCCTTGCTGCTGCCGGCGCAGCATCTTCTGCTGGAGAAAGGCTCAAGGGGACCTCGGGCTGCTTGGCAGCGCCTCCGTGGACGTGTCCCCATCCGCTTTAGCACCGTGGACGTGGGGCCAAAAGCCCAACGAGGCTCCCAGGTGTCCCAGCAACGGTGGGGGGAAAGCTGCCCCTTCCTCTCCCCTTGCCTCGAGCCGCTGCCTGCCTCTGCCGGTTCGTCTGCAGGCAGAGCGTCGCGTAGCCGCGGTGCCAGGCAAATTGCAGCACCTCGTCTTCCTCTAATAACACGCTTCCCACGCGCCTCTGCCTCTCGGTGGACAGTTCTGGGATGGGGAGGGGGGAATTTGGGAATTTAGTGACTTTCTTTTGCTGCAAGCAAGCAGGCAAGAAAGGGGAAGGGAGAGAGAGTAATTAGCTGTCGCCGTTGTTCTGCCACCTGTGATGGCGGGTAAAATTAATGGAAAGGAACAGAAGTCGGGGCTACGTGAACCGACTCACAACCAGGCCTCCTCTTTGCTCACTTCAGATCTCTCTATTTGCCAATCTTCTCTTGGCTTTTGATGTCTGTTGTGTGTCTGTGGGGTGTTTTTTTGCTGTTATTATTCATCACTCGCAGTAAGAAAGAGAATCTTTAAAGTGGCAGAAGAAAATGGGAAAGTTTAATATTGCAGGAGGCAGAGTCCCTCAGCCTTTTGGGCTCCTCCGACGATGGTTATTTTTGCAGAGCGATGGGGAGTTGGTACAGGCAGGGCAAAAATGCATATCTCACTCTTGCGCATCGATACAGTGCTCTCACCCCCAAGGCTAGCAGAGACCTTTGCAAATAACGTTATCTTTGTAGTCACAGGGAGGGGGGAGACTTCAAGCCACCCTCCAGCATCAGCTGCAGTTCTGGGGACCATGGCAATTCCAAAACAAGGCGTGGGACTGATGGACAGACAAACAGACATAGATGGAAAGAGCGAGCTATCCCTCCCCAGCTGCTGCAAGGTGTCTGGCTCTGGCGTTGAGTGTGGCAGCTGCGAACAACACGCACAGCTCTCCGTAATTGTGTGGGACATGGCAGAAGATCCAGCTGATGCTGCAGCAGAAGCAGAGGTCAGGAGGAGCTGGGAAGCATTGATTTAACAGCCACCCAGGGACGGTGCTACCCCACTTCTTCCTCATCCTCTAGCAGAAGGGGGATTGCATTTTGCGCGATCCGAGCAAGCTCCACTCGCCCCTGTTGGGCTGAAGCCGAACGTGCCACCTGCCCAAATATGGGTGAAGATCTTCCTGCATCACCCAGCTTGGTGAACTGCAGCCGCAGGTCAGGGCTTGAGCCACACCATCTTCCCAGATCGAGGGTGCCTGGTCAGGCTGTGCCGGAGCTCGGAGCCAGCCCGCAGCATCCCTCCGTCCTCAGCCCCACCGTCATCGCCGACACACCGCGCGGCTCGGCTTGCGGCAGGAGCATTGTTTGTTTGCTCGCTCAGTGGCCTGCGGTCTGTAGAAAAGACCTTGCTTGGTAAACAAGGTTTTATCTTTGAACCAACACGCTGTCACTCATCAAATATTAATCCAAACTCAACCGCTCCTTAAAGAGGTTTTCTTTAAAGGTGGTGGGGCTCGAACACACCTGATGGGAAGCAGTGTCCTAGCCTCCCTCTGCCTTGGCGCCGGGGAAAACAAAAAGATATGACTTGTTGCTGTTGCAAAGGGGCAACAACAAGCAAGAGATCCAGTGCCGGGCCCGTTCCTCCAGCCTGTTCCGCAGGGTCCTGGCTCTGGTGGGGATGCAGGGTGGCATTTGCCACCCAGCCTTAGGGAGACGTGTGGATGAAGAGCCCCAGAGCCTTCAGTAGATCTGCTGTCTCCAAGGATCGTGCAGCGTGCCCAAGTACAGGTCTGTGAGCATTTTGGCTGCTGGTCTTGGGAGGGAAAAGTGACAGGTTTGTTGGAATTCGGGTAGATATGGAAAAATTGCACCTGATGTTGAGGAGCTCTGAGAAGAGAAGGAGAAAATAATAATATGCATCAGCTGTGCTTTGGCCTGCCTGTCTTACGCTGTGCCATCTCAGAGGCATTCGTTCCATGGGGACACATTCCCACATTTTGTTTTAAAAAACCCAGAGGAGAAGTTCACACTCCACAGAGCATTGCTGCTCTTTTTACTGTGGGTCTTGTCTGCACAGTTCTGGGACCTGCTGGCATCTTACCAGATTTATTCACGAGACACTTCAGGCTGCCACGGAGGAGTCAAGTTCTCCAAGACCACGTGCCCCATGTCCTGCTGGAAGCAGCACCGCTGCAGCTTGGAAGTTTGCTCAGATGCTTGAACCAGCTGCCTCGTGGCTTGGCATCGCTTTGCTACATGGCAAAGAGCCAGCGAGTAAGGGTGTGTTGCTGATGGGTGACATTGGGTGGAAGAGAAGCAAAGCCAGGAGCAGGACAAAAGTGGGAGAGCCTTATCAAAGGGATGAGGAAGGGAGGAAGGAATGAGCAGATGGCCAGCCCTTGCTTGGCTGGAGAGCATCGTCACACCTTCACCACCCCAGTAAATGTGGCTGGCTGGACCAACTGATGGCTAGAAGCACATCCATCATGAGTCCATCGGTCGTGGGCTCAACACATAGACCCAACTTCTCCAAAGCAGATCCCCAAGGCAAGAGAGAAGAGACAGCCCCTGCCCTAGGCATGTGGTTGTAGGACAGGAGGAAGCCCAGAATGAAAGTCAGCAAGTCACTGATTCATGTGCAGTACCCCGGGATTCCCATCCCTAATTCCTTACGCTCCATCCTCAGGGATCAGACCTGCTCGGATGGGGTTCTCTATGCCAGAGGGCTGCCCCCAGGGATGTGTCCAAAGCAGGATTCAAGTGAAGGGAGTCGACCCCCATGTCCAGGCAGTGGGGACAGCTGGGCTGCTAGATGGATGCACCCTGTTTCATTTGACCATGGTGAAGCCACATGCTTCACCTATAGAGCTGAGGAATTCGGTTTTTAGGGAGGGAAGTGTCTTGGGAATTGTTTCCTGCTGCCAGGACCATTGAGCAGAAGGAGGAATCACCCCAGGCACTTGGAGCAGATGTCTCTCTTCCAGCTAGCTCTCCATCGCTCCTTCACTTGGTCAGCTGGGCTCCCAGATGTGCACAACATCTCTGTTCCTGGGTGGAAGGCCAGGGGAAGGCGTATTTGAAGTTTAATGCTCTTCCGTGAGACAAAAGTTGTCCCTGCCTCTTACATTTAGCTGCCACAGAATATGTTCACAGATCCGTAGGCTGTAAAGGCCAGAAGGGGTTATTGGATCGTGAGAAGCTGATGCAGAGATTCAGGGCGATGCATTTCATTGGCAACTTTTGACGGAGAAATGGCAAATGATCCATTTAATGGGCACGCCTGGCGCTGCCTGCAGCCAAGCCACAGCAGTGGCCGTTTTCCCTATTCTGGCACTATAAGACCTGAATATATTTTTGTATGGAATTCAGATGGCTTTGAAAAATGTCTCCTGGGAGTTGGTGTGTTTGGTATGTTGCTTGCTTTCTTCTGCCCATTCATGAAAGGCCCAGAATAAAAGTGAACATTCCCCCCGTACCCCGCATTCCCCAGAGCTTCTGATCACTGAGACCACTACCTAATTGGCACATATTTTGCCTCCCCAGCAGTCTCTGCCGAGGAAGGGGGAGCTGCAATATTAAGCTCTTATTAAATTACAATCACATCTCTATTAATATTTAAAAGGGACTGTCAAGGGTTTGAAACACACTACAGAGCAGCCTGCAACTGCAGATAAGGTGTGAAGCTCGTGGGCACATGGGCACGTTCCCCGATGTCCGTCAGGCTCGGTGTCATACTCACAGGGGAAGAATACCCACATATCTCTGCTGGGGATGGCAAGGGGACCTGGGGCAGCCCCACATGGTCCCGCAGAGCCTCGGGGGTCCCTGCTGGCCGGGAGACTGCAGAGAGGTGATGTGGGGAGCAGCTCACCAGACCTCTGGTCCAGGCAAGAGGCATCTCAGCATCTTCAGGTGGAACGGTCACTCTGGTTTTGCAACCATTTCTTGGCATGCTTAGGACCTTCTTCCCCCAGACCAGCTCCCTCCTTCAGTCCAGCTTGGGGAAAGTGTGCAGGCTCTCCTTGGGTTTGCTGCCTTCCTCCCCCCTGCTCCCATCTGCTCCCTCCTCCTCTGACGGCCGAGGCTGCCGTCTGTCCAGCGGCAGGACGCTGCGAGTCCATATGCCGTCCCTCGGCAGGTCTGTCACTTCTCCCACTGCTTCCCGCAGCCAAACTCGGCAAGGAAAGCAAGAGAAGCTGGAGTAGGGAAAGGGCCCGCAGGCATTTCACAGCAGCAACGGAATAAATCTAATTTATAGACATAGCAAAATGCAGCTAAAGCGGGAGTTGAAATGAATGCAAAGCACACAGAGGTCTCAAGTTATCGGCACTGTAACATTTTTCCTGACTATCTCTGTTTTCGTGCCCGGGTTTGTCTTTGTAGCTTCCTCCCAGACAACTGGACCTTTGCTCTGAAGTGAAAATGAAAGCTAAGGAAAGAAAAAAATAACGGGAAATGAATTCTTCAGATCTCCTTCGTGATGCATCAGCCCCATCTGCCAGCTCCCTCTGACAGGGAGCGAAGCGTGGCTGGGTGGCAGGTGGAGAGGGAAAGACATGCTTTAAAAAAAAAGTAATGAAGTAAAATAAAAGGCACCAATATCCCTGCAGCTGGGAAGCAAGGCTGGGCTGGCGGGGGGGCTCTGCCAAGTCACGAGGCTTCAGGTGAGACCAGGAAGATGAGGTTGGAAGAGTCTCCCTTTGCTCACGGAGGTGTGAGGACATGGAGATTTGTCCTCCCGTTCCCTGCCTGTTCAGGGTAATGGGAACAAGTGGGTGGGAGATGTTTGGAGGCAGCTCGAACTAATTAGGAGAGAGCGTAGAGGAGAGGGAGTCTGATGGCTGGGAAGGGGAAACAAAAAGACGGAGCGGGGGGAAAGCGCTTTGTACTCTGGAGCACCTCTCCCTGTTGTAGAAGTGATTAAAGGTACCCAATTAAATGAGTGATGAAGCAGCCAGCCCAAGCTGCTGTGTTGGATGGAGCTTCTCCAATGGAGGGGGATGGCGGACAGTTTTGCTGGTATGTTCCAGGAGGGATTACTGAAACATGGGGTGCACCGTGGTCGTGGCCATCCCCATCCCAGCCAGGACCACCAGCATCCCGTTGGGCAGGAGTTGGCAGCCTCACAAGTCTTCCAGACTTTGCTCGTGTCCTGCAGCTTACCAGTGCTGGAGTGAACCTCTCTCCAAAGACTCTCATTTCCAGCAAACTTTGCACCCAAATCTCTGGGTGCTAGCAAAGACCTTATGGTTTGCTACCAAGCAAAGCTGCTAACACTTCTTTTAAGCATCTGTAGGGTTTGGAGAGATCTGAGGGTTGTGTTTTCCCAGCCTCGTTGGTCACCTCTCCTTCGAGACAGGCTTGTGGTGACTGGGAAGGTGACTGGGAAGGGAGCATCATTGGCTCCTCTGGCCAGATCTCCTCTCCCTTTGCAAGGAGATGTGGCAGCTTCTCAAGCCTAATTTAGCAGTCTTTAATCTGAGTTATTCCAAACCACACTTGCCACTTCCTTCATGCATTCCCGCAGGATGATGGGCTGATTTCACAGAACGAAAAGCCTTAAGCAAATCTTGTCACACAAGAAAATTGATTTTTCAAAACTGACTTTTACAAGATTACTGGCGTTTTTTTCCCCTCATCTTTCTTCTATATCGTTCCCTTCCAGTCTCACGAGGTGGCTTCAGATCTAAGGAAATTAGAGATGCTGTGACTAAATTGAAAATGTAAAAAGGGGGAGAAGGAGAAAAAAAAGAGATACCCAGCACTCAGCACCTCCTCTCCTGCTGCCTCTGAAGGATATGACTGTGTGTGCTTGTACTTGTGAAGCAGCAGAGATGCCTCCTTCACCTCTCCTACTGCTGTAACCTCCATGAGACATCAAGGAAAGAGTCTGTCGAAGGGTTATGCAAGCATCTCACAGGGAACTTCCCCTGATGGGCATTCCTTGGTGAACCCAAGGCGGATCACAGGGGTTTTTTCTTTCTCTCCCTCAATCCCTCCATTTTATTTTCTCTTTCCAAAGAAAAGCGAGAGTTTCCTCCTGCCGCTCGATTCGGAGACATCTCAATGTGTTTTGTTAAAAAAAAGAACAGAGAGGAAGAGTTGCCTTGAAGTCGTTTCAGACAGCTTAAAATATGCTAAGCTTTTGTGTTTCTGCGATATAAATAATGAATCCTCTTACAGCTTCTGAGTCGGGAAAGACGTTGATTTAAGAGGCCTTCAGCTCTGAGGTTTTTCTGCTTTTGTGCCAGAAGGTGGGGAACGTGACCAGGGACAAGCAAGGTGTGATCGATGAGGTGTGCAGGAAGATCTGGGGCTGGAGACAGGGGTTGCACCCACCTCAGCCCTGCAGGTGCTTTGCTAAAGGATTTCACTTCTTGATTCCCTCTTTGCTCTTTTATTGCAGTTTTCAAGGTTTAGAGGGGGGTTTAGACAGAGGACAAAGCTGTTAGCATCTACTTCTCTCTCTGTCACATCTCTGCTCCAGTAAGCCAGTGGTGATTTGGTGATTGCAGTGGGCAGCAGTTATTGTTCATTTGACTAACTCCCCAAGCAGCATCCTTGGAAATGTCTCTGCTTAAAAGAGCTGTCAGGATAGCTGCAAAATGTAGGCCAACATGCATGACGTGAGTATGAGAAAAGCCAGTGGACGCTGGCATCCCAAAATAAACCCGTCGGGTCCCACTCACCCCCCAGGAACACACGTCCCAGTAATTTCCCCAGTACACATGACTGGTCTTGGACACTGGCAATCAGAGGGCTCATCCTGTCATACGTAGGCCGTTGGCATGTGGATCCGTTGCTGAGCTTGGGCAAACGTCGCACAGGCTTGCTCAGCTGGGAAGTCAGGCTGGGTTCATTGGGAAAGAGCAAATCTGGGAGAAGGCAAGGGAAAAGTTGGCACAAGCTGAGCTGGGGCAGTTTCTAGCGGGAGAGGCTTTCCTCTGCAAACCTGGATGACTTTGGTAGCTGTGGCGAGGATGTGCTGTGCATCCTGAGCCTCCTTTTTGCCTTGCATGAAGTTGTCTTGGCATGCTTGTTTGGTGTAGACAGCACCTAGCCTTGCAAAGCCCATCCCAGAAAGACCCGAAAGGGATACTGGTCTCATCCAGTGTCAGATCACGGACTAATAACTCTGTTAGCATCAGGTCTTGAAGTTATCCTTGGGTTTCTGTTCCTATGCAAACTCTGGAAACTGTTGGCAAATATTAAAGCAAAGGAAGAACACAAGCTGCTGGCTCTGGATTAGAAGGCCATTTGCCTGTAAAGCATCAAGCAATGCTTATTGCTCAGCTCTGCTTTGCTATTGAAGTGTGTAATTAAGGACTTAATGGTTTTTACTTCTGGAGATTACTTTTTTTTTAAATGCTGTTTCTTCCTGTTTTATACAGAAGTCGATAGGTAATCACAAAGCTCTTACGGGTCAGTCTGTCGTACAAGGGTGCAGCCACATTTGATTATTTTCTCATAACATGGCCAAGAAGAGCAGTGTTGTTACCAGGGTGGTCTAAGGGGATTCAAGAGACTTGGCCAAGAACAGTGACTTCAGCATAAGTCTGGGGAGGGAGGGATGGTTGGATTGATGGGTGGTCAGATGGATGAATTTCATAGTGAAAAGATGAACAGTTCTTTTGGTGAACTTGCAACTTTATTCTACTTCTCCACCCATATTTGCCTGTATATTTGCATTAGCACAACGGGAATGTGTTTCTGGATATGTCATTTATTATTCCTCCTTATGAATTGCCAGATCCCCAAGTTACTCATAGTTCAGCCAGCAGGAGCCCGTGTTGCATTACACAGAAATCGCTGCCCTTGGCATCTTCCACAAGAAGATTCCGACATAATTAGGACTCAACCCGTCTTCACCTGGGGTGCATGCCTCCTAGCGCAGTTGCCTCTGTTGATAATCCTAACTTGAATCATTTGCTCTAGACACAGTTCAGCTCTGAATTATTAACTGTTCTGGCAGGACTGGCCAAGGAACCTGCCAGAGAAGGAGCTGTTGCCTCACACCAACCTGAGGACACGCCAAAATTCAGACAGAGCCTAAAAAGGGAGCCTGAACAGTGGGACGGCAACAGCAGCCGTCGTGGAGAAGGAAGGGCTTTAGGAGGGGGACTCGGTGAGTTTGCTCTGAGCTGGGGCTGGAGAGTCAGAGGGAAATGGCTCAGGCTGGTGGGCGCCATGTCCAAATCAGGGACCGTCACCTGGCTGTTGGTCACACACCTTGAAGAATTGATATAAACCTGTCCCAAGGTCTGTCTCCTCTTTCCGTGCCAGCAAGAGGTCAGCCTGGTGCACGCTGAAGCCCTCTCACACTGCAGAGATCAAACCACAAAGCCCTTGAAAACTTCCCAAAATCAAGCCCAGATCAAATACTCAGAGGAGCTTTAGGAGTCAGCCAAGAAAGAGAAAACCCTTTGAAAAACCCCAGCCACCCGACAGCACTCTGGCCATGCATGAATCCTGTGCAGAGGAAGGCAGGAGCCATTCCTGTCTGCTGTGCCCATCGTTTCTGCCCTGAAGCATGCAGATTAGGTAGCTCCAGTGATCCGAAACATGCGGTCCCAGCCCAGCGCCGGCTTCGAGATCCCCCTGGCAGCAGATTTCTTATGCTTATGAAGAACTGGGGCTTCTGTCTCCATTTACCACCTTTTTTTTTTCCCTGCGAACCCCAAAGGAATTGCGTGGCAAGGTGTAAAGTTGCAAAGGCCACAAGCACGGGTGATGTTTTTTAGGTGAAAAATAAGAGCTGTAGTAGAGGGAAAGGCAAGTTTGAACAGCTTCACGGCACAGCTTCACTTTGCGCTAAGCAGGAGGATAAACACGGCGGTGGAGAATTAGCGCTTCGACATGCCAGCATCCATAAATCTGGCTAAAGAAATTCTGCTACGGGGGTGGAGTGGGGTAGGAAGACCCCAGAAAGGACTAATCCTGTTAAACGATTTGAGGAAACACAAACCACGTGATGAAATTGGATTACCCGATCCACGCAAGAAATAATAGTTAAGCTATTAGTCATGTCTATTGTGTGGCGGGATAAGTCAAGACGATGTAGGCAGGAGAAATGAAATGCAGCATCGCTGCCGAAGGGGTAAAATCGCCCCGGGAGAGGTGACGCCTATAAGCTCATCCAGAACTAAGGGGTGACTCACATCCCCAGCATTTCCCCAGGATTATCAGTTTTGGCAGCTGGCTGTCATACCCTGCTTCTTCAGACCCGTCTGAATGGTTTTAAACTTTCTCTGCACCTAGAAAAAAATAGGAATTTAATGTTAGTAATTTAACTTAGAAAAAAAAAGTACAGTTTTTATATGATCCCATGACTCTGGGGCAAAGGATTTAAGGAGGGGAGAGGAGTTATTGCAAAAGAGGGTGGACTCGTGAAAGGGGAGGGGCAGAAAAGCATCCATTGTGGCAAGAGAAGCACCGAAAGAGGGATTAGTGGGGACAGGATTGGTGCACAGCCCTCTTGTGTGAGGGGGTGGAGGAGGAGGGGGGATTTTAAACAGCGGGATTAAAAGAGCGCCAGATCTAAAGCATCTGCATTTTGTTTTGATCTGTCAAGGAAACAGCTCGATTTGCAGAAGGAATCACCCAGCCCGTGAAGTTTTGTGCTTTTCCTTTGAAATAGCGACAGCTTTTCCGTCAGCGCGTCTCTGGTTTCCTTCCGGGGGGGTGAGCATCCTTACTAGCCCCTTGTGCAGGGAAGGAGCCGGGGGGCACGGCGGGCTGTACTTTGGCCAACCCATCCCTGCTGCAACCTCAACGGTCTGCCCCGCAGCGCTGCCAATATCGGCCACCCAGGCGCGTGGTCCAGCATGGGATGCACGTGCACCGAGCAGGTATTAATTCTCACCATCCCCCCGGCCAAGCCACCCGTGGGGTCCACGGCCACCTTGCATCTCCAGCGTGCACAGAAGTCCGTGCAGCACCAGCTGCAAACCCCGGTCCTGCCCAGTCCTGGGGCTGCGGTGCGTAGCGTTATGCCATTGATGAGCTGCATGGCTCATCAGCTGGCTTTAACTATTTACAACGCTTGATCAGTCAAGTCATTGACCAAGGTAACAGCTTTGTTTACTTCTTCCCCTCCGCTTCAATTTGTTCTGATCACTGTGCTAAGCCAAAGGCTATTTTGATGGTTTTCTCACCAAAACGAACCGCAGCTTGTACAGGCTGTGCCAGTGATGCAGCTTTAATCGTGCCAGCCAGGAGAGAGAAACCTTCTCGCCCTGATTTCTCCAGGCTCCCACACTATGGGCAGCACAGACTTAGCCCCGGGGTGTTCCTGCCCATCTCTGCTCCGGTAGCCTGATGCTTTCTGGAGAGCTGGACTGCTGTTGTACATTTTCAGGAGTGATTTGGGGAGCTCTAAGTAGCCCCTTCCTGATTCTTCCCACCCATGGGACCTGCTGATGGCAAGGACCATCTGAACCAGTGCACCGAAGACAGGCACCTCCCTTAAAGACTGCAGTTTGATGAGCAATCAGGCTCATCGCCGGTCTCCTGGCTTGAGATTAGAGAGGAAATCAAGCCAGAGTTTTCTTCTGCACAGCAAGGTGTTATTATTATCATCAAACCCCAGAGTGTTTAAAAACAATCACACCCCAGTAGCGGCAACTGGTGTATCGCAGCAAGCGCAATCAGACACCAAACATGTCCTCGTCTGTAATTCAAGTCTGAACTCTTGAAATCTGGGGCAAGGTTGCAATCTTTCTCGCTGTTTATTTGTTTCTGAAGAAAAGCCACATAGGAAAAAAAATAGGCGGGGGGGGAGATTAGCAAAGTTGGCATCTCCACTCCGAGGTGCAGCATCTCCACCCTTAGGACCTGGGGTTCACTTTGCGGTGGAGCCAAGATGCCCGCGTCGGGGATGGAGAGGTTTGGGAAGAGGCCGTTGCTGCAGCAGCCATGCATGGATGGAGGTTTGTCAGAATGGGAGCTGGAGGCTTGGAAGCTTTTCCTTGAGTATAGTGGGTACCATCGTCTTTGCTCCCCCAGCCTGCATGCTCAAGGACCGGCCAGCCATCAGCAAGGATGCTCAGTGCTTTGCTCAGGGCTCTGCCCTCCCAGTCTTGATCAAACCCCAAGCTGGAAGGCCCAGCCTTGTAATTTAGATGGCGGAAAGATTCCCTATCGCCCGCGCCGGCTGATAAATGAACCCGCTGCACTGGCACGGAGGGAGGACGGCAGACATGCGGCTGAGGAACCACACAGGGCCCACACGTCTTCATTAGGGAGGGAGCAGGCAGGAGAAGAGGAATAACCCCATAGATCACCATTATGGAAATTCACTCTTAATAAAGAAATAATTTGCGCGATGCATCATGCCGGAGCCATGCAAAGGGGGGTAGCGTGACACCGCTCGGGCCGTGTTGCTCTACTCCGTCATTTCTCACAAGAAATGTCACTCACGGGAGGTGCTCTGCAAACATGGAGCTGCCAGCACAAGTCATCTGCTGTCCTTGCCCAGCTCGGACCTCCAAGGGATGCCAGCACATCGTCCCTAAAATGCCATCCTTCTCCATCAGCTCCTCCCCATGGAGGATGCCAGGGTTACGGGGGCAGTGGTGGGATGCAGGGTGGTGCTCACAGCATCCCCTTGGCAGCCGTCACGCATGGAGACAGCTCGTGTCTGAGGATGAGAGGGGACCGCCACGTTACGGCACTAGAATTGAAGGTACCGCTGGCAATAAAGCAACAAAACCCATTCTCTGAGCAATTTGTAGCAATTAATAGCCATTCCCAGGAATGAAATGTTAATTAATTCATTCCGTGAGCCATGCATTTATTTAAGGTATTTGTGGGTGTTCTTGGTACTTTTATTAAGCAATTAAAATGCGTCCAAGAAAATATTTATCTATTTTAAGTCATTCTTAGTAAACACAATTTATATGGCAAGCAACTGCTTTATTTTGCATTGTTAATTAAAAATAATGATACACTCCACTTCCCTGGGTTACACGCCATCAGAGCAGCCGATCTGCTGGGAGGTCTGGTTTGAGGAGTGTGTGTGCTGCTGGCAACTGCAAAAAAACCTCCTTAGCAACAATCCCTGTAGCCTGCAATATGGATTTAAGTAGAGCTTGATGGGACATTAGAGAGCTCAGAAAGCCCCAGCATCCCTGTGCTGCGGGGTAGGTGCTAGTGATGCCCTCCAGTTGTTCCTGTGCTGCTGGGAGATGCTGGAGAGAGCCGTGGCCCTGATGAGGAGCTTTATAAAGAAGACTGTGTACGAGTCCTCCAGCCTTCACAGGGCCGTAAAGTAAATAGCTTGTTCACACATGCTGTTTGTTGAAGAATTACGAGACCTTGTACCGCAGACAGAGGAATTTATTTGTTACGGCGAGCCTGGGCAGCGCTCAGGCGGATGAAGTGCTCGCTGGCGATGCTCCTCTACGTACCGATGCTCTACGGGGCACGTCACGCTCTTGTTCCAAACTTGTTGTAGCTCTTCGTGGGCTCCACGAGCCTGGATGCCCGGCCAGAAGCAGGGTCCTTGGGGGGAAGTGATGGAGCTGCTGGGTAGAAACCCCTTGTGCTGAAGACTCAGCTGAGCATCTTCCACTGAGATCCTGGGAGGAAGCGCAGGAGCTTCATCCCGGCTTTCGGCAGGTTTCGTTCAGAAACCTGAGCAGGTCGCTGAAGAATCACAGATGTATGAAAACTGAAACAAAGCCACGGCATTGCTTGTGAGCTAACATATCCCAGACTGTCCTTTCTTATTTGCTTGTGTGCACTCTTAGCTGGGAAGCAATCAATGGAGTCAGAAAAATAGCATTTCCCTGGAGAATGGCACTTTAGAAAAGTGCCCCCCCCCTAAGTGTTAAAAGGACCCAGTACAGGTTTTTTTCTTATTATTCTTTAATGACTGTTTTTTCATTGCTGTCTGTAATAACCCCTTTGAAGCTTGGATCGAAATACCTGTTTCCTGGTTGAAATTTGTTTTCCTTCATCACCCTGGCCGATTCAATTTCCAGAAGATACTGAATTGGGAGGCACTGGGCACTCCCTCCAGGCAGGCCAGAGGAAAACAAAAGCAGGTTAGAAATACGGGGAAAGAAGTAACAAAGCGAAACTCAGCCCAGAGGGCAAGAAATGCTCGTCTGGGGAAACAGGCTGAGATGGTGCTTGGTGAAGAGAAAGGAAGATGAGAAAATGCGCAAAGCCCGAGGGGATGAGGAACAGCCGCAGATAGGATACTAGGTCTGCGTTGGCCGTACGAGCTGGGATAGTGGGGAGAAGTGGTGAACTTGAAGGTAGGTCCTCAAAAGGTGCCTGTCAGGGGTAGAGAGCAGACGGTGAAGGCATCTCACAGTGATGCTGCTGCCGTCACCCCGTGGGGACCAGCCGAGAAGCGCAGGGAGGATGGGATGGGTCCCGTGGCATCCCCTCTGCCGTGCTAACCCTCAGCGTGGAGAGCCCAAGGGAATCATAGGAACAGGTTGTTTTCGGCAGGATCCCCAAGGGCAGAGCCTCACCCCTCTCCTGGGGCAGGCTCAGCATGAGGTGGGGGGGGACGGGACAGACGGACACAACGATGCTGTGCTCCCCCTGCACAGACCTGTCCCTGCAGCCCCTGCAATATGATTTGGCTTAGGAAGAAAACCAGCAGCAGCAAATGACAGGGGAGTTAGCGGCTAAGTCGTGTGAGAGACTAAAGGAGGTAAATTTATATAGTCTGGAAAAGACCCTGGGCAACAGGTTTGCAATCTATAAATAGCTTCAAGGTAACAATATAAATGAAAGAAGCCCCTGCTCTCGAGGGTGGTAGGACAAGGAGTGCTGGCTGGGAGCCAGGCTCGATGTAATAAGGCTGGTGAGACATTAGGAAGAAATCATGAAGAGCCAAAGCAGTGGAGGCGGTGGACAGGACTGCTGGAGCATCCTCCGCATCTTCTTGGCTCCATTTTATTCAGATTCTGTTTATAAATAATTACTGAAAGGTTTATAGGTGAGTAAGGCATGTTATGGGCTTGTTAAAAACATCAGTAACTTGCCTTCTGGCTGTCCACAAGCACATTGCCGGAAGCTTTACAAGAGGGTTATCAGCTGTCGTTATTAAAAAACAATTTGACATTATAAAAGATCTATACTGCTTGTTCAGCCACATTGATTTAGCAGTGTTAAGCCTTGGAAAACTGGAGCGAGAACCTTGATCTCTGCTGAAGCACGAAAAATTGCTGTTTGTGACACATCTCTGCGCACGGGAAATCCAGTTTTGCGGAAGCGATCAGTTTTGAACAAATACATGAAGCACCGTGCCACAGTTGTTGGGGTGTGTTTTCCCACCAAACAACTCTTGGAAATCTTGCCCTCCGTTTGGTTTTCTTTTGCAACACCCAGGAGGATCTCAGCTGAAGTCTGCCCAGCTCGAACCCACCTCCAGACACTTCCCCACCTGATTTCCAAACCCAGGTGCTCTCCACATCTCTGCTGGGAGGAGGAGCTGCGGGTAGGCTGCAAGGGCATGACCCAGGGAGCTCACAAGTCACTTTTATCCTCATCTTGAAACCTCCTTCTTGTCCTTTGCAGAGCAGGGAAGGTGCTTTTGTGCAAAATAACCAGGAAAGTGCCAGGCAAAAGAGAAGTGCTGGATCCCACAAGTGTGGTGCCGCACTCGCCCCGTCCCATGGACTGCTGCAAGGAATTGGCATCTGGTGCCTCCCTTGAGCACTTGAGTAGCAGAACAAGACCCTTCAGAGGCTGGAAATCTGCTTGTGGCTGACAGCCTCTGTGGGGACGAAGTTGTAAAAGGAGCTTAACAGAGCAGAAATACTCCTGACAAAAAGCACGGGGTATTTCCACGTTCACCAGTTGAAGTTTCCCTCTCCCTCTAGCTTTCTACCTTCCTTCCTTCTTTGCTTGCTTTCATCAAGCGTTCAGACTTTAAGCCTTTTTGACCAGCAAACCAAACAGGAGGCAATAAGGCCGTGTCTCTTCTTCACCCCACAACCTGTGCAAAGCTTCAGGGATGAGAAACCGGCACTCTGGCGGATCCCCCCCGGCTCTCTTCTGCCGCAGCCCGGGGAGAAGGAGCATCCCAAGGGACAAGCTGCTGCTGCAGCACTGGCAGATGCTCTCCATGATGGGCAGCATCCTTCCTGCAGCAGGGAGGCAGCAGGGCAAGGCACATCCCAGCAGGAGACAGGGAAGCCTGATGCTGAGCTCAGCCTTGCTGGCCGACCTCTCGCAAGCCCCTTGGCTTGGGTTGCCGTTCCCTCTGGAAGGAGAAAGGCATCACCAAAGCATCATTGACCATTCAAACCTTTGGAGCAGCACCTGGCAGGTGTTGCTCGTGCTGGTTTTTCCGTACAAGGAAACTCCCTCGTTAACACACGAAGCGCAGCCCTAGAAATAAAAGCGGCGTCTCTTGATTAATTATTGAAGGGGGAGTCCGGGGAGGAAGGGAGGGTAGGGAAGCTGAAGTGGCCAGTCAGCATCTGTTAGAGTTGCAAAGATAAATGAAATGAGAGAGCAGATAAGTGCATACAAATCAGCTTACATCTGTACCGCTAATACATCTCTTTCAAAATGCTTGTGTCATCAGATGGTGGGTGAAGCCTTGCAGGTCAGCTGTCCTGATTCAATTAGGTTCACATTAGCAGGCACCAGGGGAATTTGCTCTAGCTGCACGGTCAGAGCGTTTTCCAGGCTGCCGTGGACCAGCGTTTCGCTCTCGCTCCAGCCCCTCGGAGGCACTTGGAGAAGCCATCCATGCCTACAGATCCTCTGTATGAGTTCCCTGTAGCTCCAGTTGTCTTTGGTTGCCTCTGGGGCAGCACGAGTCTGGCATTAAAGCAAGGGGAACCCATAGCAGAGCAGTGGGGATGAGCAGAGCGAGACCAGTAAAGGAGCAGGAGACCCATGGGAGGACCACGAGCAGATGCTGTTTGCCTTGAAGGGGACGGCTTCCCCAAAACCACCCCACCGACCCCCCCATAGGAAACGGCATCCATGGCTCATCTCTCCAGCGCCTGATGGGGCAAGTCCAGCTCACAGCCCCTGCGTCTCTCCCCAACCCAAACATCCCAACCCATCCAACGCAACCAGAGGAGAGCAGCCCTGAGACAACAGAGGCAGAGATTCCTCAGGGAAATCCTCTTCCCTCTAATTTACCTGTCAGTTGTTTTGAGAGGATTATTGTATTTTTTTTTTCCCAGGCTGCTGCCTGTGATTTCTTTCCCTTCCCCCAAAGAGCGGCTGGAGTTTCACACCAGCCTGACAGCATCTCCTGTCTTTCCCACCCGCTCCAGAGTGGCAGGTTGCCAGATGGTGCCCCATTAGGTCACATTTGCTCATTGTTTGGCAAACAGCGGCTTAATTCAAGTGCTGAGTTGACAGCTTGTTCTCTGAGACGATTTGCAAGTTGCAGTGTTGCAAATGCCAGCTTGGCTTTTCAGGGTAATGTTATTTCAGCTGCCTTAAAGGGATAAAGTTCTCTTTGATTGGAAAAAAAAAAGAAGAAAAGGGTGAAAGTGGGGGGAAGCTGAAAAGGTTTTTAGTGGTTTTGATGTGGAAGGACCAGCGGTGTTGGTTGGCAAGCTTTCGGAAAGGGACTGCTCTCCTGGCACCATGGTTCTCCATCAGCAGACACCCTCCATGTCCCATCACTCCTATCATTGAGGTCTTCCACTCATGCTCCACAATCCTAAGGAATGAGGTGTATTTCCAGTGAAACAGCCTTTCACAGGGAAATAGCGATTTTGGTTTATTTTGGAAAGACTTTGGTAGGGATGTACGTATACATCGCTTTGGTTGTATAACCAAAACCCATGGTTATAGCCCCTGCATCCTAGGCAATGATGTAGGGATGGTGCCAAGGACAAGTGCACGTCCCTCCTAAATTCAAGGGCAGCAGCAGAGACCTTATGGCCTTCTGCCCCCCCAGCACTACAACCTGTGTGCTGGGCGAGCGAGTCTCCACCATCACACACATGTAAATGGCAAGGGACCATGACGATGCTCTTTCTTCTTCAACAGGTGGGCGAAAAAAGGCCAGGTTATAAAGGAAGCATCCGGTGACTTCTACGAAACCATCGTGGACCACACCTTCTTCTTCGAGCCCGTCTCCTGCGAGGTCACCAACGCGCTGGGCAGCACAAACATCAGCAGGACCGTGGATGTCTACTGTAAGTAATCTGTCAGCCTGAGACTGGCTTAGCAGGGCTAGCAGAGCTGCGGAAAATTAACAGGAAGGGGTCATGGCTAGATCTGACTTGCCCAGGGTGACCAGGACTTGCTGGGTTCTCTTGCAGCTCAGACTTTGTAAATGCTCTGGTGTTGGGGGCCATGATTTCCTCCGGCCTTACAAGCGCACAGCTCGTGATGGTGGTCCTCAGGGAGCTGGTCATTCTGGGGTTGCAGCAGGCAGCTATCTCAGGCTCTTCTTTATATGGGGGTCTTACATGGCTGTGACCCGTAGGTCCATCAAGACCTACCGCTGCTTCCTCTGACACAGTGGCCTCTTTGGTTTGAGAGTTTCTGGCTGACACAGACCATCGCTGGGAATAACTCTGGTCTCCTCTGTGCAGTTGGGCCCAGGATGGCAACAGAACCGCAGTCCCTCCTCGTTGACCTGGGCTCGGATGCAGTCTTCAACTGTGCTTGGACTGGGAACCCGTCTCTCACCATCGTTTGGATGAAGCGAGGCTCAGGCGTGGTAAGAATCGCTGCCGGGGCGGTGGAGAATGGCACATTCAGGGCTTGAGGTGCTGCGTGATGTTCCCCATGGAGCAAAGCCCATACCTATAGGCTGGGAGCTCCTGACTGGACAAATGTTGGACCTGCGAGGCTCCTCCAAATGCAGGGGACAACGTGACATTGCAGAGCAGTGGCTCCCAGGCTGCAGCTCTGCAAGGCTGCGGCGAGCGTCCCCAGTTAGTCCAGAGAAGTGCATTAAGCAGTAAAGGCTTTATTGCCTTTGTAATATATTGGATGAAAGCGTGTGTGGATCCACGAGGCATTTAGATGGCAGGCTGGTAAGTCAGGCCTGGAGTCCCATTTGGGAGAAGCAAAGGGAAAACCAGACTGCTGAAAATCACTGCCGCAGAGGAATCGAGGCAGCGGGTTGTCTGAGCCTGCCCCATCGAGCCCTAGCAGAGCCACCTTCCAGAGCACCCGCAGCTCTCGCCCGCAGATGTTTGCGAAGGAGAAGGAGAGTCGATTCCCATGATGACGGGCATACGGGTTGAACAGGGGCCAGAGCATCACTTAAATCTCTCGCTGACAGGTAGCGCTTCTGCAGATCACCTGCGTGTGGTCCTTTCTGGGATGGTCCTTTCTGGCCTCCAGACCTGTGAGCTCACATCCTGATGCGTCCACCTCAGCTCGCCTCCGCTGGGGGAGCAGACTTTTGTCCTGAAAAGTGAAAGGAGCTTTGCAAATGTTAGTCGTGGCTCAGTCAGCCCAGGCAGGCGCGAGATACTCTCATGCCCTCTTTACAGACGGGAGGGCTGAGCAAAGCCACGTTAAGAAGCTAAAGGCGGGCTGAGATGTGAAACTCATCTGGAAGGCGCGCACAGGTTTGGGTTTGAAAAGCATCTTTCAGCTTCGTCTGGGCAGATGCGTCCTAAACTTGATGAGGCAATGCTGACTTACGCAGCTCAAGCTTAGAGAGCTGGACTCGCACACGGGAGTGAAACGAAGGGGCTGAGTCGCTCTCCTGACCTCCGCTCACCAGGCACAGACAGAGGAAGGGAGCAGACATTGAGGCATTAACTGCTGGGGTATTTTTTCCAAACCATAATGACCTCGGCGAAGGCCATCTCCTGGGAGGTAATTATAGACTTGGGAGAGCTGATGGCTCGAATCAGCTAAGGAATCCCAGTGGGTCAATAATCCCTGGGTGGTTTCCCATCCCACAGCTGCAGTCGTTGTTCCTCTGGGTTATTATGATTATAGGCAATGCTCTCGCACCGTAGACTTCCATTTAATTTTCTCAAAGCCGCTGGAGTGTGCAGGATGGTTGAAAGGAGCCATGCAGAGCGAGGACGAGGGCTTCCTGACCCTCACCATCCAGCCCCAGCCACACATCAGGGCTTGCCTGGGCTAACTGGCAGCGCCCAGGCAGCGCGCAGGCAGAGCAGCCTTCTCCCTTTTTATTTGGCTCCCTCTAGCTGACTTGTGCTGGCTTGGAGCATCTCAGGGCATCGGGACAGACTCGCCGGCTGGTTTAACCCCAGCAGAGATGCTGGCACTGGTCAGCAGAGCCGCCTCCATCTCCCCCAAGGGGATGCTGCTTTGTAAAGCCCATTAGCGTCCAGCCGTCGCAGTGGGATGTGGGACCAGGGCTGCTTTTTTTCCCAGCCCCTCCCCTTTCAGAGCCAGGTCGGGGTCCCACAGGATTGCCTTCTTTCCTCCTACTTTCCCAGAAGGAAACAAATCAGAGACTAAAGTGAGGGTGAGGCCAAGCAAGCACAGGCATTTGCATTTGTAACTGATGTTAAAACAGTGGGTTTAAAAGGGATCTGAGACTCTGTGTCTCTTCCTCATGCCACGTTAGGGGTGAGACCCCCATCTTCTTGCGACGGGGAGACCCAGATCCATGTCCAACCACCACTCAGGGCATGACCAGTAATTTCTGAAGGCATCAGCTGTGGGAGCAGCAACCAGCAGAGCCGGGGGCTCACCAAGCAAGCAGGTGCTGGAAGGAGGAGAGGTGATGGGCTGGTCCCAGTCCTGCAAAGTCCTGGGGGAGAGAGGCAAGGGCTACCGGGAGGAATTAGCTCCCACACACGTTTCCAGCACGGAAACGCATTGCTCCAAAAGCTGCTGTTTGTTTTAGAACTGCTGTGGTTTTTTAAATACCACCGGTGCCGGGATTCTGCTGACAGCCTCAGCCAGATCGCTCTGCTTCAGCAATTTTCAAGGTTTAATAAAGCTACTAATTGCACTGCCGGGGCAGGACGGCAACGTGGCTGATAGCCACGTTGCAGCCGGTCTGTAGGGAGGGCTTGCCGAAAACAGCTGAGATTTCCCTGGCTATCCAGACCTGGTTCCCAGGGGGCTGCCAGCTCTCCAGGTTGGTTTCCCACCACTTCTGGGTTTGAAATCCCCGAGTCAATCCTGGCAGCCTCCCCGGCACTCACAAAGGTGGAAATGCAAGTGTGGAGCCTGGTTCTCTCGATGGCTTTTCTGCTCCGAGTTACAAGGCAGCTATGTCACTGAGCCACCAAAATTTTTCTCGTGTTTTGAACTTCTTGCGAAACTGGTGTTTGTAAAAATTCAAATGAATAGGAACAGGACTTATATGTCCCCCCCGCCCCAAAACTAGATCGTTTCTTTATTCCTTGGTCAACAGCAATAAGTGATATTTCGATGCCACGTAAGACTTCAGGCTCATCCGCTTCATTTTCTTTAGGCTGCCCTGGAGTTTGTAACACGTCTCTTGTTCTACTTCGCATCGGCCCCCCGAAAGCAACCCTCTCCTCTCTTCCAGGTCTTGAGCAATGAGAACAAGCTGACCCTGAAGTCCGTCCGCCAGGAGGATGCTGGAAAATACGTGTGCCGAGCCGTGGTCCCGCGGGTCGGCGCGGGGGAACGGGAGGTGACACTCACCGTCAACGGTACCTCTTGTTTTCCTATTGCTATTCCATCCTGCCGTCTCATTGCTTTGTTCCTGTTGCTCACATTGCTGAATTATCCCCTCGGATATTTGCTTCCAGAGCAAATCCCACCCACGGTTGGATCAGAGAGGGTCCTGCCCTGCAGGCAACATGAGTAAATTGGATTTTCCATTCATTTGCCTGGAGATGCATGGGTTAAAGCAAAAAAAACCCAACATTATCTAAGACCTGCATGGTTCCTTATTATCAACAGGGGTTTATTGAGTAGTTGGGAGCTGGCGTCTTTAAATCTTTAATAGATTTATCTTGCAAAACCCTTGCAAGGTCGGAGAGCGCTGTTGTCTGTTGTACATCCAGAGAGCTGGGAATTGAGCCTGGATCCGAGATCAGCAGCCTAATCACTCTCTCAGAGCCCACGTGAGGACACCTGTGAGAAGCAGCAGTGCTATATAGCTCCTCCACGGCTTCTTGGGGCTCACCCAGCACCATGTCAGGATGTAGCCCAGACCCGCACCCAGAGCTCTGGAGTTTAATGATGACCTGGCCAGGACCCCGCAGCAGTCAGTAACAAATTTCAGCCTAAATATGGAAGGGAAAGAGCCAGGCAGGCTGCAAATGGTAGAAGTAGAGTATGAATTTTGCATTGTCTCTCGCCTGCATGACAAACTGGCAGGCTTCTGTCCCCGCTCACTGTCACAAAGAGAAGAAAATAAGTGGGGAAGCAGCAGAGGCAGTGGCAAGCGTTGATTTTAAATGCAGATAATGCAGATGGGTAGATGCCCCATCCCTGGAAACATTCAAGGTCAGGTTGGACAGGGCTGTGAGCAACCTGGTGGAGTTGAAGATGTCCCTGCTCATTGCAGGGGGGATTGGACGAGATGACCTTGAAAGGTCCCTTCCAACCCAAACTATTCTATGATTCTATAGTGCTAGAAAGAGAAGCCAAGGGCAACGCAGCAGGGAACTGAAAATCAGCCACTCCCTTGACTTCAACTCAGCTCCTCGGTGCCTGCATGCTCCTTCCCTGGCGGCTGCTGGGTTTTAATTACAATTAAACTAGCTCCGGAAAACAAAGCAACAAATTAGCACAAACAAAGAACCTGCTCCTTTTCTGACACCTACCAGGCACGTGGCCGCCTTGAACGCAGAGCAAAGCACTTGGCAGGCTCCGGGCCGTTTGCAGCGTGCAGCACAGAAAAGCCTCTCTCAAGAGCTTTGCAGCGTAAGCTTTTCGCCTTACAGAGCTGACGGGGGAGCAAATGAAATCCGTGCCGTGAGGTTCACCGCTCGGCTTTGAGCATCTCCCGGGAGCCGACTGCCGGCAGCATCCCATCCCGGTAGCACGTGCTGCTGGGGGGGATCCACTGCTGGGGTTCGGTGCAACCCCGAGGTGACAACATTGGGACACGCCATCACAGGCGTTGGACACTACACCAAGGGAGAATCCCACACCTCCACGTCGATATGGTCTCCCGGCTCTCCAAGCTAGGAGAACCAAGGTGGGCAAGCACCAGAGCAGCGTCCCCAGGTCCCACATCCACCAAGCACCAGGGCTTGGCTGCCCGTCCTGCAGCTGGAGCAGCCCTCCAGCTCCGGTAGCACGGCACGGTGTGTCTAATCCAGCTAATGAATTCTGCTCAAAGTCTTTTCGGCTGTAATTTGAGAGGGAAGTTGAACGGCTCATATTTTCAAGTGATTTTAAATCCAGAGGGTGATACAATTGTCTTGGTATTACCAGGTGCCTTTCTCCGTGGGCTGGGATTCGTCACAGTAAAATTAGGCATTTAGAAGTGTCTATTCTGGGCTAGCTGCATAGACTCTGATCGGTGCATGCGGGCTTCGAGGGGGCTGATCCATCCCACCGTGAGCACAGGGACCCCAACTGAGGGATCTTCATCCGCCCCAGCCGGAGCCTGCAATCCTGCCTGTAGCAGCCCCTCCACTCTCAAAACAGTCAGAAATTGGGGCAGCACGCTGCTGGGGTGGGAGAGCATCCTCCTGCCCTCGCTGCCGTCGGGTCTCACTGCCCTCCCCACCGACAGCCTCACCGGCCAGGTCTGCAGTTGCAGAGGGGGGCTGGCAGCCCATCCCCGTGCCAAAGCATGAGGCCACCAGCCTGAAAGGAAGCAGATATGATTCAAAGTCTGGTTAATGGGAAGGAGGATTATGCAAACGAGCAGCGTTTGGCAGGGCCAGAGCAGCAGAGGCAAAAAGGAAGCGAGGAACTGTTGGTGCCATCATAAATCAGCAGCGGTCGGATTTATGGCCCCTGCATGAGCCAAAGCTTCTTGATGCTCCTGACTGCACACAAGCCTGGTTGAAGCTCCCATCCCGGCAGGAGAAGCACCCCAAGATCACCTTCACAGCGGGATTGCCTGCGGTACAATCCAGCAATGCATCGTCCTGGCTTGGCAGGGGCTGCTGAGCAGGGACCACCACCCCTGCCCGTCTTACTCTGCAAGAAGAGGTTTGTTAGAAGGGCTGGACAATCCTGGGTGGCTAATTCAGGATTTGATTTGCCTGGGATTCACCACAACGAAGCAAGACAAGCCTGCCAGAGAGCTGAGAGCACAGCAGGGGCTGACCTGCTGCGCTGCTTGGTCAGGAGAACATCGTGGTGTCCCCTCAGCTCACACCTGCAGCAGCCCGTTGAGAGCTTCATCGAGCACGTCTCCACCACTGCTTGTGGATGGAGACCTTGGGATGGTCCCTTGCAATTCCAGGCAGCACGAGCCAGCCCAGGGCTTCTGCAGGAAACAAGGAGTTAAACTGGCCTCTCCTGCCAAACCCATTTCCAACTTTGCGAGGGCTTGGGAGGAAAGGTTCAGGCGGACTCAAGCAGGCTGGAGAAGTCAAGGCCATCTTTTCATTCCTCCAATGCTCCCAAGTCAGCAAGCTGCCTTCTCTTTTGTGTGAGCCGCCAGGACCGCACAAATAAATTGGCACCGGCGTGCTAAAAATAACCGCAACCAATAGCTCCATCATTTATATCCATAGCAACATTGTTTAAAGCCTTTTTCCTGCCTGTGGGCTGTCTCACACTTAGCGCTGAATGCCAAGCCGGAGATTGGCAGCTTTTTCATAAGGAGCCAGAGCCTGGTGGAGAATCAAACGCCGGCCCCAAATGTGAAGAGGCTGCAACTTCGTGCTATTATTTCTGGGCATGTTCATCTCACAAATGGTCTTTAGTCATACGCTATTATCATGATGATAAGGCTTCGACTCTGAACTCCTAAAGCAATAATAAAACCCAAAGCCGTTGGCATTTGTGCCATTTAAAATCCACTCGCCTTGGGGAAAATGATCCTTTTAATGATTATTAAGCTATTTTTCTCTAGCGTCACCCAGTCTTGGAGCTCTTCCAGAATTTATAAGTAACATACAACCATTGAAATAGAAAGAAGATGGCTTTTTATTATTATTATTTAGGCCTGGCCTACAGAACCCATCGCTGCTCTTGCCTCTGTTGGCTTGGGATTCAGCAGTGATCAGGGCAGACGAGGAGGAGGATCACCTAGCACTTGTTTAGCTAGCCAAGAAGCTCATCCTACATGCCTTGTGCCACCCTTGGAGGATGACGGGACCAAATGGGTCCCCATCGCACGTCCCGTCCAGGGGGAAAAAGCCCCAGCACACGTTTAGGGCCATCTGCCCGTCACACTTGGCTGTCGGCACGGTTCTGCTCTTGCACCAGGCGTGGGGAGTGAAGGCCAAGGCTAGCTGGCGTTGCCACCTTGGGCATGCTTGCAAAGAGCTATTTCACAAAGGCAAGGTGCTGTTTGCATCTCCTGAAGGGAGGCAAAGCAAGGAATCAACCGAAGTCTCCTGAGACCCCAGCCAGCACTTCTGAAAGATGGGCTTTCAGCAATGGATAAATGAGAATGCACGCCTTGGGAGCGTGCCTGGAAGAAAATCTTGAAGAAGAGCATTTGGGCAGAAAACCACAACAAAAATGTCTTTTTTTTTTTTTTTGTCTTTTCCACTAACATACAGCTATGACCACTACATCAAAACAAGTCCTGACCTTCTCCTTCACGCACAGCTCCTGCTATTACCAATTTTGACGGCGGCTCACTTTCAGCAGTAATTTCCTGAGCTGCCAGAACCGTGTGTCTGGTCGCTGGTCAGCGAAATGCACTTCACTGAGCTAGTTTTCCATGCATCTCACCTTGGAACACCATAGGGGAGGAAGGATAGGGCTGTATCTCGGTGGGAAGTGTTTGGGGAGTATGGAGGCTTGGTACAGGAAGGTGTTACTGGGATAATTTCAACAGGCAACTGTATGTACGAATGCACCAGAGTGAAGAATTTAGCATTTCGGTACATCTTTGTGCATTCTGCAAATTCATAAATGGGCAATTTGGATGAGAATCAGTCAGGAATACCTGGGCGAATCTGTTTCTCCCCACTTTACCCCAAATCCCTGAGACTTTATTCTTAAAGGAACACAACAGCTGCAAGGCGAGCTGAAAAAATGGGAAAAGTTTCTCAAATCCACAAAGGATGGGAGAGAGGATGAGCACAGAAAGCTCTCCCACTCCAACCATCCCAGAGACCTGGGCTCAAGACCCAGCCGAGGTTGTCCCCAGCAGCATGTTGGCCTCTTGTAGCAACTCCTGTTGCAGCTCTTCCACTTCGCATGGCCGGTATGGAGCCCGATGGTGTTTGCACTTTGCTCCGCACACGTGCATTAGTGAGCATGACAACAAGGCTGTTTTCTGACAAACCCAGTGACAGACTCACACCCAGGAGTGACAACCCAGACTGGACATCTGAAATAGCCGAGCTGGGGTGGGGGGGATCTCCCAGCCCCTGCCTCTTCCCTCTCCCTGCCCTGTGTGGCCTGCCTGCTTTTCTGCCAGCGGCAAGCCACTCATAGAAATGCAAATCTGCCTTAATTAAGGAGTCTAATAAACAGCAAATAGGATCCCAGCTCTTGTGCTGGATCCCTCGGGGTGATCCCTTCCTCAGGGGGAGGTCCCCTCCGCAGGGCTGTTGGAAGAGTGATGGACACGCTCATCCCACCAAGCCGTGCTCTCCTCTCCAACTCCTTTTCTCCCAACCGCATCTTCAAGGTGTCCACCAAGGGAAGACAAGGACGTTGCCCTTCACAAGCCACCTCAGCCAGTGCGTTCGGCCTCGTATTGCTCAGGCAGAGCCTTTCCCAGCCAGGCTGGGCTCCTTTCGGCACCGGAATGGCACAGGAGAGCCCAGCTGATGGGGTCCCAAGGCTTTTCCAGCAGAAATTTCTCCACCGCATCGGGCAGGCTGATTGCCGGTCACTGATGGTGGCTGCCGGTCGGTGCCTCCTGCCCTCCTACTGCTTCCTTAAGCCCCTGGGGAGCAATTAGTGTAATGGGTAATGGTTGCTTAACAAATCTGGGAGAGTGCAGAAGAGGAACGCCAGGTAGGCTGGGGTCTTGCTTTGCTTCTGGAGCAAAAAGTCCTTCTCAGAGGCCGGGTTCACCAAGGAGATTCCCGCAGGGTGATTTAATCACGGTCCAACGCCAGGGATGCGGGAGCAGAGATGGGGAGGCGCTGGGGCTTTGGGGGAGCTTTGCAGAAAACCAGCAAAAAGCAAAGGCCCACTCAGCATCCCTCAGCATCAGAGGAGGCGAGGGAGCTGTTGCTCCATCCCTCCCCCTCACAGAGGGACCCCGATGTCCCTCCATGCCTCTGCTAACATCCCCCCCCCAGTCCCACCAGTACTTTGTATTGCAGCCACCCGTGTGAGACACCAGCATCCCTCTCCTCTCTCTTGCAGGGCCACCCATCATTTCCAGCACCCAGACACAGCACGCCCTGCACGGCCAGAAAGGGCAGATCAAGTGCTTCATCCGCAGCACCCCGCCGCCAGACCGAATTGTGAGTACCATCCCGTGGGGCGTGGTGGGTATCCTGCACACCTCAGGGTGCCCTACGGTGGGCAAACCTGCCCCAGGCTGACCCCTCTCTTGCTTGGCAGGCTTGGTCCTGGAAGGAGAATGTCCTGGAGTCTGGGACCTCCGGGCGCTACACGGTGGAGACGGTCAGCACAGACGAGGGCGTTATCTCCACGCTGACCATCAGCAACATCGTCCGAGCCGATTTCCAAACCATTTACAACTGCACTGCCTGGAACAGCTTCGGCTCAGACACGGAGATCATCCGGCTCAAAGAGCAAGGTGGGCATCGCTGAGGAGCTGGGCAGCGGGAATTAGCACCTGGCCGGGCTGTAAGAGTGGGGAGATGCTGTGAGAGGCAGGAGGTGCTCGGAAAAGCTCTTGGGATGTCAAAGAGGAAATTATGAAGGATGGTGAAAATGCTCTGGCCGTGCTAGCTGTAGGATCGCATCCTTAAGGTACCTGGTCCTGGCAGAGGGTCAGGAGGTGGGACAAGCCCTGCAAAGTCTCTGCTTGATACAGTATTGCCCCATTTTGCCTGTCCTGCTGAAGGTGGAGGGCACAGGCCAGTCCTGCACCCCTCACTCACTGCCCTACGGCACAAGATGAGGCCACTGCCGCAGGCTGGAAGATCATTTATAGCCTTGGAGAAACAGGAATGGCTGCTCCTACCGGACCTCCACTGCTCCGCGGTGATGGGAGTGAGCGGGGGGAAGGAGTTTGGGCTGGTGGCAACCCTCCGTCCTGGCCACCAGCCACCAAGCCAGTACGTGTTTTGCTGGGCTGGGCTTACCCACCCAGCCTCAAAGGCACCTGGAGAAATTCTCAGGAAATGGCCAGGGGTTTTCCTCTCTCAGGGCTCTCCATAGCAAGGGAAGGAGATGGCTTTTGTGAGCAACCCTTAGCTCCTGGAGGGACTCCAGTTCTCTTCTATTTTATTAAATGCCAGGGCAGGCAGGTGGATTGTCCTCATTAAGCTGTGATTTATAGGCAAGGCTGCCGTCCAGATTAAATCAGAGCTAAATGAACCCCTTAAAATTAGCCTTGGGCTTCTTCCAACGCAAACAGAGCCAGTGGTTTTTCCAGGTCGTCTGCCAGTCAGCGGGAGAGCTCAGCGGCAAGCCTGGGTCCCGGCGGAGGGTGGCCGGGAAGCCGAGCCGGGTCGAAGCCGGCGCCACAGCATCCGAGTCCGCAGCCGACTCCGCATCTGAGATCCGAGCATCCCTGCTAGGTGATGCGAGGGGACGCCCCTGCCCTGGGCAGGGGGACACCGTAGGGTGGCTGAGGATGCCGTAGGGTGGCAGAGGACATCCCCTTCACGGGGACATCCCTGCGCTCAGAGCAGAAAGCGGAGCAGAGGGCTGAGCGCTCAGGAAGACTGACGTGTGCGCTTGGGCTGTGCAAGGCTGTGGACACTTGCTTTATTTTCAAACAGGTACGGAAATGAAATCAGGAGCTGGTATTCAAGCAGGTATGGAAATCATGAGCTGACGGTGAATGTGAATTGTCCCCAGCCATTACCACACCTGAGGACCCGGCGTCCTCCTCCTGGCCCGGCAGCTTTCTGGCAGGGCAGGCAGGGCAAGGCAGGGTAGGAAGGGGTGTAGAAGAGCTGCAGGGCAGTGAGTGGGGCACGGGCTGAGAACCTGGAGTGATCCGGTCTCTGCTTTGCCACTAACCCGCTCTGCAAATCAACCCTGCCTTTCTGTGCCCCAGCTGAACCCAGCCACTGAGAGGGGGATAATATTATGCAGCTGCATTTTAAAGTGCTGCGAAAGGGACCACTTAAGCGCTATTATGGGGCAAAAAAAGAGGGAGAAGTACAAGTTTCCGGGGTCATTTGCAGACATCAGCTTGTCTCGGCATCTTGGGAGAGTGCTAGGCAGCAGGCAGAGCAGGGCTGAATGGATATTTGGGCAGATGCTGTGGGACGTGCTGCCGTTGTGCCTTCCTCATCCTCTGCACCAGAGCAGGGTTCGTGGGGGAGCACGTAGCCAGCAAACTGCTCCTCATCAGCTCGCCCTTGTCTTCGGGACACGGTTTACCATCCCAGCTGCTGGTTCCTGCCACTGCCCTTTTGCATTTTCCTTTGTTTTCAGCCCAGGAGAGCCCAGGGCCCCTTCCCCACCCCATTCCCTGCATGATTCTCCATCACCTTCATCACCATCACTACCTGCTTCTTGCTTAGCTCTGCATTACAGATCCCACTCCGCCAAAGCTGAGAGCCAGCAAGGACTCCCAGGGACCCCAGGCTCCTGTCTCCTCACCCTTTTGCTCCATATTCCCCTGGGAGAGCCAAAGAAATCCCACGACGAGTTACCACCATTGGTAGGAGCACTGCCTAACAAGTGTCCTCAGGCCACCCAGAGAAGAAAATCCCGCTTTCTTCTTGCGGTGGCTCAGCTGGTGTGTTGGAGGGTGCTGGTTTTAGGGTGAGCTCCTTGGTGCAGCTGGAACCAGCTCCAGCATCTGCTACATGAGCTCCAGCCCCAGCCTTGCAGAGCACTCAGGGGGACTTGCCTTTTCACCAGAGGCGCCGGGGGAATTCTCGCACCACGGCGGTGAGCACTCTCAGCAGGTTTGGCGATTGACTCAGTGGTGACTCGTGTCACCAGTGACCCCAGCTCAAGTGACAAGTGACACATCAAGGAACCAGCAGGCCCAGGCAGAAAATTCATGAGCAAGCCAGAAACTGAAAAGCATCAGCATAAACCACCAACTGAATCACTTGAAACAACAAGCTGAGCGGGGAAAATTAAAGGCTCTTTTTACATCAAGTGTGAGCAGAAGAGGCTAAACTCAACCAGCACCATTTTTTTACCACCCTGCAGTTCTCAAAGTAGGGCTCAGGACCCATGAGGCCCCATGGCCACTGCTAAAGGGTAACATGAAGTGACTTTATAACTCCCCTGTCCCAGCTGGGTTTAGATAACAACGAAGAAACCCTTCGCTGAGTACATGGGAAAGATGCTGGTGGAATTACAACTCCCCCCCCAGATGCATGCCCCTTAGGAAGGCTGAAAGGCACAAGCAGGATCTGTGATCTCAGGTCCAGGATGAAATTCGTGGTCAACACCAGCTCCATACCAGTGGACAATGAGAAATGGTTTCCTTATCACCCAGTCAAGTGTCAGCCATCAGGCTGCAGGGCTTTGCTTCTCAGCTAGATCACCCATGTGTCCCCGTGGCCCAGCAGCATTCACATTCTCCACCTGCACAGGCGAGGAGGAAAGAAGACCACCTCTCTGCATCCATTTTTCCCTAAATTCATCCCATCCACTTGCAAGGCAGGAGCTGCAAGAAGAAAACGCGCATTGGAGGTCTCCAGGAAAGCGGTGAGGACACACTCACCCGGCTTAGATGGCCATCCTGGAAAGGGTTACCCCTCTCTTGGCCCACTGTGGGGTCACAAGAGCCTATGAGGATGCTTAGAGAGAACAGGAACGGGGACCTATAGGTATCTGCTGCTTTCGGGGAGAGGGTCTTCAGGCTGCAGTTTACCAACCCAGCCAACGAAGGCAGTTTGCGGTACCCACAGCTTTGGTGTCCTGCGAGCGGGAGTACTGCCTGGCAGTAATCCAGAGAGCAGGCACCAGCCCAACGCTTGCCGTTGAGTAGGAGCTGTGCTTTGAGGGACTGCAGGAACTGAGCAGGGAGATAACAAGGCTCTCGGGCTGCAAATCTGACCCTCTCACCATAAACGTGATTGCGTATTCCACCCTCCCTGCACCTCGCAAGCTGCCGCCTGGATCTGCGCAAATAAATCAGCTTTGCTGGCGAAGCCGCGGTCTTGAAATCCCCGCCGGGAACCCAGCTGCAAAGTTATCGTAGGCAGAAGGACGCGAGCGTGTAAACCCCGCGCTGCGGCAGGCTCTGCTCCTCCGGGCTGCCTCGGCAGAGCCCAGTACGCACATCCCAATCCCACAGCCCTCGTCCACCACAGCCGCTTTGGCCTCTGCTTAGCCCTGGCACGGGCCAGCCCTCCCGTCCCGGTCCTTGTAGCACCCTCAGGGGTTGACGGAAGGAACACGGAATTGATAAGCCAAGGGAGAAGGCAGAGGCTGTGAATGATGGCTCCTGGGTTAATTCATCCATATATACTTAATAGTGCCTGCTAAGACGGCTCTGGCAGGCAGGCTCAGTGCCCGACTCCATCCTTCCATCCCAGTTCTAACCTCTCTCCCAGCCTGCTCTGATGCCATTTCTCTTTCTTAATAATATTAACACGCTGTCTTCTTTTGCACTTTTCATCCTTTAGAGATGCTCATTCATTAACCCGCAGGGTGCTATTGAGAGCAGTTGTTAACCTGCTCTTCTGGCTCCCTCCTCTTCTCTCCCTCCCAGGGGAAACTGAGGCACAGAGAGATCAGGGCTTGCACAAATTGCAGCGCCCACCGGTGTCCCATGGGCAGCCCGTGCCGGCGTCACCCACGCAGGGACGAGGGAGCGGGGAAGGAGGTCCATTTGGCCCCAAAACCCTCCCCAGGCTCATCACCGAGCCGCTTTCCAGTAGCCGGGGGTGGGTCCCCTGGGGAAAAGCCACCTCTCCAACCTTCATCCCAGCTTCATGCTCCCTCTCCTTCCTCTTGCAGAGTCGGTGCCGATGGCGGTGATCATCGGAGTGGCCGTGGGGGCCGGCGTGGCGTTCCTGGTGTTGATGGCCACCATCGTCGCCTTCTGCTGCGCCCGCTCCCAGAGGAGTAAGTGTCTCCCCCGGCTCCGCTGCGTCCCTTCGGGCAGGGCTGGGGCTAAAACCTTGGGATGGGGGTGAATAGAGTGGGTCACAAAGAAATTAGCGGCTGAATTTACTGACACGGCACCAGCACAATCTGCTCTTCATGTTGGTCTACCAAATGTTCGGCGCCACTTGGCTGCGAACGGCAGCCCGGCGGGAAAAGGAAAGGGGTTTGGAGCGTGTGGAATAAACATGCCAGGGTAAATGCTAATCCCCGTTAGCAGCACAGACAGCTCGGGAGGTGTACAGGGGTTTTCTGGGGGCAAAGGGATTGCGAAAGGACCTGCTCTCAATCCCTCCTTTGGAGAAATCCTGATGTCCAAGACGGAGAAGCATCCGCACCATGCCACATCGGTGCTTAAAAACCCTCCTAGGTTTGTGCTCTTTGTTCTGCTTCTGTTTTAATTCTATTTTTCTTGACATAAAATGCATATTTCCTAGTGGAAAATTACAGCCAGCTGAGGGGTTTTACATGGGACATGTGGGTTTTGAAGCCTGGCTGCAGTGGGAATACAAGTTAAAGCGACGTGAGAGATGCAGGTAGCGGAGAAGGAGGAGTAAACAGCGTGGCATCATGTTGCCTCATTGAAAAGACACCGGGAAATTAAAGGAGGATTGCTGGCTAAATGAAAAGGCATCAAACCAGAAGGGAGAGGAGTGTGATTATTTGGAGCACCTCAGGCCACGGGGGAGAAGAGTACATACTCGGCGTTGCTTCTGGCTCGGGAGACGCGTAGTATGGATGCCGGGATGCCAAGCTCTGTGTGTGTGTGCCAGAAAACCCAGTTGTTTTTCTTTTCTTTCTGTTTTTTCCCCCTCTTGATCATTTGCAAAGCAATCAAAGACACCAGCCTCCTCCTGGATTTGGGTATGAATGTACAGCCTCCCGCAGCAGAAATGTGTTTAATTTTAAGAGCAATAATGATGCCTCTCCCTGGTTTATCCCCTGTTTTTCTGAACTCTTGCAACCTCCATGAGCAAGTATTAACAAATTAAATGGGGGGCAGTCACTAATCTTGCGTTTTGTGGAAGGATTGCTGATGGACAGGACCCAAGAGCAGGCCAATTCAATGTCGCAGAGATCATTCAGCAGCGATGGGCGATTTGAGCACCTGAAGAAAGCAGGAGCCAAGCCGTGTTACCATGTCAATGATCGGATGTAATCGGCCGTGCTTTCCCCACGCCGCATCATTCGGAGCAGGGGCGAGCATGTGGTTCATTATCTTCCTCTTATTTGATGTAACCAGATGGCACAGGGTTCTTTACAGGACGTACGATTTAACACTGATGCCACGACAACAGATCAAAGACGTGGTGCAGGCGCCAGCTTTCGGAGTCCCTCACAAGCTGGAAGCGTGCAGAGGATGGGCAGGTTTTGGGGGGAAAAGCAGAGCTTTTTCTTCCAGGAGGGGACAACCTCATCCCACCCAAACGCCTTGTGCGATTCGTCCCTTGGATTCCCAGGGGTAAATCGGGAATAAGAGGCATTTTCCTTCCTAGGGCTGGGAGGATACATACTGGGAAGACGGTACCGGGGACATGGTGGCGTGGCAGTGTTTGAAGTCCCTTTTTTCCGCCGTGTTTCCAGTGCTGTCCCACTTAGGACTTTTTGGTCTCCTATATGCAATGAGCTGCTGGGTCTGGGCATCTTCCCTGCATCGCTGCTGTTTGGCGACTCCCACAGTGTAGGATGCTGTGGAGACCCTGGTTGCCATGTCCTGGGGAAAGATCTGCAGCATCCCTGGACCAGAGCATGGGGTCCCTGTGCTTCCCACGAGGTTTCTGTGCTGCTTCGCCTTGGGATCGGGGCAAGCGAGCAGGAAGAGATCATCCAAGAGATCAGCAGAGAGCCTTGCCCCGATCTCCCTTCCCTCCCCAAAGTGAAATAGGAGGAGGAACAGCTTAACCTTTTCCAGAAAGCTGGTCCCAACCAGGGACGCCAGCTCGGTAACAGAGGCTTTGCCGGGTGCTCGCCAGGGCAGCCGCTCAAGAGGATTGGGATGACGCGGTGCTAACGAAGCAAGTCCTGGGTGCAGGTGGGGTTCCCCAGCCTGAGATTCGTGCAGGGAGCAGGGGATGCTGGTGGCAGTGGGGCTGCTTGGTCCCCCATCATGTGGCTCCAAAAGCCACTTGGAGCTGCCAAAACAGGGTCTCTCCTTGGTTTTGGGGGGAGCTGGGAGCATCAGCAGCTAAACCAGCCCCTGAGTAACACCCATGGTGCAAAACCCTGCAGAGGAGGAATTAGCTGTCCCAGGGCGGAGGGCTGGTAGCCCAATTTTGCAGGTGCTAATGCAAACTGGATGCTGTGGCAGCTATCTCCAGCGGCAGGTGAGCATTAGGAAGGTAGAAGCACCAGGCTGAGAAGGTGAGGGAAGGACTTTAATCATGGTTAGTGGTGTGAAATCAGCAGAATTACTACAGAGAGCAGCTCAGGAGCGATGGGACCAGCAGAGCACTTGGATGTCAGGAGAGGGACTCGTTTCCTACCAGGGTGACTGCAGATTCCTCTCCCAGGACAAATCCTGGAGCGTTGTGGCTTCATTTAAAACAAGAGCCTGCAAACAAAACCCATTGGCAGGCTGCAGGGATGGCTCCGCGCAGCTCCTGGCAGCGGGGACAAGGCGACCCAGCAGTAGCTCTGGAGAAGGCATCTCCTGATGGCTGCAACAGGCTGCTGACCGCAACTAGTGGCACCGGGGGAGGCAATTCCCGGCCTTGCTTTGGGGAGATGTAGCAAAAAAATGCAGCGGGTGCAGACCCACTGAGGCTGGAGGCTCTGAAAAAGGAAAAAAAAAAAAAAAAGACTTTAATGCACGTCTGTTGTTGTATCTTCGGTGACTTAACGGCCCAGAGTTATTTAAGTGGGAAGACTCCTGGGAGAGGATGTGCAAGAGAGTAATTAGCTTCTCCTTGTGATTAAAGATGGAGGCTCCGGCACCGGGAATGTGATCCCTGCAAGAAAAAAAAAAAAGAAAAAGCAGTAGTAGCTTCCCAGCCAAACCCTTTGCCTTGCATCCTGAGACTTGGAGACATCTGGGGGTGACAGCAGGGCTGCAGATACCGAGGGCATGGGACGCTGAGATGGATTTATTCAAGGCTGGAGCTTCAAGCCGGTCTTGGATGCATGATTCAGTTTGGCTTAGAGATAAACTCACTCTCTCCTCCTGCATGGTCCAGCCCTTGTTGGACTAAGTCGGTGCAGCCCTGGCTTGACAGGGCGCTGCCGGTTCCGTCGGCTGGAGGTAGATCTAACGAGCCCAGCGCTTCAAGGCAGTTTTGGGTCCAGGAGAGTTGGCGCAGCCATCCCGGGAGGTGAGAGCCGGATCGCAGGCTGAAGCCCGGCTTCAAAGCTGGGAGCTGTTTAGATCTCGCTGTTGAGATTTGCATCCGTCTCTGCTTTTCATCTTGGATTCGCGCGGCCGTTTCTGGTCCTGCTGCTCAGTGTCTTTGGTTTAATTTTGCTAAAGTGACTTCTTCAAAGCACGCCCGACACCTTCAGGGAAGGCAGAGAGTCTCTCCAGAAGTGTTTCTCTCTGCCCTGCACGAAAACAGGCTGCTTGGAGCAGCAGCCAGGGATGATTTTGTCGTTCCCAAAGCCCTGGCTACATCTTTGTTCATTGCTTGGCCTTTTCCATATGCATCTGCACCCCAGTCCTGGGGAAGGCTTTTCTTAGGGGCTTCCTGGCATCAGAGAAGAGCTGATACATCCCTCAGGAGCAATATTTCACGTGCTCGCTGAGCAGACACTGTATATCAGCAGTCTGGACAAACAGCCTGCCATCTGTTTGAGCAGTCCTGCTGCAGCCCAGCCCCTCTTAATAGCACCAGGAGTATGGCAGAGACTAAGCAAGCTCCCAAAAGAATTAAAATAGAAACCTGAGCTCCCCAGAGGTGAAGGTTTCACATGCCCATACCTTACAGCAATGCAAATATTGCTCCCCCAAGTCTCGGACGGGCTTGCTGAGCCGGGGTTAGTTTTGCCCGGTGCTGCTGGACGTTCTCAGCAATCAGTTGGGTCCCTGAGGATGCTCCACGAGTGCCTCCAACTAACCCCTTCTCCATCTCGCTCTCTGCCCAGATCTCAAAGGTGTGGTTTCTGCCAAGAACGATATCCGCGTGGAGATCGTACACAAGGAGCCAGCCTCCGGCAGGGAGACGGAGGAGCACCCAACCATCAAGCAGCTGATGGTAAGGATTTACTTCTTTTCCCCATAAGCAATTAGTCTGGGTGTTTGATGGTAACGAGCCCAGGCACGTGTAGTTCAGTGCAGTAATCTCCACTCAAGGCAAAGATGCTCTTCCAAAAATCTTGCTTTTGAGATACGCATTCTGCTGCCGTAAAAGCTCCTCGAGTGAAACTTTGCTAATGAGGAGGGAGAGCTGGGAGAGGTTTATTGCAGTAGCCCAGCTGCCCGCCAGGCTGATTGCAAAGCAAATTTACCACCTAGTGTGGGGAAAGAGCTGCAAACTGCAAGTAGACACACAATAGGTGAGCACAATATAATAATAAGCTAATTAGCCAGCGAGAACTGCACTCTCCTGGATGCACTTTAGAGAATTATATGTGCAAAACCAACGTATGTGCACACAGTTGGTTGCAGATTGCTAACGCCAGGAGTTGGGGGGGCCAGCCTGGACCTGGGTCTGTAATAACCTGGGGAGTGTCACCCTCCTGAGGCCGCTGCCTTTGCCTGAGGGAACCGAACCACACGGGCAGGGCAAGATGCTGGTGATAGAGATCCCAGAAAATTCAGCCTCAGCGCAGGGGCTGGCGCATCCTTGCAGCCTGGCCATGGGCCGCTCCTCTCGCTGGTGTCGCCGCTGTTCTCCGTGTCTCGGCCCCAATTTGCCTTTGCTTTTGCTTGCTGGTGTTATGTGGTAGGTGACAAATAGAAGCCGAACAAATGGCAAAGCGAGGTGAGCGGCTGTAAGAGGTGAGAGAAAAGAGCAGGTAGGAAAGGGAGAAGGGATTGAAGAGGCTGCTTTCTAGGCTGCTGGGTGGGTTTTCCTGCTCTAACCTTCTGGTTTTTTGAGCAGCACATGTAAGAATCGGTATGCCCTGCCTGCAAAAGCTGTTCGATGAATTACCAGCGGAAAGGCAAGGCTGAGCATCACAGGGTGGGCAGAATCAATGTCTGCTGGTGCACATATATAGCAAAGGAGCCTCAAAATGAGAAGGCGGGAGGAGATGGAGATCTGGCATGTTATCCCAGCACCACTGAGGTTTCTGTGCAAGACCCTTTGTTCCCAGTAGGGCTTTGCCCTGAGGAGCCTGCAGATCCATGGTGGGATTTGCAAGGCTTCGCTCGGTGGAAGGACAGTGGAGGCTGGGACTCGGGTTTGGAGCAATCTGCTGAGATGAAGGGCAATGAGGAGGTTCCTCTCCATAGGACCCCGTACCACCATCTGTATAGACAGCGATCAACAGCGCCAAGCCCCGATCCGGCTTCCAAAGGAGGGGCTGAGATCAGCCCAAATGCCACTCGAGACCTTAACCACCAAGCTGGAAGCACGCACGAAGCCTCAGCGGAGGAGACATACGAGGAACATTTATCGCTGACGAGTGAATGAAGAAGAGGATGGTCGTGGGAGGCCAGGCACAGGATCTTGCAAGACATCGCGGGGACTTTCTTAGATTGTTTGTCAGAGCCAGAAGGTGATTTCACATCAACGCGTGCCCTTGATGAGGCTGGTACCAGAGCAGTGCAGAGCTGTGCTGTGCACATTTCAATAAGGATGCTGGCAGGATGGAAATGGTGCAGAAAAAAATGACAACATTTGTTTGATAGCTGGGAAAACAATGCCTTACGGGGAGAGGTTTACAGAGCTCACGTGCTTTAGCTTAGTAGCAAGACTTTGGAGAAGTGGTTTGGTTACGGCGCGGTATTAAGGGGCTATTTAAGTGCAAACAGGGCAGGCAAAGTTGAGTACTTTTGGATACAACATGAGAGAGCATAACAGCCTGGCTGCTGGACCGGGAGAGGGTGATTCTCCCCCTCTCCTCGCCAAATCCAGGCGCTTTTGCTGAAGATACATCAATTGGAAATAACATTGTCGTATCAACGCTGTTCAAGAGGTTGGAAGAGATGAGCCATAGTCTCTGACCCTGACACTGGGCAGATTTGGCACCGGCTGGGACATCCTACCTGTCAGGAAGAAGACATCAAAGCCCCCTCCCCTGCCTGGACTGGAGCCCCCCCCATCATCCTCACCTGCCTTCGGCCAGAGCATTCCCATTAAATACTTCCCAATTTCTCCTCTCCTCAGTCCCCGGGCAGCCCCGTTCTCCCTCATCCCGCTCCTTGCTGTTTCCAACAGCCAGCGTGAGCGTCCTTCTCTGGCCATTAGAGACCCAGGCTTCGGAGGCTAAACACGTTCCTAATAAGATGCTCTGAGTTTGTCAGTGAAATGATGGATCGAGTTAAAAAAAAATTCATCCTTGCTAATGAGGAGTGATGAGACCTCTCCGGCAGGAGCACAGCACCCCTTGCTTGCTCCCTACCCTCCCCCCAAGACCTCCCCGCTCTCCCTCCTCCCCGTACCAGCGTTATTTCCCCCACCGCTTCTTTCTTTGCCTTCCCTGAGCTTCTTGTGATATTTCCAGCCCGGGTTCAACCTCGGCGGCGTCCTTTGAAATGATCTCCTCGCCCTCGACAATGTTCATAACACCTTGCGGTTTAACATCAACTGCGAATTTCATTAACGTGCTGGGTGCTCTCACGGAGAGATCATTAATGCAGATGTTAACGAAAAGCAGGCCACGCTTGCTAACAGCTCCCCTCTGCTCCATGCCTTGCTGCTTCGCAGCAGAACCTTTTCATTCCCCATCCCGGACCCGAGCCCGAGCCCCTGAGGTCCAGCATGGCCCGACCTGCTTCTGCCAAGCTTTGGGAGCAGAGATCCACCCTCCGCACCGCGGATGGTGCCTTCACTCCTCCATTTCCCACGGAGTCTCTGCCTTGCCGGAGCGTTTCTAGCTGCAGAGTGCCAGCGTGACTCTTCTTTCCCCCGCTAAACGCTATTGCATTTGTTATTCTCCAGCCATCTGTGACCTCCGCAGCTCTCCGTGCTTTTCGCAAATAATTATTCATGCATCTCTAAATTCATTAACACCTTAGGATACACGTCATGCTGTCCGATTTGCATATGTTCACATTGTCTCAGCGCCGTTTCCCCCGCCTCCGTTAGCCGTTCTGCCAGGTGCTGCCTACGGGCAGGGGAAAGGCTGCCAGCCCGCAGGGGCCGGAGAGCAAACAGCAGCCAGTGGCTGGAGGCAAAAGAGCCCGTTAAAGGGTCTGATCCCGGAAAAAAATAAATCACAACAGCAGCTTTCTCTCTCCTGCCGGGGTGCTTTGCATCGGCACGCCGATTCAGCTGAGCTTCGTCTGTGATTAGGGGGTTGAAAAACATCGTTGGCTCGGACGTGGCGTAACCTCCTCTGTTGTCATGGCTGGGTGACTGGCTTTTATTCCTGGCCGATTGAACTCCGTGCCTCAGTTTCCTCATCTGCGAAATGGGGCGGGTGATCCTAAAGGAACCATCCCCGCTGCCAGGAGCAATCGTGATAGAGATGATCCCAAAGTGACCGGCAGGCAAGAGCATCCCAAGTCAAAGGGGGTCCAGTGCGGCCGGGTAGACCCAGGCATTGCCTTTGGTTCATATTTGGTGTGGAACAGTCAAAATAACCCATCCAGTAGCCCGGTTGATGATCTTTCCCTTGCTCACCTCTTTCCTGTCCCCATCTTGAAACCCATCGCTCTGCTCCCAGGGACGTTCCCAGTTTGTTCACAGCCCGCAGATCGACACCAGCCGCATTTTCCACTCAGGAGCTCAGCTCAGATCCCCACAGAAGAAGAAAAATCAAAAAAGCAGTGGTGAAATTCAGGCCGAGGCTCATTACCTGCAGCCCAGCTGCCACAGCATCATTTTCTCTGCCTTTCTCCTCAAGAAATGCTCCAAGTGCCCAGCGGCCAGTGCCACTGCAGCCTTGGGAAGCACATCCCTCCCACACGGCCAACACCTTCCAGAGGCACCAGCACCCACAGTGGATGCTGCTGGCAGGGAACCAGCTCGGGCACAGCACCGTGCTTCCTCCAGCTGGGGAGAAGAAGATGCACCATGTAAAAAAAAAAAAAAAAAAAAATCACCATTGAAGTTTCGGTGACTTTTGCAAGCTCATGGCTTGGGTTTTGTGGAGCTGGACCACCACGAGGTTTGGGTATTGCCCAGGACTGAGTTATCTCAAGGCAGGTAACACCTTTAGGGGTAATTGGTGCTGAGGCGCATCAAGGCAGGCGCTGCACGAGCACGGAGGAGCTGGCTTCTGCCACAGCAAGCTCCCAAGAAAGGAATAAAGATGGGATAAGTGCGGCAGGACATACCGCAGGCTGGCTGGCATCGCTTCACCGCCCCCTTTGCCCATGCAAAAAAAATAAGGTTTTGGGGGAAAGGTGGGACGAGGCGATGCAGCTTCACCTGGGGGCGGCGGGATGGGTAGCACAGGCGCTCGGTGGGCAGTGGAGGCAGGAGCCGGCGTTCGAAGGTGATAAACCCTCAGCTGGCTGGGAAATCCCGGCAGGGTTTGTTGGGTTTTTTTTTTTTTAATTTGTGTGCTTGTGTCCTCACCGGCAGCCGGTCCCCGGTGGGAGCAGGGGAAGCTGCCGTCTCAGGAATCTGTTAAACAACAGCCCTCGCCCCTGGTAGGGTTTGACCCACACGAGTTTCAAAGTGTTGCTGAGTGGCATCTAATTACCCAACAAGCGGGACGCGTTGTAATTAAAACACGGCGTGAGGGAAGGGGGAGGCACCTCGCCCAGAGCGGGGGGCTCACCCTCGAGCCTGCCAGCTCCGGAGAGATGCTTAGGGACGCAGCCGGGGACTCCGGAGGCAGCAGCGTTTTAAAAAACATATTGTCTCTGCTAATGAAAGCAAAGAATTTAATATCCGGGCTGTTGGATTTGACATCCCAGCTGAAAGAGGCTTTTCGTCTGGCGGCATTAAGTGCGGGGGTGCTCCAGCGGGCGGAGGATTAGGAGGCACGGTGCTGGAGCTGGCCACTATTTTCATAATTTAAGCACTGTTTCCCTGCCTTAAATGACCTTGAGCCATCGCTCCGCTTCGCAGGGATGCGCTCCCTTGATGGTAGGAGCCAGCGTAGCGAAGCTGATGTGATGCTTCGTCGTATCAAGGGGGGGGGTCACTGCCTTTTGCAGCAGGGGAAACTGAGGCAAGAAGCGGTGGCGATCGGGGATGCAGTTCATCGCGTCCCTTAGCCGCCTTGATCCGGGAGGGACCGGCAAGGTTTGGGCGCGGGGAACGGTGGGGACGGCTTTACTCCGCAACCGCCGTGCCCAACCGCAACGTGCACCGGTCTCGGGATGGCGAAGGCTGCTGGCGCCCAGCGCTGCCGAGCAGGATTAAGTCCTGGCCCGGTGTTCCCGGCATCGGGCTGTGCCCTTGGATTCGGCAGCGCTGGCAGGAGGGGGGGAACGGTGGGCACGCGGCTCTGACGGGCGGCTTTATCGCCAGCCGTCTGCATGGCGGCGGTGCGGCCGGAGGACCGAAGCATATTGGTGGTGTAGCCCAGCTGGAGAAAACCACGGCTCCAGAAAAAAAATCTGGGCACGACGCTGGAGCATCCCACGCCAGCATCCGCAAACTCGCTGCCGGCTCGTGACAGTTCTGATCTCTTTTTTTTCACGCGTTTCCCTCTCCTCCCCCGGCCCTTTTTTTTGTCTCTGCATCCGTAATCGCTGCTAATATTGGTAATGGAGTTAACTCGCGTAGCTCGCTCGTGTTTACCCAGCGCCGGCAGAGAGAGGAAGGCAAGCTAACGAGTGTCCCACCGCCTGCTAATTAACAGCAGAGATGGCATCGGGGCTACGCTGCCCCGCAACCTGTGATAAAGGTCGCATTAATGACTGGCTGTAACGCAGGGACTGGAAATGAAGTGATGCAGCGGTGCTTTCTGGGCTGCGCTCTTCGCTCGCGTGAGAGCTCGATGCCCTCTGACGGCACGGGGGCTCACTGCAGCCCCCCCAAATCCACGGGGTGCAGCCGAATCCGCGGCATCCTGACGGCTTCGGGGAAAGGCAGGGTCCCCCCTGGGGCTCGAGGGGCATCCTGGTGCCTGGACCGCTCCAATCGTCGTTGCAAGAAACACCACAAAATGGCTAAAAATACCCCGTCAAACGTGACTTACTAATTGTAGGGAGGTTTTGCCACCGGCGGGACTGTCCCCTTGGTTCTCACCCGCTCTTGTCCCCTCCTCATCTCCAGATCCATGCCTGACCACCTGGGTCACCCACGCCAAAAAACGGCCCAAGTCCGAGAAGTGGCTTTTTTTCTTTCCGACCCAGAACCCGCGAAACCCTTTTGATGGTTTTAATACGGCCGCCTGTATCCCCATCCTGTTCCTTTGCAGCGATGCTTTAGGGGATTTAGGGTGTCGCTGGGGCTGGTGTGCAGGTGGCAGAGAAAAAACAAAAACAAAACCAAAAACCAAAAAAAAAAATTCACATACCATTTTAGCTGCCCTGAATTTAATCCTCGGTGACACCTGTATTTACCCTGGTAAATCAATGGCTGTTACAGGCTTTTTTTTCCTAGGAAAACTCAGGTACTTTAATTTATTGCATTTAATAGCCCTATCAAAGGCTTTCAGGAGATGAACAGAAAGTGCTGCAGGGTGAATTTCCACAACCACTTACCATTTTAAAAAGGAAAAGAGAAGTTGGGCACCGAAAGGGGATTTTTTTGGAGCTGATTTGGGGCTGTGATCAGGGCAGCTGCGATCCCAACGCCGGGGCAGAGAAACCAGGCCGGAGGCGCCTGATCAATATGGGAGAAGATAAAAAAGGCAGCCGAGAAATTGGTTGATAATTATTCCGCTTCTGCACAACCCCAACTTGCTGAAAGAAGGGTAATTAAAGCCATGGTCTAATTAATGTGTACCTTGCCCCCACTGATCATGGTCAGCCTTCAGAGGAAAGCTAATGAGGTGGAGAGAGATGGGTGAAGGCAGCACGTTGGGGCAGCGGCATCCATCGCTAGGGGGGGGGGTCTGCAAAGGAGCAGCGTGAGCAAAAATTGGCTCAAATCAAACCAAAAGGAGCTTCTCCAGCCCCTCCTGACCCGCTGGGCCGGCCCAAGTCCCAGCCACGCTGGCTGGGGTGGGTAAAAAGCCTTCAGGACTCAAACCTTTTGAGAAGAGCCAGCGTCAGGGTGGGGGGGGGAGAAATAAAATTAAGGCTTTCGCATTAATTACAGCATCGTGGCAATGCCAGAACCTGGCTGGCATTTTGAGATGTTAGTGGCCAAGTTCACCTTAGGAGGCAAGGATGAAAAGAAAGGAGAGGAAAAAAAAATCAACAAAAAAAAAGGAGGTTTGGGGGTTGTATTTTTTTTTTAGGGGTTTGCTTTGGACAGGTGGGGGGTGCAGCCCCAACAGTCACCACGGTGGATGTAAATAATTCACTTGCCGCATCAGCCCAGCCTTTTATAATCCTAGACGGAAGCGGGGAAAAAAACCGAACTCATAACCCAGGGAATTGCGTGGCCACCCAGCTCCGCTGCCCTCCGACACCGCCCCGCCGGGGTGCCCTTGGGCAAGTCCTCTAATCCGGCTGGTGGCCCACAGCCTCCCTGTGCCATGGGGCTCACCCCACGCGGCGTGGGGCCACGCAGCCCTGGGGAGGGGGGGGGGACCGCAGGTGCTGGGGGACGCTGACACCCACCTGCATCCTTTCCTAGATGGACCGGGGGGAGTTTCAGCAGGACTCGGTGCTGAAGCAGCTGGAGGTGCTCAAGGAGGAGGAAAAAGAGTTTCAAAACCTGAAGGTGAGCCAGCCCCTTGGGGGACACGGACCCCTCTGGCCCCAGCCCCAGGGGCAGATGTGGCCCAGAGCCCCCCCCCCCCAGGTCACTCCAGTAAGAGGGGCTGCGGCGTACTGTCCTTGTGCCACGTCCCCAGCAGCAGCCCGTACCAGAGGGCTGTCCTTGCGCGGGGAGGGATGCTCTGGTACCCTCGGTGCTCTTTTGTGGTCCCAGCGCCCTTTTGGGGGATTTAAAAAAAAAAAAAAAAAAAAAGCACGCCAGGAGGACAATGGGGTGCAAGGAGCGCCCGTCCCTCCCTCCGCCGCGATTCGGAGGGGGCTGAGCTGCGCGGGACGCGGCGGCGGCGCGAGAAGACGCTCCGACGCCGCGGGCAGGAGGGCTGGGGGGTGTCGAGGGTGTCCTCCGGCACGTCACGGCTGGCACCCCAAACAGGGAGGATGGGCATCACCAACTTGACCCCTCCGC
>JAVJGG010000082.1:4099450-4128044 GCA_035590195.1 Aviceda cuculoides
AACACCACCCCCCCGAAAAGTTGGGGGGGGGGGGCAAAGCTTTCTGGGGGGGTCACACCGTTCCCCCATCGAATCCGCCAGCCGAAGCACCGGGAGATGACGCGCAGAGGATCTGGGGATGGTTTTGCTTCAAATCGTCGACTTAATATGGTTTGGGAGGGGTTTTTATTTTTTTTTCCCCCACGGAGAAGTTTAATTCCCACGGCAGGAATGCCCCATGCCCGGCCGTCTGGGTCTCCCATGGGATTTCATTTCCATCCCATCATCACAATACACAAAATGCAGCAGCCGACACCCCTGCCCCCCCAGGCTCTTATTTCTATGGTCCAAAATCCATCCCTCCTGCACCGCGGTGGGGTTTTGCCAATCCCCGAGATAATTAGCGATATTAACACTGATTTTTACGTGGGAAATAACGTGAAATATTGCCTCCGGTAGCAGGCAGCTTGTAGCTGAAGGCAGCAAGGTTTAATCCCCTTTACCAGGCTGGAAAGCAAGAGCTAGCGGGAACTTGGAGGGCACCAGCCCCATTTGAAGACAAATGTGTCCAGCCCCCAACAACATTAATTGATAAAATACCTGTTGAGCCGATGGCTCCGCTATTGCCCAGGCTAATTGAGCAACCGCATCAATATTTGAAGAGCATCCTCGCTTTGTCCCTCAACCTATGTAGGATGAGGTTTTCTTGCTGGCAAGATGCGAGGTAACGGGGCAGAGAGTTTTACCCGTGGTGACAGACGAGCCTGCCATAATTATGCTTTAATTGCCACCAGCTTGTAGACAATCCCGGGGTAATTATTGGGGCTGCAGCTCAGCAGGGGGGGAGCTGGGATTTGCTTGAAGGATATTTAGACCCTTCGGTCTCTTGTGTTCCCCTGCTAGGTTTATTGCATCTGAAAACAATAAACAGCGTTCAATAAAACTCCAGCAATAATAATGCATCCCAAATGGCTATTTTTACCATGCCCCCAAGACAGAATATTAAAAGAGGCTGCAAAAGCTTTGCTTCTCAGCATCTTCTCAGTCCCCAGCTCCCTCCTGCTCTGGTGCTGGTGGGATGGGCTCGTTTTGGCCTGATGGTCTCCATCCCCGAGCATCCCCCCCCGCCGCGGCCGCAGCCTGTGGCAGCACCGACGGGGCCAAAAGCAGAAGAAAAGCCCTTGCAGAGACGCAAACCCAGCATCGGGGAGCTCCTCCAGCCCCACGTCTCCCACCTGAGCTGCCTTGCCCCAGATCTCCACGCCGAGAGGTCTCGGTGCTGTGGCTTGAGCTTCACCAAGGTTTGGGGAAACGACGGCGATCCTCAACACCAGTTGCGTCCCCGTAGGAATCTCAGGACGTCTAAGAGCACCGGTCGTGCATCCACGGGGCAGGTACGGGGTGCCTGCCTTGCCTACTCACATCTCCTCGGGTAACCCATCTCCCAAGGTTCCCCTTGGGGGGACCCGAAGACCAGCAAAGAACTTCCACTGGCCGCCACAGCTCCAGTAGACAACGCGGTTTTAAAACCCACCGGAAAATACCGCGCTTTGGAAACGTCTTTGCTGCCTTAGCAGAATGCCACAAGCTTCCGCTGGGTAGTTAGTCATTGCTAATGACTACACCCTGCCCTAATATTTAATTTACAAAGGATAAATTGCCAGTTAGATTAATTCAGCATGATGAGCGCCGAGTAATTTGGAGAAGAAAAGGAGGGGGGGGGAAATCCTGGCTGTTTGAGCATTGAATTTGTAACGAGCTCTGCCATCACCCAGTCCAAAGCTGTTCGGAAATCACATCAATAAAACGGTTTAAGAAAATGCCCCATCCACAGCAGCGAGGAACGGGACCACGTTCCTGCCCCACGAGTGCACGGGCAGAGGTTCTGCCATCCCAGGGCGGCCTCGCGCCATCACGCCGCAGCCAAAACGCTCCCGAAAGGGTGGTGAGGACCAAGCAGGAACCAGGCGAGCCCGATCTATTAATAAAGGAGGAGCGGGGATGCCCTCGGCCGGGCTCGCGGCATCTGCTGGAGAGGGACAAGAATGGGGCGATTCATGGCCAACACAAGCCGGCTTTGTCCTGCCAACCACCTCGGGCTCAACCCTTCCTCAACCCGCAGCCTAGAAACGCTGTCTGGCTTCGCAAAGCCAGCCCCAGGACCTCAATAAATCCTTTGAAGGCTCCAGCCATAGATCCATCGAAATGCAGCCCCCTGCCCTTTTCTCTTGGGGCAGGCAGGGACAGCCCCGGTCCTGGGCTCCACGTGTCTCCCCCGCTCCCAGAGGAAACGGGTGACGGCCAGGCAGCGCGCTTTCTAGTCTCCCACGAGAAACAATTCCTCCAGCCGGCGTAGACAGATGGTCTGCAGAAGATGTGCTGCTTGCTCGTCTGCCACAGCCCTCAAAAAGCCTGTTTTCAAGACAGGTTTGGTTTTGGGTTGGTTTGTGTTTGTTTTTGTTTTTGTTTTTTTTAATACCTGAAGAACAGGGAAGCTTCCTGGGTGACAGGATAGTCCCAGCTGTCGTTTAACCATCTCCATTCCTGGGCTGGCCTGGGTGGGTATATAAAACTGTGATGTTCCCTCACCCAGGGAGACCAAGCTTTTTGGCACAGAAAATGCTCTGGTACCGAAAAAATTCATCCCTTTCCCTTAGCAACTTAAAATCTACAGATGCAGAGAGCCAGGGGACAGCCGACCACGCCGATCATCTCCAGATCCACTCCTACAGCAGCTCCCCAGCTCCTAAATGAACTCTGGCCCCAGATGTGCTCTGCGCAGGAGATGGCTAGATCTGGAACAAGAGGGAAAGACTCCTCTAGCAGATTATCCCAGCTTTCTTACCACGTATTGCATTTTTGCAGAGAAATAAGAAAAAGTGGCTGCATCCAGATCCTCTTCCTCTCCTTGCTGCTAAAAGGTGCCTGACCTGAATATTTATTAAATTGGATGAGCCGAACAAAGCCCCGGGCATCTCTTGATGATGCTACTTGCAATCCAGCCGGCTCTGGACTGCTCCATCACAGAGCAGTGCTGTGGCACACCAAACAGCCCTGCAAACAACAAATCACTTCTTTTTCCTCCCCTCCCACCCATCAGCAAAAAAAAATCCTCTTGGAGCCCAGTGTCATGCGAGAAGTAAATAACTGGGGTGGCCAGCAAGATGATTCCTGCAATTACATCCCTGGTTACCAGCTGGCCAGAAACCAGAGCCCTTTTTGGCAGCAAGAACTCATGAAGTTTTCAGAGTTTGGTGTCCAGTGAAGAAGATGCAGGGGAACTGATGCCTGGGTCAGCAGACCAAGCCTCTCTCTGTACGTAGAAATCTATTTTTCCCACTGCAACGGGCAAGCTCTCGCCAGGTCACGGTGTGATGACCATTTAAACAGAGTCAAGCAGCGAGGAAGAAGTTGGTATCTCACTGAAAGAGGAACAAAAACCTCACCAGAGCTGGAAAGTGGCAGCAAAGTCATCCAGGGTCTCATGAGGCTCCTCTGGGGGACCCTCCAGCTACAGGAAGGCATTTACTGCCCTGCCACCACCTTGGCAGTAGGAAGAGCAGTATTATTTATGGGTTTTTTTAATGAGCACACTGAGGAATCCTTGCAAAACCTTGAGAAGCCTGTGTCAGGGAGGGGCTGCCCTTTTAAACAAGCTCATTTAAGCCAGATATATGACTAATTAGCAGGGTAGAGGTGACAGCTCTCAGGCAGGGGAATCAGGCAGCACGCACAGTCGTGTTTACCTCCACAAGAGCCCACAGCGGCCGGCTGGCCGTGAGGGGCCGGGACTCGGGTTACTCATTTGAGTTATTTGGAGCAAGAAAGACCTCCCTGCCCCAGGAAAGCTGCAATCCCGCTCCCAGGGTTAAATCTGTAGAAATAAGTGAAGCTTTCTGAGGGCAGCAGGTTTCCTTGGAACCCTCCGACTGCCTACTCCCCTGTTTGGGCTGACATTCGATGGCAGGGGTTATATTTTGGGTGGAGAAGATGGATGCACACAGATCCTCCTGCCCAAACCCCTCTGCTCACCACATCCCAGAGGCGCCCAGTCGGGTGCTACGACCCTGGTAAAAAACAGCACGCTAAAATAGGTTACCCAATCTTAATGTTTTAATTGACTTGAGCAGAAGACATGGTTTCCATGGCAATGGGCCGCCAGCCCCAATTTGTACAAAATCAGAGTTAAAAAAAATAAAAGCACCAAAACCTTTAAAAAAAACCCTGAAAACGGGCATTTATGAAAAATAAAAAAAAAATACAAAAGCGCCTCTGCCAGCTCACACTCTTCCTGCCTCCTGGAATTTCTTAAACAGAAGTTCATCAGCCCGAAGGGCGAAGGTCAAAGCCCGTTTCTGGTAGTACCTGGAGTCCATCTCCAGGTTGTCAATCACGTCTGCCAGGAGATGGGCTCTCTCAACGGAGCTGCCTGGGGCATCATAGCCCAGGGCAGTGAAATGCACGTGCAGGTGGTAGTAGGAGGGTTGGTAATGCAGGTAGATACGCAGCTGGGATCCAGGCACACCGAAGCGCTTCACTACAGCCTCCTAAGGAGAAAAAAAGAAAGTAAAACACAGGTCAGGGACTAGCAACACGCAGCGAGGGCAGGGGGCAGCTGGGGGCGGGCGGCGCGTGGACAGACAGACCTTGCGACGGACGGAAAGGAGCATCCCCGGATGGCACGAAAGGCAGAGAGAAAGGCAGAAGTGATTTCTGCTTCCTCCATCCTCACGGCAAGGGAGAGGGGGGAAGTTGGGACGGACAGAACTCTTCCCTATCCTCCGTTTCAGCCTCCGCAGGGATGGAGCAACGCCTCCGGCTGCCCCACTTTTCTCCCTCCGTGACGGGACGTGCTCTCCGCTCGTATCGTTTTCCCTTCCACCCTTATCGCTTCGGCTCGCTCGGCAAGTTACAGGGATCCAGTTACCAGCCAGTGTAATTAAAACTATAAACAGCAACGGCGAACTCTGGCATGCTGGCTTGGTTCACTGCTCAGCGCGCTGCAATCCCCCAACTAATCTCTTAATTAATCTCCGCCTTCCCCAGCGCAATTAACTTTCCAAATTTCTAGCACAGTGAAGGAAAGAGAAGCTATCACACATCCATCTACCAAGCACACCCTATCACAGGGGTGGAAAAAGCTCATCAGCCAGTGAAAACGGTCAAGGGGTTGGGAAGGAAGCTACCAATATGGGGAGGACGGGGCTCAACTCCCGCCGCTCACTATTAACGGAGAAATATCGAGCACCTCTGGAACACCTTGAACCAGCATGTCCCTCCAATGCCCCAGGGGAAGGTGCGGGCAGAGCAGCAGGGACCAGGGTCTCCGGGCAGAGATGCTAGAGAGGGCAGCGCAGCCCCGGTTCGTGACGTACTGTCATCTCTCGGTTACTGGTCCCCAAGCAGATGCTGGAGAATGCAGGCAGCAACCTGGCGGCAGGCAGGACGCGCTCTCCCTGGACAGGACAGCAGCGTCGGACCAGCCTTGCGCTCACCTTGCCTTCTTGCAAGATGTTCCTCAGCAGCGGGATGTGGTCGGCGGTGAGGTCCCGAAGTGACTTGACCTCCCGGCGGTGAACGAGGGCTATCAGGTAGAGGTCATCCAGCTGAAGAGAGAGAGATGGTAGACGGTGACGAAGGTGACCGCAGAAAGAGCGGATGGAGGCACGAGCACTTTGGACCTGACACACCAACCACAGCTTTCCAGGCTGCGTTATAAGGGGCTACCCGCTGTCATGTTTAACACCCACCCAAGCTGGGTTGAATCCAGTATGAATCTCCCAGTACAAGACGCGCTCATCCACAAACCCACCGCACCTCAAAGCAACATTTCTGAAAAAAATTGGGTTTGAAGAGGACAGCTTCACCCCAACTGATAAACAGCGGGATCACAAGTATCTTCTCAGCCTTAAAGGCAGAGAGATTGATCAACTCTTTTCTACCATAAACACAGCACTTGCTGTTGCCCTTCCATGTTCACAACATCTCCCTGAGCACCTCCAAAACCTTGTCCCAGTGCAGACTGAGGCTGGCAGAAAAGGTGCGGGCTATGTGGGGGAAACTGAGGCCCAAGCCCGGGAGGCTGCAGGGTCTGCCAGCAACCCCCACGCGCAGATGCCACGCCGAGCACGGCCTTTTCTGCAGAGCGAGCAAAAGGTTTATCTCCACGCTCAGATGAGGATTTACAGTGAATCACAGTGGCCAAAACTGCAACTGTAGATTTTTCCCCCGAGTGAAAAACTTCCTATATTTCCACCGTGCAAACAGCCGGCCACTTTCCAGTTGCGCCAGTTCTATAAATAACTATTTTCAAGACCTAATCGGTCACCGTACAACCCCAGTGCAGTAAAATACAGCCACTCAGCAGCTCTCAGCCAGACCTTTGGCATCTCCTGAAGCACTTACCGAATTCAATGTTTAACAAGATGTACAGTCGTGGATCATTACACTTAAAAAAAACCCCAAAACAAAAACCAAAAAAAACCCCGTCTCCTTCAGCTCAGTTAGTGGCTTTCTAATATAAACACTGCAAAGCAAAGGGTTTAGATATTTGAGACCCAGCAGATCTTTTCAGGGCTGTGGGAAACCCATCTGGCTATTTGGAAACAGATGCTTGTGCCAAAAGATGCTCTCAGAACCCTGTCTCAGGGCTCTCGAAACATGAAGCTGCTATTTGCACCCAGCCAGCACAGCGATGCTCGTGGTTCGGTTTGATTCCCAAAGCAGCCTGTGCACAGCTCCGGAAAAAGACAGCGTATCAGCTTGTTCTCTTTGGATCAGGGCTGGCTGGCAGGAGGAAAAGCAAACATCTCTTCTCCTTAGAACAACATCTGCATGTTGCTGTTTGAAACAAATAAGCCTGTTGCTAAAAGGGCCTTGAATGATGTCATGCTGGACATCATTTCAGGCAACGCCTCAGGGCTCCTGCGGGTTTGAAACCAACTCAAAAGAAGTGGAGGAAAAAAAAAAAAAAAACCACACCAACCCAAACCCTCCCCCAAAATTTAAAAAAAAATAAAAAAAACCCCAACCAATCCCAAAAAATGCCAAAATCAACCAAAACCTACTCAAACCACTATCAAGGCTGGGCAGCAGGAGCTGATGTGACACCCAGAAAGATGAGGCCGGCAACAAGCGTGCAGACTTCACGATGCAAATGAGAAAATCTTTCTCCCGTCCATCAACCTGAAATAATTACAGGTAAATTCGCAGCATTCGCAGGCAAGGTGCTAAGCTAGTGCAAGGCAATGCCGTTGAAGGGACTTCTAAGTGGAGGCTCGGAGAGTCCTGCTGGGAGCTCTGTCTCACTTCCCTAATTTAATTTAGTATCCTTGCCTGTTCGGTGGGATGCGGCAGAAGGAACTGGTGCTTATGGGCAGCCCCGGAGCTGCCAGGATCAGCTCTGGCTCAGCGTCACCCACAGCCAAGAAGAAATTCCTTGGCTCAAAGGCAGAAGTCGACAGCCCTTGCTGGGATGCTGGCTGGCCAGCCTGGGAAAGAGACAGGCAAGACAAGGCAAAGGTCCCAGATAACCCCAGGGATGACGGCTCTCTTGTTGCAGCCGTTGGGAAGAAATCAAGAAGATCCTGTTCAGCGTACCGAGAGGCAACAGCAGCATGGGGAAACCTCCCCTAAAGACAAATCTTACCATTTAAGCACTCCCTGCCCATGCTTGCTGCAAGACGTGAATACATCAGGTCTCTAGAGCAAGCTAAAGCACATTTTTTAGCCCGCCTCCAAACCTGATGCGAGTTGCAAAGCTTGGTTGCGGCGAGCGAGGATTTACACCGAGGCTTTGCTCGAAGCAAGGAAAGGGGCAGCGTGCTGCACTTTTTAGGATCCCTAAATATTGCCACCCTGAAAGTAAAGGGCACTGAACAAGGCACGGCGGCGTCAGCACGACTGCAAGCTTGCCGTGTATCACCTACTTTGCAAAGTCTCTCCAGGAAGAAAGTCATGCCTCCTGGTGAACAAGTGGAAATTCAAGCTTGGTTACCCCATCAAAGCTTGACAAGGGATTTTTGGAGTAGCTGATGTGCAAGGAATTCACGGTGACCGGAGGCTACCCTGCAGCAGGGTACTCACCTGTCCCCAAGTCATTCCCACAGGCAACTCAGCACCAGACCAGGAATAGGTGTTCCCAGCACAGAAATACAGAATTGTGTTGCCCACAAGCAGGCTTGTGTTCCCCTTTTTTTAGTTCCCATTTCTAAGTTTTAATCACACTGTAACTTTCCCTACCACCACCTGTGGAAGCATTTTGAGGATCAGAAACACAAAAGGGACTTTTTTTTTTTTTGACTCCACCGACTTCAAGGGGCACACATGTGGAGTTTCACCTCCCCAGGCACATCTCCAGAAGTACAGCACAAAAGGGAGCTGAAGCCCAAGGAAATAATGAGCCACTCAATTTAGGATTACAGCCTGGGCTTAAAAACCTCTGCGTTTCAATGAGTGGCCACTCCCACGCAGGGTTAAGCAGCTGCTCATAAGCTAACAGCCATCTGTTTAATATTGCGTGGAGGAGAGTTAATTGCAGCAACGAAAGGACAACACATCTGCCCAGTTTGTGCCTAAAGATGAGGCTAAAAAAAAAACCAAACAAGTTCAGCAGGAACAAATACGCAGCTGGATTTAGGTTCAAATACATCACGACAACATTTGGGCTAATACAGGAAAGAGAAAGTGAAGCTAATAAATAAATCACCCTGCAGCAGTGAGAACAGCCTGTGTTCTGCAGCATTCACAATTAGCACGTGATAAAAGGCCCCGGCAATATCATCACTTAACGACAGTGTGAACAGGAAGGACACATTCCCCTACTAAAACTTTCATTAGCGTGCTATTAGTAGCACGAAAGTGGACATTTCCTCTGGATTACCTTCAGATAGGCAGCATCCCTTCAAAGGTAAGAGGAGCAAACGAACCTGGTTTTGATTCCACTTAAAATCTGGAACTAGAACAAAGCCATTGCAAGGATCTGGGTTTTCATGGATGATTCGATCAGCCTCAGCTTTCTTCTCCAGGATATTATACACCCACTGAAAGAGAAATATGCGATTTATAAACCAGCAGACAAAAAAAACCCCAACACCTCAGGCACATTCAGCCCAAGCTCATGGATTAGTGCACGTTCCCCTCCAAATAGAATATAAAAAAAACCCCTGACAACTTGATTTTAAGATGACCAAATAATTTCGTAGCTGGTAACATTTGTAGTTAATTATCCATAAAACACTCCAGCAACAAACTCCAGGCTATTACGAGCACTTCCGTGAAAAGATACCCCCCACACACCCCACTGCATGGCACTGCACCGCCGGCTAGCTAAATTATTCAGGGATTTTTGTTTTCCTCTCAAGCATTAAGAACTGGCCACAGCTGCAGATGAGGTATTGAACAGAGATGGTTTAGCCTAGTGTAGAAATAGTTGCATTTACCCCTAAGAGGATTTGGAGATAATTCTCCCCGATGGGGTCTAGCAATACTCCAACCAGACCTGGCTGCTTTACGTGGCCAGAGATGGAGCTGCTGCAAGCACTAAATACCCGGAGGGGCTGCAGCATCCCTCCTCCGTGCTCCCACCAGCTGGCAATGGACAGGTACAGGCATTCAGACAGATCAGACACCAGTACAAGCAACTCTGCGCCCACCAGACCCTGGCGAGGCAGGCAGTGGTAGAAGCCAGCTCTTGCGGGGCTCAGCAGATGCCTCTTGCAGCACCGCAGGGCTGTTTGCACCTTTTTACCTCCCAGGCTGCACTGAAACCTTTACAACTAGGTCTGGGGAGGGAACTTGGCTGATTTTTCTTTTTCCCCTTTCAAAAAGGAAGGAGCAGATTGCTTGCAAGCCCGAGGTTGGATGCGGCTCCAGCTGCTGGTAGCCAGTGCTTGCGGGTGAATACGAAAGGCCCATGTTTTCTTGGGTAATGCACATCTCTTGGTTTCCTGGCTGATTAGAAAACAGCTCACCACTTCTTCTTCTATACTTAAAGCTTCAGCTTCCAGACTGCCTGTAATGCCTGCTCTGGTTATCCCCCCCGCGCTCCTCCTTCAAAGCAAAGCACCATCCAGAGAAGAGTTTTGGCTACAAAATGGAAGATACCAGGGATAAGTGACAGAGTAAGACCAGCAGAAAGCATCTTTGCTTTTCCTGGCTCCCAACCTGAGCTCAAGCATCCTTCTTTACACCTCAAAAATGTACTTCACGCTCTAGCTTAAGTACTGGACTGCCAAGGGAGACCCCAGCCAGGTCCCTAGAAGATAAGACAAAGCAGCAGAAAATGGCTAGGGCTTGGAAGCTGAAAACATTTTGAAACATCATTTTCCCCATCAAGTTAAGGTATGAAACGTTTTGATCGCACCAGGTGGGTAGGGAAGATGCAGCCAGTCTCACCGACACACTGAGCGAGCTGGGCCAGTGGATGCTCTGCACACCGGACACTCAAGATAAAAAGACAGCCCTTTGGGGGAACTCTGACAAGAGTTTAATTAATCTAATCAAAACTTAGGATCACCGTGAATGGACCTGAATATAGCCTTTAGGGAGAAACCAACCTCTCCTCCCTTGATCTGGTTTTTGCTTAAATTTCTGGTCTTTTCTTCCTAACAACAACGTCTTAGAGAAGATTAGATTCTCAAAGCAATTTTGGAAAGCATGGCACAAGATCACTGTGCTCTGTGACCCTGGAAGAAAAGCAGAGCAGGAAGCTCAGCAGGAAATGAAAGTTTGCCCTTTTGGGTTTTTTTTGGTTTTTTTTTTTTTAATGCCTGCTCTTTTCACAAGTGCCAAGCTATCAGTGCCCTAAGTAAGTTCACCGATCAGATGAGCTGAATTTTAAACCCAACACTGCCTCATGTGATGGGCAGGTCATCAGCTGACTGCTCTTGCTGTTTCCAGCACATGCCCAGCGAGGACAAAACATGTCCAGAGACTGGCACCACAATAAAACTATTATACCGAAAGCATTCACGCTTTGCATCCTCCAGCAGAAAACAGAAATGCCTCTGTAGTCCCCCAATATTTGTTACATTTCCCATTTCCCCTTCCGCTCGTCAAAATCAGTTAAAGACAAGAAACGGCATTATCAAATCACAGAGGTCAAGGACTGACTGTGCTGATTATGATTTATCAGCAGATGCTCCTGATGGTCGCCAGGAATGCTTCCACGTACAGAAATCAGCTTTTGGTGGAAGGGGCAGAGAGTGAGAGCTCAAGCAACTTCTGGAAGCAGCTGCTACACCAGGAAACTTAACAGCCTCTGGAGCAAAAGCACAGAGAAAACATTCGTGCAGGTTGCTGTCTGGTGGAAACACGCTCTTGTCTTTTTCCCCAGCTAATTGCCCCCGGTATGTTACTGGTGTTGCAGCCTGGCTGCCGGCGAGAAAGCTGAACAGTGGAGCAAAGAAAAGCAGGCGGGCAAGGAGTAATGGAGCGTGCACTGCAGCTTGCAAGGTGCCTTCTGGTACGAGTCGCAGAAAGCAGGATTCACCTTCATCTGCACGCAATTAGAAAATGGACATTGCAACAGTGAGCCCTGTTAACTGTTCTGCTGCTCTTTACAGCGGCAGGAAAGAGGTGTGGGGGATACTCAAGGCCTGTGGTTGGGGTTTTTTTGAGGTTTATTTTTAATGGAAAACCTCAGCAGACCCAGGATTTGTTTTATTCCCCCATTCTGCACAGGCTGGCATAAATTGGTCCCTACAGACTTGCGTTCCTGTGGTCTCTAAAGGAGAAAGATAGGGAGAAGAATGGTCAAAAGGGATGTAAAACAGGAAAAAAGTCCACTGCTGCTGCCTGGGACAAGAAGGACACTAAAAGTACAGCTTCATCATGTGGAATACGGACCAAAGGGCCAAATGGCAGAGGAGCTGTAGGCATAGCCCAAGGAGTGAGTTGCAACACAGGAATCCAAGAGCAATCTGAGCCTCCTCATTTCCACACCACCCAAGAGACTCCTAAAAAGTCTAGCAAACGGCACCAACGCCCAGGGACCCACCCTCAGAAAGGAGGAAGAACACCCCACCACAGAAAGTCTCCATAAACCTTGGGAAAGGCAACTTTGGGTACATCTCCAAGACAAATGTTTTTCTGCAAAGATGGAGAAGGATGCCCCAGAGGACAGAAAGATGGGGACACCGGGGAAGTTTAAGGGAAAGAGAGCCCTGTTCAGCATCACTGAGCTTACCCCAAAGGTCAGACAGCCTCAAGAAAGCATAATAGATAAGGCGATGCGTTCAGCAAAGCAGGCAGCATCGCAACCCAGGACCAGCAAAAATAATCTGCAGCCAGTCACGTTTGAGAAACGGGCTGCCCAGCCAGATGAGAGGGTGCAGTACCGCGGAGCTGACAACATGCTGATGGAACAACCAACAGGGAGACAGGGGCAAAGTGCTCCCGACTCTCCTGCCTCCAACCTGGGCTTCCGAGGAGACATTTGACAGCCCGGTGTGCTGATGAAGGAGACCAAAGACATCTGTCTCTGCAGAGGATAAGCAGTAGTACCCATACCTGGATGCTGAAGCTCTGGGACTGGATGAAGGGCAGCGTTATGTTCTCGTAATCCTCCCAGGTTTCGCGGATGAGGTGCACTTCTTGACGAAGGTATTTCTGAAGGTGTTTCTCCGTGGCAGGGTACACTACTGTGGTTTTTATCTCTAGAAACAAACACATTTACTGAGTTATCACAGATGAAACACACATTACTTCCTCCAGCCCCCGATAAATCTGTTTTCCCTTCCAATAAATGCCACACTAACACATTTTGAAAAGATGGCGCTAAAATAGCGGGGTAGGCGAGAATGGACACGGAAAGCAAACAAGTGCTTTAACCTCCCAGGTTGCTGCTGCTTTTCTTGAAGAAGGATAACCAGACAACACAGCCAGGGCCTGTCCTTCCAGTTCAGGTGGAGGAGTTTCCTGTCTGAAAGGTTTTTTTCCCCCCCCACACTCACTCTTTCAGGCATATCGGCAACATCGAGGCAGAGCTGGGGCTCCCAGGGAAGAGTTCATGTGCAGTCAACAACCGGGCGAGAAACACAGCCCCAGGGGCAGACATGCATCTTCCTCATACTCAGATCTGAAGCTCATGGGACGTTATCGAGCGAGCACCCAGCAACCTTCTACAGCCACAAAACCAGACACCGCGTGAGCTGCAAGCAGCAGGGTCTGCATGAGCAGCAGCTCCTTCCCAGAGCTCTTCGCCGTCAGGATGCTGGGCCTCGACCCCCGAGCGCAGGAGACAAAGAGGTCAAGGGCACAGGGATGGATCCAGAGCAAACAATACCGGCTGATGGGTTAACATGGCACAGGACAAGCTGAAGGAAGAGGGCTGGGCGATTCCCCTGCACCAGCCGATAAAGAAAGAGCATTTAGCTGCTTGCTCTAGCAAAAGGAAAGCAATTTCCGTTTACCTTGAGATTAAAACTTTGCTGCGTAATTTCTGTGGCACTAAACAGGATGCAAATGTGCACTTCGCCAACCTGGCAGCTTTGACCTTGGCAGCAGTAAATCTTACCCACAGCAGTAAAACCGTCGGAAAATAACCGTCTTCAGCTGAGATTAGATGTGTGATACGGAACCTGTCACAACTCTGAGGGCACCAGCGGTGCCTCTGCCTTCCCAGCTGACAGAGAGCTGCTATAGAACTTAATAAAGGAAGGTGAAAAAACCCCGTGAGCCTGGACAAACCCTGAGCAGATCACATCAAACCAAGTGGCTGGGGCACTGCAAACACTGCAGCTTGTGCCCAAGGTCTGCCACAATCACAAAAGCCATGGGCTGCACACTCACCAGGGTACCAAACAGTCATGCTTCACACTTTATACACATATATATGCTAGCCAGACACTGAGTATAAATATCTATTTGTTCCTAAAGCCAGGATTTAGGCTGTGTGGGGGGGGGGTCTGGTTTCTTTCTGTTTTGTTGTTGGTTTTTGTTTGATTGGGGGTTTTTTTGTTTGCCCTTTCTTTCTTTAAGATCAGCACTGCACAAGCCGGGAGACTTTGCCTTTTCATTTCATGCCAAACCCAGCTTAATGAAATCCACAGGAAAATGCTGGTAACATGAAATATGAAAATGCAAACCACAAGGGCAGTCTGGTCTGATTCCCACCAGACACATGTTCAAACAAGGTTGTTTTCCAGGACTCGATTAGCACTTCTAGCGGGATGATGTAATAGCAAAAAAGAAAAAAAAAGAAAAAGACAAGGCTGTAGCTCCTCCACTCCTCACTTAAAGAGAGCAGCAAAGCACTGGGGAGAAAACAAAAAGGCAAAAAGATAAGGAAATACTATATCCAGCCTCAGGCTGAAACTTTCACAATTTAACTTTATACCCGAAAACAAGAGCAGGGACTGCAGCAGGAACCCCTCTATGCTGGGGGTGGTGATCACCACAATCCGTGCGCTGGCTGGGACAGGTTGCTTCACGGCTTCCCCAGCACCTCTCCAGTTTGGGGGGTGGCTGCTGATGGTGGAAAGAGCCATTTAGGATACTTTAAAGCCTAGGGTAAGATCAGAGAAATCCCTTAATGTGCAGCTGCGGTTGAGCAGCAGATGTTTGGAAGAGGAGGGGGGAGAGGCTGTGGTTCACTAATGATTATTTCCCTTCTAGAGGTCTCATCAACCATGAAACGCCCCAGCAATGCTAATTAGCATAAATCAATACAACCAGAGAATCTGTTTGATAAATGTTCAGAGCCTGACTATCTTCAGGAGCCCGTGCATGGGATGCAAAGTCACAGCTAAGGCTGGGCTCGGCCGCAGGAAACATCCACAGCAAGACTGGGCTCGCCACAAAGTCTTTCCATTGCTGGCGACTGGCCGCGTTCATGCTCCATTTTAAAAGCCGCCCTGCTCCTGGCAGGTTCCACGTGCATTAAAGCATCACGTACGCCGTGAGGCAGCCGAAACCTACCCTGGCCTGGAATTGAGGGTAAAGAACTGCTGGACACGTGATGTGGGTTTTTAAACTCACTGAAGGGTCAGGGATTGTCTCCGCTCGTGTCTGAGTCACGTCAGCCAGCATGTTCCTGAACACCAGCCCAGGGATGCCGAGAAACGCCTGTGGTTTATTCTGGAAGTCAGGACTGACCATCAATTAACTGGAGGTTAAAAAAAAAAAGGAGGTTTAATTGAAGGAACCCAGATAAGCAGGAGGCAGAGGTACTGCAATGGCAGAGGTACTGCAATGGCAGAGGTACTGCAATGGCAGAGAACAACCGATGAGGCAGTTCACCCTACAAGGGGTGTTTGAGGGGATACGCCGCACCGTTGCTTCCCTGCCCAGGAGAAAAGGAAGCCTGGACTGACCAGAAACAGAACAACTTCTCCCCTCTCCTGCTAAAAACGAGAGCAAAGAAACAACCCAAGACACAAAAAACCAAAACCAAAACAGCACCTCAGTTTGGGGAACTTATAGAAAAAAAGGGCTGAAAGCAGCTGTCGCCAAGAGGAGAGGATGAAACACGTTACCCCATGCTCCCTGCAGCGCAAGACAGCTACCCATCACAGATGGGAAGGAGGAAGAGAGTGCTCGGAGGAAAGTACACTACAGGCTCGCTAGCGATGCCTCGTCCCCTTTCGCCCTGCGCTGTCCCCAGGCTCTGCCAAAATCCCCTTCCAGCTTGGCACATCAAATTTCAAACTGATGCAAATGGCGTTGCCACTCATCCCACTCAGCAACATTAAAATGGACCACTGTAGTTTTGTTTTAAATAGATTTAAACATGCCGGGGAGCTGAAAGAAGCACGCAGGGCAGGAACAACCCGTTTCTACTTTTGGGCAGGAGTGCTTTTTCCTCCCTTTGCTAGTAGGAAGCTAAGCTTTGACTTATAATCTGCCTAGTCAACTCAACTGTCAGGTGCAGGAAGATGCCAAGCCCAGGAAATGGCAGACAAAGCCACATTTGCACTCTTTCAAGTTTTCTTTTCCTCTGCAAGCCTCTCCCCTGCTGTGTACAGCTCTGCGCCGTCTTCCCTGTTTTTAGGTATCTCCTTCGATGCAGCCCTAACTAAATATAATGATGCACAACTCACACCCTTCCCCTGCTGTATTAACATAGTTTATTTAGTTCTATGATCACAACTGCACAGCAGTCACAGGGGAACACCTAATTTTAACCCACCCCCAACTAGATACAATGGCAGCTTTGCCTCAGACATCTGGGGCTCTCCTTACTGAACAAAATAAAAGCACAAAAGAAAAGGCTAAAGCTTGCAAGAGCTCACAGTCTCCAAGGCCAGCACATGCCAGGGCAAGCCAAGCGTGCTGCTGGGGACTTCTGCCTCGGCTGCCTGGCCCCTGGTTCTCACCCAAGGAGGACTCGGTGGGCTCTAGCTGCAACAGCCACGGCAAAGAGGAAAGCTGCAGCTTTCCAATCCCCCCAAAAACCAGAGCAAAGCATGGCGATACCTCCCACTGTCCCACAAACCACCCCATGCGCTCCCCACTGCTTCAGGCTCCAGCTTTTTCTTTAAGTGTAAATGCAAAGAGGTTTCTTCGCTGGGCAAGCCTCACAGGCAGGCGGAGCGTGGAAACGCCAGAAGACGAACCAGCCTTCCCAGAGCAGCTCATGCAAGTTTCTCCAGCTCCTTGCTGCCTGAAACCAGATGCTTTTTGGGCTCGGGAAGGCAGGGATATGTATCACTTCCTGCATGACTGAATACTTTCCTTCCACGCTCTCCCATTTCTCCCATAATTTCTCCACCCTGTGTTGGAGAGATGGAGCCAGAGCATCTCCTGATGTGCTCGTTTTCAGACGCTTTTAATAAGCTTCAACGTGCAGCACAGGGATGAGCCATGCCCAGCGAGTAAAGACTCCTTAAAGGACTGATAAGAGCCCTTAAGTTACACCAGCACAGCTTTGGTGCTGTGAAACACGGCATCCCTCAGCAGCCAGGCAAGAGGAGGCTGCTTTTTGCTGGAAACAGCAAGTTCTCCTTGCTAAATGGGTGTGAGCACCACCAGGAGCTGGATGTTATCATGGAACGTGTTGATTGAACCATCTGGCTTTTGCAACTGAGCCTTTGGCAGCAGGAAAATCTTTCCCCTGCTATGAAATCAGCCCTTCCTCTCCCTGTAAGGGAGAGTCCCAGAGCTGGGGTTTCCTCCACCAGTATATCACACCTCTAGGCATAAGCTGCCTCTTAAATGTAGGTAACATCCAACAACTGGCCTTAAAATAAGTTACACACACCTGCCTTCACCAGTAGCAGAGCAGTTACCATCAGAGGGCATGCTCTCTGACACTGCTCCTCCTAGCAAACTCATTCACAAACGTCGTTCTCCTTACTCGGATGGTTTGGGTTGCCCTTCAGGCAAACTCTGACTGTTATTAAACTGGTTTGCAAATGTTATTTCCCATTTTAGCCTTGACATGTCTCTCCTAGTGGCCAATAAAACCGATGAGCCAAGCAAGACACGGATGAGGTCCTCTTTCTGACCAGCGCCATCTTCACATGTCCCCACAGCAGTACACTCCCAGCCCTAAAAAAAAAAAAAAAATCTCATCTTTAAGGAGCAGCAGAGTGAAATTCCTCTTCCCAGGAGAGAGGGGAGTCGTTTGCTCAGGTAACGTGCTTCTTTTGGCCTCCCTTTCTCTGCCTTCACCACGCAAACAAAGTGTGACTGGCCCAGCCTCGCAGGCTCTTTTACCACCAAGACAAAACAAGCTTTCATCACGTTGGGCCTGTGTTAGCTTGACTCCACAGTGGGAACAGCATCCAACTCACTAAAACGAGGGGGTGGGGAGAGGGTGAAGAAAATACCCACTTTCAGCTATCAAGAAACTCCATCTGAATGAAGAACCCCCCCGGGGACTTCAGATCACAAAGGTGGCATTGAGAAACACACTTCAAAAAAGCAGAGGGACCCAGAGGCAGCTCCTCACATCATCAGTGAGAGTCACTTGCAGTTGTGATTTCCTCAGTCTGGAGGTTTATCCTACCTTCAGAAAGTGAGAAGCTGAGTGTTGGGGGGCTTAGCCACCTGGGATGCTGCAAAATCCCCAGGGTGAATTCCTCTTCTGCGTAACACTGTGACCCAGGACTTTTTGGAGGAACTGCTTAACACCAAAGTCTGACCTTTTCTGCAAAATAGTTTTTCTGCATCATGTTAACCAGGTGTAAACCTGCAAGCACCAGGAGATAAAAATCCTGTATCTCTCTAACCCTGCAACCGAGAGGCCGAGATAGACCGGGTGTGAGGGCTTGCTGGGTCTCCAAATGATCATTCGACGTCCTGGCATTTCTCACAAGCCCTGACATTTTCTGCAGCCTTACAGGAAATTTCTCCTTTGTTTTAGGTTTATGAGCTGCATTCCTCGCATCAACTCCCTCCTTGGGCCATGACTGAGCTCAAAAGGACAGTTTCCTTCCCCTCCTGACTTACGTGACATTTCCTGTAGTGCCAGCCCAGCTGCCTGCCAGCAGCTCACACAACGTGCCCGCAAAAACAGCTATTCGGTGACAAATTGCTTCAAAGAAAGAAGCCTCCTTGCTCACCGCTCAGAGTCAGGGAGCCTGAAAAACAGCGCCGGGGTTCACAGCCCCCTCCCGATCTCCTGCTTGGGGCTGCCCAACATCCAGGGCAAGCACAGCAGTGCCAAGGAGAGGGGTGGGAAGCAAAGATGCACCACTGGGTAACGTTTCTGCCAAAACCTAGCTTTTCAAGGCAATTTTAAAAGTAATTAAAAAGATAAAACTTCAGCAGAAGGAAGCCAGAGGCTTTTTTCCCATTCAAACCTGCAAGAGAAACTGCACAAACACTCACCCAAAAGCATAGCAAGTTTAGTCCAGCCATACATGAACAAACAGCATGGCTACGTGGGGCAGAGTCACAGCGCAGAGGACACATCAAACAAACAACCTGAGCAAGGATTTAGTTTAATGAAGCCCCAGAAACGGGACATGAAAAGACCCAGATTCACCTGGTTTTGCTCCAGCCTCTCAGAAAAAGCAGGACCTGGCACAGCACTGACAAAGACCGGTGACCCTTTAACGGTCTTTTCACATCAGTGTGGGGTTTTGCGCCTAGCACAAATCTTAAATAAAATAAAAAATTTTGCTATCAGAGTAATGCTGGCGTTACACACCGCTGCAGCAAAGCTCTACAAGGAAGTCAAATGCCAGCACCGGTGGCAGGGCTGCAGCTGGAGAGAGGCCCAGGGGATTTTAGTCTTGCAATGCCACCTCGTGGGAATCGCTGCAAGTCACTGCAGGCATCGAATGCAGCAGGCACCCAAGCAGGAGTCACGGAAGCATAGCCTTAACATCTTCCCACACAAGACATCCACAACAACCATGGTGTCACGGTGTTTTCCTGCCACTGAAATGTGGCACTGCAACGCTGAAACCTCTGATTTCGAGTCCTCAAGAGGACAAGCGGAGCTTTGCACAAATCGCAAGCTCACAAAGCCAGTCAGTGCTTCTTCATACAGCATGGAAACAGCACTAAAATAGGAGCACTTTTGGGAAGGCACATCAAACATCCTGGAAGTTTGATTTGGGACCGCAACAACTTCTTACTTAAGGCTATCACTCTGATTAATTTTGACACTGTTAAACCTGTTTGGCTATCATTGTGTTTGTGGCAGTGTCAACACATAATTAATCACTGCACTTCCAGAATATAAACACATATCAGCATTAAATTGTAGTGCCCAGCCTGCCAAAAGAGCAGCCCTGCTTTCCAGCAGCAGCTGCAGAGTGCCACGATCACAGGACACCTTTCCACCGTGACAAGAATCCGTCTTGCAGGATGACAGCCTTCCACTGAAGCTCTCCAACCTGCTCATCTGACCTCATCATACTCAGTTATTAATAGGGTTTCATAACACACGGATGTGTGAAATCAGCGGGGAGAGGCTTGAAAGGCAGAGGCTGGGTGCCCATCTGCCCCAGGCACTCGAGGTTACCAACATTTAAATCCCCCCCGCAAACATGCTAGCTGTTTGTCCTTACCAGGTGACATCAGGCAACAAAAATAAAGAGATGATACCCTGGAAGGAGAAGAAGCTGACATGTGCTCTGCAGAGATTGTTTTCAAGGTAGACCTTATAGGGAGAGACAATATCTGAACTGACATCACTGAAAAAAGCCACAAGGAAAGCTTTCAGACACACAAGCCCTTCTTCACCTTTAAATCAAGGCGCAGGCAGATGATTACAAGTAATCAAGGATGGCCATTTAATGGCCAGCCACTTATCAGCTGAGCTAGGTGTCCGACAGTGCAGGGAAAAGGGGGTGAAACAAGGCAGCACGCAAAGCCTCAGGAGTAAGATGTTGCCTTCAGAGCAGCAACAAATCCACCATTCTCCCCACCTCAGCCAGGTCTGCTGCTGTCAGCCAAACCACGGGCAGGCTGGCACAGTCGGATCCAGCAGCAGCGCTTGCCTGTCTCACTGCAACCTCCCCTCCAGAGCTGGCAGAAGCACACAGACTGGCATCTCAGCTATGACCACTGGTCTGCAGCTGAGCCACGGAGCAAGCCACCCTCCGGGGACACCCCCACTTGAGGCGGAGAGTGCTCACCACTCAGCTCCGGAGGAGGATAGAGATGGTACGTGCTGTAAATGTCATTGCGCATCTGCAGCTCCAGCTTCGTATGCTTCTTCAGCAGGTCTGACACCTTCTCCTCCTGGAAAGGAGTCTTTTCCAGGATGACTACAGCATCTGTTCCCTCTCCAGAGGGGCTGGTCACCTGGAATAAGAACGGATAAAGCTGTCAGCAAACACAGACCCAGTGCTGGCGGGAGAGCTCGAGGCCAGGACCCAAACGCCTCCACCCAGGGACCACGGCAGACACCTCGCAGCCCCTCAAGCCTTGTGCACAAACTCCCTCCTAGTCCAGCCACCCACAGGCCAGCACCCATCCAAAAATAAAAGGTACATTTGCCCTGAAGCACGGCAGGAAGCCGCTCCCCATCAGGGAACACGAGTGGGTTTTGGGGGGAGCACAGGATGCGGACAACGTCTCAGCCCATCTGCACGTCCCCAGATGCTCCCAGCACCTGCAGCTGCATTCCCGCTGACCCACATCACCGATTTCATCTCAGATACTCGCAAGCCAACATGGGGCCACTGACCGGCCTGTCGTAGGGTCAGGAAGAGGGCAGAGGCAGGCGCAGCGGTTTGCGTCACGGTCAGGGAGCAAACCTAGTCTGTTTTGGGGCAGGGTGCACCTCTGCCCTGGTCCAAGGAACCACAACCCAGATCTGAATGTGGCCTGGGCATACTGGTTTTGGGAGGCACCGGGCGCGGAGCACACCCCTGAAGCGCTCCCGTCTGTACAGGAACCAGGCGAGGCCTCGCTGAACCCCGGCTGGGGAAAGAGCGAAGGGATTCACCGGGGGGTCACAGGGCAGGAGGAGAAGAGACCGGGGGGAACCGGGGGAGCCCCCGGCCACGCTGAACCCGGCCGCGCCATGTGGCGCCGGTGGGGGCGTGGCTTGTTGGCGGGGGCGTGGCCTCGCCGCCGCTCGCCGCCGCGGGGCGTGGCTACCCCCTCAGCGGGGAAAATGGCGGTTGGCCTGAGCGGGCCTGGCTCCCCCCCCCCCGCCCCCCCCCGCGGCACCGGCCCGGTACCTCCCCGGGCCGGAACACGGCCTTGTCCCGCGCCGACTCCCGCAGCACACGCCGCAGGCGCAGCTCCGCCAGGGGGAAGGGGGCGGTGACGGTCCCGTCCTCCTCCTCCTCCCGCTTCCTCTTCGGCCGCGGGCCCTCCGCCATCGCGCCCCTTCCCCCTTACTGCGCCTGCGCGGCGGCGGCGCTGCCAAGAGAGGCGCCGGGCTGGGCGCCGCGCGGGGACCGCGCCCCCTGGCGGCTTGGCGGTGCAGCGGGGTTCCATGCCCCTCCCCGTCCCCCCAAAGCCTCAGTCCCCTTGGGGCACAAGGAGGGTCAGGGGATCGACCCCAGCCCACCTAAAAGCTGCCTCTCCCCCTCCTCAGAGGAGCCTACACAGGGGTCTGGGATCAACACCCACACACACACACACCCCCGTTTGGGGTCTACTTACTCCCCACAGCTCCTTCCTGACACAAACCCACAAGCCAGGGGAGTATTAAAGAAAAAAAAAAAAAGGCAAAAAAAGAAAAACACAACTCAAAATTTAAACCTTCTGCATTTTCATAGTCCCAACAAACCTGTGCAAAGACACCACTGGCACCTGCCCCTCCCCTTCCCACCCACAGCCCAGCACCGTGGGGCAGGCACCATGTCAGCTTACTGGGGGTCCAGAGCCCCCCCGGGACCAGTCCTCACCCTGAGGGGACACAAGCACAAGAAGCTCTGAAGACCCCCTGGACCCCCGCCCCTGACAACAGAGCTTAGTGTTTGCGTGACGAGCAGCAGGGACCTGCCAGAGGATGTCCCCGTCCCCACCGAGGGGGTTTTGGCCACCGTAGCATCACCGGGGCACAGCAGGCTCCACACCGCTGTACCCCCCCTCCACATATGTGGGGACCTCCCCATCTTCGGCTCCCAAGTCTGATCCGAGCAGCTCGGCTTCACCCTCCTCCCCAAGGTCCATCAGGATGTGGCCGTATCCAGATCCGGCAGTGGCAGCTCCAAAATGGCTGGGGGGACGCCTCTACCTGCTCCCAGCACTACTCTGTCCTGCTTGCAGAGCTCCGGCACAGCTCCTGCAGATCTGTGGAGGCAGCGGATAAGCCCCGTTAGCAACCCACTCGTCTAAAAAAAAATGAACTATTTAAATAAATTTACAGAATCTGGTCCCTTCCCATGGTCTCTACCCCACCGGAGCAATGTTTCACCGCCATCCCACGGCGTACTCACAGCGCATGATGGTGTCTCTGATCTGCCTGAAGCTGTTCTCCTTCAGCCCCATGTAGATGTAGTAGAGGTTTCGCAGCTCCTTGGGATAATCCTTCCGATCCATGTCCTTCAACACTGGGATGGTGCGCCCGTTAGCCATCGGAGCTTCGGCCAACGCCTGGTGCATCTGGTACTTGCACCAAGGGTCCCGGAGGAAGCCGGGGGTGATAAGCATGACCCAGCAGTGGCTGTTTTGCACGGCGTCGCACAGTTCCGTCACCACCGCGCTTCCCGGCGCCGCGTCCCGCAGCTGGAGGAAACAACGGAAGCTTTCGGGTTGACCCTCCAGGTAGGACACCAGCTCCTCCACCAGCTCCAGGTCCACCTCGCTGTGGCAGATGCAGACATCATAGCTCTTGGCCCACCGGGCGCTGCCCGAGGCGTTGATGTCCAACACAGGTGACAAGCGGACGGACCTGGCCAGGCTCGTGCTGGGAGAAGAGCTGGAGCTCTCAGCAGAGGATGAGGAAGGCGAGGATGAAGCAGAGTGGCTGGCATCAAGACTGCTCTCCACTGAGCTGGGCTTGGGCTTGTGTAGGAGCCGCCTAAACCAGCCTGTGGAGTCAGAGAGACTGTGGTGAGGTTTGGGGGGGCTCAGCACTCCCCCCCGGGCTTCCTAAAGGGCTTGCATGGCATCACTGGCTCAGCAGGACACCTCCAGATGGAAACTGCCAGGCAGGATCTCACCCTGACTCCCCAAAACCCAGCCCAGCCTCTAAAACCTCGGCTATTGCCAAAATCCAGATGCTATTGCATCATGGTGAGCAGCCCACGGGCACCCTTGTGTTTCAGTGGGGAGGGGATAGAGCCAGAGGGTTTATCACCCCCAGCACGAACCCAGCCCAGACTCACTGGCCATAGTGGGCAGCACACTGCTCAGCCGCCGATCACCGGCATGAAACCTCTCCTGCCAGCAGAAAAAAAGGAGGGAAAAAAAAGAAATTAGGAGAGCAGCAACTGCCCTGCAGCAGGTCTCAGCAGGGTTTATTCCAGGGACACGCAGCTCTGGGGTGCTCACCTGCCACCCCGAAAATCACCCCCAGCAGGGTTTTCCACATCCACTACCCCAAAATTTACCAGGAAGGAGCATTTTGACCTCAAGCGGGGCTGGAAGCAGTGGCTCCAGCAGCCCTCCTGCCTGCCTGCACTTCTACTGCTCATTACCAGCTCTCTCTGCCCGAGATACACACCTGCAGTGGGTGAGGCTGAGAGCCCACAGGCAGGAGAGACCCTCATTCCTGGCAGCAGGGAAAGGATCCTGCAGAGGAGAGAAGCGAGGATCAGTGGGGATCAACCAGCTGCTGACAAACCAAAGACAGCTGGGGTGATGCCCAGATCCATATATCCTCAGTGATGCCTGCCCATCCCTTGCCAGCTCACGCCAGACCTGCACCTCGGCATCATGCTCCCGGCATGGTCTGGGGTGCCCAGGAGAAGTGATGGGGTGAGGACGAGCCCCAGGAGCAAACGTCGCTGCCATTTTCCACTGCTTACATCACCCCTCCCGAAATAAAACATCAAGTCACACTGAAGCCTTTCCCCCACCCCGAAAATGGAGCAGGACCGCAGCAAATGCTGGCAAGGCTCCAGGGCACCCACGGAAACCACACACCCCAAGCGAGCCACCAGTTAGTAATAGCGAAAAGCTCGAGCATGGCTTGAATGACAAGCATGGATGGTGAATGTTAGGGGGGAAATTTGGGGGATGCCTACCTGGGATGCAGGAGTCAGGCACCGGAGCAGGCAAGGGGGATGCATCAGCCCCTGGATTCAGTGAGGAGGATGATCTTCCGGGATTGCCTAGGTGGGAAAGGAGAGGTAGGATGCAGCACGTTCACTCTGGAACCTAATGGGATCCACAATAAACGGTGAGACTCATCCATCCTTACAGCTTCCCCATCCGGGACCGGTTCCCAACAGAGCAGCCCCAGCGTGGAGGGGAAGACGGGGCACCCACCAGCTTTCCCAGGGACAGAGTGGAGGAGCTGCCCAGTCCCTCCACTGCCTGCTCCCCTGGCCCCCACAAGACCCCCCTACTTGCTGGCAGGTCTGGGCTCCACCTGGGCATGCGGAAGTGCCGGCAGGGGAAGTCGGCCGTGATCTTGTGGGGTTGGGAAGCCAGCCCCCCCCCGGGGCCTCCCTCCCACATCCGCCACCAGCCAGATGCCGTCGCCAGGCGGGCGTCACCACACCCAGCCCTCGCCAGTGCACGCCAGCAAGCCCAGACCCATTTCCCTCCCTGGTTTTATAACCAGACACCAGATGGGTCCATCTCCGCCGCTCCCGCTTATTTTATGAGTTACATTTACCAAACGAGGCATTTTTTTTCCCAAAAAAATCCGGCCCCATTTCCTTTCTCAGGTTGCATCCCCCCTGGACCCCCCCCAGCCATGCAGCACAGCTCTATCCACTGGTTTCGGAAAGGTCTCCGGCTGCACGACAACCCGGCGCTGCTGGCAGCGGCCACCGATTGCCGTCGCCTTCATCCCCTCTTCATCCTCGACCCGTCCAGTGGCCGGGCAGGCACCAATGCCTGGCGGTTCCTCCTCGATGCCCTGCGGGACTTGGACGGGAGCCTACGGGAAATGGGCTCCAGGTGAGTCCCGGTGCCATCCCCGAGGGATTTGGTGGGGTCTCGAGGGGATCCGTGCCCACCCGGTTCCCCGGCAGGCTGTTCGTGGTGCGGGGCTGCCCGGAGGAGGTGTTCCCCCGTCTCTTCCATGCCTGGGGGACAACACGGTTGACCTTCGAAGTGGACACCGAACCCTCCGCCCGCCGGCGTGATGCCACCGTGGCCGAGCTGGCAGAACGGCACGGCGTGGAGGTGATCCAGAAGGTGTCCCACACCCTCTACGACACTGACAGGTGGGTGCCTGGTGCTGTCCCTTGGGGTACGGGAGATCCAGACCCGGTGCCGAGCGTGTCCCTCCCTCTCCCACCTCAGAGTCCTTGCCTTGAACGATGGCAAAGCCCCCCTGACCTACAAGGGCCTGCAGAGCCTCTTGGCAACCCTCGGACCCCCGGAGAAGCCAGCCCCGGCACTCACATTGGAGCATCTCCAGGGTGAGCATGGGGTGGACCTGGGGTGGTAGAGCACAAAGCTGGGTCAGCCTCTCCCTCACTGTTCACCCTGGAGCGGAGTGATGGCTGTCACAGCCCCACCATACATGGCGCCCCAGGCTGCCACACCCCATGCCAGGTCAGCCATGACACTGAGTACGGGGTCCCCACCTTGGAGGAGCTGGGCCAGGACCCCACCGAGGTGGGTCCTCACCTCTACCCCGGCGGGGAGACAGCAGCACTCGCCCGGCTCAACGCGCTCATGGACAGGACGGTCAGTGCTCAGCACCCATCACCGTAATTTCAGGGCTGCTTCGCTTCCCCCCCATCCCAAAACATGACCCTTGTGTGTTTCCCCCCCCCATTCAGGCCTGGGTGCGCAGCTTCAAGAAGCCCGAGACGGAGCCCACCTCACTGAGCCCCAGCACCACAGTCCTCAGCCCCTACCTCAAATTCGGCTGCCTATCGGTCCGCACCTTCTGGTGGTGGCTGGACAAGATCTACCAGGGGGTGAGGCAGCATTTTTGGGGTGTGGGGCAGAGATTGAGCCAGAGGGACCCTGCAGAAGGGGTGGGGGGCTGGAGAAGACAGGGGCCAGCCCAGCCAGAGGGGCTGATCCTGCCTTTGCCAGCAGCGGGAGCACTCCCAGCCTCCTGTCTCCTTGCATGGGCAGCTGCTCTGGAGGGAATTTTTCTACACCACCGGCGCTGGCATCCCCAATTTTGACAGGATGGTCGGCAACCCCATCTGCCTGCAGGTCGACTGGGATGACAACCCCCAGCACCTCCGTGCCTGGAGGGAGGTATTTGCCTCGGTGATAGGCCCCGAGTCCTTTGACCCCCAAAAAACCACACCCCTAACCCCAGCACCCCACACCAGGGCCAGACAGGCTACCCTTTCATCGACGCCATCATGACCCAGCTGCGCACCGAGGGCTGGATCCACCACCTTGCTCGGCATGCCGTTGCCTGCTTCCTCACCCGTGGGGACCTTTGGGTCTCCTGGGAAGAAGGGCTGAAGGTCAGATCTCCCCCAACACCCACCAGTGCCCACCAGGCTCTTGGGGACCCCATCCCCACACCACCACGGTGTCCCACAGGTCTTTGAGGAGCTCTTGCTGGACGCTGACTGGTCCCTCAACGCTGGCAACTGGCTGTGGCTGTCAGGCAGTGCCTTCTTCCACCGATATTTCCACATCTACTCACCCGTCGCCTTCGGCAAGAAGACAGACCGGGCCGGGGCATACATTCGGTAGGCGCAAAACCTAAAGCCATGTGAAATGGGAGGTCACCTCCCTGGTGGCTTTGACCCCTCGCCGTAGAAAATACCTCCCCATCCTCAAGGATTTCCCCGCCGAGTACATCTACGAACCGTGGAAAGCACCACGGGCTGTGCAGGAACAGGCAGGCTGCTTGGTGGGCACCCACTACCCCCAGCCCATCGTGGAGCATGGGGCGGCAAGCAAGAGGAACCTGGGGCGCATGAAGGCAGCCCGCGCCCAGAAAGGTAACGAATCCCCCGGGGGGCACCAAGCTCCCCTTGCACCCTGTCGCCACTCCAGCTGCCTTCCTCTCCTCCAGGCACCAAGCGGGAACAACCAGCCAGCCCCTCAGTGGCTGAATCACGAAGGAAAAAGCCCAAGGTCAAGCAGCACTGACACCCACAAGGAACCCCAGCCGTGGGTCAGGCACCACTCATCCCGTTTTGACCCATTTCGCTCAACTGCCTCGCATTAACCCCTTCCCCTCTCCTACCCCGAGACCAGTGACTTCGATGCTGCCACCACCCCAAAAACCAACTCCCCACCTGAGGACGTGCCCCAAAGGACAAACGCCGCTCTGCAAACCCAAGTCCCTGAGGGACAACACCCCATTGGATCGACATCCACCCCTACCTTAGTGATAATATAATCATTATTAAAGGGAGCAGAGTAATTAAGAAAGCACAGTTTGATTCACCACATGCCTTGACCCACCAGCAGCACCACAAGTGCGTTTCGGGTACGGTGTCACCAGGCTGGTCATCACAGGGAAGCCTGCTGCTTACTCCATTGCCTGCAGAAAGTATGAGGAGATGGGTTGAGGCTACGGTGAGTGCAAGGCAGGGGCAAAGCCAGCCCCCAGGAAGGTGTTCACGTGAGAAAATAAGCCTACTTTTGTCTCTAAATACACCCACCATCAACACGCTTCATTTACGGTGCCAATACAAAGCGATACACAGCCACCCTGAAAGCCAGAGAACAGCTGCTCTTCCCGAAAAGCTCTAAATACACCCAAACTCCTTCGCACAGATGCTTGAAAGCATTATGGTGGCCAGCTAGGGCCAAGCGCTGCTTTACTACCTCACAAGGCTGGAGACACTGCCGCACAGACATGAACCCAAGCAGCTTGTGGAAGGAACTCGCGGAAGGAAGGCCCCTGAGGAGGAACGGGGCACAGTCGCACCCACAAGCCACCCCTCAAACAAAGGGGACCGACCCGCCCGCCTCTCACACCGCTGCCTCGCAGCCCACCCTCCTCCTCCACACACAGACAGCAACTGCCAGGCGCATGCGCCCGCCGCTTTTTATAGCTCCGCGAAGCATCGCGAGAACAGCGGTGAACTCTCGCGCAAGCGCCTCTTCTCCCCCCCCCCACCGCCGGCAGAAAAGCGATAATCCCGCCTCTCCCGTTACGATCCAATGAGAGGACGGCGCAGAAGGGGGCGGGCCAATCCTTGCC
>JAVJGG010000082.1:4128387-4145181 GCA_035590195.1 Aviceda cuculoides
ACACCACCCCCCCCCCCCCCCCGCGCTGTCGCCCTCTTGAAAATCCATTTTCTCGGACATTTCCCCCCCGCTCCCCGAGAAGGAGCCCTGGCCTCCTCCTTTCCTGCTGAAGTACCTTGTTCTTGCTTTTCCCTCAGGTTTAGCGTGAGAGGGGGCGAGGAGGGGGCACGGCGGAGAGGAAAGGTAAGGCCTCGAGGCGCCGGGCATCCCTGAAGGTGCAAACCCACCCCCCCCACCGCCACTCCCGGCAGCATGTCCGGCCCGGTTTGCTTCCCAGAAATGCTCCTGGAAAGCCAGCTCTGTGTGCAGAATGGCCTGCTTGAGAGCCGCCCGGCTCCCTCGTCTGCTGGGGGTTAATGGGGCAGACCGAAGGCAGCCTACGTCTGAACGCCTTGGCCCGGCGCCTGTCAGACGATGCGGGCTCCTGTGTGTGAGTTTGGGGGGATGCAGGCCTCTTCCAGGCTTCGTTCTGTGACACCCCCTTGTTTTTCACGAAGCCGGTGGGAGCTCGAAGCACGTGGAGAATGGCAGCATTAAATAAAAACCTCTGGTGTGTTTTAACTCGCATCCAAAGAGGCTGAATCTTGTATTCGTAACGTCGGCGCGAGTAGAAACAGGGCTTGCTTTCCCTACGCTGCTGCTCCCCGTTATCCCCGAAGCCTTTCTAGGGCGGTTTTGAGGAGCCGTGCAGGCCTGCTCCAGTTGCGACTCCCACGTGGAGGGACAGAGCTTGGGAATCAGCCAGGGACGACTCATAAGCATGCTTTCAGATTCTTCTAGCTGACACATAGCGGGTTTTAAACTGTAACGTAACATTTGTCTTATCCCAACATCATAAAGCCCCTTAATTTAAAAAGGAGATCTGAATTATGCCCTCAGTGGTGGTAGTTCTTCTCAGCACTCAAAGAAGCTAAAAATAATTGATGAGCAATGAATTTGTAATTGCTTCTTTATATAAGTCGAGAGGGCTGTTCTAAATTAAGAGGAGCCCCTCTTCCACCATTGAGCTGGAAGCACGCAGTTTTTACTTTCCTTAAACTTTAATGCTCAGGTCTAGCGTGCAGGTGTAGCTTTACTTGTGTGTTAGCTGCTGAGCATGGAGATAGTCAAACGGCGTCTGCGGTGACTTCCCCATCTCCTTCGGTGGTGAGTCAGTGGAGAAGACGTCTCAATAATTTCCTGGGGTGGTTCTGAAGGCTGGGGTCTGATGGTGACTGAGCGGCGCAGTCCTGTTTCGTAGAGTTATGGCAAGGGTTTTGTAAATACACACTCTGTGTGAGCATCAGCGTTAATTTGACATAGACTTTCTTTAGGCGCTTGGGTTTGGCTGGGATACATCTTTGTGTTTCGGGCAGCTGGATGTGTCTTCTTTATATTACATACGGAATTGTTGTGATTAGGTTTATTCAGTGTTGGTGACTTGGGCATCGTTTAAAGATAATGCTGAAATCTGTACCTCAAAGGCTTTAGGATAAATTAATTTATTTCTTCGGTGTGAAGGGCGAGGGAGAATGCTGCAAACCTATGCAGGGTCTCTATAAGCACGGTACCATTAGTAAAAGCAATGAGAAACAGTGCTGTGACAGGATAACAGGGCAGCTGAGCCAAGAACCCACAGAGTTTGATGTTTACGCTCTCTCTGACTCCCTGTAGTCTAAATAGCCGGAAAGTTCCCGACATCTTGAGGAGAAAGACTGGAGAGAGGCTTCTTATCTTGTAAGTGCCCGTCGCTCCCTCTCCTTCATGGCGCCTGCATTCATGGCATGGCCAGGTACTGCAGGGTCCCCTTGGCACTTTTTTTCCCTGCGGCAGTGGCGCCACGCTCTGAGGTAACACTGTTTAATTTTGGTTACCTCGACCGTGCTGGCGTGATCTGTCCCCCTGGAGAGCAGAGCTTCTCCCCAGGCATAAAATCTGGAGGTTTATGTTTCTTGGCTGAATCTCCAAGACTTGTTCTGAAGAGAAATAAGAACATTTTTGGAGACAGGAGAAGACTAGACATTATTTCTGATGTTTGGGTTTTTTTTCCTTTTTGGCTATCTTCATTAAATAGAAATGAAGGTCAAAGCTCATATTAGACAACCATTTCTTGATAGCTATAATTATAAAAGGTGTTTTTTCCTAAGTTCAAAATGACTTTTTAAATGTCCTTAGTGCTTTAGAGGCACTTAAAAATTGAATTGATGAATCCATTTCTGCTGTTTAAAGTAATGCGAATGTGTAGGATGAGCGAAATGGGAGCAGAGCTCAGGCAGGTGAACAAGCAAAATTGGGGAAGGCCTCAGAAGGAGTTTATAAACAGCCTTGATATTTGAGACTTAGCAGGTAAATCTAAAGCTAATATAAACTTAAATTAGATCCCTAAACTAAGCCAGTGGAGAAAGTGGGGAAGGTTTTACCTTCAGCTGTTAGGTGTGCTGCCTCGGAGGGGATTGAGGGCAGACCTGGAAAGCAGTGGGAGTTCAGCATGTTGCTTTATACAAACTTCCTTCTTAATTATTCCAGTTAATGAAGGTTACGTGCTTTAGTCCCGAGCTTGTCTAAAGTGTCTTTGCACCATGAATTAAAATTTGGCTGGCTTTGTGGAAGCAGCCTGTTCTTCCAGAAGAATCAGCTAATCCAAAATGAGAGATCTTACTCTACTGGAAAGGAAAAAAAGGGGTTTTTTTCCCCCTTGATGTTTTCCAGTCTGACCGTGCTTGGCTGTATTCACTGGGGGTGAGTTTGATGTTACCGCCTGACTGATCATGTGTCCGACAGATTCTCCTGCCTCCCCAAAAGACACTGCTCCTGAGCAGATGTTTTTCTGGTGGTTTAACTCTCTGAAATGGTTCACCCCACGGCCTGATGCTTGCAGGCATTTGTGGGGCAGGAGGCTGCAGAGTTTCGTTGTCAGAACTTCGTCAAATTTCTGTCGGGCTCAACAGCTGGTTGGAAAAACACAGGGTACAATGTTCAAAAGGATGTGCAATGGAGGAGGCTCAGCCTTGCAAGCACGGAGGGTGTAAAACTGGGAGGTGCAAGCAGTCAGCTGGAACTTGGTTCCTCACCTGCTAAATGCATTTGAAACTTTTGTCTGAAATGGGGGCTCTACAGTAAAATAAAAATCTCATTATTCGAGGTGACAGGCAGCATATGCTAAGTGGTGTTTCGGGAGGCAGGTTGTGAAGACCAGCTCTCTGAGGTGTTATAATGTTATTATACTATTGTTATAATAATGATATATTATTATTATTGTAATGATAAAGTTTTCAGAAATGGTCAGAAGTGAAAGGCTGGCTGGCATACTGTATCTGAGCATCTGTGAGAGTTGGTGTGCCCTGTTTTCATCATCCAGCATTGAAAGATGACAGATATCTAGATTTCTTAAATGATCCCTGCCAACGTTTGCAGCCCAGCTGAGGTTTCATACCTGCAAAGAGTTGCCCTGTGTATCCCCTGTCAGTGCTGCTGCTTTGCTGCAGTGAAGCAATTGCAGGCATCTCACTGGTAGGACCAACACTCAGATCTCACCAAGGCTGCAAAACCTGTAAAAAACTGTGATTTTGGGCCAGCAGCTCCTGCACAGCATTTCCTTTTGGCAAAAGTCTGCCTACCAGAATTTTTGCTGGACTCTTCATTACAATTGGCAAGAAAAAATGGGTAAGGGTGAACAGTTCTGTCTGCTTTCTTTCCCTTTTAATAGTCTTTATTTTGGAGAGGCAGAGTGGGAGAGGACTGTGTGCTGGCAGACCTTTTGTATTTTATGTCATGGGCTGTTGAAAGAGTTCTCAGACGTAGAACTTCCTTTCCGTGGGCTTTAAGGTCATATCCCACCGCCTGTAGATGTATGGTGGGACGGATAATCCTTCTTTCATCACCAGAGAATGAAGTGCTCCCGGTGGCTTTTTGTAGCCAACAAAAATCTTTTTGTCTTTCTTCCCTCCCGCAGTTTTCCCAAGCAGCAAGTTTGCTACGAGGCATCGCCTTGGAAGGGCGGGAGCACGTGCTCCGAGATGTGGGCTCTCAGGCAAAGATGAATGGCCAAGGTGAAATGAAGGGTCTGGCAAACAGTGGTCTGCCAGTGGCGATTGCAACCCAGTTTTGTACAAAACAGCCCTACAATTTTATTGAGCTTTGTTGTAAAGAAAGTTAAGGAGGTGGACGAGAGCTGCGGGGCAAAGTTCAGAAACAAAAAGGTGCAATTCTCGGTCCGAAGGTGATCTCATAAAGATAACAAAACACAGTATTTATCTGCCCCTGAAAAGCTGGCTCGAGAAAAAACTGTGGTCTGTTCCACATCATGTTGCATGTATGTAGTGACTTTGCTTGTGGTGATTTGTCTACTATAGAAACTGGATGGCTTCTACCGTGAGCCTGGGTAAAGAAACATTGTTGGAAGATGGAATGCCACCTGCAAAAAAGCCCAGGTAAATTTAATTATACTCCAGTGAATGTCTTCTAATAATAAGAGCTTTTTCTGTAATCTTGCATTGTTCTTTAAAGAGCATGACACTTGGCACCAAGCTCCAGCAGTCATTTTGGTTGCCGATCCAAGAAAAGCGCGCTGTCTCTAGCCATGCTCTGTGTTTTCCTGCGGTGCGTGGAACAAAGACCTTAATGCCCAGAACGTACTTTGCTGCTGGTTTTTTTTAACCCCTAAACCAGGATGCGTGGTTGCACAGAAAGCTGTTTTTTACTCTACTGTCTCCATGGTTTTGATCGGTGTTAACCCTAGCTCAGGTCCTGTCCACACATAGGGTCACGTCGGGTGCGGTGGTCGTGCTTCTTCACTTGAGTTGGATGGCGGTTCCTGGGAGGAGAGGCAATTACTCAAATTAGTATGATTTTGCTGCAGGTAAAGGCTAAATAATTCCACTCTGGAGGCTCCTCATACTAATAAGTAAGTCGTCTTACAGTTCTCCAAGTGGTGACCTGAGCATGATGCTAACTTGGGGCATACCCACACTTCTTTCCGTCCAAGGATGGTACTGTGGCTGCTGCGATAGCGCGGGCTCAGAAATTAAGGCATTGCCATCTGCGAACGAGCAGCTAATTCATCTAGGGAGTTGTCTTCCACTAACCTGATTTATTTACAAGTTATGGAGGGGTGGAGAATAGTTTCTGTGAGGGAACCCTGGTCTCAAGGTTGATCCAGTGACTGTGGAATGAGCAGAAAAGAGGCCGGGAGATTATTTTTTCCTTGCTGAGGATATCAGGGTAGAAACAAGTGTATTTATCAGCATGGGAACAGAATGCCTCTTTTAGAGGTGTTGCGTAGGACATTAAGACTTGGGTATTTGTTATTATTTTGGACTTCAGCGCCTAGGTTTCTGATTGTGTTTTTATACTAGCTCATTAGCATGAATACTAGTTTATTCTTTGCGTGTGAGCCTTGCAGTCCCAAAATTAAAACCCATTTGTCACCACTAACGGTGAAGACCTCCTGAAGAGAAGGGTTAACTTGTCTGTTTTCATAGGCAGTAGTGGAGGGAAGGCAAAGCTCCATCTGTGTGTTGTCGGTTTCCTTTCCTCTTCTCACTAAATATCACGTGTTTGCAGATAAAAAACGTTCCTTCCAAATGAGCTGCCTCTCTGGGCTGCTGCTTCCATCCTCCGGGAAGTTGCAGCCGGTCCTCTGCTTCAGAAAAGCAGCTTGACACTAGGCAAGGCATGATGAGGAGGAGCACATCTGCTTAATAAATAATAAACGTCAAATTTAAAAGTACTGTGCAGGTATAAAGCTAGGAAAATAAGGAAGGAGGGAGGAGGAGGAAGGAGAATATAGCCACGCAACACTTTCGTGAGACTCTTTCCATCATCTGGGTTTCCAAAAGATTGGCCTCGAGCATCCCGCTTATGTTGCAGGCGTGACAGGGAAGGGATTTCTGGTACAGCAACATCCCACTGAGGGGTCTTCTTAGCAAATAGGGGCCAGGAGGTGGGAAGGTCCTCTCCAGGGCAGAGCTGGGAGGAAGCCTACCCTTCCTTCCTTTTATGCTGGGATAAATGGGGCTGCTGTCTTCAGGCCCCTCTTTAGCACCTTATTTAAAGCAGACACAGTCACGGTTGTGTTGACTCCCGGCGTGGGGGTCCCATGCATGCTTTGTCTCGGTGCGTAAAGAGTATGTATGTGTCTCTACAGCCATTGACAACATATTCCATGTTGCTCACCACACCTTTCTCACTGTCTCCAGCCTTTCTGCTAGCTTCCAGGTAACTATTATTAACAAGACCTCCCTTATTCCAAATTTTCATGGGATTAGCTTTGCTTCGGAAGTATTCCTGGGCAGTACTGACTTCCCCAGTAACTGTCTCGGTAACAGACTCAATTGCCAAATATGTTGTGGTTACATACCTTGTAATTGTGGGCATTTGTGATGTTGATCCATGGAGCAGCACTCTGTCTTTGAAGGATACCGAGCTGTTCCTTTCAGCCTCTGTTTACCAGAGGACCATAATGGACATATTGACTCAAAATTTAGGCAGAGGGTATCTCCTTTGTCCTTGGTCTGCATGTTCCGCGACCCAAGACATCCTTCCATCTACCATGGTACCAGCTATGCTACTTTCTCCTCTCGCAGGAAGCTGTTGCCAAGCCTCAAAACCAAGAAGCCTCGGGAACTTGTTTTGGTGATCGGGACAGGAATCAGTGCAGCGGTTGCTCCCCAGGTCCCAGCACTGAAGTCTTGGAAGGGGTTAATCCAGGCCCTCCTGGATGCTGCTATTGACTTTGATCTGCTGGAAGATGAAGAGAGCAAACGGTTTCAAAAGTGTCTCCATGAAGACAAGAACTTGGTTCATGTTGCCCACGACCTTATCCAGAAGCTGTCTCCGGTGAGTGTGCTTGTAGCACTCTACGTAAATATTTGGTACCCCGCCCTGAGCATGGGATTTGGCTTTTGGATACAGCCAAATTTGATTCTCCAGCATGCCCCCATCTCCAGTGATTCCTCTATCTACAAGGAACCACAAATGCAGTTACTGCACCAGGTTCCTGAGATATAACTCTGCTGTGGACACCAGCTTTTGGGTATTTCACTCGGGGTATGCTGGGGCCGGGGAGTACCCACCTCAGTGCAGTATGTGCTCTGTGTTAACCTTGCAAGGACCTATAGCTTTGCGGAGGTCTTCAAGAAATAATGCAGGTAGTTTTTCATTGAGTTGTTTGGCACGAAGTGTTAAAAGAAGCCTGATTCTGATCTTAATCTGTCTCCTCAGCGCACAAGCAATGTTCGCTCAACCTTTTTCAAAGACTGCTTATACGAGGTGTTTGATGACCTGGAATCTAAAATGGAAGATTCTGGGAAGCAGCTGCTTCAGTCTGTGCTTCACTTAATGGAAAATGGGGCACTTGTGTTAACCACAAACTTTGATAACCTGCTGGAACTGTATGCAGCACACCAGGGGAAGCATCTGGAGTCTCTTGACCTGACTGATGAAAAGAAGGTAAACGATGACGATTCTAATTTTTTTTTCTGTCAGGGCTGAGCTGGGACAACACAGGACAGTGGCAGCTGCGGGATGTGCCCTCATGCCTGTGTAAGGGGATTGTAATGTTTATAGTAATTTACATGATGCTAGACAAACGTCTGGGGCAGTGAGCAGAGGAATGAAGACTAATGCTCGTTTCTGAAACGCTGTGCTTGCTGGCTGACAGCCATTGCTCAGGAGGAGCCCTTAAGCCTGGTGTTTCTTTGATCCCTGCCCTTGAAACTTTGGCTTGGCCTCGCTGAAGTACTGCAAGCCTCGCTTCCACATAAGGCTTGGGTGGACGTTTCTAACCGACACAGGAAACTCCGTGCGAGACACAAAGCTGACCTTTCTATTTTTATAATGTGCTGCAGAGTGCTTTTTGTGACAGAGCGTTTTTGGGGCTGTAGCCTTCGAGGCTTCCTTCTTGCCCCGTGTCCTCTTTCTGAAATGGTCAGATGGCTCCTGCTGGGTCACTCCATGTGTTCCAGCTTCTTCTGCCGTGCTCTTGTATTTGTAGCTGCTCGCTTCATGCAAGCCTCCCTCCTTTTGCCCCAGGTCTTCTGCCCCAGCAGAAAATCAGACTCTGAAACCCTCAGCTCTTCGCCACCTGCCCACCTCATCTTTCCATTGTGGGTTTTACTGGTGGAGAGCATCTTGTCCTTCTGTTTGCTTGTTAAACACGCCACATGTAGGTGCTGTGCGGTACTTGGTCTCTTTCCATTCTGACTCATTTCTGTGCTTCACGTTTCCTGCGTGACCTCTTAATCTACATGGCTGGAAGTACTTACACTGTTACAAATAAGCATTCTAATTATTGCAAGCTTAAATGAGCTAAGGTCTGCAGGAGTAAACCGAGAGCCTCGGAAGTGGCTTTCTGAAATGAAGGTCAGCTGTTGAGCTCCCTCAGAGTTTCTCAGAGCCTGGAGGGGCTAAGGAATAAAACTTTGTAGGCTTGAGAAACATGCTGGCAGAGTATTTATAGAGTTTTTCCCTTTTTTCTGCTGAGTCCAGTATACTGATTCAGTCTCTTCCCATCATGTTCGCCGTTCAGCTGAAGTGTTGACCCAAACGAGTGCCGTAGGCTGTAGCCTTGGGCCGTGATGTAGAGGCTGATGGACGTATAACCTCTTGAGGAGATAAGATGGGGAAGAAGCTGCCTCTTTGAAACACTTCCCCAAAATGGCATTTTTAACAGCACCAACAGTGGAAGCTGACACGATGCACTCGCTAACATTTCTGGAGGGGTTTGTTTTGCGCAGGTGCTGGAGTGGGCACAAGAGAAGAGGAAGCTTAGCGTCCTGCATATCCACGGTGTTTACACCAACCCCAGCGGCATAGTGCTCCACCCGGCCGGGTACCAGAATGTGCTGCGCAACACGGAGGTCATGGTGAGGCAGCCTTCCCTTCCCTCTGCGGGGCATGCTGTGGGGTCCCATACGTTGTGTGTATACATCTCCCGCTTCCCTGGCATGCCCATACGTTAACCAGGCACAGACTCAGCTGAGTTTAAAGACTGAGCTTCACACAGGGTGGTGGGAGAGTCCCTAATTTTGTGAAATAGAAGAGGAGGGATGGATTCTCTAGCCTGCTGAGCTGCAAAAACACCTCACCACACTTGTGTTGAGGACGACTGAGTGATGGCAGTCCTGCAGAGCCTCATCAGCGATCGGGCAGATGCTGTCTCTTGTGCCTTGTGAAGATAAAGCTTGCCTTGACTGAGAACATCTTTCCCTTTTTTAAAGCGAGAGATTCAGAAGCTGTATGAAAATAAGTCATTCCTGTTCTTGGGCTGTGGTTGGACTGTTGATGACACCACGTTTCAGGCCCTGTTTTTAGAGGCTGTCAAGCACAAGTCAGACCTGGAGCACTTCATGCTCGTACGGAGAGGAGATGTGGATGAGTTCAAGAAGCTCCGTGAGAACATGCTGGACAAAGGGATTAAAGTGATTTCCTACGGAGATGAATACACAGACTTGCCCGAGTACTTTGAGAGGCTGACGAGTGAGATCGCCATGCGGGGTCGAACAGGTACAGGGGTTACGGGCTGTGCGGGATGGCTGTCTGCGTACGTCCACCATCTCCACACTGACCTCAGGGATCCTGTCGTATGACAGCGCTGATCTTGACTGTCACCGTGGACTTTGGAGTGTAGGCACTGTTAATAGCCCCTCTTCTCTATTATTCCATAAGCATTTTTTTTTTCCCCCCAAAAAATTGTCTGCAAGTGTAGCTGAATTTGGGGCTTACTTTTACAAAATCACTGTATGTTCTTGTAGTTTAAACTGCTCTGCTGCTTCCCACGCATCCAAACATTATTTCTCATGTACAGCTGCAGTTGTTTATTCCCTTTCTAGTGAAAGGCAAGAGCATTTCAGTCTCGCTGACCTTCGTGCTACTCAGCCTGAGCTAATGCTTTAACATACACGAGATCTCGCTAATAAATCATAAAAATGGGGAAAAAGTGAGTTTGCTAGCCAGAGCCTTGCCGGCATGCGTTCCGAGGGGTAAAACCCAGCCAGGAAAGCCTGTCGTGTGAAACTACTGCACGTGGGCGGCAGGCCGCCCACGTCGCTTGGGCGTGCTTGCTATTGGCGCAGGGGCTCCCCGTGTCCGCGCAGTCACCCCGGGGTTGCCTTTCCACCCGGTCCTTGCTCTCTGCTCTCTCCTAGGTGTGCCTAAGGAGGGACAACAGCTCAACGGCTCTGCCGCTGCCCACACCGAGATAAAAGGTGAGACTCTCCCGAGCTGACAGAGGTTTTCTAGCCCCTTTGCGACTCCCCGGGAGTCCAGCGGCCTCTCTGGCAGGTTCGGAAGAGCCTTTTCTTTCCCGCAGGATGCAGCGCTTGAGCATCAGCCTCCCCCCAGGACCTGTGCCGCGGCGGGGTCTCCCCAAGCCAGAGCCAGCAGCTCCCAGGGAGGCCCGCGCGATTTAAGGCCGGTTTAGGGGAAGAGCAAAACCCGCTGCCGTCCAGCTGCCGCCCACACGCACCGAGCCGAGCCGGGACACTTCAGGCGCGAAGCAGAGGCTCCTCAGACGGACACACGCCTGGTTTAATGTAGTAGTTGTCTTTTTATTGAGGTTGCGTGCGCCTGGGGAGCGTGTTCTCCCCGAGGGAGCTGCAGCCGCCTCTAATTTCATACCTAGTGCTTTTGTATTCTGTACTTTCAATTAAAAAAAATGAAACTTGAGCTTTTTTTTTTTTTTTTTTACTTGAAGCTCTAGTTTTCTAGTCCTGTCTTTATACTGTACAGTATTTTGTATGTTGAAGCTTGTATTAAAGGCCTGTTCACGTAACGTTTGGCTGGTGTGTGATTTACACGCCCTCTCAAACACCTCACAGGCACGAGTTTGTCTTGCCAACCCCCCCAGCCCCCACGACGAAATAGGGCCTGGCTTGAGGCAAGTTATTTATACACAGAGAACAAATTATGAAGTTTATTTTATATAAATTATGTCTCTTAGCAGACAGCATTCAATTTATTGCACTATAGCACATCTGCGATACAGAGCTACAAGACATCATAAGAGTTTTGTATTATTCAGTGTAGCACTTCAGACCGGGATCAAGAGGCACTCGAAGGGGTGGGGGGGGAGAAAGGGTGCAGGAAAGCAGCAAGCAGTCACTGTTATCTACCAGTATTAATGTTTTTTTTCCTTTTTACCAGCAAATAACGCTAAGGCCAGCAGGCAGGAGCCACGCAGGAGCACACTGCCTTCCTTCTCCAGCCACAATTAGCGTTATCGGACCAAGCTGCTGCAGCTCTCCAGCTCCTGCCCAAATACACGGTGTCCAGGTACCCTGCTCTGGTGTCCCGGTGACGACAGAAACGGGGACCTTAAGGCAATTTAGCATCTCCCCTCCAGCCCAGCGCAGGCCGTCGCCATTTTTGGTTTATCAGCTTCGGTGGAGCTACCGCTAGCAGCGACAGTAACAGCCAGATCATCTAACCCTGCTGCTCAGCAGCGGCTATCCTGCTTGCCTCTGACAAAAGTCACTCCTGCGTCTTCCCTAAGCTGGTCTAAAAGTCAAAAGCAGCTCAAAAAAATGCCTTCAAAACCCCCAAAAAGCACAGCAGGTCCTCGCGCTACCCGCCCCTCCCCATGCGGCACGAACAATACAAAGCTCTGGATTCAGCCTCCTCGCGTAGGAGCCTGTGTCACTTAAAACAGAATTAAGGAACCCAGGGGAAGGGCTTTTACTGGATAAAAGGAGTTTTATCCAAAAAAAGTACCCCTCGTGCTGGTATCCCTTCATTCTGTTCTGTGCTACACGGGAAAGACTAGTCGGTAACGGGGTAAAGCATGTTCTTCTCGGACATCTGCAAACAGCAATTTGGTAGGTTTTAGGCCTTCATGAGCGCTGCGACCACGGCCTTGGCATTAAGGCTTCGCAGATCACAGTAAGTTTGTCCGGTACCAACGAAAACGATGGGCTTGCTCGTGATGTAGGTCATGGAGATGGCGGCGCCGACCTGCCGAGGACAACAAGCACCATTAGCCTGCAAATCCAGTGCTACCCCCTCAGGAGAACACCTCAAAAAGCTCGTCAAACGTTCAGCCTCCTCCTGCTTTCCAGATCTGTACAGTCCCTATACGTCCCGCTGGGGTAACACATATAAACCAAGAGCCCTCACAGCTCCGTTTTCCACATGCGCTGAAATCAGACTGCTTTTGTTTAAATGGCTTAAGTGCCAGAGGAAGGCAGGGGACAGCGTCCGGAACAGCGCAGAAGTGCCCCGTGTTTTGACAGTTCCCTTCTCTCCCCCTCTGGTCAGCAGCAGGGAGCTCTGCGCAGAGTCATCTTGACGGCCTCCTTACCTTGTCATCGATGGTATCGAACTTGGTGAGGACAATCCCGTCAATGAGCCGCGGTGTCTGGGCCATAGAGTGATCAGCCAGGGCCTTGTTGAACTTGACCTGAGGGAGAGAATGGATCCAAGAAACGCATTTGTGGCGCTGCCTCTGTCCAAATCTCCTGATAAAACCTACAGAAGCGGGTTTTTTTCCACCCCTCGATCTTTCAGGAAACAAATCCTCGGCACTCACCAGCTGATCCACAGCCTCATTTCCCACCAGCGCTTCCCCAACAAACAGGACCAGGTCGGGAGCGTTGACAGCAATGAGTTTGGCCAGTGCCGTCATCAAGGGAGCGTTGTCCTGCATGCGGCCCGCCGTGTCCACCAGGACCACGTCAAAGCCCTGGTTCCGAGCTGGGGAGATGAGGAGACAACCTTAAGCAGGACGCTCCCTCGAAACAGCATCTCCCGCCACCGGTTTTCCACTTACCGTAAGAGATGGCCTCCATGGCAATCCCCGCGGCGTCCTTGCCGTAGCCCTTCTCGTAGAGCTGCACCATGGTCCGCCCGCCGTGGCTCTCCGGAGGATGCAGGGCGTTGAGGCGACGGGTGTGGGTGCGGAGCTGCTCCACCGCTCCCGCGCGGAAAGTGTCGCAGGCGGCGATGAGGACGCTGAAACCGTTCTCGATGAGCCAAAATGAGATCTGCAGGTGGCAACAGGTGGGGAAAAAAAAATAAAAAAAAAATAAAATAAAGCCCGTTACCAGCCACAGCCTGACCTCATCACCCCAGTCCCAGAGAGCCAGGAGAATCGTGTCCTACCTTGGCCAGGTTGGTGGACTTCCCAACACCATTGACGCCACAGAAAGTGACCACGTAGGGTCGGCGATGGCGCTGGGCGTCCATGACATCACGGAGTACATCCACGCGGCGCTGGGGCTGCAGGATCTGCACGAGAGCCTCCTGCAGGGCCTGCTTCACCGTCGAGGTCACCGCTGGGAAGGAAGAGATGGAAAGAGAACCCGTCACACCTGGGGAACACTCCTGAGCCCCAAACCACAAGCAGGAGGCCACGCGGACACTTACTGGTGAACGTTCCCATCACCTTCCCTTCCAGTTTCTTAGCCACGGATTCACAGAGCTGCACCGCAATCTCAGCTGCCACGTTTTTTGCTTCAAGAAAGAGAGAGAGAGAGGGGAGTTAGCGCCGCGGGGGAGGTTACACACGCCAGACGCCGGCATCAAGGGAAGGATGGAGTCAGCGTGCAGGATCCCCACCAGGCTCAACTGTTGCCCCGCTTTTGATGCGCTGCCGAGGGCTCCCCAGAGGCGAGACAGGAACCCGCCGCGGTTCCTGTGGGCAAGAATGGCCCGAACCGCGGGTGCTACCCCACACCAGGGCCCACCCGATGGAGCGCAGGACACCACCTCAAACTAAAACCCTCGCAGCAGATCCAGACGTACCGATCAAGTGATCCTTCATCTTCTCCAGTACGGGGTCCATGTCCTCTCTCGTCAAGCTCTTGGAGCCCACCAGGCCTTTCAGCATGCCAAACATGCCCCCCAGGCCACCCTTCTTTGTGCTGCGGAGGAGCAAAGGAGTTAACCTTTAGGTTTGAGGAGCGAGTCGTGTGGGGCATGCAACGGCCAGATGCAAGAAGAGCCCACCGCGCAGCTGACAAACACACCAATTTGTCCCCAGCTGTGTTACTGGTTAAGACGGGAAGATGAGTTACAGCAGAGAAATTAAGGAGCACGCAGGGGCTGCAGGAGCCTCTACCTGGGTTTTGAAGGGTTCTGAATAACCTTCTCCTCTTCCGCTTCATCATCACTTTCGTACTCAAGGTCGTAGAGGCGGCCAGGTTCCCTATTTCGATCCCCCAGGGCCTGCGAGGGGGGGAAAAGACGCAGCCTGAAAAAATCAGCAACCGCTTACCGTCATCTCCCCCTGCCCGCTTTCGCCGTCACAGGCAGGCGACAACAGTTATCGTTAGCGGCAGAGGCAGCGCCGCAGAGATCTTTGCCACAAGGGCTCAGCAGGTTGATCCCATCGAGCGCCATTTGCAGCTGGAGAAAAATACTCTTTTAGGCAGCAGCTTTACGGGCTGGGCGCCACGATCCCCGTTTCTCATACCTTCTCAGCCAGCCATGGAGACCGGGCTGGGTTTGCAACGCCCAGCTGATCCCAGAACAATGCGCTAAAGCAGACGCAGCGATCCGAGTTTTCCTTACTATATCAGGGTCAAATTCCTCCACGGGACAAGCCTCCGTGCTTCCGTTGGTAGCGGAGTTACTGTAATCGAGTACTTTGGCATTAGAGTTCCCCAGATCCCACACGCGGGGCTTCTTCCCCTTCTCCTTCTGTGCCTCGGGCTTTGGAGATTTGCTGAAATAAAGACCAGAAACACATTTTGTTCAGTGCAGGGAAGCAGCAGCTATCGCCTCCTTAGAAGGTGTGAAAATTAAAAGCCCAGATTACCCAAAAAGGCAGAAATTAAGGCTAAACCTGGCCGATTCAGTCTCTCGAGTTTATTTATCTGAACTTTAGCCCTGTATCAGACCACTTTACCTCGAGCCAGACATCGATGCGCCGCTGCCCTTTGCTCACAACAGGAGAGCCTCACCAAAAAGAGGTCTGGACCTCTCCCAGGCACACGCTGGGTTTTTGGGTCTCCTCAGGCTCTATTACCCCTCCAGGACCCCCCTGTGTGCCCTCTCCCAGTCTTTCCAGCAAGCAGAGAAATAAGGAAGAGGGAAATAAGAACCAGGAAAGCAAGATCTGACCTCCAGGGGTCACTGAAGGAAGGAGACATTCGGCTATGGCCGAGAGACACCAGGAAGAGCTGGTTTGCAGCATGGGTAGACTGACCATGTCATCACTACCCACCTGGACTTCTCTCCTGCTTTCATATGTCTCTTGAAAAATTCCTCCCGGTTCTTTTGCAGGATTTCATCCTTGGTCAGTTCCTCCCTGTCCCCGGCTGCGGAAGGCTGCTTGTCACCCACAGATGCTTTACCGGGTGCTGCGACAGCTTCAGTTCCTGACGGAAAGAGCACCGACATGAGCTCGGACCAGCATGGAGGTGCTATGAGAGGACTGGGAAAGTGCAGGCTGGGACACAGAGCTCTGGAACATTTCTTTCCTCCCCTGCCTTGTATCTTTCCTACCAACTCACCCTCTTTCTTGGAACCTTTGTTCTTCTTGTTCTTGACTTTCTCCTTTGGTTTCTCCCCTCGGGTTTCTATCATACACTTGACAGTCTTCTGGGACTTGAGAGACTGCTCAAACGTCTTCATTACCGTGGGAGCTCGGACTTTACTGCTCTCCTCTGCATCCCTGCGGGGAGGTGGCCCGTTAGCCTGATTTTCAGCTCCGCCCACCCCCCCCCATCTCTGTTCTAAATGGAAATGAGAGAAAAATCAGGTTCTGCTACCGGAGAAGGCGCATGAAGTCGTCTTTAAAATCAAAGGTGCCATTTAGGAGGCCCAGGGTGCCTTTCTGCTGGAACTCATTGCGATACTTGTCTCTGAACTCCTTGTGAACGTCGTCTATCAACTTGTCGACGTAGGTTAGAGTCAGGATCTTCTGAAACCCCACCTGCGCAGAAGCACAGCAAAAAGATGTTGCTCTTTCAGCTAATTTAACCGCAGCGTCTACCTGGCGAGGAAGCAAAAACCTCTCTGCTTAATACGGAGTTCTTTAATTTCGGCAGGGTTCAGTTTTCCAGTCCGACTTCCCAAGCTTTTAATATGCTCTCAAAAAGGGAAGAAAAAAAAAAAAAGGGGGGGCACAGCCCAGAGCTTCTCTTTACAAGGCAACACCAATAAAAACTGGTTTGACTGTTTCATGGCAACAAAGACACGTAGCGAAAGACCAGAAAGCCTTTTGCTTATCTTTAGGTACACAACGAAGGCCATGTGGATTTATAGAGATAAGGTACCAAAAGGGAAAGCATTAAAATAGATCCTTAAGTAAAGCTGACAACAGGTTCCCGGCTTTTTTAAATAGATCTGGCCAAAGTAAAAAGTTTTATTAGCGTGTAGCAGCCTGTAGAGTTTCTGCGTGAGGTTTAGGATTAAAACTCATTATGGCAGATGATTAAAATAAACTGCTACCACTGCTAAAAAAAATCCCAGAGCCAGAAGGAGGTAACCCGGTTCTGGGAGTCGAGGTACAGCCCTACACCATTAAAACACCAGTTTGCTTAGACCACCACACGCTGATCGTCGTTCTCTCTTGTTTTCAAAACGGATTAACGCTAATTCCAGGGGAGCCACAGGCGAACACCCCTTTTTCTGGGACAATCCCCCTCCCTCAGGGTTTTGGGGTACCCTGGGGGGGGGGGAAACCTGCCATCCCCGGGGGGTGGGGAGGCCGCTTACCACAAACACCAGCTCAAACTGGTTGTCCAGTTTGTACTTGAGCGTGAGGGCTTCATGGGTGAAGGAGTTGTTGCCGCCTCGCTCCTAGGGGAGAGGAAGCGTCGGAAGGGGGGTGTCAGCAGCGAGGAGACCCCTCCATCATCCCTGTCATTCCCCCCC
>JAVJGG010000082.1:4200850-4234113 GCA_035590195.1 Aviceda cuculoides
TGTGTGCATACGCTCAAGCGTAGGCTCAGATTTTCATAAAGCTTGCTGAGGGCTGTTACCTCTGAGGAACTATTTCACATTTGCAATAGCTTCAGGAAATCTCTTTGTTTCTCATGGGCCTTTTCAGAAGGTGCGTTTTGGTGTAGCACTGGGATACACTGTCATTGCAAAGTATTCAGACAACAAGTATCCCAGCTTGATGGAGATTTGAGTCTCCTCTAATAAAATGCAAGCTAAGGAGGAAAACCCCCAGGGTTTTTTGGAACAGAAGATGTTTTCTGTTCCTGCCACTAATCTTTGTTGCAGAGTGAAATAGGAATGTATACTTTAAATCTTTGTCAGGGTGTAGAAGGAAGCTGGCAATGGATGTAATCAAAAATGTTATTATCAAAACTCTCTAAATATGTTGAAATTTCAAGCTTAATGATATAATTTTAAACTTAGCTATTCAGACTGAGGCATTTTTTTTGCATGCAGACAGCAGCACTTTCAGATTGCTGTGCGAATCGGGATCAGCCAGAGAGGAGTCTTAGGACCAGGTCACACATGGTGGATACTGAAGTCAGACCGTTTGCAGTTGTGTGGCTTGAGTCCCTTTGGCTCCCTGAATCATCGTAGGAACAGATCTTAAATGAATTGGGTGGTAGCGTTAAACAGAGCTGCAGTTTTCTAGATGATGGGCTTTTGAGCTGAGCCCTTAAAAAATGGTCTAGCTTTCAAGTTAGCATTTTTCCTCATTAGTGTGTTTGCTGTTGCTTGTATGGAACCAACACACATGGGAAGTATGTATATACAGAGTTTGAAACAACTCTTACTGGTTACAGTAAAACACAATGACGCAACACCAGATCCTACATGCGGTAGCAAAGACCCTAATCTGCCTACCTGGTATGACAGGAGACCGAAAGGTTCCAGCCTTATGCTTGTAGGTTGGAATAAGGGAACTGCAAGTGACCCTCACCCTTCTGACCCTTCTTGCTCGAGTGGAGAGGCTGTGGGTTGAGGGCATAGAAGAAGCTGAAGTCCTTCTCTGAGCCAAAGGTGCGAAGCTGTTTATTTTCACTCTGGAAATGTATATATTGCAGGAGGCAGATGCTAGCCTGCTTAACCTAAGTATTCACTACTTATCTGGGGTCTGGCAAGTGTACAAGTGTTGTCCCTTCTTATCCCACAATATTAAAAAGTCCAGGTACCTTTCTCTGGCTGAGTCTGGGATTTGCTTTAAAAAAACACACAAAGAGAAGCCAACAAAAAAAGAAACATCTGCTTTCTTTGCCAAGTTTAGATGAAGACTAATGCCGTGGTGCTGCTTAATCTTGTTTTTCTTGCTATCTGATGGATGCTAACGTGGGATGGAATCAATCCCGGCAGCCGGTTATCTTTGCAGGGCCCCTGTGTGTTGCCAAGCTTGGCGTTGAAGTCTTGTGGGGGAGCTGACGTGCTATGAAGAGTCTCAAACCTTCTTCCTGCGTTGCGAAGCCACAGCAGCGGTGTCCCTTCTTCCTTTGGGAAAGCTGTCCCCTGGAATCTCTGGTCTGCCATTGGATGTCCAAACAGAAATCCTGTTCAGCGAAGTAGGATATGTCTGTGCGAGTGAAAACAGGGTGCAGTCAGGTTAACCTGGTGGAAAATTCTCCTTGGTACCCATGATGAAACTTAACTACTTTCCTATCAGTTGCTCATGTTTGAACTGGTTCTGCTAGTAATAGCTGGCGTTACCCTGATTTGCGGGAGGAGATTGAGGGCTCTGACTCATGAACTGCTGCGGTTTGACGTTTCTGCCCCCGATTGCCTGTCTGCTCTGGGTTGGGGTCCCTGCCTCTAGCAGGGGCGAGCCGATGGTGTGGCTTCGGCTCGGAGTTCAGCTGCAGCGGGTGAAGGAGCAGAGCTGGAGAAGCTGAACCCTCAGGCTATGGTTCTGCCATCGCTGCTGCTTCCTTCCCCCCGGATTGGCGCTCTCCTTCGGCTCCGCTGGCGCAAGGAAGGAGACGGGAAGCTACAGCCGGTGTTTGGTTGCACGACGCTGCTGAGCAAGTCCAACCTAAAGCCCTCCTTGCCTTCCCCAGTGTTCTGCTACCCCTCTCCACATGGGAGCCAGGTCAGATTCATGTAGCAAACCTGGCCTGACCAACATGATTTTCTCACTTTTTTTCTGCCTAGCTGTTGCATTGAGACAGCTTTTATCTGGGCCTGAGGCTAATGGGATTGTTTGCTAGAGGAATATTGTCAGTTGTGTAAGGATTCCTTCCCTGTAGGTTAGGAAGGACAGAAACGTGTTTTTGCCCAAGAGTTCGGACTTTAATGTTGAAACCAGGTTTGATCTGTTGAGTGTGGGGGACGGGAGGGGAGGAGAGCAGTAAAATGGAGTTACCCAGTCAGTTTCTGTAATGCTGAAGGGTGAATTGTTTGAAGGCTTGTTCTAACCGGGGGAAGAAAGGATGGACTCTTTCCTGCCTTCTCCCTCAGCTGTCACCGGTTAGCTGGTTTGTTTTTTAATCATTGTTCTCCTGCCTATCTGCCTTGGAGACTGGCTTCAGCAGCAGTGTGTGTGGACTACTGTAAAAGGAGGGAAAGCAGCAATTTCAAGGGGAGGACAGCACTTTCACATAGGAAGCAGAGTCAAAATGGATCAGTTGCTCTGTTTTGTGCATGATTTCAGCCGTCCACAGGCACAGTGAATTCTAAAGGGTGACTAACAACTCTGCTCTAACACACAGGCTTTGCTCTCCGGTTCCAGCGCACCTCCCATATCCTGCAGCCATGAGTTCACAGGCTCCTAATTGCCTATGATGTAAGACAGCAGTAGATGGGGTTGCTATAAATTCTGGCTGCAGGTGTGGATTTAATAGTTGTGCTTCCCTTTAAGGGATCATGGATAGCATGGATCCGTGCAAGTTGCAACAGACCGAGTTGGACTTGGGGTAAGGCAGCAAAAGGAACCCATTTGCCTGCGTTTTTTAGAGCTGTTGCTTGCTGGAGGCTACCAATGGACGAGGTGTCGGTGTTCATCTGGAATCGCCTCAGAAATGAGCTTGCTGTCCTCTAACGTTGCTCAGCCATGGTTGCTACTCTTTTTATGAACCTTCTCTCATGTCAAAATCTACCAGGCGTGAGAGCGCTGCTGGAAGCGGACCTTTAGGCAGTGTGCGTGCACACAAGCTCCTTTGTCTGACAGGTTTTTCTGATGACCAGAGTGAGCCTGTGGTTCTGATCTTTTTTTTTTTAATCGAGCTTGATTCCAGTTCTAGGAACTGTAAGAAATTATAAACATGGGTGATCATCCTTGACACGCAAAATCCAAACTTTTTGGAGGGGAAAAGACACAGCATGAGGCAGTACTGAAGCTTGCTGTGGCATGTGTACATGTAGCTCAGATAATTAGGACGGCGAGTCCCCTAGTGCGCTTGAGAAAATGGGCACGTCTCACTCGGAGTTGGGTTTTTTATATTTTTTTTTTCTTAATTTTTGCCAACATTCTTGCAGTTCAGACTTTATTAAGGATACTGGGCTGGTGCTTCATAAGTTGATCTGAGGCTTCACGCTGTTAGGGTGCAAAGTTCCCTTTCATGGATGTCCATTCCTAGCCCCTCCTTTGGGCTTGTGCTCCAAGACTGCACAGTGAGCTGAAACTGCTCCCTCATCCAGGTGGAAACTAAACCTCATTTTTCTTTGGCTGAGTTTTCAGCTGGATCTGCCAGCAGATCTGACTCACTCGGTGGCCGTACGATCGTTGGTGCAGATAGCAGAATGCAAGCCAGGTCCTGAAGGAAGGTGTTACTGCCCTCCTCGGCAGCAGCCTGTCCTTAAATTGGCTTAAACTGGTTGCGAAATCTCCTTCTTGGTAAAAATCACTTGGTTGAAAAAGTAGAACAAACGCCTTGCTCTGATCATCAGGCCAACCCTGCGGGAAGGAGCAGAGAGGGGGGTGTTTGCCGAAGAACCCTTCGAGACATGGTTGAAGGTGAGCAGAGCTGTCATTGGCGATCATAAGGCGGTGTGACAGAATCAGTACAGGTGTTGAGGTAGATACTGGGAGGAAAATGGGAATAAGAGGCAAAGTAGTGCCTACCCAGGAGAGAATGAGAGGGGTGAGGTCTCAGGGGGCCTTGAAGAGTAAAGGGTGAGAATTTTGTATGTGTTTGGTCTACAGTTACTCTGATGGAACTGTTAGACTAATGATACCTTCAGATCCCTTGGGGTCTAAAAGCCCTTATTTAGGCATTTAAGCATAATTGCAGCCCAGCAGAACTGTATATTAGGCTGACACTGTTCTTTTTCTTCCCCCGAGGCTGGAAGAGTCAGAAACCATACCCACTTCATTAGTGTGGCAGCAGGGGGACTGTCTCAGCTTTTTTTTTTTTCTGACATTAATAATAAAATTAACCTAATTGTTATGCCTGTTTGTGGGTAAGAAAGTGTGGCCTCTGTGATGATTTATGGTTTTTGTTGTTTTTTTTCTTTTCTTTTTTTTTTTTTTTCCCCTCTGATGTCTGTCTCGCTGTGACCAGTGCTGACATGGCAGGATGGAAATACCAGGTCTCCCCCATCAGAGCATGTACATGTGTCAATAGCAGACTAGTGACTTGGGAGCGTTTTCAGCTGCATGCTGCAGAGGCACAGTACACAAACCGTTAAATTTTCTTCCCTCGGCTCACAAATTCATTTCTTCAGTCAATGCCAAAGCATGCGTTCTTCTATCAAGACCATATGTACGCCAAGACTGAGGTTTTAAAGTCAAGGTGTTTTTGAAATACTGGAGTGCAAATTAAGTATCTGAGTAATCTTAACTGTCTTCTAAAAAAAAAAATCTCTATCAGCCTCACATATAACTCAAAGGATTAATGGAAAGCTAAACTTTGATCAGAGTCCAACAGCTGATACCAGCCATGAGACTTTCCAGGCCTGAAAGCAAAATAGAAAAATCCAGTGAACAACTCGGCAAAAGATTTGCTTCTCCATCTTTGAGACAGGCCAACTTTTTGGCTGTGTTTTCAGGCTAATACTTCTTTTGTTTTTCTCTCCCCCACACCTCAGTTGCTTAATGTTGTCTTGTGTCACCGTTGTCCTGTGTTGCTAGACCTTACCTCCAGCAGAGTTTGAGTAAATTACTGACATTATTTAGCTTTGGAAAAAGACATGTATGCCTTATTGTTATTAAGGAAGGCCATTGGGACTTAAGGTCCCCTACCCTTGTAGGAACTCAGTCGCTGTCTTGTTTGCTCAGTGCTGTTTGGTTTTCCTGCCATTTGCCACTCTGAGCAAATATTCAGTCTGTATTTTGACAGAAATAATGTGCCATTACAAACCACTGCACAGTCGGTAGATATTTTGGCTCCCAGAATTGCTCTTGGCATTTGTCACTTGGGGTGTGTGTGTGTGTGTGTGTTAAATTGTGTGGAGCAAGCACGAAGCTTCATGTACGCTCAGGCAAGGCTGCTTATAAAAATGGAAGTTACCTAAAAAAGAGTAAAAATACCAATTGAATCATTAAGTGGTTCACGCATAGGAAATCCTTGGGTTCTGGCTTAGCACTGATTGATTTGGATGCTAGGCATGGGTATGGGCAGAAATTGGGAGGTGTTAACGAAATTCAGGGTGAGGATTGCAAAGGTTGTGCAACTGCAAGGTCTCTCCTTTTAAGTTGCTACAATAAGAATCTAGAAAGTATACTTGCCTTTGTTTAAAATGTGATAAATAAATATGAACATAACATCAAAGGATGCTTTTTCTTGTAACTTTTAAATGCCATTCTGTTTGGTTTGTTTCTGTAGATGCCTTTGAGTATGTTTCATTGCATTCTGACCTGTTTATATCTTTCACACTTGGTTTGTGGGGTCAAAGTCAGCAAACTGTTTTTTCATGGGGTTTCCCTTTCAGATTTTCTAGGATAGAGAAAATACTAGGCTTGCAGGACTGCTAGGCAGAGTTCAGTTTGTTTTCTAAAAGCATCCACAGAATCCTTTTGAAGTACGTAATTTTATTACTTACACTCATGAAATCCCGTCTTTTGTGATGCCATAATTCTAATACAAATACCTAATTATGGTATTTTTTAAGGAAAAAAAAACCCAAACCAAAAACCAAAAAACCCACCACTTATGTAAAAGCCTGGCTCCTTATCTCCATTGCTTGGCTTCCTGTAATTTAGTAACACAAACTGCAGTGCTGGAGGTGGAGAAGAGAGTAAAACGGGAGCATTTGAAATTTTTTTTTTTTTTTTTACACAAGCAGTGATTACAGCACGACTTTTTTCAGTGCTCGAGCCCTCTCTTCAGAGCGTAATTAGGAACACATTGATTCTTATTGCAGCTGGCAGCTGCTCGCTATTGCCTTTTTCAGCTTATGACCCCCATAGTCCTGCTGACCTTTCCTGGGGTTAGTCGTAGGCCCTCTTCATTGTGATGGGCTAGAAGTGGCTCATGTGGAGTTGATTATTTCCTTGCTTGTCTGGCCTTTTTGGTGCCATAACTCCAAGTCACTTCCATTTTCTTCCCCTGCTTTTGGCTGACCACAGTGAAAGGAAATGCTTTTGCTGGCGACAGGATCGGTTTGCACGCTCGACTGACTCGATTGAGACCCTGAAAAGGGGGGAGGGGGAGGGTAATGAACACTGTAGGTGCTGCATTTGCTTTTTAAAGGTTGATGTTAATGATTGAGTGGTCATTAAGCATTCATAAAAATGAGGCTTCAGCAGGCTTGGTTGCCTTTTAGCACTCTCAAACCCGCATGTTGGTGTTAAAAATCTGTCCACTGCATCCTTAACGTATGGCCGCTGTGTCTTTAGGCACGGTACGTATGAGTTATGTGGCATGTGGGCGAACGCGCCGGTGTCAGTTGCTCGGCACTACTTCGGGGCTTTTCCCAGCTACCAAAAGACCCAGGAATAAACCTTGGAGGTTAGTCCGTAAAGCCGACGGGCAGACTGTCGGTTGCTACTGGGCTGCTAACCCGCTCCTCCCCAGCACAAAAAGCTAATGAAGTATATATGCCAGCTGTTACACTCATTTTGCCAGACCCCAGGAGGACAGCATGAAGACAGTCAGTGATCAAAGGCTTTGGAGATCACTGAGGAGCCGAGCTGCAGGAATGTCTGATTGCTTTCTCTTGGAATGCCACAGGCTTCAATACCTTTTTTTTTTTTTTAAGGTGTCTTGGTGCGAGATTTAATGATCTAACTCAGCTTGCTTGCACTAAAGGCACAGTGTTTTAGTTGATTCGGGGGGTTTTGTTTGCTTCAAGTTTAGGTGCTTTGAAAATCTGCAATTTTTGCTGTACTGACAGAAACAATCTTGGGGAGCAAGTTAAAAGGAGATTTTTCTTGGTAATTCTGTAATAAATGACCTAGGGAAAAAAACCAACTTGCTGTGTTCTAGGTGTTAAATCATATGTAGTATTATAAAGTGAGGTTGGATTAATTGATTTTTGAGTTGCTGCTGTTCAGAAGAAACATTAAATCTTTCATATCTGAAGCTGTTTTACTCTAGGTGAAAACTGTTGTCACATCTGCAGCTGGCAGGCAGTGCTGCCCCTGAAGCAGCAGCTCTGTCACTTTTTCCTAGGGCTTCTTGGAGAAGGCCGTCAGCTCCTGGAGGTGGAGTGGACAACCTGAATAACTCCCTCTGTTCCCAGGCATGCTGTTTCCTTCCTCCTCCTCCTCCTTCCCCAGTTTGCTCCGGGACTTATAGGACCCGCTGCATTTGGCTAGCGAAGAAACCCTTTCCTCCTTTAGCTTCAGCATGCTGAATCAGCTCACTGAAGGTCAGAGTTTTGGAGGGGGGTGATGGAGCAGGAGTAGGGTAGCGGTTAAACTGAGGTGGAGTGGTGGCTAAATAGCTCTGGTGGCTGCTCACTGCTGGGAAGGGAGGTGCTGGCCTTGTCCTGCCAGCTGGTCTGAGATGGCAGGAAGATGATTCAGGGAGCTAAACCAGAAGGAACAAAAACTGTCAGAAAAGGAGAAAAAAGTGGGTATGAGGTAATGCTCTTTTTAGTAGTGACTCTGCCCTCAGTTGCAAGGGTGGGGATGAGAAGTTCATGGTCTGATAAATAAGCAGGGCGGGTTCTTGGCTGTGTTTTGAAGGACACGGGATCCTCTGGGGCTGGGGACCATATGAATGTGTGACAAACAGCATTTTGTCATCTTTTAGAGTGTAAAACCCTTTTTTCGGGGGGCAAGCAAGTAGGTAGGAGTGAGTTAATGTGGAGGTGATAGGTTAAGTTAGTTACACTGAACGGACCAGACTTGTGGATCTTATGTTGAAGATGACTGGTTTCCGGAGAAGCAGGGACAGACATGAAGCTTTGGGAAGAGAGGCAAGGGTTGCTGCCAGGGCTGCGCCAAATCTGTCCAGATCAGAGACGAGAAGCCCGCTTGGCCCGTCTCGTGCCTGTGTCTTCCCGTCTCAGCCCAGTAGGATGTTTTGGTAAGTCCATGTGCCGAGGGCTGCTCCCTGGCCCGCGGTGGCCCATGTCCATCCCTGTGAGGTCTTCAGGCCTCGACCACCAGGTGATGGTGCGCAAGCTGCCCTGCAGAACCTAGCCGGCATGTGCCGGGGCTGGTGCGAGAGCCTGGCAGTGGGGACAGCCCTGCTACTGCAGTGGGAAACCTCTCTGGTGCTCCTAAAGCGACTAATTAAAATGTGCTCTTCCCCTCTGTTTGGAGTTAGCTCGGATGATTTGTTTCGTTTGCCTGTAGATGGCATCCTGAAGGTCGCGGGGCTGAAACTGCAAGCTGATGGACAGGTGCATGCCTGTCCCCACGGCTCTTTGGCGAGGGGTCCCTTTTAAAAGGCGTCTGCGACAAAGGAGGCGCACGACCAGAACTGTGTCGTCTTCAGAAGTGCTCCATCTTGCTAATTGCCTCCAGAAGTACCAGGTACACGTTTCTGGATGCTCCTGCGTGCGCAGTGTGCTTCTTAGGGGTGGGCGTCCATTGGAATGGTCAGGTCGACTCCTCCTCATGACACAAGTCTGTTATCTCCCTTGTTTCCCTTGGTCCGCGAGCAACAAGTTACTTTAGAGCTGACAAGGAGCTCAAGTGCTGGATGAAGATATTTGGAAGATTACTATAGATGAAGATGTCTTAGTGGAAGTAGGAAAAATACAAGCCTTTGCCATGCTGTGGTTTTCTCGTATGCAGCACTGATGATCTGGAGAAATTGCTGGTGAAACTGGAAAGGACTTGGTCCATGAAAACCATACCCATCTCTGTTCAACCTTGAATATTATTCTTATTTATATGATTAACTCCTGTTACTACTGTTATATTTTAAAAAGCTCGGAAATACCCCTTTTCTCAGGGACATCCCTTACTTCAAAATAATTTTGACTATTTGATCCACCAGGGATGGAGATTCATTCTCTCAAGCAAGGAATAGTTAACAGTGGGCAGAGTTGTTCCTGGGTGAGCTCATCTTGGAATTTGAGGCACTGAAATGGAGCCACATCTAAGCAAAGTGCTCCTCTTTCTGTGCCCAATAGGTCCCTAATGACTGGTACTTGCCATCAAAATGGCAGTTCAGGGTTATTGAAATGATGGCAAAGGGGAAGAGTCCCGTTTTTTCCATCCTTAAGGCCTTTTAAGGCTCGGATATGTATTGATACGATATTAAAGAGGCAAGGTTTCTCTGCTGGGTTTCTAAAGACCCTGAAACTACAAGCTGTGGTTTTGCCCTCTTCTCTAAACCTAGCAAGGGGCTTCTGTAGTGAAATCATCTGCAAAAGAAAAAGAAAGAAGCAAATATTTGGGGGTTGTGTATCGCATGTTGGATCTTACCTTCCTCTTGTGTTCCCTTATCTACTAGTGAATAAGAGGTTTCTGCAGTCCCTTCAAAAGTGGATCTTAAACTTTCCTTGGATGCCTGAGTATTGTTGCTGAACAATGCTACTCCAACTAAAGCGAATATTTTTCCTTTTTTTCCTCCAGTCAAAGAACTTTGGTCTTTGTGGCTTGCTTTGTGTACTCACTGCTTTACAGTTGATCTTACCACTCCGCAAGCCTGCGAAAGCCAAACTGGTAGGTCAGAAGAGGAGTAGCTGTTGACACTGGCAGCTAGGAACATGTAAAGAGAAAGATAAACAGAGGGAAATCAGAGACTGGATAAAGTAGATCTCCAAAGATAAAGTTTAGTTAAAGATAATGAGCTGGCCTTGTTTGAAAAGACAGCTGCAAAATAACCCAGTAGCTCCATGTGCTGGGGTTAAAGTTGACCTAGAATATACGTTTCATTGCTTTTCATAAATAAATAGTCAGGGGAAGATTTGGCAAAAAGCAACATTGCCCCCCACCCCTCTTCAGCAAAGTGTTTGATGTTAACAAGTTCTTTGGGTGTTTACTTTGTCCTCTGCGCTTGCTGGTGGAGCAGCTCTCCTGCCCTTGAACCGAGTGAGAATTCAAATAAACCAAGATGCTTTCTGCGCAGCCGGTCTATTCTGCCATCTGTGTCTTACCAAAACAGCCCCGGCTGTCGTTGGGGAACCAGCCTGGTCTGCAGGATTACCGGGTCTTCTGAACAGCTGAAATAAATTTGCCGGATCAGATAAAACTACCCAGGAACGGGAGCAGAACTCGACAGCGTTTCAGCCTTCTCAGGCTGTCGTTATAAGCCTGGAGCGGAATGCATGGGGAGAATGCATGGGGAGAAGTAGCAGTAAGCAAATAGCTCTATAAAATCTAGAGTGATTCTTTTATTATTATTGGAGTCTTTTCCTGATGCTTATTTTGCGTATATATTTTACAGTGATGTTCCAATGATAAATACTGTTATTTTTAAATAAGCCATGGGAATAATTTTGCTGTTGATGTTTGGATCCGCCTTCTTAGAAAGCAAATGGCTCTGTGAGCGCTCAGTAAACTGGGACTTAGTTCTATCAAGCCTATGTATTGTTGCACTTGTTTCTGCACACTGCCAGTAAAACTCCTAGTTATTGTATATGTGTTAGATACGTGTTTATATACACGTCTGATATATGAGATGTTTAAAATATATGTTGAGTGTTATCAGCAGCGAAATTGTATGGCCAGGCTGATAAATGAAGTAACTGTGCTAAATGAACTCAAATCTTATTCATCATAATATTACGCAAGGCAAATAGAAAATTCAAGTGAACGACAGCTGCAAGTTTGGTTTTGTTTTTTTTTTTTTTCCTTTGAGAAGAGAGTGCTTAATGGAGACTCCAAGTGTCAGAAACACTGTTTCTGAGGCTCACCTCCTGCAAGTTAGGTTGCTGGTTTAGTGACTTTGTATTTTGTTGGTTTCATTATTTAGTTTGTATTTTTTGGTGATGAAAGTGAGATCTTATATAGCCAAATGGTCAGGTATGATATGGCCAAGGAAAGAACTGTCCTCTTGTAGAAGCAGCTGTGTAGATAAAAACGCACATAACGGATGCCCCAGAAGTATATTTGAGAATGCAGTATTGATTTGGGAATATAAATGAGAGCCAAAGTTAACATTGGTGATTTTATTTAGTAGACATTCACCATCCTTTGACTGTAAAGCCCACTAGAAGGGGCAAGCAGATGACATGTCTCAGTAAGCAGCTTTAGAGCAATTACAAGCAGTAGCTGCATCACAGTATGCAGATTCATAAAAACTTGTAAAACAAGTGTAGTCTGGTGATAGATGGTCAAATGATTATTGTTTGCAAACAATATTATCTCCAATAGATAAGCTGTTTACTTTGGACTTCAATTCTTCTGGTTGGAAAGTCTAATTTGTCAAGGCGCTATGGTTCGGCGCAGATGCCTCGTACCCCAGCTGTGGAAAAAATCTTATATTAAGAATAGTACTTGGAAACATAGTTGAGTTCAACTTCGAACTCATTTTTACAGATGGTTTCTATATTGCGAAGAATATTGGCTGTTTCCTGGTTGCGCTTTTTTTTAAAACCCCAAACACTTTGTTGTAAGAGAGTTAAAAGACTAACTCCTGAAACTTACAGTAGACATCTGTTTGTTTGTTTTGTAGCTGTTTTGGTGCCTCATCTTAGTCTGGAGCTTGGTGCTTTCAACTTCTGTAATCTGGCGCTATGCATCCGGATCCTGGATGCTTACAGGCACTGCTCCTCATCGCTGCCACGGGTCTCATCTCTGCCATGAATTCAGGTAAGGCATTCCTGCGTGAGCCAAGATGACTTGCTCGGAGGTTTTGGAGGTTTAGCCCGTACTTTTGAATGAATAACGATTTGGAGCGTGTTTCAAAGTGGCCGACTTTAATGCGTGTTACTGATAATCTGCTTTTAAGGAAGCATGGATAGCACTTAAACTCAGTCTTAAGATGAATATAAGACTTTGCTTTTGAAAACCTGGCTCAAAACAAGTGCTTGAATGTGGAAGACTCGTGTTACGTAGGTTTGTTCTTTGGGATCTCCATGGACTTAGCTGGATGCCGATTTTGCTGCGTACAGTGCATCTTGTGTTCCCATGGGGTTGGGAGGGGTTTGAAATTTGCAGGGCGAAAGGGGAATCAGGTCTTTGAAACATGAACGCTGATGCGTGGCTGCAGTTGGAACAGCTCTTGCGTTAAAAAAAGAAGAGGGATGGTTTTAATTGACACATATGCTCTGTGTAGTCAGCTTGTCTTAACGTAACCACACAAAAAAGAAGCTTTTACTACTTTTAGCACTTCATAGCCAATCGTTATAAGCAAATGGGATAAATTTTATTTTTCAAGCAGTCATAGGAGATAAATTCCAGCTGCAGGGTCACTGCTACCAATTTTGACTTTTACACTGAGCACAAAGTGTTGGTGTCATAAGCAAGGGCAGGGGTGAAGATGAAAGTAATAGTGCAATTTCATAGCAATTGGTGGCTAGCAAACTAAAAAGGTCATTGCTTTTCTCTTATCCTTGGAAATTCAAACTGGACTAATAGGAAAAACAGTTTTCTAATTAAAAGCTAAAAATGGACATCTGGAGTCCTGTGAAATGCTTGGATACCATTTTTATGGATTTCATCTTTTTTGTTAAGTGAAGCCACACTTTAATTTCCAGTTTTATTTTATGTTTATGCAGATAGTTTATGGTTCTGTTAAAAATGCACAGTTTCTCATCTGAAACTCATAAACAGAGCTTGGATGGACTGACTTGAGAAGAAAGGCATGAGCTGAGGGCCCCACCTACAAGATGACTGTCTCTTATTTGGATGTCATTTAATATTGTCTTGACCCATACTATCTGGAATTCCTTAGCTCATTTATAAACTAGGATTTTTTTTCCCGTGCCACTGTGCTTATTTTAATTATTTTTTACTCCCATATTTCTAACTGAATAGGAGTTACCGGTGTTAACTGTCTTTTGCTTGCTCCCTTAGTATAAAATCTTTAGCAGAGAATTCCATAGAAAACAAATGGTAATAATTCCCAGGGTTTCATTGGCCAGGATAGGAAAAAGTTTCCTCCAACAAGCAGGAATTTTCTTCTGGCAAATAAATAGATTCTCATAACCAAGTTTTGTGGAACTGAACCTTTTATTTATTAGCAGCTTTTCCTGTTTCTGTTCATCTTTACTCAGTAAAGATAATGGATGCCCAATTCATCATTCTTGTCGTGATGAAGTCCATGTATTTGGAATTAACAAGAGCCTTTGCTGTTCATCCAGCTTTTTTTTTTATCCTGCTATTTTTAATTAGTTCTGCAGACTCAGAGACGGTTCTGCATAAATACCTGGCAGGCTGCTACCATTTCTAAAATTTTACAAGTCACGTCCGGGCCCGCTTCATATGGGACAGATCAGCTACAGCTGCATGTTCCCATATTCCATCTATTCAGGTGGCGGGTGCTGTTTCGCTCTGAATAAATCCAGTGGGATTGCAGTTTTTGCTGGCCCTAGGAAGTGTGATGTCTTTGCCTTGTATACCCTTGGGGATGTATCTCACCCTTCCTGTACGCTGAACCTACGTTTGTTTAATTGCTGTTACCTTCTTCATGGGGTTTGAATCTTGAAGTTTTCCCTGGTGTTTGAGAGAGAGCAGGAATCTGTCGTGAGTTCTCTTGCAGAGGAAAAGGTGATGCCTGCTAGAGTATTGCTAGCAACTTGGAGTTGAGAGACCCGTAATTTGTCCGTGTTTGATCTGAATAGTCTGTTAGCAATATTTAACCTTCTGGTGAAAGAAGTTTGCCAGGTCTGAACAGTGGCAGGAGCCTTGGGAGAGACCGTTGCTATAATACAGATCACGGTCAGTCTTTTGCACCAGTCAGTGCATCATCAACCTTATCACTTGTGTTCATGCAAAATGCTGCTCACTAACTGAATGTATATATTTTTTCTTGTAGATTTAACTCCCCGTTTTATTTCTGAGCCCTTGTCTACTGTCCAGAAGTCTGGTGGGCCTGTACAACTCCAGTGTTCTGCCGAGCCCTCCACGGCTCACCTTTCTTGGCTGTTTAATGGGGAGCCTCTGGACAGCAAGGTGGGAGAAGTGGAAATCCAGTCAGGATCTCTGACAGTTGTCTCCCTCAGCCTGTCAACGTCTGGTCGCTATCAGTGCATTGCTAACAGCAGCGTGGGTGCTGTTCTGAGCAGGCCTGCAGTGGTATCGATAGGCAGTAAGTTAACTTTTCTTTCTATTCCTCACTCCTTGCAAATTATATAGACCTTAACTGATTTGTATGGTTTGTTTTCCTTTGACTTTTAGAAAACACCTAGTTTCAAGGTGGGGGGGGGGGGGGGGTTCCCCTCAGCCAGTACTGAGTATATGATTGATTGTACACTTTTCACCAATTTCTTTTTTTCCCCTGTGTCATCCAAGACCTGTCAGGTGATGCAGCCCTGGAACAGATTCCCCAGAGAGTTTGTGGATCCCCATCCTTGGAGGCTTTTAAAGACTTAACTAGACAAAACCACACCTGATTTAGTGGTGACGATAGCCTCATTTTGAGCTGAAGGACCTCAAGAGTCCTCTCCAGCAAATACAAATATTATTCAGTGAAATAACATTCATTTCAATGAATTGACCTCAAGAGCGCAAGGCTCCCAAAAGCTGCTCTTCAAAAAGGGTCTTGAAAGAGCAGCTGAGCTGCCATGCCATTGCAGAAGTGTGCTTGAGAGTTGATTAGAAGAGAAATGAGTGGTAATTGTTGCCTGGAAAATAAGTGGGAGCTGCAAATTTTCCTTTTCACTTATTTCATTTCATTTGGTCAAAATTATCTAGATGTTGTTCAGGTAGGGACAGTCTTCTGTCCTTTTAGGTACAATTTCCCTTTTCTCGGTGGCACTGGTTCTTCTGATCAGTCTTTGCCTTGGTGCTTGATCTGTAAAGTATTTGATCTTAAAGGACTTTAGAAGAGAAAGGGCAATGTTTTCCACATGGAAAGGACAATGTGGTGCTGAGAAGGGGAATATAGTATTCCTCCGTGAGCATGATCTGTCTGCTTGGGATCGCCGTGCTGTCTGAATCAGGCCTTTGTCAAGCAGGATTTGAGTGATTTCTCTGTAAGGGTACCTCATCTATGGAGCATGTCCAAAATCCTCCTGGGAGGAAAATTTCTTATAAGTGAGAGAAGTAAGTGTTTTGGTAAAGTACTGACCCATAGCAAGACCCTCTCAAGAGAGCTCTAAGGGTGGCTAACATAGAAAAACTTCACAACCTAGAAGATGCTTTGAACGTGAAGAGAGTAGAAGAGCAGCATTCACACTTCTCTCCTTTTGAGATTTTAGTAGAGAATGAGAAGGTGCTGTTAGCTGTTGAAGCTTTCTGCTTGCCTCATTGCTCATGGCAATGAGTGGGAGGCGCTGCTGTACTCAGTGTTGTGTTAATTATAATCACAGAAAGACAATTTAGGGTTTCTTTATGGGCAGGCTTCCTGCTGTTAGTGTAAATTGTCTTGTGTAGCGCCTTCAGAGCCCATGAGTATTACTGCAGTCTTTCAGATATCTCTGCTGGCTTTTCCTGGAGCAGTTGAGGGAATGTAGGAACTGGTTTTTCCTTCCTCACTATTCCCATGTAAAAGCCAGCCCTTCCTGTAGTAAGGAATGTATGTACACAGGAGGGTTTATGCTGTTACAGACTACGGACATGCCTGTCAATATGAATGTCCAAATGCTGCATCGGAGAAGATAATCGGCTTGAAACCAGCTATGTTTTAAACACAAATGCTGAGATTACTGCCCTCCCCCTTTCCCAAGCCGTGGCTGCTCTTAACCTTTTACCAATTCTTTTCTAGGTTTAGCTAATTTTGATACGTCAGTGAAACCTGCTGTTACAGCAGAGGAAGGAGGTACAGCTTTCATTGGATGCAAGGTGCCAGAAAGCAACCCTAAAGCACAGGTTCGCTTTCAAGTGCGGGGAAAATGGCTGGAGGGATCAACAGGTGAGATGTTTTATGCCCCTGGTCAGCAACATAAATATCCAACAAAAGCTTGCCTGTATTTTTTCTTAGAACTTAAAGAAAAAAAACCTCCAGAAACTTGCAGAACTTCCTGTGCAAATGACTTTATCTAAAGCTACCTTTGAAAATTAATATCCTCTGCGTGGCTGCATGATTTCTTTGTGATTGTACATTTAGAATAGATTGATATATCTTGACAAGTGATGTAAAAATTTTTTTCTAAAAAAAAGAAGCCTTTTTTGAAACCAAGTTAAATATAATAATCTTTTTTCCTTCCCCACTTGTTTAGACAACTACCTAATTCTTCCATCTGGAAACCTGCAGATTTTGAATGTATCTTTAGAAGACAAAGGATCCTATAAATGTGCGGTGTACAACCCGGTTACTCACGATCTCAGAATAGAACTCACTGGACGTAAGCTCATAGTCACACGTGAGTACTTTTGGTTCAGCTTTCCAGAATAAATACATCTCAAACCAAATAAATAACATCCCTAAGATTTTCAGCATGGGCATATCAGCCTAAATATCCACTGGTCTCAAATACCATGCTATGTAAAGTCTGTCCTGCGTTGTTTGCACATTCAATTCTTATTTCCCCTTACTGTGGAGGAGCAGCGCGGCTGCTTCTCAGATCCCAAGAGGACAGAGCACATAGCCCTTGAAGAGGGGATACTGCTAATACTCTAGTCACCAAACTGATTTCAGAGCAAGACTTCTGGAAGAAAGCATTACAGCATCATGCTTAGTCACAAGTATAATTAGCCATGTTTGAAAGATATGGCAACCCTCAGGACTGGAGGATGGGATGGGAGAATGCGGCTTAAAGTAGTTAGTGATAAGCCTCGTCTCCTTTCTTCCAGGCTCTTCCTCAGGTGGCTTCCACATACTTCACCCCCTGGCACCACAGAGCCTGGCAGTGCCCCGGCACAGCTCTCTGATGCTAGAATGTGTTGTGAGTGGGCTGCCTCCAGCCTCCGTCCGCTGGGTTAAAGACGGCCAGGATGCGCTGAGAAAAGGCAGGTGGAAGCTGCTGCACTCCCATCTGGTGATGGACAGGCTTGAGGCATCGGACTCTGGGAATTACTCCTGCGTGGTGGGAAACGAATTTGGAGTAATGAAATACGTTAACTATTCACTTACTATACTTGGTAAGAAATAAAAGACATTTTCACGTCCAGGCAATGAATGTTTTGGTTGTATACTTGCTGGTTTTGGCATCTGATTACAAATAGCCTAACATTCTTTCTCAACCTAAAAAGAACCTATTAAACCTATTAAAATAAAGAATAAAGATACGTTCATAATGATCATATCTCATCATCTCTCCCAAGTTAAAATCCATAACTATTTATTTCTTCAAATCCTTCGCAGGCTGAAATAATTAAACAGTAAAGGACAACAAACTCCAAGGGAAGAACTGATCTATTTATTTTTCTGCAGAGTGCCAAGTGTATATGGGATACAGTGTCAATACTGTACCAGGGATCAGATGTTTCTCTTTTGAGGTTATATATAAGCAAAAAGCTGGCAAGGGAAGGCGATATGTTTGGATGAGGACAAAAACAAAAGCAAAAGAAATACACTTGGCCTCTTTTGTGTGGCTGCAAGTTGTTCCTAATCTCCCCTTCCCTTTGTAGCAGATTTTCCTGTTGTTTGAGGTTTTTGCCTCCATGACTGTTTTTGTTTGGTTTTTGAAATGTATACATTAGAGTAATTAAAAAAACATGTTGAGGCACAATACACCTTTTATTACGGGATGTCACTAAAGAATTATTTTGAAAGTACAGGTGTTTTATTTACAGTATTAATGCAAATGTGACTTTGGAATAGAAGGGAGAGACCATTAAAATAAGCAAGCGTGTGGGAAACAGCTTTAGGCTGCGTAACTTAGAACTAGAAGTACTCGGTGCTTGCTTGGTCTTTGTACACGATAAGTTTGTGTAACATTTTGCAGGTTTTTTTTCAGGACTTAGGCTAAGATGAACATACAGTGGTTTATGTAAAACCGTTTCCCTTTATAGAACCTGCCTCGATCTCTAAGGGACTGCAAGATGAAACGGTGGCCGCTGGAGCAACCGTGCATTTCTGGTGCGATGTCCGTGGAAGCCCTGCTCCGACCCTCGTCTGGCTCCACAATGCAGCTCCCCTCCGTCTCTCTCCACGACATCTGCCAACGGGAAACCGTCTGAGGATCCGGGGTGTCACCCAAGAGGACTCCGGCTTGTACCAGTGTGTAGCAAACAATGGGGTTGGATTTGTGCAGTCCACTGGGAGACTTCGTGTCCAGCTGGGTAAGAGCACTTGCAGCCCTCAAGAATGCGAATTAAGCATTTGTACTTCAAGCTTTAATCTGGGTTTTTTTTTCCTTAGATTATGTATCAATTTGCTTCTTACCACTGTTAGTAGCAAACCTTACAAAGAAGGTGCTTTTGGTTGAATATTAAGAGATGTAGGTATTTCTGAGGTGGAGTGGTTACCTGATACTTAAAACCTAGATTACTAGCTGCAATTAAATCAGTTTATGATTGAATTTGACACGGTTTGTTTTTAAATAGAATCAAGGTCCTGTTGTGCTGGATGAACTGGTATTCTTAGCAGTATTGGCCAACGAGTAATTGTGCCTGTTCCATATACCTAAGTTTACAAAACAATCATCAGATTTGGGGTTAATGCACACTTCCCCTGTACCGGATTAGCAGGTACCAATAGTCTTTCTGATCACTTTCCAGTCTAAGATACTTTCTGATACCCAGAGAACTTGATTTCTGCTAGTACAAGGATGTTGGCAAGACTGTTGCTGTTCTGTTCTCTCCCTGTCATATGTAGTTGAAGCTTTTGACCTTCTCTGTAGCTATTAAGATCGATGTGAACTGCGCAGAGGCTGGTCGAACAGGTATTTTGTGACCTGATTGTCTGCAGGGTAGACTAAGCCGGTTGCCTGCACTGTATTCCTCACTGACAGTCAAGTCTTGGTTACTTAGAAAACTTGACGTGTGGTTTGAGTGCAGTTTTCTATCAGCCTTCTCTAAGCACGAGTCTCAGCTGAACTCTTCCGTCTGGAGAGGCTGTCTGGAGAAGAAATAACTGTTAAAATGGCTAAAAAGAAGCGTGCGTGACTTTTTAAATTGTATTGACTCATTTTGGCATTAAGCATCATATTTCTTAGCCAAATTCATTCTTTAGGTCCCCCCCGCCCCAGCAAAGGCTCTAGGCCAGTTATAGTCTCTCCACCAGCAAGCATCACTGTGATAGATGGTGGGGACACGACGCTGTCTTGCAATGCCACTGGCCTACCTGTTCCTGTGATCCATTGGTATGACAGCAGAGGACTTACGACCAGACACCCTTCCCGGGTGCTTCGTTCAAAACCACAGAAACCTCCTCGAGCAATGCTGGGCAGCGCCGTCGCGGAGCCCACCTACTTCTCCATGTCTGAAGTGGGCTCAAGCTCCTTGCACATGAGGAACGTGATGCCTGAGCGTGCCAGGGAGCACACGTGCGAAGCCATCAGTGAGCACGGCTCTGTGGCTTCAAAAGCCTTACTTACAGTTGGTAAGCTTGAAGCACAAAATTGCATGGTCAGCTCCTTGATTTAGGTGAGAAATGCCTCAAAATAAGAAACTAGTGGCAAGTAGGTAGTGTGGGTATCCTGGGGAAACAAAGCAGAGGAGTCGAAGCTGTCTTCGTGGTCTAGTTCCTCCCTTCCACCTTAGGCAAAGTAGAAACGGCTGTGTGTATTGCATGGACTTAGTTTTATCACAGAAAAGAATCCTGTCCAAGGGTGGGGTGTGTTTTTTATTTCTTGAATTTGCTACTAGGAAAAGACAGTCCTTACACTAAAGGCAATATGGGAAAGAGATATTTCCTTTCTTCACATTGGAATATTGTGTGATATTAGTAACAGGTTTAAGCTCCCCCGAGTTCCCTTCACAAGAACCAAGATCCAGATTTTTAGTTACATGAAGTGACTTAAGTTTCTCAGCTCTTTCAGCATCTTGCCTTAGTAAATTTAGCTGAATGCCAGCAGGATTTAAGGCCAATGGAATTTAGTAAGTGGCCCCATATTTAAAGTTCTTCATTACCACCAGTTAGAGTTTAAAACTTGTGTAAATAATTTAAAAAGATGCTTAAAGGTTCATTTAGAGGAAGAAAGAAAGAAGAAACCTCAAGAAAGTGATCTCAAAGTGTAGTTTTATAAGTAAATTATTGTTGGACTTTGCTGAGTGGAAACACAAAACTAAATATCATCGCAGAATTCAGTCTGTGTCAAACAGAAAAATCCCACTGCTTTGCCTCAGAATTTTATGGCAGTAAGTTCAATTTTAATGTTTTGTTTATTAACTTTTATCGGTTTCTAATATGTTGTACTAGCTGCTGATTATGGTGCAGAGGGTGGTTAAGGCATTTGGTTTTGATATAAAAGTCCTTAAGTAGTTTCTGGGAGCTGTTAGGGTTTTAGAACAGTTCCCAACTGTGCCAAAAGACATGCTCAGACGTTTAGATGTTTTAATGAAGAATTCGTGCCAGGTAAGACTTCTGAAGCACCTGAACGACTTAGGCTGTGATTCCAGTGCATTTCTTTGGTAGTAGGATCAACTTAAGCAGCGCTCAGTCTCAGCAGCTTGTTCCTGTCACTTACCTTCTGCAAGCACACAGCAAGAGAGCTTATTTGGCTGAAAATATATCTTTTCTTCGGTTTTTTATTCCTTTCTGCTGAATCTGCTCCATGATAGGATTCATTGCATGGTCTTAAAAGTGGGCAGGGCAGCTTAAGCTACCATCATAGTGAGAAACCACCAAAATGTAAAGTGACAGCCTAAGGATCCTATACCCATGGCGCTTATTTTAAGTCTTTTTTAGACAGTCATGGTGTTTGCCTGCATGGCAGTAGCTTCCCAGAGCTACTAAACACAGGGTTAATTCTCCAAAATAACTTCATCTAATGGAAATGAAGGAGAAAAACACACTCCAGGAAGCCTGAGTTAGCAGGTTAGTATAAAACACAAGAAGAGTAGGATTCATTGTAGGTAGGTAAGGGGATACAGCGGAGAGCAGGCTGAAGCTGTCTTTTATAGAAACCGAGCACCTCTGAGAAGTCTTTAGGTGATTTGAAAGACTTGCCAGGCGTGGGTGACTTCAGTGATCTGCAGTGTTCACATTTTCAGAGTGCTTTCCCAGCCTGTGCTAAGGTACTTGGAGAGCTCGTTAAGGAGGGAGGATCCTCCAGTTGTTGAAGAAGTGGGGAAGCAACGCCTGGGAATGCAATCTGTTTGCACAGCAGAGACAAAATGCGAAGGTTGCTCTGCTGCCGTGCAAACCCAGGGCATGCCAGTGGGTTGAAATCTGCTTGCATGTTTGCACCCCTGTTTCAAGAAGGGTGTAGAAGAACTAGAAAAGGTGCTGTGAAATGCAGCAGGCGGGTTCATAGTGGTGTGGAATAGTTTCTGTGGGAGGAGTGGCTGAAATGGTGAGGGCTCTTTACCTTCAAAATGAGGCCGCTGAAGGGGAGACAACGATAGTGAGCTGTAAATTTCTGGGTATTATGGAGAATGTGAGTAAAAGCTATGAATATGTTCTTTTAACGCCCAAATTTGGGACATTTGGTCCTTCTCTGGTTGCTGTCAGAGGCAGGATTTTGGGTGCGTACAGCCTTTGATCTGACCCAACTCGTGGTTGGGTCCCAGCTGCTCATGGTTCACAGTGGGGCTGGGAAGCCGAGGAAGAAGAGTAAGTCTTAGTGGCTACAGGGAAAGGGATGGCACTAAGAGCAACAGCCGAAAAAAGTTGCATAGTGGCACAGCCGCAAAGAGAGAGAAGTCTGATGTGCTGGTTTATATGGGTTAGCAATTATGCCAGAAACTTAGAAAAAGAGCTTAGATCCGAATTGCTTAATGGTAATTGTTACCCGAGGGTTGTTTTCCAAAGCAAAAATACAAGCTACTTGTCAGTTGTTGACGACTCCCCTCTCACAGCAATAAACACAGCAATGACTGCAGGTCTCCTGTCACCAGCCTAAACCACAACTACTTCTCCACATGCAAAAGTCCGTTTCCCCCATGCCAGCAGGCGTCAAACCCTGCTGTGCCCACCCACAAGTCCTCGGGGTCCACCACGATGCAGTGGGCCTTCTGCCTCCTCAAGCGAATACGGCATTTGTTTCCAATATTAACGCGCGGCGGTGCATCCCTTTCCCACTGCTTTGCTGACAGTAGTAGATACCCTTTCGCTTGGAAATTGTTCTGGGGGCGTCTGATGTTTTTAAGCAAACTCCATCTGGCTTTGGGGACGTCCTCTCCACGTAGTTCCCTTCTTCAGTCTCCAAACTTTGTGGCATTGCTAAATAAATAGGAAGAAACAAACAAGGAATGCTTGCTGAGAGTGTGTCTTCAATTTGAAAAGAGAACTTTCCTTCCCTTCCCAGCTTTTTAAAAAGTGGCCAAAAATAGCAGCCACACTTGCTGCTGGTATTTTAATGGAGGTTTGGAGGAATCTGAGTCAGCCAGGCTAACACTGCCTAGGCTTTACATTACCAAGGAATTTGTTTGTTTTGTAAACCAAGTTCCCTTCATTCCCTTCCCCTTCCAGACCCCGGCATGTAACATAAACCTACACAAATCTGAAAGGACGGACAGGGCTAAGAACATCTGGCAGTCCCGGCACTGCAGTGTGCAACCTTGAGGAGCTGCGCTGGTTCCCAAACGTTCTCGTTTTAAGCACTGACGTTTACTTGTCCTGGATAATCTCAGATGTCCAACCTGCCACCCCTTTCCTGCCTGGAATGCTGACAAGCTCTGCATTGGCCAAACAGTGCTTTTTTTTGACTCGTGGCCTCTTTCAAACTACTGATATTATATGTGTGTGTGTAATATATATATATATATACGTGCACACACACACACTTTTTTTTTATACCAGGCAAAGTAAATAGGATGGAGGAGGCTGGAGCAGGATTTCTAGAAATGTGTTGGTATTAAATTGCATGTTAGATCTGTAAACTGAATTTATTCTCAGCATAAATTTTCAAATGAAGTAGTTGAGTTGTGCAACTTTCAAAGCTGATCGAAATTACAGCTAAAACCTCAGAAACTGAGGTAGGAGAATGTCCTCTTGTGTGCACGCCAGTTCAGGCCATGAAAAGTTCCTTGTACAACTGTGATTAATTTAAAATTACTCCGTTCGTGTCACAAGTGTAGCTATTTTTTTTTTCTTTAAACATGCTTTGCCACTACTTCACTTATTGGAGGTACTAGTCAAACTGTGCCTGCAGATGTTGCGTTTCAGGTTTTCTGTCTTTGCTACTGTGGAAAAAGAAAAAAAAAAACCAAATCAAAACCCACTGTTTTTCCCTGAAAAAATAGCCAGCGTGCAAGGACGCAGCTTGGCACTGGGCTTAGGTCTGTGCGGGCCTCTTGAACTGGCTTTTTGCAGCAGGGCCTGTTTAGAAATGATGCTTTTAAACGATGTAGCGTCCCCTCTGCACGGGGCAAATGTACATCATCTCGAAGATGTAACCAGACTCCTCCCTTTACAGTTCCGTTAGAAACTGGCACGAAACCAGAAGAAATGGCTCCTGTGGAGGTCGCCCACAGCGATGAAAGCAATGCTGATTTTGGTGCAGAAACAGTGTTTTCAAGCTCGCCTCCGACAAAGTTGCGTTTGGATGCAGCTGTGACGGAAAAAGCCTCGAGTGCCGCCGCTCCCCCCGAAGCCCCCATCATCCTCAGCCCCCCGCAGACGCTGAAGCCGGACATGTACAACCTGGTGTGGCGTTCGGGGAGGGATGGGGGCTTGCCCATCAATGCCTATTTTGTGAAATACCGCAAGGTAACGTTTCTCCGTAGCGTTGAAGCGGTGCACCGCAGCAGATGCGTTTCATTGTTTTAGGTTTCTCAAGGAACCAGTAATTGTTGCAGTGCTGGCGTTAACAAGAATGTGGTGTCGGGCCAGAGAGAATATAGAACACAGTTGAACCACAATGTTACTGTGGCCACACAGGCGGCTCATTTTAGGGGCAACCGAAGTTGGTCACAAGTACACTGTTCTGTCTAGTTTTAAGTGAGATGTATTCAGCAGAGCTGAGGCTTTTATTTCTTTTACAGTATCGTTATGGTCTATGGGGAGTGGGGTTCCGAGGCACGTTGTACGCAGCTTCAGTGATGTTAAAAACGCATTAGTGTGAGCAAGCTTGAATCTGGTGGGTACACTTGAGATCAGAAGGGAAGCTGAGTATCAGCCTATGTCAAAAAGTTTGCTACTCTGTGTCCCAAAGAGACTCTCTTAAACTGGAGTTATCAAATACGAAGGTGAGCTAAAATTTCCTAAGCAGATACCTATCATGTCCTTAAAAATGGTGTGTCAGCAGTGAGCTCTTCCGATTAAAATCAGAACCAAGCAATGCCTGTGCCCATTCTCCTAAACAAACAGTTTTCTGTATGGCGAAGCTGTTTGGTTTATTTTTCATAAGCTTTTTAATCCTCTACATCCTGATCTTGTCTTAGCCTGAAGGGAATGCTTAGATTTTTTTGACCTGTCAGTTCCTGAAAACCTAGTGCCAAAGTGTGTTGATATAATTTCTCATCCAAAGGTGGTTGGTTCACATAAGCACTGAAAGCTTTGAATACTTCTTTGACCTTTTTGATGCTTACCCTTCACTCATAACAATCCTTTCTACATTAAATGTGCTCACTCATGCATTTCTTGGTAGGGAGTTTACTGTGGTTTTTAGGGTGGTGTTCTCTTTGTGTCATTAAATTATTTTATTGATTTCCCTCTTTTAAAGAGGAAAAAAAAGTTGGGGGAATAAAAGCCTTAGAAAAGTGGTCGCTTCAGAAGAAAATACTTGAACAAAGACCTCTGGCATAACCTTTGATAATCCATGGCATTTAGATCTGCCTTCCATGTTTTATTAAAGTCTTATATTGTTTAGCAGTTTATTTTTGGTAGAATCTTTGTCTTTTCCTTTGGGATTTGGGGTAGTGTTTTCCTGCAAAGGTCAAGCATTAAGAGACTACCCTGAATCTCTTTCCTTTCTTAAATGGAGCTGGTGATTTCACTGTTAAATTAAAAATTGTTTTTTAAAAAAAAAAGAAAAAAAAAAAAAGAAGCATGCATTAATAAAAAAGAAATCTTTTGGTCTCCCTGCTGACTTTTTTTTTTCCCAACCTCAGGAGTTAACTGGGACATACTTTTTCTTGCTCATTTTAGCCAATAAATATTTTAAAATGCTTAAGTACAGGAAAAGCTGGGATAGTTGAGGGAACGTATCTTTCTCATTAGGGCGTTGGGTCCAGCCCTTTAAGGTCACCCACACTGCCAGCTAAAGGCTGATTGAAGTCTTTAAAATTATTTGGTTTCTTGCTAATTTTGGCCACAAGTGAAAATGAGCTTTTTTTTTTTTATTTTTCCAAAAACAAGTGCATGTGTGTGTATGGAGAGGGGAAAATAAGTTTATCGAAGGAGCACTGTGAAGGTAGCTGCAAAACTGCTGATTTATGGCAGAAGCACTTGGAGACAAACCATAGAGATACAGGAAAACGTGAGGAGTTTTGGCGAGTGGCAGAGGTGGTTTGGATGCTCACGTGTGAAGGTGGCGAGGGATTTGAGTATTACATTGGGTTCTATGCAGTTCACTGCTGATGTTGAGCTGGCTCTCCCTCTCCTCTGCAGCTGGACGACAGCGTCAGTGCAGCGGGAAGCTGGCACACGGTGCGTGTCCCTGGCAGTGAGAACGAGCTGCGGCTCACCGAGCTGGAGCCATCCAGCCTGTACGAAGTTTTAATGGTGGCGAGGAGTGCTGCTGGTGAGGGCCAGCCTGCTATGCTGACATTTCGCACCAGCAAAGGTAGGTGCAGCACAATGTTGCCTGTGTCCTAGGCTTTCGAGTAAGACGTTTATTTAAATTACATCAACCGTATGTTGTCTGCTAAGCCGTATGTGAAATGTTCTGCAATTTAGTTGCTAAAGAGCAGCCTCTAATAGCTAAAATAGCTGTGGGGCAAACTTTACTGAGCATTACCAAGGCTGTTAAAGCCTTGATAATAATATTTTTGGGATGGTTATTAAGATCTATACTGTAAGGTTTCTCTTGCTTGAAGGAGCTCAGTCAGGGAGCAGCCTGTCCTTGTTGAGGTTTTTCAGAGTATCACCAGAGAAACTCTGCACCATCAAGTTTTCATATATCAACAAAACTGCTTCTGGTCTGCTTTGCAGACACCTCAGTGAAAATCTCTCAGCTGACTGGAAGCCAGCTGTTTTGATAGTTGCATGCAGACAGCAACAAGCAAAAGAGCATTTCTAATCAAAGCAAAACTTTCTTTCAAGCTTGGACGCTGGTGGCTCTACGCTTAAGCATGCTAACAATCAGATATTTTTCATACTAATGTAGAAGACCCGGATAGCTTAAAATTTTATTAAGAACATAATGTTTTCGTGAAATCTGTGAATTCTTGATGAACACATACTGCCACAGGCCAAAAGTCCACTCAGCCCAGCGTCCTGGGTCCAGCTACGGCCAAATGTAGATTCCCTAGCATTTTTATTGAACCTCTTTCTCTAGGCATGGATTTCAGTGTGCAATTTTCACCACCTGTTATGATTTCATGATGAGAGAGGGCTTTGAAACCCAGCCAGGAGCCGGTGGCATCACCGCAAATGTTAGTACTGCAGATGAATGGTCACTTATCCACAGCGCAAGAGTCCCTGGGCTGATAGGGGAAGTGTCCTCTTGTGCTCCCCTGAAGAAACTCCCTAATTACTATCCTGACTGTTCAGCTTGTGATTTGGAGCCAGGGCTTTAGTCCGCTGCACTGTAGCGAGTGATCTTGTGGAGTGAGCATGTCGTGAGAGGCAATGAACAGCTTTTTCTTACCCAGTCCCTGAGCTGATGTACTGTATATCAAATCTTTCTTAGAAAGAACATCATCCTCGAAAAACACTCAGGCACCGTCTCCACCAGTAGGCGTTCCTAAACATCCTGTTGTTCACGAAGGGACAAATAATTTTGGTGTTGTCCTTCCTGACCTGTCTCGACACAGCGGAGGTAGGTGTATGGGTATAATCCCATGTGCTAAAAAAGTTGCGTTGCAATCAGATGCATCTGAGTTAACTTGTGTTTATTACTGCTCTAGGTCCTTGTACTACCTCTTTTATTTCCTATTTATTCCCTAGGTTTCTTTGATAAAGGTATTCTTGTTCATTTGTGGGACTTCTGTGAGTGAGGTCAGATATCTGCCCAGTTTTCTGTTCTTCTGTATGTTTCCAGAGTAAAAGATCATAGTTTGAGGTTTTGAGATTAACTGAGAGGTTACCTTATTCCAGACAGTGACTTAGCATTCCAAGGTACCTTCCTTGATACCTCAGGTTTCCACAGCAACATTAAGCCACCAAGTAGTAGTGCATTTCTTATAGACTTTGACATCTGCAGTGGGACATATTGGAAGCTATGAATTTAGCAAATGCATGCCCTGATCTAGTGAATGTCTAATATTTCCAAGGATGCTGTTACCTGCATGTGTGGCTCTCAAAAAATAAGATAAGATTTTCATGTACAACCCATGTTCTTGCTGCTCACTTTTAAACCTGCGGTTTCTTTTTGCTAAATACTCTGGTTTTCTCTTCCGCTGTGAAAGATGCAGAGGAAGAAGGGAAATGGGAAGTGGCTGTGTCAGGGTTTTAAGTTCTCAAAGTGGATTATATCTGTTCTGAATGTTTTCCTGTGGCTTCCCAGAGATGGGCTTATTTCTGATGGCAAGAAGATAACAACTACTTCCCAGTAGGTCTGATTTTTCCTTTTAGCCTGGTTTCCAGTGAAAACAGCATGTGTACAGCCCGTTTTCTCACCACCCCGGCCTGTGAACTCATTGCCCTAATTCAGGCAAACTTACTTAGGGGCTGAGATCTCAAAGGTGACTTGGTATCTAAAATTTTGGGTAAAACTGACGATAAGTGGAGAGGTTTAATAGTCCAGGTGAGGAGCTGAGCATGGCATGTTTGTGACAGTGCTAAATATCAGAAGAGCCACACAAGGGGACACCTTACGTGCGCTCGTCTGCAAATGCTTAGCCTGCTTCATGCCCCGAAGCTGCTGGCTTGCTGTTCCTTGCTCAATTCCTCCTCTCATCAGTGACACGCTCTGTGTTAACGAATACAAGGTAGTTCAGTAAAGCCTTACAGCTCTCATTGATTGTCAGAATGATGATCACCAGATTTACTAACACCACCTCTTTCTGTTTTCTCTATTCCACTGCTGTCTGTAACTTCAAGTGAGTTCAGTAAGTATATCATTTGTTGCATGCTTTGTTTGCTCTTCGTTCTCATTTCTCCAGCAATACAGGGCTCGTTAGTGCGGATAGGTTGAAGTCTCATTGAGTCTGGGGGAATTCGAGGGTTCGGAATATGATAACCAAATTTTTCCTGTTCACTTAGTGTGTGTTTCCGTTTCCTTGTAGACATGGACTGGGGTAGTGCAACAGCATATCTTTTTTTATTATGTTGATAAAGTAATTGATTTCTCTGTTTTCTGTTCTTCAAGCATCTTTTCCAGAAGAGTAAGGGGAGTAGTTATTAGGGGAGGATTTAAGATTCTCCTTATTGATACATGAAGTCTAATTTTATCATCGGCAACTAGTTTAATCAGTTGCTACAGAAAATGAAGTTCCAGCTTACTCTAATCCTCTCGTAACTGAATTTCTCATTTCAGTTCCAGAAGCTCCTGACCGACCCACGATCTCCACAGCATCAGAATCATCTGTCTATGTCACGTGGATACCACGAGCAAACGGTGGCTCCCCCATTACTGCCTTTAAAGTGGAGTATAAACGCCTGGGTCGAAACAGCGACTGGCTAATTGCAGCTGATAACATTTCTCCTTCCAAGCTGTCTGTGGAAGTTCGTAACTTGGAACCAGGTATTAAAAACGATCTTTCCTTCACTTCAGCTGTTGTTGCTGTTGTCTTTGCTTAGATGACTATGCTCCTGCTGAGAGAATACTGCAGCTCTTGGGTCGTTTCATTTTAACTTCTGCTTGGATTATCCTGTTTCTGGTTGGTTAGGGCTTTTTTGTGTGTGTGGAATAGGAGCTCATTACATGAATTCAAGTTGATTTCTGGCTTTCCAAGTGGAAAAAAAACCCACCATAATTAAATACTTGTTCATGTGGAGAGGAGGGTTGTGTCTTATTGCTATGTTTAATTTAATTGTCCTTCTAATAAGCACTCAAAATGCAAAAAGAGAAAAATGCATTAATGGAAAAACGTCTGTCCTGATTTTTCCCAGTGTCCAGCCCTGAAAGCTCGGGGAAAGAGTGCAAGAGTAGGGAGAATGGATAGTGATAGCTATCCTTTGAAGCATCTTCTTGGTACTCACCAGCTCAGGAAGTCCCTAAACTGCAAACTGATCTCCATCTCTGTGTGTAATAATTTTTCTTGAGTGAATTTCCCTAATCACTTTTAGAAGCTATTTATATTTCTAATGTCCACATTAGTCTGTGACGACGAGTCCTACGTTTTTTCTGATTGGATCTTGTGCAAGAAGTACATGCTAATCTGTTTAGTCTCTCCTTGAATCCTGTTTCTAGTGCTTGTTTTGCTACAACATCTTCTTTCTTTCACTTTTTCCCTTAAAAGGAGAAATGTATAGATTCCGTGTGATTGCGGTGAACAATTATGGGGAGAGCCCACGCAGTGCAGCATCTCGCCCTTACCAAGTAGCCGGATTTACCAGCCGGTTTTCCAACCGCCCTATCACAGGACCTCACATTGCTTATACCGAAGCCATCAGTGACACTCAGATCATGTTAAAATGGACGGTGGGTATAATTGTGTCCTGTTCTTCTCACAGTTGCAGGCCAATTTTTACTGCTGTGGCTCTTAAAAGTCAAGGATTAAGAGCTGACTGCAGAGTAGTGAGTGGTGGTTTCCCCCACCCTGAGGCTCAAGAGATGATCTTGTTCATAGAAGAGGGCCAAGATGCTTCATACTTGTATGGTAGAATTGGGTAACTTAATGGGCCATATGCTTCTGAAGCGCTTTGCCCCCCCTTTTCCAAACACTTTTTCCTCCTCTGAGGCAGCCCTGTTGGTTGTGTGCTGCCTTTTGCACTGTCTCCCAGCCTCCCTCCACCTCACTCTCCCCTTCCAGCTCCCCGGGGATGCCACGCACCATCTCCTCCAGTTACACCAGATGTGAGCCCAACTGGCAGCTCCAGTGAAAGGCTGCAGCCGCCTTAGTCCACCTGCTTTGGCACAGACATATCAAGAGGCACCAGTGGGCTTAACTCTGTCCAAACCCCTCTTCATGCCATGAGTTGCGAGCGAGTTGGCTATAGTTCCTGCAATTCCTGCTGCTTTTGTCAATCCAGGCTGTGATGGCTGGAAGCGGGCACTGTGTTTAAAACCCGCTGTCTTTCCTCGCATCTAGTAGAGGTTTCATGTTAGAGAAACATTTTCCTTTCCCCTGTTACCTCGTCTTTTGTAAACAAGTACTTTAAAGTCCTTATTGAAACCCACAGAAATTCTTTGCTCTTGTTTTGAAATCTAACCCCCTGGTATACTTTGGAGGATTTAACGTGTAGAGTTCCCAGTGTTAGTTTGCTCTGCTAGCTCAGCCTTAAGAGATGTTAAGGATAATAAACTTAAAATAACCTCTAGTTCCTCAGGAGGCTGCATAACTTAAAGTAGAATATTCCTGAGCCGAATTTTAGAGTGACCTTAACTCTTTCTGAAGTAAAAACAGTCTTAACTTTTCCATTTCCATTAATCACACAAATTTTCAGGCAGTTCATGGTCAAACACTAACTGGCGGTTTGGAAAGTGATGTGAGAGAAAAGCATCAGCCCCAGCTTGGTCTCTTGTCCGCATGCTACCCTCCTTTTTTCAAGTGGTCCGAGGAGTTCAGTGGCAGAGAGCTCTCCTGCAGCCCTGTGAGAACCTCTGGCATTGCGCTTATCTTAGCTGTATCTGCACATCCACAGCAACTGATAATCTTCTTTTCTGTTGTAGCTTCTGTGCAAACCTCCCCACACACCTTTCTTGTACAGCCTTATTAAAAAAATAGGTATTTTAATGTGGCAAGATATTCAGTGGTGACAACTCAGCAGGACTCAATCAAAATGTTTCTTCTCTAATGTGGTCTTTTAAAATTCTCTTTTAGTATATTACATCAAGCAACAACAACACACCCATCCAAGGATTTTATATCTATTATCGGCCTACAGACAGTGACAATGATAGTGACTACAAGAGGGATATCGTGGAAGGTATGGTGCAGTGTACGAATGCTTAATAACACTACTTATGGGGAAGAACATCATGTAGCCATGTTGGCTGTGTTTATATGAAATCTAAACTGCTTTTCCCAAACTAAGTCTTTACAATATATTTCACAGAAGTAGCTATCTCAACTACATAACGTCAAGTTCTGCCCACACATGAACTTGTTTCTTCCTTCTGAAGCCTCTTCTACATGGAAACTTGAGAACTAAACACTGCTTTTAAGTTTGTCTTGTTATACTGCTGCAAATCCTTAACGTAGGTCTATTTAAACTGGTTTAGCTTAAAGTAGTTGCGTAAAGAGAAAGCAGCATAAATGAGATTTAACCCAGGGTAAGTGCATCTGTATTGCAGACTGTACTAACAACTAGCTGGCTCTTAAGATGATTAACCCCAGCATGGATTTTCTAAGCTAGGTAGTACCTTGCATGTAACTGCCCTTCTCTCCTCTTACCTTGCTTAATTGCTTATCCTGCTATAAGGAAGTTACTTTTAGCCTCAAGTGCTGTGGTACGCTGCAAATGCAGGTATGTTTGTGCTTCATTTTTGCCTTTTAATCGGGTTATTTTTTCCCCCTGTGCATATTAGATCATCATTTTCCTGGAAGAAGTTATTAGATAATGTCTATATTAGTCCAGAAGTGGAAAACCCTTTTAAAAATATTTTACTTAATGTCCTTACTGCTTGGGCTGAGTAAACGTAGTGATCTCATTCTGTCCCAATGACGTTAATTATTTTTTCCCCCTCATTTATTTCATTTACAAGAGGAGTGGACCTTTATTTTGAAAATTTTCCCCTGCTAGACAATACTCCACATAGTACTTTGATGTGTGACATAAGCTTTTGCATACTCTAAAGCTATTAAAGATCCAGAGTTTCTGCTCAGAGGATTGCTTTAAAGAAGCTTACGCAGTCTGCACCTTCATCTGCAAATGTATTTTAGCCTTTGCTAGACAGAACTTGTGTGTTTATAGATCTCATACACTAAGCAGTTAGTTGTTTAAGTGGGCTCCACTGTGCTGTGAAATTAGCTTGTTTCTGATTTTTTTCCGAGAGAGTGTGTGTGTATTGAACTCTTTGTGGCAGTCTGAAACCATTAGCAGCTGCTCTGCTCTGCCAAAGCCTGGAACAGAAACTCATTCGATGGAAATATTTAAACTTAAACTTTTCTTTACTGTGATCCCCTAAATTAGCTTTTCGGAGGAGGGGAGCTATTTTCAATTAAAGTGTGATTGGAAGCATTTGATGTGAAGTATGTAGAGAAACATGTGACTTAAGCTATTTCTGCCATAAATCACTTGTTCTTCAGTTTTTTCCCTGTGTTACCTTTGAATTAATCTGTCTGTTTTTTGACAGGGAATTTTATCTTGAAATGACTGCATGAGTTGTGGAAAAAGTGTTGTGATGCCTGTATTAGCTAAGTACTTGCCGTAGGCTTTCCTCACCATTTCCTGTTAAGTCTTGTCTTTCGAGACACTCAAAACTCTGCAGAAAACTTTTTTTCTTCTTATAAATGCCGCTACAGGCAAAATCAGGGTTTTTTTTAAAGAAAAAAACCAAGCAAAAAGCTTGACTCGGATGGCTCCTCGGTATCTTTCAGCAGCTTTAAGCAAAAGCAAAGCAAAACCGGCCCTGTCCTGCACTGATAGTCTGAATTTCTCTTCTTTTGA
>JAVJGG010000082.1:4234500-4254604 GCA_035590195.1 Aviceda cuculoides
TGACCTGGCAGGGCTATCCACACCTGGGCTTGGGTCCCGGAGAAGTTCGAACAGAGTCATGGTGACAGCCCCCGCCAGCCGAGCGGGCTTTATTTTTTTTATTAATGCTTAAATCAGTAGGTGGTATGACAGTTTCTTAGAAACAGTGGAAACAGTTCAAGGTGGTATTTTCCAAGAGGGATTAAGAGCGCTCAAACAGTTAATTAAACTCCCTAAAGGAAAAAAAAAAAAGAAAAAAAAAAAAGAAAAAAAAAAGGTCGCTGTTTATTAAAATTTGTCACAAGCCTGTGAAAGTAAAAACTGAGAGTGATTTATATTGAAGTGCTCAGTACTTCAGGAGGGTGTCTAAATGAAATGCTGGCCAGGAGCCAGAGATGACAAAACCGTCCTATTAGAGAAGATTGCTTGGCTTGGGATCCGTCTCTGCAGGGGCAGGCAGCGCAAGAGGCAGCCTCGCTGTCTAATTTTATTTCCTAGTATGTTTAATAAAATGCACGTTCCATTATTTGCGGTTTTGGCTAAGTTGAGCAACACAGACGTATCCTTCCTGCGAAAAACAGGCGACTTCACTCGGTACCTCGCATCTCTAGGGATCCTGTGGGATTGCAAAGTGGGAGAGGGTCTTACTACAGTGAAGTTTCTCCCCTCTCACAAGTTTAATCTGTTTCCTCTCCAGTTTTTCCTTGTTATTTGCCCTGTGTATTGTAAATAGCTAGCATAACCCATCCTAAACGCATCCTTTCAGCAGCTTCATATTTAAGATGCACAGAACTGCTGTTGATTTTAAATGTACAGATGCTGGATGTCTATTTTTTGAGTTTAGCGACTTATGTTTTTTGTAGTGAAAGGTTTTTATAAAAATCAGTTGAAAATTATGAAAAAAACCCACCTTTATTCATCAAGAGGTGGTTCTAAGAATCTGTTTCGCGAGAGAGTGCAGGTCTTATGGCTTCAGATAGGTCCATAAATTGTTAATAAAGACTTTTGTGCTAACAGGAAAAGCTGCAATCCCCCTGCACTTGGTAGAGAAAGACGCTGTGACATACTCGTACCTAATTCTCGCTCATGCAAGTAAATGAAATGTAGTTGATTTATTTTTGTCTCCCCCCGTAGGTACAAAACAATGGCACTTGATAAATCACCTGCAGCCAGAAACATCTTATGACATTAAAATGCAGTGCTATAACGAAGGCGGTGAAAGCGAGTACAGCAACGTGATGATCTGTGAAACCAAAGGTGAGTGCCGAAATGGTGCGTCTGCTCGCCTGTGGGACCATGTGAAGGTGGTGTTTTGTGGCATGAAATATCTGCTGTGTTGAATTTTTTTGCAGTGCAAAAGTCAGCTGCAATGGAGACCATAATTTTCTGGAATGTTTTGGAGGATTGTTTTGTCTTCCGAAGCTGGGATTGTTTTGAACATATGGAAACTGATACATTGCACTCCCGAGAAAGGCTCTTAGTAAAGCTCTGCAGATTTGCCTTGCCTAAGAGATAGTATTGTTGTTCTGGGTTGTTGGTTTTAGGTTGTGGGGGTTTTTTTTGGTTTTTTTTCTGCTATGCTGATAGCCTCTCCTTAGGAGACAGCCGTGCTCTTGAAGATGACAAAATTGATTTGTATGTCTGTTTTACGTCTTCAGGGCTCTGTGACACGTTGTATAAGTGCAGACCACAGCAATTGATGGTTATGTTGGCTGCCTCCATCACTAATCCTGCGTGCCTCTGGCACAAAGTTTGTACTGTTCTCTGGAAGTGTCAGATACGGCAGTCACATATATTTTGCAAAGAATTCCTGTCTCCTTTAATCTCTAAAAGCAAGTAAGGCTGTAAAGGGAAAATGCAGACAGTAAACTTCAAATGCAATGCTATGAAAAAATGCCTTTTAAAAAAGAAAAAAAGCCCTCTAGGAGCGGAAGCATCAAAATTTAGCTAAGTTAGTAGCGAAGCCTTTGAAAGAAGGGCTAAGAGCTGCAGGGTTTCAGGCTATGCGCACAGTTGGTCTTCCTTCTCCAAGGAATATAACTTTCTTCCCTAATTTTAAAACTGGCAAGACGTAATCTGTCGTTCATACTGACTCTTCCTTAAAATGCATCTTCTCCAGGCTTATGGGGGTGATCCAGCTTATCTAACGTATCTGCATGGAGGTGCTTGTGTCTCTCTGACCAGCTTCACTCCTAAGCCAGGCACCTCTTTTAGGTTTTTAGTGTCAAATGAAATGCATCTGAGCTGTCGTGTGCTGAAAACTAATGTAAATTTAATTGCTGGGTTAAACTAGCATCTCGTTTTCAGTGCTTTTCAGCTCTTAGTATCTTCAATAGTATGGTTTTGAAAACGGGCTTAGCAGGGTTCACATCAGATAAAAGTAGGTCATCTGGCAGTGGTTAGGCAATAGAAATGCATGTTGTGGTTTTTCCTGACCTCAGAAGTGGAACTATTTGCGCTCTTTCAGGCTGGGAGTTAGTGCTGTTCTAGCCATGCCTATGTTGAGTTGCTCGTTAAAGTTTCAAGTGACCTCAATGAGACAGTTAGCAAGCTGGATAATAACCATTTTCCAAGGCAAATAGTTATTACCCAATAGTAGTTGGCCTTCTCGTTATAGGTTTTAATATTGACTTTGAAGCTGTCTTTCTGAGGCATTAGGATTCTAACTCAGCAGTAATTATTTTAATTTCATAATGAAAAAACACATTTAGAAAACGCACCTGTACTTGTCTCTTATTTCATCCAGTGAAACGCACGCCAGGAGCATCCGAATATCCAGTGAAAGACCTGAGTACGCCACCGAATCCCCCCGACCGGGTTGGGGGAAGCGGAGCTGGGCCTTCAAACGGCCCTGTTCGGAGCAGTGACATGCTGTACTTGATCGTGGGCTGCGTCCTTGGGGTGATGGTCCTTATTCTCATCGTTTTCATTGCCATGTGCCTGTGGAAGAACCGTCAGCAAAACGCCATGCAGAGTGAGATATTTTTGGTTTCCTTTCATGATGAAAATATTATCAGAGTAAAATTAGTAACGTTCATATTACATTTTATGAATAGGAAGCAGTTTCCTCTTATAAGCCAACTGGCATTTATTTAGAGACTTGTACTTTCTACGTGTGCCTTAGGTGAAGATGTGTTGTGTTTTGTTTTGTTTTTTAAGAGCAGCAATGTCTCAATATCTTTGCATTGATGCTTGCTACCCTGCTGCATTGCTGCAACCGAAGAATGGTTTGTGAAATTCCTGGGCAAAGTTTCTTCAGCTTATGTTTAACTTTAAGCACCTGCATAGGTTTCTGCTGATTGCAGTGGCAGAACTTGTGTGTAATCACAAGTACTTGTTAAAATGTGGAGACTTAAACTCCAGGTCTCTCCCTCTCTTGTGTATGTCTGGAAAGAAAAAGAACTTCCAGTGCTTGGAGGGACAAGTCCCTTGTTACCTCTCTGTCTCTTCACAGTAAAATGGAGTTCAATGTCCAAGTCTTTTAGTGAGGTGTTAATAGGGAAAACATGCCAGTTTGCAAGTAGGACTCTTGAGCAGACACATTGGAGATTAAGCACTCCTTTCAAGGTGCTCTGTACCCACCGAATGATTCTGTGCTGGCAGAATCTCTTCAGTAGTCTTTCCTGTTTCTAACACTCTGCCTTGCTCTTTCCACAGCCTGTGGTTATTTTTAAATGTCCTTACTGTCTGACAAAGAGAAATGAAACAAAACTTCTTGCAGGATAAGATAGTGTCTTCAGCTGTGGCCCAGAGATATTTTCTGGAAGTAGTTCGTAGCAGATAGCAGAGGGCCTAATGATTATGCAAATGGCCTGTTTGTAGGACGCTCTTCCGAGTGACTGACGTCAGCTCAGTCCTTTCAGACCAACATTCCTGGTCACTTCTCCAGGGTGTAGCTGTTTTCCATTTCTACATTTGTATGCTAAGCACTTAGATAGTATGATTAATTTACAAAAGCTGTAGAAAGAGAAAGTAAGTTTCTTTTGTTTCTTAGAGGTGCTCATTTAACTTCTCATCTGGTAATAAATATGCTTTTGGTAATAATGTCTCCTGCAGAATATGACCCTCCTGGGTATCTCTATCAAGGGGCGGATATCAACGGGCAAATGATTGAGTACACGACCTTACCCGGCACAAGCCGAGTCAATGGCAGCATCCACGGAAACTTTATAAGCAACGGCGGCCTCAGCAACGGCTGTCCGCATGTCCATCATAAAGTTGCTAATGGAGTTAATGGGATCATGAATGGAGGAGCTGGGCTGTACCCAGGGCACACCAACTCCCTGTCCAGGATGCACGTGGACTATGAACATCCCCACCATCTCGTGAACGTAAGCTCTTATTCTGGGTGGAAGGCTCAGCCTAGACCTTGGGATTTATTCAGAGGTTGTAGAAACAGACTTAATTTGGGTGGGGGAAATACTCATCCATTGATAACAGCCAGTTCCACTAAATTACTTATCCCAGAGGAAGCAACTGGGATGATATTTCTGATAGAAACATCATGGTTTTCATTTGAGAATATCGGATGACAGCAAGAATTCCACTTACTCTGGGAAATCTGCCTCTACCCTCCTTCTAACAGCATGTAAGCTTTGAGAATGCTTTAGTACTGGGCTGAGATACTTTACTTGTACATATGGTATTTCTCAATCTTCAAGTTAAATAGATTTAATTATAGCTGCTTATTCTGCAGCTTTATGGATCACCCGTTTTTCCCCCACCTGTTTCAGATCTGTAACTCTAAGCAATGCTATTAATTATGGCAAAGCACGAATGTAGCAGGAGGTTCCATAAAATAAAATGCCCCATACATCTTGAAATGCAGCAATGTAATAAGGCTTTTTTTTTTTTAAGTCCCTTGTTTGTGACTGTTGAGACAGGCTCATTTTTTGTTTTGAAATTTAAAATAAAATTAAAAACTAATTTAAGCCTGTGATCCAGCCTTTGTATGCTGTGGAAAAATACTTCATTTGCTGAAATGTGTCCCGTTTCCAAGAGAGAATAATGATTTCATTATTGTCTATGGAAACAGATGGCTTGCATTCAAACTTACTAAACTTACTCAAAACTGTGAACATTGCCCAGGAAAACTGAAAGAAAAAGTTCAAAAGTCTGAATAACCCATGCTGTTTCTGGAGAAAAAAAAAAATGGGGCTATTGTTTGTGTTAGTAATTGAACACAAGCACTTCATTTTATTGAACAACAAATTAGCACTTGCACAGTAGTTGCCACTTCAGTTAACTTCAGCTTTGAGTCCAGACCAGTTGGTTCTTCACCCGATTCTGTCTTTGGTCTGCTCGTGTAGCAAGAAGTGCCACTTTTTGGTTGCTTTCAAGAGCAACCAAGGCTGAAACTGTGTTTTTTTGGACGTGTACAACCTCCCAGTGGTTGAAATACTCCAAAAGTCTCCAACCACACAAGCTCTCAGGAAGGCAAGATTTTGCAGCGCTTTAAAGCTCTCCCGTGAGAAAGCTTGGGGGCTTACACTGATGCTTTGTCCCTCTTAGTTTTACGTTTTTGGGGGGAAGGAAGGAAATACACATGTGGTAACACAGGTCTCAGGGCTTGGAGCACCTCTGTGCCACGAGGTGGGATGTGCAATGCCTTTGTCTCGCTGCAAATAGTTGACTGGGCTGAGTTTTTCTTTTCCCCCCCTCCATGTTGTAGAAAGTTTGAGTCACGCAATCTCTTCCCATGTAGAAGGACTGCGACTGGCGTGCGGGTGAGGCACGCAGAGGAACAGGATGTTCTTATCCTCATTAGGGCTCTCTTTATTGTTTCATTGATTGGGCTAAATGAGGAAGAGCGAAACTGGCCAGGATGGCAATCAAGACTAATTAGGCATTTCCTCAGTGCTCCCTATTGCACTGAGCGGCCTCAAAAACTTAAGGATAAGCCCTGGTTTAGCAGAAGTAGGGATTGTTGGATAGTTACCTACCACTTGAAATCTCAAAAGCCAGGTGAGCTTTCCCAAACTGACTCCCCTCCCGAAACATGGCGTGGTAGCCCAGCCCCGCGGTGCCGTTTTCGAACGGCTCCCGCATCAGTGTCCGCCTAGTCTTTAACAATGAGGTATGTGTTAATCTGGGCATTTTTACTTGCTTGTAATGGCCCCTTCAGCCAAAACTAACAACACAAAATCCTTCTCACCCAGAGTCATTGCTGGCTAAGGAATTACCCCATCTGTAAAAATATTAAATGTTTCAAAAATCAGTGTAGCGAAGTAAACTGATCTAATCGGAGTAATTACAGGAAAGTGGGATGGGTTTATATTGTGACATCAGCCCTGCAAATTTAATACTCTGTCTCCCCAAACAGGCACAGTTTGCTAATGAACAGCAATTTGCTTTCATGTCTGTCATCAGTGTTAAAAATAAACATATTTACAGTGTGTTTATTAAATTAAACCTGAGCGTATTAAGCTGAAAACAGACCAGGGAAATTACCACATACTTGTCTAAGCTGCGGTTATTTACTTTTCTCTGACACACATGCTGGCAAAACCCCTCCACTTGACTTTGTATAATAGCTCAGTGTTGCCATGCCACGTTACGGGGCACGGATCTGAAGATTGATAAGGTGATTAGAGTTTGAAAACAAAGTGAAAGGGCTTGGGGCACTAGCTTGAGCTGAACTGCCTCCTCGGTGACTCTCTCTTGTATCTTTGAACAGTGATTGATTTTTTTTTTTTTTTTTTAATTAATCCTTCCTGCTGCAGGGCGGTGGGATGTACACTGCAGTGCCGCAGGCTGACCCCTCGGAGTGCATCAGTTGCCGAAATTGTCGGAACAATAACAGGTGATGTAAAACTCACACGAAGGCAGGGCCTTCACGAACAGAAGCCCTCACTCTGTGTGCTATGATAAAGCTGGGGCAAACAAAAGCAGAGAGCTTGAATCCTGGCAGAGGGTACGGAAGAGCTCGATGTCAGTGTATGACTCGGAGAGCAGTTGGTGGCTGTCTGTGGGATGGAATAAAATGAGTTATTAAACCCCCAGAGCTCATTTTGCTCAACATATTCCTCTGAAGCTCTCTAGGAAGCAAGGCAGGTTGGGCACTGGGTTTTCTTTTTTAAACCTTATTTCCTGTGTTTTCTTCAGTTTTGAGATAACAAAATCATTCCATATGGAGTTTGTCAAATAGGATTTAATTGGTCTTCTGTATTTTACATTTCCTGCCATTCTCTTAAAAACACCAACGATCTAGAGTTGCAGCTCTGCTTTCACAACGCTGTTCTTTGTAAAACATGGGATTTGAGGTTCTTCAGGCCTTCAGGAGCAGTTTGGCCAGCCATTGTCAGCGTGGGATACATTTTTTTTTGTGTGTGTGTGAGAACAAGGATTCTTCTATAGAATAAGGGAAAATCTGTCTTCTACATTGTAGCTGGGAGCCTGGATTTTTATTAGGTTTTCCACTTTTGAAAGTTTTAAAAAATAACCTTCCAAGCTTCTGACTAAATCTCTGGTTATTTTAATGGCTAAAAATACGACTGGAAGTCAGACGTGCTGGACTGCTCTGACTGGTAAATTCTGGATTTTTTCAATCATACTTTGAATTTTCTGTCTTCATAAAATTGTCAGCTGCCTTTAGGTGTACATTTGGAGAAGCTGAGTTGAAATTAAGCTGTTGTTGAAGGCAGAAAGCATGTTCTCTTTATTTTAATGGTTTTACTTTTAAAAATATAACTTATAATAGGCTTTAAATTCTTCCTCCTTCCATAAATATATGCTTGATAGGGTGATGGAGATGGGCTGCTACTCGCAAATAGAGCTGGGCACACTTTGTCTGGACCAGTGTCACAGCTGGTCTCTGGGGAAAGCAAGCTACCATTTCCTTACAAGCCAATTGTCTGTTTTCAAGGCAGGCTGTGTAACAGCAGTCACCAAGATGTGTACGACTGACCGTAATTTGGAACATGCTGTATGTGTTATACTGTAATTAAGAGCTTGCTTTCCAGTTTTAAGCATATTTAAATTTTTAATTGCTCTTTTTTTCCTAAGAAAGCAGGGAGAATGGGTTCTCTCCTCTGCAACTGTCCTCTTCCTCCCAGATGGGTCATCAGCAGGGTCTGAACTTTGAATTTTCACATCCCTGTTCTATATTTGACTGCTTGATAGAGAAACAAGTTGTCCTTTACAGCTGCCTTACCCCACAGGGGACCGTTAACCTCCATTTGGCAGGAGAGCTGCACAGCCGGGACCACTCCGTTCCCTTCCTGGTGCTGGGGGAATGGAAGGAGGACATGGGAGAGGGGAACAAGGAGGACCAGAAACGTGCTGGAGTATTACACCAGGGGCCAGGGAACTGGGTGTATGGCCCGGGCGAGGAGGAGGAGAAAGGCCTGGTGGGTTAGTGCGGTCAAGTCAGTAGGTTTTGGCAAGTGGGAATGTGGGGCTGGAGTCTTTTCCCCATCTTTGCTCAGCCTCGTAGCTACCTTACGCAGGTAAGGGCTGTCCCCTCCATCTGCTCTCCTGTTTGTGCAAAGAGGACCCGTGCCTTGTCCCACCCTCGAATTATTGCACCTTGTGTGCTAAAACCAGGCAATTCCCTCTGCAAAACACCCGTATGGTGACAGGGGAAGGCAGGTTCAAATGGAAACACCTCTAGCAGGGTGCCGGTGTCTAACTTGGGAGCATTTCAGGAGCACGTGGCCTTGCTCATATGTTCCACCTTGGCACTGCTGATTCATAAATGAGCTTATTTCCACTGAACGCCTGGAGTTGTTGCTGATTTGGGTTGAATTTAGCAGTCATTTGAGTTGTGACCATGTGCAAATAAATCCTAAAGGTTTGGAATATTTAATAGCTGGCTATCATGGCTGTTTTCAGCAATAGCCATCTCGGAGCAGGTTTTATTATTACAGTGGTGAAATCCCTCGGTTTTCTGTTTAAATTAGCACTTTATGCTCCCGTAACTGCTCATGGAGGCTTGCCAGAGGTAGAAGTTGCTGAAACGTGGATACCCGCTTTGCTATTGTGGACAAAGCTGGTAAGAAGAGTGTGGTTTACGCTTGTTATATTAGGATTGAGAACTGATTTTTTTCTTTTCTGGTGCTTTTGCACTAAAGCGTTCTAGATACCTGATGGTTGCAGAGGAAGTTGCCATTTTGCAGATGTCTCTTCTTTGCAAATTGGCTGTATACTGATCAGAAATCTGAAATACGCATTTGACATAAAGCAGTATCGGACTTTTTCCAGCTTTTAAAATCTAAATTATGCTGGTGCAGGCTTTTAAATTAGATTATCGTTTGGTAGGATTTTAGCACTGAGAATTGATAGAAAATGTGTTTTCTGCAGCAGGGATTTTGCATCGCTATTTATATACTCTCTGTTCTGGATATACCAATGGCTAGTTTCCATCAAAATGTGGTTATTTAAGCTTAAAGAACTGAAATGCTGTCTTGAAACATCATTCAAGCCTGTACAGTAATACAAAGAACTACACTGACCTCTGTATCTTTAAAAAGAAACCCCCATAAACATGCAAAGCCAAGCATTTTAAATGGGTTCCTCTAAGGCTTTTTTTTTTTTTTTTTTAAATAATAAGTGAGTGCAGTCAAAACCTCTGCGGAAAGAAATGCAAACTAATAAATGGATTTGTTTGAAGACCAGATGTGTTTCATGTGGATTCTTCAGTGGCTTCTGTGGTATTTTGGTACTTGGAATAATGATTTTGGAGGCAGTTATGGGAGCAGAAGGACAAAATAGGAGAGCGACGGTTGAAAACGAAGCTTGGTGCTGCTCCGTCCTCATGGCATCTGGGAGGGGAGCAGGCTCCTGGGGCAATACCGCAGCTGCTGGAGGGAATCCCCCCTTGTCCTGTGTTTTGGCTTTGCAAGTGAAACATCTGCCGGAGGGGAAACTTGTTCCTGCTCCTCCTCTAGAAAGTTTATTTGCATTATTTGTGGATATTTTGTTGCTCTTTCAGGTCTGGCAATATTGATCACAGTTTTCAGGTGAAAAAGCAAACTGAGGCTCCAAGTGAGGTTCTAGGACGAGTCCCTTGAGCATGATGTTTTTATGCATCGCTGTGACCTTTTTAATGCAACAAAAGTGCTTTTGGGGAGTTGGGCAGGACCTTCCTGTGATTGCCAAGCTTAATGTCTCCTGGCTTTAAATCCATCTGACCTTATTACTTTGGTGCTGAGGGCTCAGCTGCTATCAAAGTAGGCTCTGATGGCTGTTACCCTGTCACTGGTGTTGTCAAAGTCCATCTTCCCCCCTCTTTCGGCAATACAACGATCAGCTCTGCTCAGTTTTGGGCCAGAATCACTCTAAAGAAACATGCTGTGCTACGAGAAGCTGGCACCTGAACAGGCAGATCCCAGGTATCAATCTTTATATTTCAAAGTGCCAGCACTTAGGCAGCATCCCAGTAATAACCAGCTGCCTATAGCAAGATGCATTAAGCTTGTCACCATGAGCAGAACAGGCAATGGATATATTTAAATTTGGCAGAAAAAAAAAAAAATAGCTCTGAGTTGTATCTGTATCCATATATAAAAACCTTGAAGCCTGTTTAGCCTTCGTGGGAGCATTTCGCAGTATCACTGGCTCATGGTGGGTTTGAGTGCTCTCCATCCTTATTTCGATGCTTTTATCTGTGGATCCATCTCTGTTCTGTGCCGCAAAACAGGGAGCATTTTGGGACCTAGTATCCCAAAGTTTATGGCAGCTGTACAAATGAACCTTTTACTTCTGCGGTAATTATGGTTTTGTATAAAACCACACTGAAGTGTGATTTTTGGGCTTTCTTATGTAGGAATTGCTTATATAAAAGTTCGCTGAGGCCACGTTGTTCACGACGCTCCAGACACTGTAGGCATTTTCCCTGCCTGCTGCAATGGTGTGCACGTCTCTTAAGGTCCAGCTCTTTTTTGTTTAAAGGTTAAATAGCTTGGCTGCAATAATTGATTTAGCAGCTTAACTTCAATTTCACAGCCTTACACAGGTATTATAGGGCCACAGTCTGATTTACATGGGGGGGGGTATGCATGTATATTTATACTATTGCATATATTTTTCTAACTTGTGTTTACTCTGATAATGCTTAGTATTTATTTTCCAAGGTACTTAAGTTTGCTGTTTGGGTTTCAAACTTGAGCTCTTTTTCTTGGCAGTGAAAACCTGTTTTATGGGGCTGCCTTGATGGAGAAAGGGACTCACAGGTCAGGTCATCAGGTCACAGTCGATGGGGGAAGCAACTGAGCACATGTTTTGAATGCTTTCAGCTGTCTGTTGGGATTAAAAAATGCTCAATCCTTTTCTTAATGTCAGGATTGATCTAAAAATATGTGTAAAGCTTATTTGGCAAGCTGTCTGACTGTTACAGTGAACGACACGTGGTAGAGTACTTAAAAATTGCAGTTTCTCAAGATAAGTGGTGCAAAGAAGCAGCTCTGAGTAACCCCGCTTTGGCTTATGTCCCGTCCGCAGGTGTTTCACCAAAACCAATGGCACTTTCGGCAGCAACGCGCTACCTGTCGTGCCCATCGTAGCACCTTATCAGCAGGATGGTTTGGAGATGAAACCTCTGAATCACCACGTCATGGTGGCCATGTGCTTGGCCTCCGCTGTCCCGGAGTGCAGCGCCCAGCTGGAGGAGGACGGCAAGGAGAAAGAGCAGCCCTCAGCCCAGCATCCCTGCTGTCAAGAAAGCATGAACCGGCTTTCCGTGGATTACGTGGATGGTAAGGCATTCCGGAGAGGATAGTACCCGGCTTTGAAGCTGGGAATATTCTGTAGGACAGCTGTAGGGTGCTTAATTTATTGCAGAGAAGCTAGTAATTAAGCCTACAAAAGACCTGGCTTTTTGAGAAAGATTAAGCATTCCGCCTTTCCCATTGTGGAAAACAGGAGCAGCGATGCTCAGGTGCCTGTGGCTGTTGCGCCCTTCGTGATTGATGCCTCTAAATGGAGCTCATCGAGCAGGCGCGCTCCAGATAACGAGGCTGTGACTGATTTATGCTGCCTCGCAGCTGCTTGCACCTACAGCATACCCGTGGTCTCCCGAAACCACTGAAATGCTACCTAATGGAGTTTTCCTTAATGAGCAGGCATCCGTGACGGCCTAGAGCCATCCCGTAGGCGTGAACAGGCGCAGAAGTGTAGGTGGGAGTTGGGCTGACCTAATTGGCGTGACCTATTTGATATCAGTCCCGTCGGCGTTCTCGGATAGAGCCAATGCTCTGAGCTGTTCCCTAATGTTTTGTGCTTGGTGTGGTGGGAACGAGCCTGAGCTCCGAGAGCATCACCCACTCTTACTAATCTGATGTTTTTGGGCTTGTGGGTCCGTTGAGCTGAAAGAAGAGGTGATCTACTTAAAAACAAAACCAAGAAAACCCAACACCAACTAACCAGCCCACCCTGCTCTTGCTTTGCAGGTGACAACTGCGTGCGCTCAGAAACATCGAACCATGTTTTGAGCTGGAGTCCCCTTATTCTGCAGCCTGTTTCGAAGGACTGTAAGGAAAAACCAGGATGGAGTTCATCCAGCGTCACCTTAAACGGTTCTGGGGACCTTCGGCAGCTCCAGCTGCAGGAAACCTGAGGAAGTGACTGTTGTCCCTACTTAACGCCAGTAACTGCACAGCAGAGTCGCTGAAAAGGAGTGATGGAGGGATGTTAATTATAACAGAGAGAGTCACTATTTATTTTTTTGTAGTAGTGTCATATGAATGTATCTTGTTTTTAAAAATGGTTGCCTTTTTATATTATTTATGCCTTGAAATTCCCCCCCATCCCTTCCCCCCCACCCCCCTGCGAAACTAGCCTGGTTACATGTATAAAAAAGAATTGTAATAATATAAAGAACAACGATGGGAAATGCAGAGTGTGTTTTCCATGGCATATTAGCAGCGTGAGCGAGAAGCACTTCAGAGGAGTCTGATACAGGGATTTAGCGAAGCGGGTCTGATGCTTATGACCGATGGCTGCCGCCTCCCCGGCAGCTCGGCATTGCGGTACTTGAACCCTCCCATCCTCTCTTGGTTTCTGTGGGAAGGACCCGGTGGGTAAATACAAAAATAAATAAGAAAAACAAACCTCGGCTGAGTCCGTACAGCGCGGCTTGAGGCGCAGAGCTCAGTCTGGCAACTGTTTGTGTCTTTAGGTGTTCGATAACCCTTATGTTTGCAGAAGCGTGGATGAAGACCCAGCCTGTCTCGCCTTCCCGCTTGCAGAAGACAAAATCTAGTTCAGCTGCACTTTTAACTCCCTGGTTTGAGGGAACGCTAACGGCTTGAATAGCCTCTGAAATTAAACACGTCATGTTGAAGCAGCTCCCACCAGCCCTGCGCGCGACTATAAGAAACCTGCCAGCCCCTCGGAAACAGCATGATGTAGGTGTTGCAACATTAACTGCAGGGTTTGGGGGTGGGTTTTTTTCTTTTTTTTTTTTTTCCTTTCCAAATTTAATCAGAGTAAATAAAACAAACCGGTGCTTGTAAAGCACTACCTCCCCCCAAAAAATTCAAGAGCGCATAACCCCAGAAATGAGGCGCATAAATTACAGTTACGGCCGCCCTGAGGCGACACATGTGCAGCCGCCTTTTCAGGGAGCGAGTATTTTTCTAGCCAGCTCAGGCCGCGGGGCTGGGAAGGGAGGAAGCGATGCCGGCCTGGCTGGAACTGCTGCAAACCCCTCGGGGAGCAAAGGCACTACAGGTGCAGCAAGCCACTTTGTGAGCGGTGGGGTTTTGGGGAGCGATTTCTGTTTGAGGAAGAAGCTCTTTCAATCTGCTTTGGTAGCAGCATCTCTCTGTGGGCTGTTTTAAGTGTTGTGGTGGGTTGGTTTTTTTCCTTTTATTGTATTATTTATAAATATATTGTGTTTGGTTTTGGTTTTTTTGGGTTTTTTTTGTTGTTGTTGTTTGTTTTTTGTTTTTTGTTTTTTTAGGGTTGTGTGTCCTCCCAGACAGAGCTGCCTAATTCTGAAACTCCCTGCAAACCCTCTGCTGGCACCCTGGACCTAACACTGTGAAACCTGTGGGCTTCGACTGCCACCTACCCCAGAGCCGCTGCAAAGCCCCGCTCCTCCTTCATTTATCTCCTCTCCTAAAATCAGCCTTCTCTGCCTGCTCCTTGCAGCGTGGCTTTACCCTCGCTGGATTTTTCTTCCTTCGCCAGACCTGCTGCATGGCTTTCCCTGGTTTCTGATGGAGATTGGCAGGCGAGTGGTTGTGTTTTACCTCTGGCTGCTTGGTTTTCCCCAAATGCTGAGATTCAACCGCATTTTTAAACGACCTTGCTTAAATCAGACCCTGCACTTGCCCACCTTTGTCATGGTTGTGTCATATAAAGACACTATATTTTCCCAAGAAGCTGTAATGTTCCTTTGAAAATTTAATGTATTTTGAAACGATGCTGGTTTTGCAGAGAGTTGGGGCAGGGTTGTTACTTTTGGGAGTGGTTTGATAGAGAGTGTGATGCTGCTTTAATGGCAGGAAGAGGGATTGATACTTCACGAGCACTGAAGTGAGGTTGGTTCTTATCACTCATCAACAGGTTATTAACCAAATACAGGAGAAAATGGCCAGAGACGCTCTCGTTTATCACGCGCACAAGAAGACGAGGGCCAGGGAAAGCCAGGGAACGTTTGACCCTTTCCTTGGCCCCCGCCTCCCTCAGTGCTTGCACCAACATGGGGAAAAACCATCACTAATCACTATTTTTAACATCCTGCGGTTTGGCCTGAAAATGGGGACTTTGGGGTGAAGACAAGGACTCCTTCCCCACCCATCACAGCTTTGTCCTTTCTTCGCACCGCATAAAATTCAGCATGGTCCCAAAACAGCATCCACGACCGCAGCCGACGCAAGCCCTTGGGCTGAGAGCGGAGCTTTGGCCCTTGGGGTTTTTTTTCCCCATCAGTGAGAAAATATTTATTTTAGCCTAAAAGTTTATTTTAGCTCCAGAAGTAACTGAAGTCTCGAAGCTGAGCTGGAGGGGCTTTTGCCAGGTGCCAGCAGGCTCATCCTCATGCTTGGGTTGTGCTGCTTTTTATAGCCATGGGTAAAACCTGGTGTGAGCAGCTTTTTTGCGAAGCCTCCCACATTTCTTACTGCCTGGGCTATATCATGATTTCACTGGTCCTCTGTACATTTTTGGGGTTACAAAAGCCTTTTTAAATATTTTAAAGAAGCAAAACCCCTTTGCCACCAGCCCCAAATTTTTGTGCCAGGTCTGGATCGTGGATATTTTTCCAGCTACTGAGTTTTGACTTTGGCAGCACCGTAGGAGCCGAGGCTTGGGAGATGCGTCCACCCTTCCCGGCTTTATTAATGCGAAGGGACAAGCGGGATGCGGCCTGGGTGAGCGCCACGGTCCCGGGGTGTGAAACAAGGGGAGGAAATGGAAACAGAGGTTATGGTGTCGCCGTCACGGTGATGGTGACATTAACCGGCGGGTCGTCGGTGGTGTCCGGCGGTGCTGGGAGTGGCTCTGCAAGGGGTGGGAGAGCCCCTGGTGACACCGGGTGGGTGCTGGGTCACTGGGGTGGGTGGCTCAGCCCTCGTCTCGCCTCACGGGTGCTGTTACCTGCTGCTGCGCCGGGGGCAGCCGGGTTTTCTGGTGCCGGTGCTGCTCCGTCCTCCCTGCTTGCGTCTGTTTCGGCATCCTCTGGCATGCTGATGGGCTCCTGGGCAGCAGGACCGGCCCTGGGGGGGAGGGCAGGTGGGGGTCTCACCCGCGCTGGGGTGTGGGAGCAACGGGCCAAGGGCGTTTGGGCACTCACGTGCGGAAGAGCAGGTCGTGCAGCCCTGGGGCCAGACAGACGGATGTGAGGTGTGGGCACCTGGGCTCTGGCTGTGGCCCCCACCGAGCCCCCCTGACCCCGGCACTCACGTGGGAGGGCGTCCCGGTGGCGGGCGACGCAGCGTATGGCTAGGATCGATGCCACGGTGGCCACCAGCATCCCTACCACTGCTGCCCCCATCACTGCTGGGTAGGCCTCGAAGGGAGGCTCGGCTGGAAGAGAGGGGCTGTTGTCAGTCTGTGCCCCCTGCACCACCCCCCCAGGGGTAATTAGGGTAACGAGGCACCCCTGTGTGAGCTGTGCAGAGGGAGAGGAGGGAGCGTGGCAGGCAGCAGGCACCCCCAGCCAGGGCCTGGCAGAGCCTGGGAAGGCAGAGGGAGATGGGAGCCTGTGCCTGTTCACTCTGGAACCTACTGATGGCAGCTTACACTCGGCTCCGCAGTTCCATCACGATGCAAACGTTGCCCTTCGCTCAACCCCTGCTCTGCCTATACGGAGCAGCATCCCCTGCCCACTTCACCTGGCGTCTGCACCTCGGAGGGGTGCCCGGCTGTCCGGTGGTTGACGGCCAGGACGCGGAAGGCGTAGACCACAGCTGGGTCCAGCCCCCCCAGGCGCCGGTCGCGGGAGTGGGGCTCGATGTCGCCAGCGGCGGTTTCCCAGGGGCCAGGCACACGGCGGGGGGGTTTCTTAGCTTGGCGCCGTTGCACCACGAAGCCGGTGAGGTTGCCGGTGCCCTGCGTCCGCCACTCCAGCCGCACCTCGGTGCGCGCCCGCGTGTACCGCAGCTTGCTGATGGTGACGTTGGGGGGGGCCGGGTACCCTGCGGCGAGACGGCGCCCAGCAGGAGGGGGTTGACCCCCACGCACCCCAAAAAGCCCACCCCAGGGACCCCCCCCCCCCCTCAGGACTCACGGTCCACGCGGAGGCGGACGGGGAGGCTGGCGCTGCCCACGGCATTGGCTGCGGCACAGCGGTAGATCCCGCCGTCTCCCGGCCACTCGGCATCCCGGACAGTGAGGTTGACCCATGCGTCTCCCCGCTCTAACCAATACTTGGCCAACCCTGGCGTCACCTCCCGCTCCTTGGCATCGTACCAAGCGATGGCGGCACCCAGCTCGGCGGCGCCGCCGCGGTGCCGGCACGCCAACCGCGCCTCTCTGCCCTCCAGCACCGCCACCTCGCTCCTCTCTGCCTCCAGTTTGGGGACCTCTGGACGGCAAAAAGCAGGGGGGGGGTGGGGGGAGACGGAGCTGGTGAGGGACGTGCAATGCCGCCGTGGCACGGGGAGGGCATGGGGGGACGGATCCGGCTTACCCAGCCGCAGGCGGCACTCGGCGCCGGCGGCCCGCAGTGGGTGGGCAGCTGCGCAGACGAACTCCCGGCCCCCCAAGCTGCCGTCGGCGCTCAGCACCAGGACGGTGGCGGAGGCGGCGGGGTCGCCCAACGCCCGGCCCCTGCCGTCGTGCCAGCGCAGGGTGACCGCCGGCGTTCCCCCCTCCCACCGGGACCGCAGCATCACGTACTCGTCGCCCTTGGTGGCCGCTGCCACGCAGGAGGGGCCGCCGGCCGGGACCCCTGCAGGATGGAGAGGTGTCAGGGTGGGGTACCGTGGTGCTGTGCCGAAGCATGTGTCGTCGTCGTCTGTGTCCCGTCCCGTCCCACCCCTCCCCGAAAAGGAGACACCCCCCCTCCCCAGGGCAAGGGGGGGCTTTGCAGCCTGGCTGTGCCGTGGGGACCCCCGTTTCGGAGCAAACTGGGGTCGCTGGAGGTCCCAGCCAAGGCAGCATCACCTTGGGGTGTCCATCCCAGGGCTTGGTCGTGCCATGGGGGTCACCGCTTGGCTCTGCTGTGCGAAGGATGTGGGGGGTGGGGGGGGTGTGGTCAGGATTTTTTGGGGAGGGTGGAAGGGGATCCGTCTGCACTCACAGAGGGTGGTCCCGCAGGCAGCCCCCTGTGGCAGCGCCGGGTGGGAGGCCAGGCAGGAGAAGGAGCTGCCGTTCCTGGTGGCCGCCCCTGGCTGGATGCTGGCGGCCATGGAAAAACTGCTCCCCATCACCCCCTCTTCCTCCTCCTCCTCCTCCTCCTGGGGGCCCACCCAGCGCAGCCGTGCTGGGGGGAAGCCCCCCAGCCAGCGGCACCGCAGGGCCACATCCCGCAGGTCACTGGTGGCTAGGGCAGAGCAGCTGGGGCTCCCGGCTGGTGGATCTGCAGGAGACCATCAGCACTGGGGCAGGGTAGGAGGGGTTCCCCACCCCCCCATCCCATGCCCAAATTGCCCCTTGCACCCATGTCCTCACCGGGGAGCTGCGTTGGTCCATCTTGCCCTGGGGGGACCCACCAGGCCGCCCCCCCCCCGGCCCTGGGGGTTACTGACAGTAGACGGTGAGGACGATGGTGGCCTGGGTGCGGGTATGGAGGTGGGTGTTTTCGGCCAGGCAGGTGTAGGTGCCCGCCTGGGCGCGGGCGATGGCGGCGATGACGTAGGTCTGGCCAGTGTGGACCTGGGAACCGTTGTGGAGCCAGACGTAGCGGCTGGGGGGGTTGGAGGGAGCCAGGCAGCTCAGCACCACGTCCTCCCGCTCTCCCGCCGAGAAGCCCCCCTGCTCGGGGGAGAAAGGCTCCATGCTAATGGCTGGCTCGTCGGGGCCATCTGCGGTGGCACGGAGACCCTTAGCCACCGGGACGTCCCCACAGAGGGGACGCAGCCCTCCCCGGGGCATCTTCCCACTGGTGGGAAACCAGGCTGTGAAGCCTCCTTAGAAAGGGTGCGCCACGGTGGTCGTGAACACACCACGGTGGCCACGGAGGCACCTTGGTGGCCGTGGATGTGCCATGGTAGCAAGGTGCGTGGTGGCCTTGGACACGGCACGGTGGCTGTAGAGGTGCCGTGGTGCATGGTGGCCATAGACACACCGTGGTGGCGTGGCACATGGTGGCCACGGACATGGTATGGTGGTTGCGCGCCTGTTGGCCCTGGCTGTGCCGTGATGGCCACAGAGGCCTCACGGTGGCCATGGACGTACCGTGGTAGCTATGGACGTACCATGGTGGCAGGGTGCTTGGTCGCCACGGTGGCATCTCCAGCCCTGAGGACGCTCCCACAGCTGGTGCCCAAGCCCCCCACCTTGGGGCAGCCCCCCCTCCCCGCCCTGGCAAGGTGGGGGCCGAGCCCCGGGGCACTCACAGACGATGTCCAGGTAGACGGGCTCGCTGGTGTGGTTGTTGACCTCGTTGTGCACGGCGCAGGCGTACCAGCCAGCGTGGCTGCGGTTGGCAGGCGTCAGGTGCAGCTCTGCCCCGGAGCCCCCCAGCCCCGCGAGGGATGCTGAAGGACCCCCCCGGGGCTCCCGGTGCTGCCAGGAGAAGCTCAGCGGCTCCGTTCCCTCCCGTACGGCGCACGTCAGGGCCACCGCCGCCCCCTCCGGCGCCACCGCCGCCGTCGGCCGCACGAAGGGCTTGGAAACGGGCACTGGGGGCACCCAGCTGTCAGCGGCCCCTGAAGCTGCCGGCCCTTTCCCCCCGTCCTGCCGGGAGCCCCCCGGATCCCTCCTGTCCCACTTGGGGGTGACCTTGCCAGCCCAGATGATTTATTGGCTAGCGAGGTGCTATAGCGGCTAGCGGGATGGCTAGCGAGAACATCTACAGGCTAGTGAGGGGAGGGTCCTGGCTGTGGGCATGGGGACCAGCTGGAGCAGCCACGTATGGGCTAATGAGACCAGTTACGGGCTGGTGGGATGCTGGGTTGGCCAGGGGGAGGAGATGGGGATGGCCAGTGGGCTGCTATATTGACTAGTGGGGTGCTTTGCTGGGTAGCGGGCCACTCTGTTGGCTAGTGGGGCTCTACATTGGCTAGTGGGACTCTACATTGGCTAGTGGGACTCTACGTTGGCTAGTGGCATGCTTCCTTGACTGGTGGGGCCCTTTGGTGGCTAGTGGGACTCTACGTTGGCTAGCGGCACGCTTCCTTGACTGGCGGGGCCCTTTGTTGGCCAGTGGGACACTACCTCGGGCTAGCGGAGCTCTACGCTGGCTAGCAGCACGCTTCGTTGACCGGTGGGGCCCTTCGTTGGCCAGTAGCGTGCTACATCGGCCAGTGGAAGACTCTTACTTGCCCAGCGGGCGAGGGGGCGCTTCACGGCAAGGCCGGCCGGCGGCTTACCCAGGACGCGCAGGAGGATGGCGGCGTAGCCGACGCGGAGCCGTCCCCGCTCCGGGAAGAGCCCCTGGCAGAGGAAGCGGCCCCGGGCGGCCGCCCGCAGCTCCCGCAGCTCCACCGCCTCCCGCCGCGGCCGCTCCGCCAGGTGCCCGTGCTCGGCCCGCAGCCGCAGCAGCAGCTCCTCCAGGGCGACGCACTCGCTCCGCAGC
>JAVJGG010000082.1:4268893-4281874 GCA_035590195.1 Aviceda cuculoides
GGCGGCGGTGCGGGCCGAAGAGCTGGCGGAACGGCTGCGGGCGCGGAGGAGGGAGGAGGAGGAGGAGAAGAAGAAGCGAGAGGTGAGGGGTGATGGCCGCCGCCCGGCCGGGGCCCTGAGGAGCGGGACTACAACTCCCAGCGTGCACCGCGCCGCCGGGGCGCACAGGCTGAGCGGGGCCGGGTCCCCCGTCCTGGTTCTCTCCATCCCCGGGTCCCTCGCCCCCGCCCGGCCGCGAGTGGAATGGGCAGCCAGGGACGGGCCGGCGTTACCTTCGTGCCCGCGAGGGTTTCCTCGCCCCTTCCCCGGGCAGCGGGGGAGGATGTGGAGCGGGATTTGTTGGGTGGTGGTCCCTTGCATGCGGCTAAGCGAGATCCCACCGAGCTGGTTGATGGAGTGGGATTGCCGGGACGGAGTCCGGCTTTCGTCCCTGTAGCGACTGCGTGGGTGACGGTCCTCCTCAGCAACGCCGCTGGCTGGCAGGCGAGCGAGTTGCAGAAGGTCACGCAGGAGCTTTGCATGGAAGCCGAGGGCCGTTCAAGCCTCTGCCGATGGCATTTTGTTCTCTTCTCAGACCCCCACAGACCTGGCACAGAGACGGGTCCGGGAGCTTGCCATGTTGAGCAAGCAGCTGCAGCAGGTTCACCCCAACGTCCTAGCCAAAGTGCTCAAGCAGGGAACCGTGTACCAAAACGAGGAGATTGTGGTGATCAACAAACCCTACGGCCTTCCCGTGCACGGTGAGGAAAGGCCGGCCGTGCCACATCCATGCCTGTGTGGTAGAGGGGGAAATGGAAATGGCTCCATGAGGCTGATTGGGGATCCTCTGTCTCTGTCCTCCCTGTGCTGAAGTTTTCCTTCCCAGGGAGGGATGCGGGGAGTTTGTCACCTTTAGATCACAGCCTTCACCTCACATTTTGGGGGTAATTTTAAGGTACACAGGGAGGTGAACGTCTCCCCTGACTGCCTTGCCTGTGGGTTGTGCAGGTGGCCCTGGGATCAAGAATTGCATCGCTGACGTGCTGCCAATTTTGGCCAAGATGTTGCAGAACATGAAAGCCGAACCCCTCCACCTCTGCCACCGGCTGGACAAAGAGACCACGGGCGTGATGGTGCTGGCGCGGAGCAAGGAGGCAGCGGAGAGGATCCGGCTTCTCTTCAAAACTCGTCAGGTGGAGAAGATCTACTGGTAGGAAAGGTTTGGGTGGAGAAGCAGCTTTGAAGGGCCTGTAGGGTTTGAAGAAGGGGTGAAGGGACAGTCACTGGGGTGTGGGGACGTGGGGCTTTGTGGAAGCAGTGGGTCTTTGCTTCTCGTCGCTCAAGCGTCTTTTTACAGGGCTGGGTCGTGGGGAGAGGGGCTGAGGGGAGGCTTCCCTTCCTGATGGAGCGACACCCCGGAGACCTCTGGTTTCCCTCCCCAGGGCAATTAGCGTGGGGAACCCAGACCCTGCCGAGGGTATCGTGGAGATCCCCATCGTGGAGAAGGAGGTGCAGAGCCACCAGTCGCACTACAAGGTGAACTGCACATCCTCTAGGCCGCCGTTCTGGCCTTGTGCTCCCTCTCCCTGGCACCCCCTTCTTGCCTTTCCGCGGGCTCACCCTCTTGCTGTTGTTCAGATGACGCTGGCCCCAAACTATCGCCTGTCTCCAGAGGATGGAAAGGTGGTGAAAATCCGCAAAAACCGCAACGCTGAAAGCGCTGTGACGCGGTACCGCCTTCTGGCAAGCTCTTCCGCCTGCTCTCTGCTGGAGCTCCAGCCCATCACAGGTGAGGCCTGGCTGGAGTTGTGTTGGCTGCCGGATCTGCTTCTTGTGCGGCTCCGCAGCCAAGAGCAGCGCTGGAAGCGGGAACTTGTCTTTAGACATGACTGAAATCCTTTCTGGGCCAAGGCTCTGGGAACGACCCACTCCGGGGCGATGGTTTGCTGCTGGGCCGCTCTCTGGCTGCTGGTGATTTGGGCACGGGATTATCCAGCACTGAGGGCGGCAGGTGGGAGCCAAGGCCTGGCGCGGCTGGTTGTCACGTTTCTCCTCTTTCACTTCTCTCCTCAGGGGTGAAGCACCAGATCCGGGTTCACCTGGCCTATGGCTTGGGGTGCCCCATCCTGGGGGATCACAAATATTCGCACTGGAGCAAGCTGGCACCCCAGGTAAGGCAGGTCCTGCATTGGGCGGGGGGGCAGCCAGAGCTGGATCCAGGGCTGGGCAGCCCCTTTGTGTCCCTGTGGGCCGGGGTTTTTAATTCCCAGATGAAGATATGGGGTTGTTTTCCACAAGACAAAACCCCGTTTTCTGTCCTCCCCACAGAAGCTTCCTGAGATCACCTTGAAGAGGCTGAAGCTGGAGCAGAGCAAGGCTCGGCACCTCCCCCTCCACCTCCACGCCCACCGTCTCTCCCTGCCCCTGGGCGAGCGGTTAGACCTGGTCTGCAAGCCACCCCTCTTCTTTGAAAAGACTCTGAAGAAGCTGAGGCTGGATGTAGCTAATGACTAACAGGGCAGGACAGGAGCGGTACCGTCTTATCTCCACATCTCCAGCACGTGGTAGCGCTGGGTCCGGCCGCTCTGCAGTGGTGTCTGCCTCAGAGCCAGCGGTGTGATGAAGTCTATGGTCTCTGCTGCTCACCAGACCTCCTGTGTTGATACTGGTGTTGCTGGCTTCACACCAGGTACCCGTGTGGGCTTCTCACCCTGATTTGGTGTAGAAACGTGTCTGGGCATGCTGAAGAGCCTCTTGTCGGGACAAAGGAGGGTGGGTAGAAGCTGGACTTTGCCCAAGCCATGTTTCGAACTTGTCTCTGAGCAATAAAAGATGCAGTTCCTGCCGAGGTGAAGGGCTACCCGTCTCTCTCTGCTCAGGCCAGGTGGATCTCGGTCCCTAGGTGGGTTTGATCGTACCTGGGTGCAGTCCCTCCTGGTTTGAGGGCCATTGCTCTTCCCTCCAGAGCTGTTTAGCAATCTCTCCCTCCTATCCTGGCACTCTGTGCTCAAATTTGGAGACGCTCTCCATTCAAAAAATCCATCGAAAGTGCCATTTGGCAGCGGCTGTAGGGGTTTTTTGCTGTGCCGAGAGACTGCGCGGGGAGTTCCTCCGCTGGCTTGGCCAAGTAGCTCTGGGACTCCCTCTACTCTGTGCTGCCAGCAGTGTCGGCGCAGGTTTCTGGGCACTGACTATGCTGCCAGGGGAAACTTTTCTATCCCACTGCCCCTTCCAATTTCCCCATCACTTATTTCTAGATCCTGTTATTGGGATCCCTCTCCTTTGGGAGCTTGCCTTGGAGCCACACTCATTCCCCTGTGCCTCGAAAGAGAGGCGAGTGGAGAGATTGAAAAGCTGGGGAACTACAGCTGATGTTCTGCCTCAAAATGGCAGCCACCAGTGTTTGGTGTCTTGGCCTGTCCCCAAAAGCCTGGGGCTGGGCAGCAAGACTTTCTCCAGCCCCTCCGGCTGGTTTGGGTGCTGGAAAGGGCTCCTTGTACCCCACGGGGCCGCCGTGTACCTGGCTGGCGCTTCTTGGTAGGGTGATGCCCTGTTGCCTGCCTCCAGCTCCTCAGGCAGAGTAAAAATAGCAATGGGCCCTCGAATATGCCACCAGAAATACATCTGCTTATGAGAGAGGGGCATAAAACCACGAGGAGACAGGGAGCAGTGTGGCTGGGGAAGAATGCTGCAGCCGCTATTTTTTTTTTCCTATTTTGGGACGTGCTATTTGCAAAAAGGCTTCCCTCTGTAATTACCGGTTGATTTAACGCGCCATCTAAGCTGTTATTTACAGCCGCCTGGTACAAAGCGCTTGGCAAGTGATGCCTTCAGCCCTACAAAGTTGCTCCCCAAGCTGGTCACGCCTCAGACGACACCAGAGCCCCCGGGCAGCAGCAGCAGTTGCCGTCGTCTCCTCTTCCTCGATAGAAAAATGTCCCTCTCGCACACGGCCGCCGAGTACATGCTCTCCGATGCTCTCCTCCCGGATCCTGGTGGTTCCCGAGCCAAGGGCCTGCGGTTGGAGCTGCCGAGTGACCGCTTGCTGAAGTTTGTCACTGTGGGGCTGCCCCTCTTCCTCGTCTCACTGGCTTTCGCCCGGGAGTTCTCCACCGGTGAGTCGTGGCTTTTGCAACAGGGATTTTTGGGTCGTGGGCAATTGCCAGCAGCAGTTTGGCTGTTGCTGCAAAAACATCGTGTTCGCGCCGGTGCGATCACAGTCCGAGGTGGGGCAGCCTGGAAATCCTCTTTTGGGAACCGTTCTGCCTCGGGGATGTTTATTGATTGTTTTTAATGGATTATTGGTCACTGGGAAAGCCCGGGAACAGCCGTGCTAAACCGCAGGAGCGGCGGGGTGAATCAATGCCCTGCCTCAGCTGCTCGCCTCTGGCACCTTTGGGTGCTGCAGGCTTGTTTCCGAGGAGGAGGAGGAGGGCGCTGGCAGGGTGGCTCAGGGGATACATCCCGCCGGGGTTTGCGAGGGCAGGACAGAGGGTTGCACTGATGCTGCGTCGTGACCTCAGGCTAAATCTGGCTTTGGCCAATGTCCCGCTGCTGCCCTTGGGGATTTGGTTTGACTCCGGTTTCTGGCCAGTGTCTAATTCCCCCCAGCGTGTACCCACAGCCGCACTCAAAGGGTTTGTGTTCGGGAAGCGATGGAAAAAGTCCTTGCTGGAAAACACAGCGGTGGGGAAGGGACAGCTACAAAATGACTGTGAAAAAGGCTTTTTTAATTCAAAGTGATGCCTTAGATGTAATCACCCTCCTGTAACGCATCAGCACCTGGCTGCGGAGCGCTCGCCTGTGCTTGCTGGACCTTCGTGGCTGAGGTTCACCCTTCTCCTCCCTCTAGGCTCGCAGATCAGCTGCTTCTCTCCCACCAACTTCACAGGGAAGCAGTCTGCCTACGTCGACACAGCTTGCTGGGACTCCCTCGTCCACCATGGCTTTGACACCGAGGGACACACCATCACCAAGTCCCTCTGGGCTCTCAAGGTATGGGTCAAGCTCGCCACTGGGCACCCTCAGGTCCCACCTGGGTGCCCAGCAGAGGTGAAGCAACTCCACGCTGCTCAACGCCCGCTTGTCTCCTTTGCAGGTCTTCCCCTACTCACTGCTGGTGGTGGCGGTGCTCATGTACATGCCTTACCTGCTGTGGCGTTACGCGGCCGCCCCCGCCCTCCACTCCGACCTCCTCTTCATCATCGACGAGCTGGACAAATCCTACAACCGTTCCGTGCGCCTGGTGCAGCACATGAGGAAGGTCCAGCAGGCCAGTGCCGAGCCGGAGCAATTCTGGGAGGAATACGAGAGGTGAGGCCGTTGGGCAGCCTTGAGTGGTGGCCGTGTCCCTCCGAAGTCCCTCCACGTGGCATTGTGGCTGCGGCCGCGTTCGGGATGGACTTCGGTGAAGCGGCTCGGTTTGGGGGATGGCTCTAAGTCCCTGCTGTGTCCCCTCTGCCCCCAGGGCCCGCCAGGAGAGGTACTTCGAGTTCCCATTGCTGGAGCGCTACCTCACCTGCAAGCAGCATGCCCACTCCCTGGTGTTCATCTACATCCTGAGGAACCTGCTCCTGCTCTTGTTCTTGGCTGCTACCTGCCTCTACCTGGTCTTCCTCCACCTCAACATCTTCTTCCAGGATGAGTTCAGCTGCTCCATCAAAACGGGGCTGCTCCAGGCGGAGCCCCACATCCCCCCACTCATCCCCTGCAAGCTGGTCTTCTTCTCCGTCTTCCAGCTTATCAGCCTCTCCATCGGCGGCGTCTACGTGCTCCTCATACCCGTTGTCATCTACAACGCCCTGCAGCTCTGCCAGTGGGACAAGGGTCTGCTCGCTGTCTACGAGATGCTGCCCGCCTTCGACCTTCTCAGCCGCAAGATGCTCACCTGCCCCGTCAATGACCTCAACGTCATCCTCCTCTTCCTCCGGGCCAACATCTCAGAGCTGACCTCCTTCAGCCGCCTCAACGCCGTGAGTGCCTTGAGGGAAGCCACAGCCAACAAGCAGGACATCGATACCGTCGTTGACTTCATGACGCTGCTGGCCGGGCTGGAGACCACCAAGCCCAAACACCATGCTTGTGCCCCTGAGACCGACAGCAGCGTGCCCCTCTCCAACGGCGGGGTCCCAGGTAGCCTTCTTTGCTCTCCTCTCAGCTCCTGCACCGCCAGATCCCACCCTGGGGGTGAGGCCGAATCCCTCCACCGTAGCCCTAAACCCTTTGCCAAGACCCTAAGGGTTTGGGGGGGCTGCTCGGGGGGGGGGCCGCCAGCTCTGTTTACAGCTGGGACGTGATGCTACTGCGAGCCCACGTGTGGGTGGGAGTTGCTATAGGAACAGAAAGTGGAGAGCTTGGCGCTTAAATCCAAGCTCTGGGCAAAGTGGGGGGCCGGGGTGGGGGGGTCACCGTTTTTGGCAGAGAGAGCAGCCTAGCGTGCTGGGAGTGGGGTTGGGAGCTTTAAGTCCAGGGCGGGGGGGGGGCTGATGCCATGGCTGCCCCTTTCTCCTGTTGGCACGGCACTGGTGGGCACAGCGGGGCTGCGTGGGGAGACGGAGATGGGTCTCCGAGGTAGAGCCGCATCCCCACCCCAGGCACCACTGCTCCTTCTCCTGCGTGCTTTGGGTTTTGGGGAGCCAGGGGTGCCTCTTTGCGGTCTCACGGGGATCCCCGGCCCCCACGGCAGTGGTTTCTAGGCTCTGCAAGACAGTTCGTCCCTGGCAGGGTGGGAGCGCAGAGGCCTGGGCTCCTTTCCCGGCCCTGAATACTCTGTCTGAGGGCTGCGGTTTCAAACCAAACCAAACCCCAGATTGAGCTGTATTTAGCATCCTTGTTGGCATGGCAACCGTGGGGCTAGCGCAACTGGCTCTCTGGCTAGTTGTATGCTGGTGGAGAAAGCCCAAGATCCCAGTACGCGATCGCCTTGTTAATTAACTTCCTTGTCTTCCCTCCTTTGCCTAGAAACGAAGCCCGGAGTGGAAGTGATGGGAAAAGCCTCCCGGGACTCACTGGGCTCCACCTGACCCCAAGAGCAGGCAGCAGGCAGTGTGGCTGGGATCCTGGGATCCAGTTTGATCCAATTCCTTGTTGCAAGCATGGCTCGAGCACATTAAACTCTGGTTTTGGTAATAGCCCGGTGGGGTGACATCTGTAACGCGACAGTGGCAGCTGGGCTGAGCTCACTTGCATTTGGGGTTTCCCTTCTTACATAGGTTTTTCCAGCAAAAAAGGGTTAAACAATATTTTTTTTTTTGTGCAGAGGCTCTCTCAGATGTCTTATTCCGAGCTCTGGGTGCCACGGCGCACCTCTTCCACACCAATTTTCCTGCTGTTATGGCAGGAGGTGGGGAATGGAGGACTAAGGGATGCTCCTCTGAAGGAAAAAAAAAAGGCCCCAAGAATAAAAGGAGCTGTTTTATTCACTATTTATTAACACAGTGTGGTGGAGGACACTCCCTGCTGCTACAGAGTAACGCACCCTGTGCGGCTCCATATCCCAGCCCCAGGCTTAGCGTTGGGTTGTAGGGTTTTTTTTGGCAGAGCTCCCATGTCCCCTCTCTCCACCCCATAGACAGAGGCTGGTGCCTGGATCCTACGAGCACCCTGCCATGGGGGTCAGCAGTCCGTGCCCCGAGGTGTTGTGGGGTCCTGGGGAGGGGGGACCAGGACCAGCTCTGCAGGCAGGGAGGAGCAGCAGTGTAGGGGTTCAGCTCCCATCAGTGTGCCCTGCTGCTCATCTTAACATAATTTTTCATAAATTTCACTTTAATTTGGCTTTTCGATATATATATATTTTTTTTTTTCCCCCCTGCAGCCTTGACTTCAGGCCAAAGAGGAGCTGGAAAGTTGTTTAATTAGTAAGACAGTAATCGAGACAGCTGCCTCCCCGAACCGGAAAGGCACGGTGCCAGCAGCTCCGAGCCGCTCTGTGTGAGGTCTGAGCTCCCTCCGCCGTCCCCCTCCCCTAAATCCCCCAGGAGCCAGGGAGGAGAAGCAGCTCCCTCCCTCCGGCTGTTTCCAAGCGCCCTGGAGTTTCCCCTGTGGGAAGGGCATCCAGGAGGAAAGGGGGCGCGGGCAGCCCCTGCCTGTTGTAGAGGGCACAGGACTGGTACTCGCAGGGCCACTCGGCCCAGGAGTAGCGCAAGCCCAGCACCAGTGTCCCGCAGCCGGCCACGGCCAGCATCACCGTGCGGGACTCCACCGCCACCACCGGTGCCGGCAGCCACGCGCACGGGGACGGCTGGCTGGAGCAGCAGACCTGGGGAGGGGGAGAAACCTCTGTCAAGGTGGGCTTCCCCTCTTCCAGCCCTGGAGGAAAAGCTTTTTTCCCCCTGCTCACCTCGAATGCCTGCGTGTCCCTCCGACGGCAGACGAGCTCCTGGCTGTAGGTGACATTCAGCAGACCCCTGGTCACCTCCAGGATGGCGCGGGTGGGATAGGGCCCCTGGAAAACCAGGTCTTTCTCCCCGTACGCCACAGCCCTGGCACCCAGGTGCAGCCGGTGGGCCACGTTCTGCTTGTCCCGGGGGTGGATGCTGCCAAGGAAGAGGAGGGAGGCGGGGTGGGGGGTGGGGGGTGTTGGTATCCGATAGTTTCGTCGCTGCCCCTTCGCTCCCGCCGGCCGGGACTCACCTGCCGTAGGGAGAGCGCTCGTCGCACAGATCCATCGCCACGGCCATGAAGGTGCCGGGCATCCTGGCGTTGGGGACGACCCCCAGATCGGCTGTTTGGTGCCAGCGGAGCCGGGCGAAGCTGTCATCCGGGCTCTGCCGGCGATAGGTGGACAACTGCAAGGCAGAATGGGGCGGGGGGGGGATGCGGGGCAGGGAGCTGGGGAAGGAGCTCAGCCATCGCTCCCAAAACCGGCCGCTGTGGTCCCTGCCTGGGATTTGGCACCCTGGCTGGATCCGTGCACGGGTTTACAGCATCCTCTCCCTCCGGCCAGCTTGGAAGTGGCCTCCAGGGTGCGAAAGGATGGGTAAAACCTCCCCGAGCATCATGACGCTGTCCCCCCAGGAGGGTGGGGGTCCTGCCTCTCACCCCCACCTCACCTGCACAAAGCCGAATGGGAGGAGCGGCTCCGTCTGCCCGGCCGATCCGGCATGGAAAGCCTGGCGCCAGTCGGCGATGAGTGCGGGGAAGGTGCAGTTGTACTGGTCTGTGTGCAGGAAGGCGTTGGCCTCGCCTGGTCCCGAAAGGAACGGGTCAGTTAGAGCCCGGTGGGATAGCGGGGAGGGCTGCTCCACCCCAGCGGGGGAGTTGAAGGGGGGGGGTTTACCCTGGTACCAAGCGACACCCCGCAGCGTCATGTTGAGCAGTGGGTGGATCATGGCGTTCCAGAGCACGGAGGGCGTTTGCGGGCCGGAGAGATGCCGGTGCGGGGAGATGCTGGAAGACAAAGCTGGGCTTAAGGGAGTTGTGAAGCACAAGGCCAGTCCCGAAGCTGGGACTTCAGGAGCCAGCCTTGCATGGTTAAAGCAAGCGCCGTGCAAATGGGGAGTCCTGCGGTCCCCCTCTCCCTACCACCGCTGCCCCCTTTACCCACCGAGATGTGCCCTATGTTCTCGGCACGGGAGGGGATTTTACCCAGAGTGGGTAAAATGATGCCTGGAGGGGTCGGTGGGGCTCCGGGGATACTTTGGGAGAGGAGGTGGGATGGGAAGAGATGGAGGGTGACTCCCGAGAGCGGCGGGGGTGAGGATACCCCCTCCCCCAAAAGCAGCGTGGCACAGGGCAGGAGGTATTTCTACGTCTTCTCTCACCTCCCCATGTCCTCTGGGAGCCCACACGCCCGCAGAGCCCTTCGGGAGGACCAGGCCTCGATGGGGGTGCCCCCCCAGGCCGCCTCCACCAGCCCAACGGGGTACCGCAGAGCCTCGTAGAGGTAGCGCCCCAACAGCCAGCAGACGGCCGAGAAGTAGGTGAAATTCCCATGGCCCAGGTTTTCTGTTCAAGAAACAGCAGGCTGCAAAGGGAAAAAGGGGGAAAAAAAAGCCATTTCCAGGCTTTTTTTTGAAGGCATGTTGCACTCACCAGCCGTCGGGATGGACCACGGCAAGTCGATTTGCTGCAGGTCCTCCAGCTCCACGTCCGAGCGGGTGGGTGCTGCGGCGAAGATGCGGACGTAGGGGTAGTGAGCGGCGGCGACGAGCTCCTGGCTGGCGTTGGCGATCTAGGGAAGGGTTGGGAGCGCGCCAGGCGCTTCCCTGCCTGATCCCTGCCTGCGCTGGCAGGATTGGGCCATGCCGTGAGGGCTTACCTGCAGGACCGTCATTGCCATGTTGCTCTGCCCGCTGCAAAACCACACGTCCCCAAAGTAGATGTCCTGCAGCGTCACGTTCTCTGAGCCTTGCCCGGCCATCAGCGTGTAGGGACCGCCCTGATCCATAGGGTCCAGGACAGTTGTCCATGTCCCAGGAGGTCCTGGAAGAAGAGGACGGTGTTTGTCTTTCACGAACCCTACGAAGACCTCAAAACCTTCGCAAAGAGGTGGGATGAGTGGCCAGCAGCTGATGGGGATGGACAGGCAACGAGGGAAAGCTTCCCCACCACGGAGCCGGGCTGGGGAAATGGATTTTGGAAGCTCTCCACCATCAGCGGGTCTTTTCTCCTGCAGGAATTTAGGGGTTAAAGAGAAAATTTCAAAGACAAATGTGTGTCAGAGCAGAAGCTGCTGGGAGGAACTGGGATTACAGGAGCAGCTTGGTGTGTGTGACACCGAGATGTCTCCAGCTAATTTTAGAGGTGCCGAATCGAGGCGTAAAGATATTCTGCTGGAGCTTAGTGTGGATTTTCTGGCCCGGCTGGGGCCAGATCCTGCAGATCTCCCGATAACGACGGATCACTGCTCTCTCACAAGATGCCTCCGGGCGCTCCAGCCTGTGGAAGAGCCTTTTAGGCAGCAGTTTCACCCCCCTCCAAAAGTGATGAGCAGCCCCCCCCCGACTCACTAGGCAGGGAATGAGGCCACCAGCTGAGATTTGAGATGCCTCTGAGCCTTCCCAGCCTCAAGGAAGGCTCTGCCTGCAGAAGCGACATCCTTCAGGGCTTAGAGATCCCCAGCAGGATCCTCTGAGGGGGGGGATACATCAAGAAAAGAAGCCAGGAGTGCTCTGGAGATTTCCCCGGAGATGGGTTTGACAGGGAGAGGAGCTAAATCCCCCCCCCCACTCTCCCCTCCACAGCCTCATCATTCGGCTCAAGCCTACGCGGTGCCACCCACTCCAGCGGCAGCTCGGCTCCCGCTCGGCGCCTGTGGGATCCCGCTGTTGGGAAACCAAAGTGAGCAAAGGCCGGCCGGCACTGGTGGGGAGGGGGATCGCTGAATTCACACCCCCCCCCAGATCTCCCAGAGAAGGGGAAAGCACGGCTCTAGGGGTGCAGGAGCTGGAGATGTCACCGTCACCTCTGCAACCCCAGAGCAGCGGTGTGACAAACCCAAGGGTGATGGGGCTGTGGACGGCAGCCCCCACCCCACCAGCAGGTCCGATTTGGGCTCGGACGTGCTCCTCGGCCACCAAAACCACCAGCCCCAGTTGCCCACCGAGGGTCCAGGACCGACCTTTAACTTGCGCCACCTTCTTCATGACGATGAGGCCGCCGTCTCCGGAGAGAGTCACGGTCACCACAGCCCCCGGCTCCCCGTAGCCCCACACCACGGCCCCCGCTGGCTCCTTCTGCAACACCATGTGGTCGCCGTAGTAGGATGCGAAGCTGAGCATCGCTCCTAGAATCAACAGACAGCGCAAACATCATCTCCAAGAGGCAAAAAAGCAATGAGAAAAATCCCCTGCATGGCCTCTGACTCCCTCTTAAATACAGATTATTTGAGATCCTGCTTAATTTACAGCTTCCTTCAGTCCTGGTCAACCTTAAGGTGGTTAAAATCACCAAAGAGCTGAGGAAGCAGCACAATTTGAAGTCCCCAGAAGAGTCCAGCCCTACGAGGGAAGTCACCTCCCAAAGCACGGGAGCTTGTGTTACAGAGTTTGGATACAGATTTTGGTAAAAATTCTTCTAATAACAGTATGGAAGCATCTCTGCCAGCCCAGCCTTGGTAATAAATACGTTCCGACGTACTTTTCCTTTGCAAAAAAAGTTTGGCAAACGGTGGGATGTGAAACACTGGGCATGTGGCACCAGTAAAGGCGCCTTTCGGCAGGGAGGGAAGCAGAGGTCTTGGCACCCCCAAAAGCTCCATTTTTGGGGTGTGAAAATAAAACCACGCTTGAAAGGGGATCGGGGCAACGTTTGCATGGCATGGAGAGGCGGTTTGGGCGGTGATGTCCATTGTAGTCATCAAACTGGGGCTCACAGAGCTCCATCTCCTCTGCAGCTCGTCCCAGGCTGGGTTTAACGAAGGAAAGAAACCACGTCCTTGGCCCCTCTGAAATCAGCCGCATCACTGTTCCCATCGTCTCATACACCAAGGCTCCAAGAAGGACAAGTTACATAAAAAAAAGGAGTCGAAGGAGAAAAGCAAAAAAAAAAAAAAAACCCCAAAAAAACCCCAAGACGCCAGGGAAGAGACTGGAGGCTATAAAAAGCGGCTGGGAGGAGGGAAGGGAGGAGAGCCCACGAGACGCTGCCGCCAAGGAGCCGCATGCGACTCCCGCCTTACGTAAAGCATCGTCCCACGGCAGCGGCGTGCCAAGGGCACTGAGGAGGGGCTGGCTGCTGCCAAGGGCGTCAAAGAAGGGCTCTCGGAGCGCAAAAGGCATCGAAGCAGAGCTTGTAGGGGTGCGAGCGGCCCCAGGGCAGGGGCCGGGGGGGATGCCAAGGGCATCGGACCTGGGCTAAGGGGGATGCCCAAGGGCTGGGAGGGTGCCAAGGGCCCCGAAGTGGGGCTCAGGCTGGTGCCAAAAGGCATCGAATTGGGGCTGGGGGGGGGGGTACCGGGCCAGGGGGGGATGCCAAGGGCATCAGACCAAGGGCTGGGAGGGTGCCAAGGGCCCCGAAGCGAGGCTCAGGCTTGGTGCCAAAAGGCATCGAATTGGGGCTGGG
>JAVJGG010000082.1:4303360-4326690 GCA_035590195.1 Aviceda cuculoides
CGAACAAAAAAAAAAAAAGAAAAATAAAAAGGCCAGGAATTATTTTAATGTTAAAAAATAAAATAAAATAAAAGCAGATATGGCAACGCTACTAGTAAAGTGGAATACATCACAGAAACCAAAGTCTTTTTGCAGGCAACACTGTTTGGAAAGAGGAGAACACTTGATGGGTGAAAAAAGTGAAGTTCTAAATTATATACAATAGTATCTAAGGGTGGCTTTGAAAAACAGTCTCCTTTAATGTGATTCAACGTTTAACTTGCCGTTATCTATTGCTTATTTATTCAGATCCGTAATAACACTTAAGAGAGAGACGGATGTGTAAAAATGAGACACCGTGGAATAAAGAAAAACCAAAAAAACCACCCCAGCTTCTCGTATGAAAACGCCACGTGTACGTGCTTGTCCGATGTGGAATGTACCTACAGTCGTTTCACGGGCCGGGGGCTTCTCCTCGCCGCGCCGCTCCGGTAGGAAAACCGGCCGGTCCGTCCGGCAAGAGAGCCGGGACGCGCTCGCTTGCTGGGGATGAGCTCGTGGAAAGCGCCCCGCGAGCCTCTTATCACCCCAAAACTCGTTTCCAGGCAGAAAAGTCCGACTTGCCCGGCTGTGAACAGACAGGATCCGAAAGCGTCTGGTAGCGAGATGGAAAAAAGGGGCGGAAAGCCCTAATCCTTATGAAGGACGAGACTCAGTTGTTAAATTTTAAGGGGTATCCGATGGCTTTTTCCAGGCACTCTACCAAAGAGCCAGCAGAAAGAAAATCCCTCTCCACTTCCACAAATTTGATGTAGATGGATTTGGGCGACACGCCGGGCTCTACGACGCAGTTCTGAGATAAAAAGGCGTTGATCCCGACCCAATCTTTGCTGAAGGTTTTGGTGTTTGCCTGAAAGTGTAAAAACAGGCACTGCTGGAGAGTCCGGACCTCGGCGATGCCGAGGTAACAGTAGATAATCCGGGCGGATTCCATATCCACCCGGAGGGAGGCTTGCGGCGAAGGGACCTCCAGCTCCCCTTGAGTCTCATTGCTGGGATCGGGCCCCCTGTGCTCAGCAAGAGGGGAGGGGGGTTTCTCGTGGCACTCTTCGTAACCGATGGCGTACAAGCCGGGGCTTTTGGGGATCCCTCCCGGTAATAAATACTGAACGACGTTTCCTCCGGTGGGTTTGGAGTGAGCGATGGGTATCCAGTCGATCTCCATGTGCAGCTCGAGGCATCTGGCTTCGCTGATGGTGATCTCCAGGAATTTGTAATAAACGTTTTTCCAGTTCATTTTCTGCACTCTGGTCATGATAACCCGACCCTCCGGTTTTTCCGAGTTGAAATATTCCCGGAGCCGCTTGCCGAGGGGTACCTGCGAACTGATCTCTGCGTAGTGGTAACGAATATCCTCCTTCCAGCGGGTGTTGTAACCGATGCCAAAAATGGCCAGTTTGTTAGAAAGATGTAGCCTGGAGAAGTCCGTCCAGCTCTGAAACAGCTCCCACTTCAACTGGACCGACTCCAAGATTTGCATAATATTCTGCATGACGTCGCGCTTCCTGGAAATTAAAAAACACGGAGAGAAGGATAAAGGCATCAGTAAACCGGAGCTGCAAAACCATCCCGGCGAACGCACTGACCTTCAGGAAATATTAAACAACCCTTTCAGCTTCCTTGGCTGGTTTTTAGGCGGTGGATATTTTATTACTATATACGTCCTAGTTAGCTAGGTGAGTGTATGGATAACAACACCACACTGACGGTTTTTTTAATTAATTTCAGCAAAACCAAAGAAAAACCAAACCCAAACTCCTTCTAATATCTCCGGCAAACTGCAAATCTCTGCTGGAAATGAGATTTCACGCAAAAAGTTCTGCAGGAGATAACCCGGTCAAGAAAACGAGAGCTGATAAATTCCCAAGTTCAGCTTCCAAGAAAGATTTTCTGCTCTTACCAACCCCAAAAACCCACACGTAGGAGCAGGACGTTTCCACCCTGTGCTGCTTCAGAGCAATTACAAGCAAACACGTGCCTGGTGTCGCTAAACAAATGCAAACTCTGTTACCGGGTTATTCTTTACAGCCGTGCGTTCCCATCGGCACACAGTCCGTCGCAGACGACCGGAGCCGCATCCCGAATTTGCAGCCGCCCCTCAAAACGCTTCTGCCTCGTCATTACTCCAAAATTCACGCGAGCAAATAGGGCTGTAATTGTAAAATCCACAAAGCAAGCGCCAAGCAGCTCCGAAAGGCTCAGTCCCAGCACTGGATCAGAAATAGGGCTCAAGGGACCGATGCCGGTGAGGATGACCTGTGCCCGGACACCAGCAACGTGATAACCCGCTCCAGGATGGACAGCAGAAATCCCTCTGGATAGCCAACAAAGAAATCCCCACGTTTCCAAAGATTTCTTTTCACTCTTGGTAATGGCACGGGCATCGAAGCGAGTTTCCAAGGCGGGATTTACGCTTTGCTAAGTGATCGGGAGGGAGCATTCACGTCTGCCTGAAGCAAGCTGGAACAGCTTCCTCCAGGATGAATGAGACACTTAGGGCGTAATTAGCTACTAGGGAGAACTACTAATTTTAGGAGTTATTGTCCTATAATCAAAGCTGTAGGAAGATAATGTGACTTGTTTGGTAATGGAGAAACCTCTCTCGGTCCAACAAGTGGGATTTAAAAGCTTGTTCCGCGCGACTCTCCTCCCTTTTATCTGTTGCGCCGCATCTGTAAAGCTGAACTGCAACGGCACTGGGGTCACCGCGGCCCCGGGAGGGTCCTGCCTCCTCCCGTGTCCCACCGGCACATTCAGCATCTTTCGTCCCTGTGCCAGGCGACACCAGTTGTCTTCTGCGGGGCACACACGAACTTCCCTCCTCTTGCGGGGTCACGAAGATCGCTCCAACTCCCTAAAATCGGCCTTTCCCGACAGCTCCCCGATGGAGTTAAGCGTGAGGCTGGCCGGGACGCAATGGTCTTTAAGCAAGAGCAGATACGATGCCGCACAAATGGCACAAGGATACACCTGGGGTTGAGACTGGCAGCTGCATTTCTACCCAACAAACCCCTAAGTGGATCAGAAGGTGTCTTTCTTCCATCCTGTCAATATAAAGGTTCAAGGAAAAAAGGTTTGGGAGCTGCAGACCCTTCCCATGGTGCCGGAGAGGTCCAGCCTCACAGCCTCTCACCTCAAAAAACCGGCTTTCATAGGTGCAAATACAACGCACGTGATTTCGGGAAGGTTCTCAAAGTCCTTTAGGTGATCTGGTGCCTCCGGGACAGACTGCAGGCACTGGGCCTGGGACCGCAGAGCTCTGCGTTGAGCGGTTGGACGCGGGACGGTGGGTGGGCGCCAGCTCCCCAAACCTCAGGAGGGGGGGTCCAAGCTCTCCAGCACCAGGTCCGAGCCATCCAGGCCCAGAGAGCTCGCTCCTCACGGCGACGGGAGGGACCGCAGCCATCGGCGTGCTGCCTATCTTACCAACCCCGCACCAGCAACCGCGCCAGGAGGTTCCCAGATAGGCCTTAAAAAGGCATTTTGGCAAGCGCATCGCCGCCGCGCTCAGAGCGTAACTGAGTTTCTGGAGCACCGAGGGGACCCGCTTGGCGAGCGGAGTTGTGTTTGAGCCAGGGGTTTTGAAAAAACGCCCGTTGCATCATCAACCAACTCCCGTTTCTAATTTCAAGTTACTTCTGAGGAGTCATTTCCACTTCCCGCTGTCTAGCAGCAACAGAGAAGGCAAGGAGAGAAACGCTGCACAAGAAAAATGCGTATTTACCCCCAACCCATTTCTATCTATACACAAACACTGCGGCAATAGTGAACCATCTCAAAGCTTCTCTACAGCTTCCCCGATGCTCCTTCAGGTGCTGAGCAGCACAGCATTGCTCCGCTTGGAAAACGTCTTCTTTAGACTTTTGGAAGTGGAAATTCACCTTCTGGGGACAAGAGAGACAAGAGGACGCGGTAAGCGCTGGCTCAGCACGGGGCTGTTCGGGAGCAGAGAGCCTGTGTTTCAGCGCTGTTATACACTCATTCGACTCTAGACAGACAGCTGAACTCAATTTAAAGAAAGCAGTCCCATCCAAACCCAGAGACAGCAGAAAGCAGCGTGGGTAGATTTTCATTCAACAGTGAAGGAACAGAGCTAAGAACCAAAAAAAAAAAAAAAAGCCCCCACCTTTAATAATTACACTATAAATACTCTCGCTAAGTTTAGTTCAGCACAAAATAGAGCTGAAGCTCTGGTGAAAAAAAAAAAATTAGTCACTCAACCTGCTCCTGCTGGGAAGAGGAATAATTTCACTAGATGATCACTGGTAGCACCTTGTGGATGGGAGAGGAGAAAGGCTTTCCACAGAGGGAATCCATCACTTCAAGCACAGAGGAAGAAATAGGGAAAAAGAAATTTTAAACAGCTTTGCTTTTTGGTTTTAGCATCTCCTCTTACACCAGGACCCAGTGGCTTGGCAGCCGCCCTGCTGCACCTCGCTTTCCTGGGCTCTAACCAGCACCTCCACGACTCGGCCAAGCAGAGGTATTATGAGCAGTAAGAGTCAAATCGTTACTATTATTTATTTTTCAATGGAAAAATCCAGGCTAGCAGAGGGTTTACCCTGTGTCAGAGCTGCTCGTCACAGGGCAATCTCATTTTTCATCTGCAGAAGGTGCCCTAGAGCTGGGTTTTACCCTATCGTCAAACCACCACCTCTGTGCTGGAGACTGGCCATCTGCATTTCTTTCTCCTCGGAAGCCTTTGCAATTCAAATGAGGAAAGACGGGAGACAAGACTGGTGCAAATTTGTTCTAAGGCGCTGTTTCCAAACAAAAGCAGACTTCAAAGAGCCTGAAACAGCTGGTTTCAGTGAAGGATCCAGCTCCCCAAGCTTTTTCTACTTCATCTTCACAAAGCCCACAGTGAATAAAACTGCTCCTCAAATAAATTTAAAATAGCAGAACAGAGTCTTAAGCAGCGTTTCACTTTTCAAAAGAGTTTATTTGGAGGCGGCAGCGTGCCAAAGGGATGCAACGGTGAGCGGACGCGGGGGAGAGTCCAGCTGACGGAGCGCAAGACCTGGACGCGGCTTCGTTGTTGCTCTTTGCTTCCTACGCTGCCGAAAATAAGGCAACCTAGGAAACACGGGAAGTCCTTATATGTCTTCAGAGGCCAGTAATTTACTACCTGAAGTTAAGAGATGCAGCGCTGTCTGCGTTAATGAGCTGTGCAGCTTGCTTGGAGATGGCACGCATTAGGTTTGCTGGTGCGTGACCGGGTCCCGGCGCTGGCTGAGCTGGCACGAGCGGCTGAACTCCTCGCGGGTGACAGGAGTAAAGCGAGCTCCCTCTGTTTCTGCAGGTTTGTGGATAGCAAGAGCAGCCTCACACGTGTGTGTTTTATCAGGAAAAGAAGAGCCAGAATAAATTCCGGCACCCAGAGAGCTCGGCGATAGGTTTCCTAGAGCGAGCATCTCGGCAGCACTCTCCCGCCCTCTCTGCTAGGAAAATAATGTCACGGTGCACGTCTCCTCCTGTGGTTTTCCAGAAGCTGCTTAGCTGCAAAAAAAATCCTCCCCAAAATCCTTCCAAAATCCCAGGGGAAGGAAAGGGGGAAGCAAAGACAAGATTTTTAGCAATACACATGCTTACAGTCCAGCATCGCCGCATTGCAATTTCTCCACATCAAAAATCACAGCACAGGTTCAGCAAAGAATCTGAATGCACTACCACTCCCTCCAATTTTATTGAGATTATTTCTGCTGAAAATCTGCACTTGACCAAGAACGCAGATGAACTGAAGCCCCACCTTCTTCAAAGTAAGTTAGGTGTATTTTAAAACATTGGCCAAAGAGGTGAAAAAGTTTGGCAACTATTTATTGTCTGCGGCTTTTAAGAATAGGCGCAATTCTATTTTTTGAAGATAATAAATAAATAGCCAGCTTATCTTTGTATTAGCCACCCTGACTGCTTTTAATCTACTAAGTCAGGGTTTAAAAGGTCCTTGCTCTCATAGTGGGGGGAAAAAAGTAATTTTCAGCAAATCTGTCTTGGAAGATAGTTTGCGCTTCCTCCGAGCACATAAGATGGGCTTATCACCTGCACACTTCACAAAATGCCCAAGAGTTCAGAGACTTTTGTGCATTTTAGAGGGAACTTGGCTGGGGGAATCCAACCAGAAAACTCTGAAAGGTCTAATCTACCAAATCTAAACCAGTTGTCCATCTACGCGACAAAGAGGGAAGATTCAGGCAGTCCGAGCCTCCACTTCAGAAAATTCAGGATTATTTTCTATGCAAATCCCTAAAGCATGCCTTGAAAGGTAAAATTATCCCAGAACAGTCCTAAGCAACTGTTCAAAAAGGGCAGTAATAACGTTTATACCGAAAATGTTTATTTTTCTCCAGGTGATCCCCAAGTTGCCAAACTGAATTTGCTCCACATTAAGTAAAAAGGTCACCTTTGGGTACCATGAAAATCCACCTGAAGTGAGGAGTTTGACAAAGCTAGGCCATTACAATGGAAGCTTCTTTTTTAATTTTTTTTTTTTTTTTTTTTTAGATTTTGTAGGATTTTTTCATTCGGTTATAGTAAAAAGCCTCTGTTGTGTTACTCACCAGGGTCGCTATGTTAATATATACGGTGCTGATGACTTCCCACCCTACAGAAGCTTTCCAGCATAGGAAATACCAGATTGACTTCAGATGACACTACAAATTACTGGTGGGGGAGCTCATGTGTGCAACCCACCCAGAAAGGTCTGTGAGCCAATTTGCAATGGCTCACTCCCATCGCAGACAGATCTACAACCACACAGTGGGTTTTAAAACCCTAAAGGCCAGAAGAAAGTAGCCCTGGTCTGAGGAAATACGGCACAATTCCTTCCATTTTTCAAAACGCTCCGTGTTATTGTTGGCGAGGCAAGGGCAATTCACATGCTCAAAGCATTCGAAACGCTCCAGCATTTGTCAGATCAAACCGATCCAAAAGGTTACAAGTCAGCTCCAGAAAGTTATAAAAATAATAATTAAAAAAAAAAGTTCACAAGCTTTGGCATGCCTTCCCACCAAGGAGGGGAAATGCATGAACTTTTCTTGCAAGCACTTTTCTTTTGCAACTGCAACTTTTCTTACTCACACCAAGCCAACAGTACACACTGCTACTGCGGTGCTGCATCCCTCTTCTTACTCTTTCTTTCCTCCACTCCTCCTATATTCTCTTTTTCCCTTACATCCAAAGGGGCAAACTTCAGGCAAATGGAAAAAAAAAACCCCAAACCAACCCAAGATTACAAATAGATCCAAGAGTTTGGCCTCCTGTCACGATACCCGCAGCCTGCCCACACACAGCCCTAATGAATCTGCTGTGTGTTTTATCCACATTTTAAGTCCTTGCATTCATGTAGTAACTCTTGTTTCGTTTGTTGAATGACGAAGCCAAGAAGAGACAGAGTTGTGAAGCTTTTCAGATGTTCTGAGGTAACTGGAATAATGCATAAAGCAGATTCAACTGTATGAATAGCCTTGCACAATGTATTTATAATTATAATCAGAAGTTTCAAATATCCTCCCCTCCTGCACAACATCCCCAGAGAAACACATTCCAGGGTAAAACATTCATAAATTACTTACTGCGTGTCTTCTGAAGATTCCTGTTTTATCTTTAATGTTCTTTTTGTGGTAGGCATTTCATCTAAAAGGTAAAATTCCAACACATAATTACTGTTAAAATAATGTTCCTGAGGCGCTTTTTTTTTAAAAAAAAAACAGGCTGAAATTAAATAAAAGAAATAAATCAGAGCTGCTTCCAAAGGCAGCCAGTCCACTAATGTTCTGCACGAGGCAGCTCCAGTTCCTAAATCCTCCATAACTGAAGAGTATTTTTTTTTCCTTGGAAGAAATGTGGTCAGTTAAGATCTGAATCTAACTCTGCAAGTGCAAGACCTTTTCAAGGACAAGACTACAATTCCTGCTATGAAAATCACAATAAATTTGATTGCAAACTACATTGTTTAAAAAAAAAGGAAAAAGAAAGAAAAAAGACTGTTCTGCTTTCAATGGCACATTTGAAGAGCAAGCACCAGAACAAATGCATCTGTACCGCATTTAGATGTTGTGTGCTAAGTGCTTTTCTCATAACTTCTCTGAACATTAAGAAAATTGTCAGCCCAAGTGCACACAGATATCTCCGATCTGACTGAAGGAAATCGGTGACAAACCAGGAGACTGCAGTTTGACTCACCAGAACGATTCAAATCAGATGGAATTAGCCATCGTTTACATACGTTTTGTAACGTTGTCCTCTCCCCACCATTTATCTCCCACATATTTCTGACTTTTAAATCCCCTGGGGAAGAAGGCTGAGAGAACCGGAACGTGGTTAACAGCCAACTTGCAAATTTTAACGTTAAACTGCGGTTTAAGCCTCTTTCAAAGCATCCCAACTGACCGGTCCCCTGAACACCGATGTGTACAGATACGTGATTGCATCTCCTCTCCCTCTTTCATCCTACAAATCACGAGGGGGAGAAAAAAAACCCCATCGCACCAAGAGCCTTTACTGAATTCACCTTCTACCACTTTGCTTGGGTCTCCATCGAATTTGATCAACTTAAAGTTTCTGACGTGAAAATAACCCCCTGGTTCATGCAAGGAAGGAACATGCACCCGTAAGATCAGTGGCTCAAGAGATATAAATATGCTTCAAGAAACCCACTTCTTCACAAAACTGCTCAGATCAGTGTGCGTTTTCAATCAAAGATGTAGTACCTTGCTCCGTTTAACAAAGTTCAATAAGCCACAAGCAAAAACCAAACCTCCAAACTAAATGAACATATCGATTCTTGGGCAGAGACGCCAATAATTCAGGCAAGAAAAGCATGCGGAGGAGTTCGGGTTAGGTCTCAATCCTGGAATGTGAGCTTGCTTGCCTTTTTTTTAATTTAAAAAAGGCCACGCATCTGGATATAAGCATATTTGCATGTTTAAAGCAAACATACCAGTTAGGGTACATACAGGAAGAAGGAGCAACATTTTTTTTATAGTCATTGGTATTAGCAGCAGCAGTTTGAAGTCCTGCTCATAATTTAAGCGAATGGTGTTTGAACAATAACACCAGGTTCAGCGGGTGCCCACAGACCTCCAAAGCAGGGTACCACTGAAAGGGAAAAGAGCCTCCTAATCCCACAAGGGGAAGTAAAATGGGGCAGGGGAAGGAGAGACAGGGAACGTGTCACCTCCTCCTCCACCATTTCTGGCCACACAGCCCTTCTTTCCTCCTGCTAGGCTCTTTAGACTCAAGTCCTGATCCTAAAACACTTCGGGAACCACAGTTTGCTTTTGATGATAAATTGGGGAATTTCTTTCCCTTTTCTCCCCCAGGACATCAGGTGCTCAGCATTTTGAGCACATTATGTCAGAAAAATTAAAGCTGGTACTGAGATACAAACGAGCGCAGAGTCCAGGCAAAACCAGAGGGTGGAGAAGCATCAAGGTGGCATTTCTTACCCAATTCCTGTTCGCCGGTCTGGTAGCAATGAAGATCCTGACTGTGGTTTCCCCAGTCCTCCTGCGAATACTCCTCCATCGTGCTGCCGTCTGACTCCAGCTCCTGGTACAAGCCGCTGCTGTTGATGAGGACGGGCTGGCAGGGCTGGGAGTCCCATCCTCCCTGCCCAAACACCTGCTCCAGCTGTTCAAACGTGTAGCTGCTTTTCCTCTTCCCAACACCGTGCTCCTTCACGCGGCTGTAACACCTGCGAAGGGTCTAAGACAGAAAAAAAAAAAAAGCACGTTAATCAGGCAGCGGCGGGTTGGAAGAACACACATTCACTTGCAGACAGTTACGCAGCTGCTAGGTTTTCTTGTTTCGTTTTTTTTACTTCTGCTGATCAGCATTTGCCCCGCGCTCATGAGCTAAATGCAACGCTCCCGAGTTAACCTACACCCGCCAGGAAGCATCACGTGTATCCGATGTTCCCACTGCAGCGATTTAGCGTTAACATCTATGACCCAGGATAAAGTTGCGTAGCAGCTACAGGTTCATCAGATTTAACTCAGGTGATTTATTCTCTTCCCCACTTCGAAAAAAAAACCCCAAACCCAGATCTGCTATGTAACATAGGGAAAAAAAATAAAATAAATATACCAAGAGACCCCCAGTCAGAGATACCAACCAGCCAAGAGAATGCACACCTACTACGAGGAGGAGAAAGCAGAGCTGGTGTCGTGCCCACAGCTTGGAGAAGGTGAAGCAGGGAGGAGAAAGAAAGGAAAAGAGAAAGAAGAGTCCCCCAAAGCAAAGACGGTCCAACCTTCCTCACTCTGGTAAGAAGACACAAGGTACAAAATGTATACGCCTAAGCTATTTAGCTAGGAAAATATATATTACTTACATATTTTGCATTCCTTACTAACTCACTCTGTCTCTTGTGAAGCTGCTGAAATTTAAAAGAGGTCAAATCAATAATGCTCCAAATTCCCAGACTTTGTTATCAAGCATTAAGTAAGAAACAATACTTAGACAGCTCTGTCTAATAAGCCTTTAAAAACAGTGCTGAGGCCGAAACCTCCCACACAGACAGATGCAAAAACCTGGTCTACTTTTGGTGACCCCTTTAGCATCCCGCACTGATGGCTGAGCTGTGCATCACGACAGCGATGCAAAGCCGTATAAGCCTACCCTCGCCATCCACATTTCCCCCCTAATCCAGAGCAACACACAACTATTTGGGGTAAAAAACCAAAAAACCCCCCAAAAAACCCACAAAACTTTATGCGCACCCCTCAATGTGGTTTTAATTCTACCAGCTTTCTAGTTTTGAAAGATAATGATGTGCCCCAGGTTTGCTGGATCTTGACGGTTTTCAGATTGGTAGAGTGCTAGAAAACTTTTTTTTTTCTTATTATATTTAATTAGATTGCTCAGGTTCTAGCTTGAATGGGAAAGCTACCTCTGGAGTTCAAGAGTTATTAACTTGGGAAGAGCTAGGCCTGTCGCCTTGCTTTCTGGAGGATGACCATAACGGACTTTCACGCACACATCATTGCAAAAACCGCTTGTTTTTTTCCCCCCAAAGGAACCTTTACATCTCCAGAAAGCTCGAACCTACCTAATGCTCCTCATATACTGGTTTAACAGCATCGGCAGGAAAGGAATACATTTCTAACCAGTTTCCTCGTGATATTCAGAGCCTTGGGGGCAGAAGCAAAACTGCTAAGCTGCAAGTCAGTTTTACCCTGCTGTTTCAAACCAAAACCAAAACCAAAACCCAAACCACCAACCCAAAAACCAACCAAACCAAAACCACAAAAAGAATACAAAATAAAAAAACCCCAAACCATATAAACACACAGGCAGCAGTAAGACCAGAACTATTCAGTAGTTTAAGGTGGAACCCTTCCCGATTCTGCCACCAAATTGGACACCATCAAATTTTAAGTTTCTGTCTGCAAGCGGGGTGAAAAACAACCGGCTACGTCAACCTGAAACCAAGGACCCGTCCAAGAAACCTGTCGATATTCACTGCAGGCAGACTGGGTTCCCTAGGGCAGGGGGTACAGATAAATGTGGTGGTTAAAATTTGGCAACAAGAACCCCTTGGGAACAGTGAGGCAGTTTTAAATGGTCCAGTTTGCCCTGAAAAGCGCATTGGAGGATGCATCGCCCAGCTTTTTCACTCCAGTTTCTCTCCTTTCAGCTCAAATCTCACTGAGCGATACGGACAAACTCTCATTTCACTCTCAGACTCTTTCTAAAATCCACCCAAGTCAGATTTTTGGAAATATAGTTCCCAAACCCCAGTTCTTACATCTGCCCTGGCTTATCCATCAGAGTTAATTGCAGACTTAGAGCCTCTAGCTGCATTTATTAGCAGCCTTTAAGCTAAACAAACCATCTCCAGCACAGTTAACCAAAAAACGTCAATACTCTTGGCCAAGCCCTCTTGGGAACATTCGACGTCCACAGTCACTTGTTTTATTTTAAGCGTGTGCTTCAAGTATCTCTCTCTACCGATGGAGTTACTGAGTATGTCACACTGGGTTGTAGCCTAGTTGTAATTATTTCATTCAGGCTGCAAACTGGCTTATTTTACCACAAAAACAATTTAGCATCAAGTCAATGGAGACTCCTACAAGAATTAATGGGAGCAACACAGAAAGGGGGCTAAAATAAATGAGCAATACTCTCATTGCTCATTATTCTTGCAAGTCAAGAGTACTTTTGAGGTTACTGCCTAGATGCTTCTGGACCTGGCTGCGTGAACCACTTTTCACCTCCGCTTCTGGCAACAGATAACCTAAAATTTGAGTGAGATAATCTCAGATTTGGTGCTTTCAAAAGCACCAGAAGGCCTGCGGCCAAGCAGCTGGTGATTCCTCTCGGTCTTGTTTCCCGGAGAATCGAGATTCCCCCTAGCTCCTTCTTCTTGGTGGCACCCCCCCAGTTACTCCAACAGGCAGTCCCTACCACTTTTCTAAGTGATGTTCACCTCCGAATAACACGGGTCAGCTCTGTTTCACAGATGCCCACAGGCTTCTACGTGGCAGGGCTGAGGTGGACCAGATCAATGGCTCTCCCTCTGCAGTTGCCTGCACCTCCCATGACGATTTTCTTCAGAGACCCTGGTAAGACCTAAATATTTGTTCAGACTTCGGGAAACCTCTCCTGGAGATTTTATAGCACTCAAGAGTTCAGACACCTTTCTCCCAGCAGGTTATTCTGATCACTAAGATTTAAGATCTAGGTTTTTCTTACGCACCTCCTCTATTCCTCCTGGTGTCCGGCTCAACTCCTGCTCCGTGGTTCCTAAAGTGCACATACATATAATGATACAGATAGACAAGAAACCAGTAAATTTAGGACAAGTAACTGAAAACAGACCTGATAACTGCCCAGTGACTGCACAGACTGGAAGAGACTGAGGCTTTTGCTTACTGTTCTGCAACCCTGCCTGCAATACGAAGACAGATTATCCCTGCTTAATTTGTAATTATGAAATCCAAAGGAGGAGACAGTCAAAAAGCTCAGCGTGGGCTTTCTAACTTACAAGCCCTCACCTTCTCTACAAGCGAAGCCACAGGAGAACCGATCATTCTGCAGGAACTGCAGCATGACGATCAAAAACACTGGTCAGAAAAGCCTTGGGAAGCAACTTTGAGGAAGGCTGTAGACACAGTCCTCCTCCCAGCAAAAAATCAGGTGAGGGAGAACCACACTACAGTGAGCTTTTTACGCATAACCCCAGAGATGGTCCAACAGAAGAAACTCCAGATCCCTGATCTGAGCCATGCTCTTACTCAGCGAGACGCTACGGGCTCCGCAGAGCAGTTAAGCGGCATACCTGCGTGTCCATGTTAATTTATTTAAGTCTATTAAACGACAGCAGCTGGCCTAGAAGGGATCCCGATGGCACAGAGCACCACTTAGCACAACGTCCAGCTCTGAAGATGCTCTTTCACTTAATGGGAGAGAGCTCTTGGCTTCACATCCCAAATTAAGAACAGCAGTATCAAGTAGCTTCCTCCCTCATCATGTCAGGATACTCACAAGCAACATGAGATGAAACTAGACTGGGACAAAAGAAACGGCTCTTGAAGCCTGGAGTGGCTGTAGGGCACATAGGGACGGCTGGCAGAGCGAAAGATCTTGCAGTCTTCATTCCTGAGTTGGATGGTGGCAGCACAAGGAAACAGAACTGACTACGGGAGTCAGATAGCTCTGCTCAGCTTGCTAGCTCATGGAGTTTTAGGTTAAAAGATGTGTGCAAGGCAGGAGAACACGAGACTTCTGTGGGATATTGCCACATGGAGCCTTATTTCTGTGGTCTATCCAGAATAAAAGGAGGAGAAAGACCACCTTAAACTCTCGAGAGCGCCATATACTACTGCAGAAAGGTAGCTGACAACTTCAACATGTCTCCAAACAAGACACCACGTCGTAACACTCCTCTGCAAAACACAAGCGGCCCCGCACAAACCCCCACTTAAAACTCTGCGGGCGTGCGCTGCAGGAGCTGCCGCAGACCTGTCTGCAGCGGCTCCAGCCCCACAGGTGGCTGCACATCTGCCAGATCACTGCACTCGAGGGGAGACAGGCCGGCAGCCAAAATAAATCATACTTTGCACCAAAGAGCGAAGCCTCAATCGTATCCTGATGTGCCCAAACGCACAGGGACTTCCTGAAGGATTTGGCTCCGGCCCAAAGGTCTCCGCTACGGAACAAGGAAAGTGATGGGAGTGTCCCGAGGGGAAAAGGGTGGGTGGGGGGGGAACACAAATGAGTTGATAGAGATAGGAACCAGAGATCTCTTTGGACAATGACTTGAAGAGGCAAAGTCACCCTAGAAAACACAGATAAGGGATGTTAGTCAAGGCAGGTAAGGCACGTGTTTTTAAGTTAGGTTCTAGCTCTGGCTAACTAACCCAACAAAAAGGCGCAGCGGATTTTCCGCCACTGCCAATTTCTAAATCACAATTAAATATATTAAAAGAAAAAAAAAAAAAAAAAAAAAAGAAAGCTCTTGCCTGGACAGCAATTATCTACAGAAGTGCTATAGCCAAGAGCTGAGAATAAAGTTATTCCTACCCTTCTCAGGGATTTGCTGCTAATCGGGCTAGACATCTAGAGAGAAGAACTCTCCAGTATTGCCTGTGGAAAAGCAGATGGCTGGGCACCTCCATCACGCGACGTACTGAGCTCCTGGTTTAAGACAGCACTGGACAAAAAGAAGAGTAACTAGGTAGAGCTTGCGAAGGCAGACCAGCAAAACCCTCTGCCATGCCCATACCCACCGCAGCCAACGACGATTGTCTCTGTAAAGAGTTTAGATGGATGGATGTGTCCTGCTGACAGAGCTCAGCTTGCACAGATGCACAAATAAGGTTCAGCCTAGTCCTGGCACGACCTGCTCAAAACCATCACTACTTCAGAGCGATGAAGGCCACACTTGAGTAGATTGTCTTGCCTTCAGAAACACACTTATTCCTAAAATCAAACTTGAAGTTTCACGCATCCACTGTGATCAGGACAAACATCTTTATGCCACCCACGAAGCCTGCCTTTCAAGAAGAACGCAAACTGCAGCGGTCTGGACCAAAGAGGTCTGAGATGTACTCAGCAGGTCACATCTTCGCTACCAGTAAGCCATGAGAGACCATATGGACCCAAATCCCTCCTGGATCTTGCTCTCAAGTGAACGAGCAGAGCAAGACCACATGCCTCTGTCACGTCCCAGTTTCTCAGGACAATGACTCAGGTTTGCTGATTCCCAGGTCAGGATTAAGGTGAAACGACACTGGGGATCCTTTAACTCAAAACTCAACTTTTATTCGCGCACAAGAATTGGCATGCTCACCACAAAATCTGGTATGACACACAGTAAACTGCGTAACCTGTGCTAACCATACATCACCAAACATATACTACAAGCCTTGCTTATTTGGGAATCAGTTTAGGGAAGGCAGTAAGGAGAGCCCTCCCGTCGAGTCATGAGGTTCAGAGCAGACCCCCTTGCTTTCCAGACTCCTCCTCAGAGAAGGGCCCAGGGGAGGCTGGATCCGCTCCTAGTCCCAGACTTGGTCAACGGTTTATGTCTAAAGGGATGAGGTGTAGGGATTGTGGAAAAGGAAAAGGAAAGAGAGAAGATGACAGAGAGAGAAAAAGGAAGAGAGAAAGATTTCACCAGTCCTGGGTCCAGCGTTGGTTCAATCAGCCAAGCGGTCCTGTTCCGGCGGGCTTGTGCACCTCGGGCTTCAGTTTGTGTCCTTTTATCGTCCTCGCCCCTCCTTCGGGCAGGCACTTGAACTCAGGCTTATTAGGTAGCCTTTGGGAAATAGGTCCATGGGCTTGGGGGTCATTTACGGGAGTAACTTCCCCCTCCCTGCCGATGTGATCTTTGGCCATGCAGGGTGAGCTGCCCTGCTCAGCCTGTCCAGAACGGCATTATCAGACCAGTGAGCTGTGCACCCTCCAGCATATCCGCCCCCTCCCGTTGCTGGTGGGCCCTGATCGGCTCCTTTTCACCTGGGGTTCCTTGCTCCGCAGAGTTCCTCGTTATGCAGAGTTAGTCCTTAAGCAGAACTTGCCCCACCACAACGTTTGAGACTTTTACTCTTTCAGCCCCTCCAGAAGAAAAAGAGCAGCACAAACCTGCCTGCAGGTGGGAGGGAAGATGCTCCTCTCCAAAACAAGCTTCAGCCGAGCGGCAGAAAGCATCAACGGGGGTGGCACCACAGGGGAAACTTCTCCCGTAGTTCAGAAAGGTAAAAAACTTTATGCATACCATCCTAGAAGTGTGTTGCTGCCCGTCCTGGGGTCTCTAGGGGAAGGTCCGTGCCAGTCGCCTTCAGCTGTGTTGAGAAAACGTTACCAGTGGAGAGGAATGTCTAAATCCATGGGAAAAGCTGGAAGTGAAATACCAAAGGTGGCTTGAACTCCAATTTTCACCATGACCAGTGGTCAAGGGCTGGTAACTGGTGAGACCACAGCACTCCACAGAGCATTATCTACTTGGCCCCCGAATTTATGCACTCAGTAGGATGGAGCGTAACCTGGAAGAGTAACGAAAGCGAATCTGCCCCCACACCGGCGCTTAAAGCTGTAGGCTCTCATACCAGCTTCATTCTGCTGAGCATTTCAGGTGGATCCAGTCACTTCTAAAGTAAATAAAATCCACGACCAACCATCCAACACCTCCTGCATCACTGCTGGTGGCACCCCTTCCTGACATCAAAGCACAGCCTCTGCAATAACGGGACACCCAAAATTCCCACCTGCCTGCGCATGCTGGCTAAGAGCAAGTGATAAAACTCAGAAGAAGGGGTTTTAACACCTTCCCAAGTCCTCTGTAGTCAAGGAGCACAACAGGAAAAAACAGTGCGCTCCCAAACTAAAATTTAATGTTCAAGTTTAGCAGGTTTGTCCTTCTGCAACGAGTTCCTAGCCATCAACTGTTTCTGCCTCAACAGCATAACCTGCCAGTTTGCTCCCAGCTCCCCCTGCGAATCATTTTGTACCCATGCAGTAAGCGGTGGACGACCCAGGTACGCCAGAACAACTGGACCAGAGTATTACAGACACACAACACGGCTGCAGAAGCCACTGGACAGTAAAGACACTTGTCCTGCACGTACAAAGTGAGACAGATGCCTACTGGCATGAACCTGTCCTGCAGATACGCCGGCTGAAAAAAGTGGGTGCAGCTGCTCTGCATGAGGGTTCGCTCCACATGACACTCACCTCCCAGAGATGCTCCTCTGCTGCAGCCTCACAATACATCCAAGAAGGAGTAAAACAAATAAATCTGTTCTTTGTCACTGAAGAGTTTATTTTTTCCAGCTTATAAATGTCAACAGAAAGTTGCTCCCACCCACTGGGGCCCACAAGATCCTCCAGCGAGATGTTAGGCTGCTGGAGAGGATTCAAGGAACGACAAGAAATGAGCCAGCCTGGAAAACCCGGTGAACCTGAACCTATTTGAGCCAAAGAAAGATCCGTAGGTAACTTGAACACCGCATGCAAACATCACAGCTGGTGGAGCTGCCCGGATGAGGATCTGGGCCCGAGATAACAAATGCAAGACAAAGATAAAATGCATTTAAAAGAAATAGAAGGCAAAGCCTTTTTGAAAGTAGGTAGGTGGCTTGTTGCTACAAAATGTACCAATGCTCCATCATTTGAGATGTTCAAATTAAAAGACAGCCACTCTGCTTAACGTTATTGGACCCAGCAAGGAAATTCTGGGTGAAAACCAATCTCCCGTATCACACAGGAGGTCAAACCTGATTACGGCAGGCATTGCTTCTGAGAGAGTCTAGCTAGCGCAGCTTTTCCTTCCTTAAAAACAACTTCACACAAGATTTAAAACCAGATTGTTTACGTCGTAAAGCAGGTAAAACCACAGCCCCATTACAAATAAGCCACTGCTGTCATTGCTTTACATATAGCTTAAAGCAGGAGAACACCAACAGCAGATATTCAGGCATAATTTTTCATTCCTTCCTGTTTGATGTGGGTTCACAGCATTTGCTTCTCCCCTTTGTACCTACGCTCTCTGCAAGTGTTTAACCAGTGTCTTCAAAGTATTTAGTTTTTCCTTTGAAAAATAAATTACATGCTTAGCGGACAACCACAACCCAGCAAAAACCTCCAGTCACCCAGCTGGGATGAGAGGGAGGTCGCTACGTACAGAAAACCCAACACCAGGGCAGTGGGACTCATGAATTCCTGCAGCTGGGAGTTAGAAAGATGTTGGAGCTGCTCCTCTTTGAATAAATGGCTTGGCACCGACTCTGGGGAGCGGCAAACAGATTTCAACAGCTCTCTCGCAAAATAAAAGCGGAACCCGCATTTCTGCGGTAGCTGAAGAAATGACATGTTAAAAATGCCCCTGAATTCATTTCGACAGTCTCCCGATGCTGAATGGCAACTTTTAAGGCGGGATTTCTCTCTGCTCAAAAAAGGCTCGCTAGCTGCAACTGCAGCCAGTGAATTTCTAGCACCGAAACACTCTCGCAGCTCAGCTAAGCAAAGCACTGTCAGGAGAGCAAGTCTTTGATTTCACCTTCCGCGAAGAAAGATGTGTGCAACAGAAGCAGAAATTCTTCCACGGATTTAAAAATCAATGCATAAGATCCGGCTGGAGCACATTATTTTGAGAACACTGCTTTAAAATAAAACAAGACTTTATTGCCTGAAAATTACCCTTGACTCACACGGCTCTGCGCTGGTCAGCGGCAACCGTAAAACCTGAGCTCACCTGCACTTTCGCAGAGCATCCCCCTGCCATTGCAGCCACGCGTGAAGGCTGGAAGAGGATGAAACGAGGATGTCCCAGTGTATTACCCAACGGAAAGTGACCTCAAAGAATATATACTGGGTACGCTGGCTTTTGGCCTTCAGACGGCAACTTCACAGCACGAGGCGACGGCTCATTTTTCCGCAGTTAAAAGCAGCTCCATTTAACAGCTAACCTCCTGCTCTCTGGCTGAAACAACATCGCCAGGCGAAGGGCACAAAATCAGCATGCAAGTCTGGAAAGGGTTTTGCAAATATTCCACTGCCTGCCTTAAAACACCAGTGCTAAGGTCAAAGCTTAAAACTTAAAGGCTCTCCACACACTGCTGTGGAGAGGCGACAAGTTCTGGGATACACAAACCAGGCTAATTCCTTGACTGTGAACACGCAAGAGCCGGGCTGGACAAAAAGCACGTGCACTTTAGTAAATGACTCTTTAATGAGAGCTACGTGTCACAGGGACAGTCAGAATATATTACTAAACAAGCATTACTTAATCAAGGATACAACAGGACGAGGAAACTACAGAGCATGAGACAGCTTTTCCAGGAACCCAACAGACAGAAATTGAGACATTTCAATCCTCCTGCAGCTCCCGATTTCCGAACCCACCAGTCCCCTGACCTCAGAGCCACAAAGTCAGACTCAAGGTCTCTTTCCAAAGGAAGAAACCAGGAAAAGCTACTGGAACGGTTACGTGTGAATCCCTGAATTTGAAACAGACACTTCCAGAGTGGCTCAAACCCAGCAGCAGTCTCGTTCCCAGCTTGCAGGCCAGCACTGCTTATGTGCAGAAAAGCACATGCAGATGTTAAGAGACAGACGAAAATCTGAACCAGGACCTTACTTTGCATCCTGTTTGAATTAGGAGAGAATGCATCTATGCGATACAACTGGAAAACTTTCTTCTTCGGAGTTGACTTTTTCCTTTCCAGTTCATTTCTAACTCGCTCTTCAAGATTTGGCAGAGTCCAGGGAAGGCAGGTGTCCCGAAGAAGGCCAATATCGAGTTCTTATCTAAAACGCATTTATAAAGTAAGTTGAGTCCTATATGTTTTAAGCACGATTTACATTCATAATACATCAGCAAATCCTCACGCTACCGTCCCTTGACGGGCATTAAATATCCCATAAAATCATGGAAATACAGAACATTATGGATAATAAACGGAATGAGGCAGCTATGCTCTCCTTCATCACCATCTCCCCGGTTCTGTTTTCAGCTGAGACAGCCGATAGTGGAGGACTACAAAGTGCCTGCAACCTCCCCTTGTTCCAACAGTGCATTCAAGTTGTCCCACTCTGTCTTAAAGATGACTTCGGGCATCGAACCCTCCACACCCAGAAGTGATTTTTCACTCTTGGTCAAGCATGAGAGAGTCAAGCAGCCAATTCTGCCTGGAATCCTACAAAAATTGGGATTTTAGGGTTGGCAGCAGCTACCGCAACTATCTCAATAACGCCTGTAACAAGGTCAACTCTTGGCTCTCACAAGAACCCCCAGCTTTTGATGAGCGCTCGTTTCTCAGCGATTCCAGCAAAACACCCCTACTGCAAGCCCAGAGGCTTTGGAAAAAGCCACATTTTTGCACCTCCAGATGACTGCACCGACAAAGACCCTCGCAGTGGGGATCCAGGACGCACAAAAGCTCAAGCAACAGCACGATGGGTGTGGGACAACACAGTCAGCTCCTGTTCTGGTGGGTGTCTGAGGGGTGCCAAAAGCCCACCATGAGGGTCTTTACCAACGAGCGCTGGACATGGCTGATATTAAACAGTTCTTCTTCTTCAGCCCAAGGACAGGGCAACCTGCAAACAAGTACAGGCACAGGACAGCACACGGACGGAAAGCCGACAAGTCTTTTCCAGCTGAATCCTTCTACTAGACGTTACGGTACTGAAGAAGAGGCTGCCCCGCCGTATTGCGTGTTGATCTACAAATATCTAACAGGGCTGTCAAGAGCTGCTCTTGGAGCCATTGCAAGGTGATAAATACAAGCCCTGTGGCCTTTTATTCCCTCTAAGCTGACAGGTACGTGATGCGTGGTTTCTTTCAAGCTTGAACATTTCAGGGGCAAAGACGCGTTCGAGCATCACTTCTTAAGGGAAAGGGGGAGAAGTCCTCCCCTGCAAGAAACCGCTGGGAGGATGGGATCTTCCAGCAGTCACCAAAATGCTTGCTCTGGCCCCAAAGCAGCCACAACCCATGACCAGCTCCATCCAAAAGCATCGACCGAACCCGAACGGCCAGTTCTGGGCTGCTTTAATAGCGAGACCTCTGCAACCAAAATTAGGGTAGCGGTCCTCTACGGCCGCTGCATAAACTCCCACCACAACCCGAAACCATCAGAGTCTTGTGGACAGAGCCAAACGGCCTCAAGAAACTTCTCTGTCGTGCACCAGCCTCTGGCAAAGCCCAAAATTTCGTGGAAGAAGTGATTTAAGCGACAAGCACCTTGAAAGCCATTGAGGAAACAAGGGTCTCAAAGAGGTTTTGCGGTGCAGCAACATTCCTCTCCAAAAATACTTGGATGCCTTCAAGGGAAATAAAGCCCTGAGCAGCAAATACATGCAACGAAACGCCATGACGAAAATACATTAAGAAACTAAAACAGAAGGGGAGCTTGCTTCATTTCGACCACCTACTTTCAGGGACGAAGGCTGTTCTAATTAACAGAGATTGAAAAGCGAGTGTCTCACTTATTCCCGAGCTTCCTCAATACTGCAGACTCTGTTACTTCACGTATTTTGCAAATCAAAGGCCGCCTGGATGTATGCACCTAGAGAATCCCAGCCTGGCTGGGCTGGCACAGCTGTATTTAACAGAAGAAAAGCAAACAGCCTCGCTGATCCCTAGCAACAACAAGACATTACTTTTTTTAATTGATCGGCATTTTAAGTGGCTGCATGGGCAGCCTAAAGGGTCACAAAAGGGAAAAGTAAAAGCCGGAAGGAGCTCGGAGAGTTTAATTCACCCTTCCAAGCTTCATTCACGTTTATAAACTGAAAACCCGCAGTGATTCCCACCCCATCCATGGTCCCTCCAAACATCTCCTCTTCGTAAAAGCGGGACGCGCGAAGCGGCTGCTCCCAAGCTGGATGCCTATCCAGCCTTTCCCTTTTCCCCAGGGAATGATGCAGCTGGAAAGATCCCTCTTTAGAACCTGCTGCCAGAGGAAATGCAGCCCATCGGGCTGTTTAACACGGCTCAATTATTAAAGAGGTTTCTGAGACGGCAGCACGAACCAGGGGAAGACGTCGTACCCTGTAAAGCAACTCCAAAACAAAGGAGAGAGCCACAAGTGCAAGAGGGCAACCAGAGCCCAAGCCACCCCTCATTACTGGAGTAACCGGGAGCCCCCTATTCCCATGGGGGCTTCAGGGAGCAGCTAGTGCCACCCCTTCATGGACAGAAGATGCTGGAGGACACACAAGGGGACTGAGTCAACCCACCCAGGGCTACGGTGTCCACCACGCTCAGGGCCAAAGGAGGCAACCCAGGGAATGCGGTGCCCCAAAAACCCAGGGGAAAGGATGCTGCTGGGGCCTGACCACGCAAGGGGACCCGAACGGCTGGGACGCTGTGTCCCTCCCCACTCAGGAGCAAAGGATGCTGCCGCAGCCCACCCGCACAGGAGGAACTGCGTGGCTGAACCCAAAGGACACAGCACCCGGATTGGAAAGATGCTGCTGTAGGCTGCGGGTGCGAGGGCTGATCCCACAGGATGTGGCACCCTGCTTGCTCCAGGCCACCAGATACCAATCGGGTGCTGCGGGATGCCAGGCAGCTGAGCCCAGGGGACAGGGTGCCTCGCACCCAGGGGCAAAAGCTGGGCTGAGCCCCGGGGACATCCATGGCCAGGGCCAAAGGACGCTCCGGCAAATTGCCTGCATGGGAAGATGCTGCCGGGGTGATCCCAGGGGACAGGGTGCCTCGCTCCCAGGGTTGAAGGATGCTCCAGAAAATTGCCTGCATGGGGAGACTCTGCCGGGGTGATCCCGGGGAACGGGGTGCCTCGTACCCAGGACCAAACGATGGGCTGAGCCTGGGGAACGCCTACAGCCAGGGCCAGAGAACGCTCCGGAAAACTGCCTGCGTGGGGAAACCCTGCTGGGGTGATCCCAGGAGAACAAGCAACCCACACCCAGGGCTGGAGGATGCTAGGGAAAACTGCTGGCCCAGAGAAGCCCCGAAAGGCTGAGCCCAGGAGACTCGGTGTCCCCAAACCCAGGGCCAAAGGGCAGGCCGAGCCCAGGGGATGCCCCGACAGCGAGGGCCAGAGGATGCTTGGGGGGGGCATGGAGTGACAGATCCTGAAGGCATCGAGCCCAGGAGACGCGGTGCCCCTGCGCCCTGCTCCAAAGGATGCTCTGGCGAAGGGCTCACGCCTGGACAACCCCGCCCCCCCCCCGCATCCCGTCCCAACCCCTCCCCCCGCCCCAAACCCGCATCCCTTCCCAAACCACCATCCCTTCCCAACCCAGCATCCCTCCCAAACCATCACCCCTCCCCAAACCAGCACCCCTCCCCAAACCAGCACCTTCTGAATAAGCAT
>JAVJGG010000082.1:4349520-4360663 GCA_035590195.1 Aviceda cuculoides
GAGGAGGGTGCTCAGGGAGGGATGAGGACCCTGGGGCCAAGGACAGCTGGGAGGGCCAAGGATGCTGGGGAGGGACGAGGATGCTCGGGAAGGATGAGGACCCTGGGGACAAGGACAATTGCGAGGGAGGAGGATGTTTGAGGAAGGATGAGGATACTTGGGGAGGCCAAGGACAGTCACTAGGGACGAGGACCCTGGGAAGGGATGAGGTCGCTGGGGAGGCATGAGGAGGATGCTCGGGAGGGACGAGGAGCCTGGGGACAAGGACATTTGGGAGCGATGAGGATGCTGGGGGAGGCCAAGGACAGTCACGAGGGATGAGGACCCTGGGCAGTGACAAGGATGCTGAGGAGGGACGAGAATGCTCAGGAGGGACAAGGATGCTCAGGGGGGGCATAAGGACATTCAGGAAGGACAAGGTGGTTTGGGAGGGATGAGGACACTTGGGAGGGCCAAGGATGGTTGAGGTGGGGCAAAGATGCTGAGGAAGGATGTGGTTGGTCAGGAAGGAAAAGGACAGTCAGAAGGAACAAGAATGGTCAGCATGGATGAGTACAGTGGGGGGGTCAATGACCCTGAGGGGGGACAATAACCCTGAGGAAGGACAAAGACACTTGGGTTGAACAACGGCGCTTGGTTTGGATGAGGATGGTCGAGGGGATGAGGGTGCTGGGGAGGGATGGGGACACTTGGGGAGGGATGGGGACAGTTGGGGAGGATAAGGATGGGGACACTGGGGAAGGATGAGGACACTTGGGCTGGGCAATGGTACTTGGGCTGGACGAGGATGGTTGGAGGATGAGGATGTTGGGGGAAGATGAGGACACTTGGGGAGGATGAGGATGCTGTGGAGGGATGAGAACTGGGGAGGGATGAGGACACTTGGGAAGGACAAGGATGCTGGGGAAGGAGGGACACCTGCCCACCCCAGTGCCACCCACCCTTCACAGGTGGCTATTGCTAGCAGAAAGCCCCTTTTTGGGGAACTGCTTAATAAAGCTGGATTTTAGCTGAGCTGAGGGGACTTTGGCCTTGCTGTGTCCTACACCCTGGGGACTGCCGCGCCACTGTCCCTCCTGTTCTTGGTTCGCTGCCCACCCTGGCCCAGGGACTGCCACTCCCCGACCTGTGGCCACCTGGAAAGAAAAGGGGACATTTTCCAGCACCCCACAATGGGTGACACCCTGCACTGTCCCCAGTGCCCATCACCCCAGCATCGGGGCACTGCTCACCTTGCTGCAGGATGCCCGTGGCTGCCTCTGTCCCGACTTTCCACGGGACCTCCAGCGCCGTCCCCCAGTCCCAGGTGGGGAGGGGGACCACGGGCAAGAAGACCCTCTCCAAGGGTGATGGTGGTGGTGAGGGACCTGCTGGAGAGAAGGCAGGAGACGGTGGCATCACCGTGGTGTCATGATGGGCCCACCTTCCCCGAGGAGGTGACAATGCTTAGGGTCAGAGGAGGGGGTCCAGGGACCCTTCGCTCACCCCCATAGGCCCCATCAGTGTCCTCGAGGCTGAAGCAGAGGCCATCGACGGCCACGGCCAGTGCCCGGGCGAAGCTGGCATCCAGGAGGAAGGAGCCATCGCAGGAGCTCACCAAGCTGCAGCGGGCGCTGGCGAAGTTGTCCTCCGAGACAGACCCCCAGCCGTTCAGTAGCGACCCCCCCGGCGAGCCCCTTGTCGCTAGCCGCCCTTCCTCCTCTTCCTCTTCCTCCTCCTCCTCCTCCTCACCCAGCTCAGAGGCTGGTGGCCCATAGATGTAGCCATAGGTGTGTGGTGGTGAGAAGGACCGTGGCATGGCTGGTGCTGGGGGGCTGTGGGGGACATGGCGAGGATGCTGCTGGCACTGGGGGATGCTGTCACCATGGTGGTGTCCCAGGGGGACGGGGTGTACCTGGGGCAGGTGGTGTGCTGGTCCATCTCCAGGTCCTCAGCCACCTGCTGCGGCGTGAGGACTCCATCGCTGAATGCTGGCGAGAGGCGGCCGGTGACCGGGGACCTGTCCCTTGGGTGCCTGGTGGCCAGGGACATGTCCTTGGGGTACCTGGTGGCCAGGAACACGTCTCTTGGGTGCCTGGTCACCAGTGATGGGTCCCTGGGGTGCCTGGTGGCTAGGAACATGTCCTTGGGGTACCTGGTGCCCAGGGACATGTCCTTGGCATACCTGTTGCCCAAGAACATGTCCCTCTGGTGACCAGTGACTGGGGACATCTCTTCAGGGTGCCTGATGACTGGGGATGTGTCCCTTGGGGGGCTGGTGGCTGAGGATGTGTCCTTGGGATGCCTCATGGCTGGTGATATGTCCTTTGGGTACCTGGTGATCAGGAACAAGTCCCTTGGGTGCCTGGTCACCAGTGATAAGTCCCTAGGGTGCCTGGCTGCCAGTAACATGTCCTTGGGGTACCTGCTGCCCAAGAATGTGTCCTTGTGGTGACCGGGGACCGGAGACATCTCCTCAGGGTGCCTGGCGACTAGGGATGTGTCCCTGGGGTGCCTGGTGGCTGGGGCTGTGTCCTTGGGATACCTGGTGACTGGTGACATGTCCTTTGGGTATCTGGTGGCCAGAAATGTGTCCCTTGGGTGCCTGGTCACTGGTGATGTGTCCCTGGGGTGTCTGGTGGCTGGGGACATGTACTTGAGGTATCTAGTGCCCAAGAACTTGTACCTGTGGTGCCTGGGGACTGGGGACATCTCCTCAGGGTGCCTGGTGACTGGGGATGTGTCCCTGGGGTGCCCAGTGGCTAGGAGTGTGTCCCTGGGATGCCTGGTGGCTGGTGACATGTCCTCAGGGTACCTGCTGGACAGGAACATGTCTCTTGGGTGCCTGGTCACCGGTAATGGGTCCCTGGGGTGCCTGGTGACCAGAGACATGTCCTTGTGGTACCTGGTGGCCAGGAACTTGTCACTGCGGTGTCCGGTGGCTGGAGACTTCTCCTTGGGGTGCCTGGTGGCTGCAGACGTGTCCCTTGGGTGCCTGCTGGTTGGAGACATGTCCCTCTGGTGCTTGGCCACTGGTGATGGATCCCTGGGGTGCCCGGTGACCAGGGACATGTCCCTCGGGCACCTGGTGACCAGGGTGGTGTCCTCAGGGTGCCTGGTGTCCGAGATTGTGTCCCTCTGGTGCCTGGTGGCTGGTGATGGGTCCTTGGGGTGCTGGGTGGCCGGTGGCATGTCCCTGGGATGCCTGCTGGCTGCTGACACATCCTTGGGGTGCCTGCTGGCCAGGAACATGTCCTTGGGGTGCTCAGTGAGTAGGGATGTGTCCCTAGGGTGTCTGGGGACTGGTGACACATCCCTGGGGATCCCAGTGACAGGGGACATGTCCTTGGGGCACTTGATGACCAGAGATGTGTCCCTGGGGCACACAGTGGCCAGAGACCTGCAGATGCAAGGGACACGGTGGCTTTTGCAGCACAGGGTTGGGGTGCTGAGCTGACCTGCATCCCCAGGGTGGGGACAACCAGACTCACCGGGTCACTGGTGGGTGCCATGCATGGGGTGGTCTTGGGGGTGTCACTGGTGTCCCGGTGACAGCAGAGGCCAGAGAGGCGCTGCCCCGCTGCGGTTTTGGGGAGCTGAAAACCGGCAACTGCCGTTGGTCCCCTCCGGCTGTCACGGTGGTGTCGGTGTCACCATCATGTCCCCGTCGCCGAGGCCACCCAGCTGCCAGCCCAAAATCCGTCTCCCACTCGCCTCTGCTCCCACCGACGGGGACGTGGCCGGGGCCAGCCGTGAGCGCCGGGGTGCTGTGCACTTGGTGCAGCTCTGCGCGTGGGAGGGGGCACACAGAGCCATGAGCCACCTCTCCGGTGTCCCCCGTGTCCCCCCGCGTCTCCCCCCCATACCCACCTCGCTTGTGGATGCGCTCCCAGGGTGCTGGGTTCGGGGTGCTGGGCGACGTGTGCACCCCGGGGTGCCCCCCACCGCAGCAGCCTGTGTCCCCAAGGGGTGGCGGTTGCCCCCTGTGGTTGGGTGGTGTGGGGGGGCCAAGGCTCGGTGGCTCCAAGGACAGGGCTGGAGGGGCGAGAGAGGTTGGGGCACCCGTGGGTGCTGAGCCAAGTGTCCCTTGTCCCCTCCGTCCTCGGCTCCGTCTGTCCTGAGGTCCCTGCTGCCTGAAGAGAGGTAATGGGGGGCACCCAGGCAAGGGTCCCATGGCACCGGGGGGGCCCCACGCATAGGGTGGGGGTATCAGGCACACTTTGCTGGCCCCATAGCACCCTGTGAAGGTCCTAGGCGCTGGGTGGGGGTCCCGTGGCAGTGGGTGAGGAGCCCCATGGAACTGGGTGGGGGTCCTGTGGCATCATGTGGAGGTCTCACGGGGATGGATGGGGGGTCCCATGGCACTGGGTGGGGTCCCAGCCCTGGGGCTCACTGGAGGGATAGGGGTCCCGTAGCACCGGTGGGGTTCCCGAGGCGCTGGGTGGGGGTCCCAGCCCCCATGGGGCTCACTGGAGGGATGGGGGTCCCTGCCGTCACTCTCCAGGAGCCGGTTGCTGAGGCTGCTGCTGCTGCTGAGGTTTCCGGGGGCACAGCCGGGTTTCCAGGGGCCACCAAGCCACGGTGAGTCACCAGCCACCAGCCTGCGGGGCAAGGGGTGCCATCAGGGTGCCCCATCCCCACCGTGCCAGGGACCACCCGTGTTGCCCACCCCACGGCCGCTCACCTGCGGTGAGGTGTTGTGTCCTGGCTCTTGCGGCGCTGGCAGAGGAGGAGGAGGAGGGCGAGCCAGGCCAACCAGAGCAGCGACCCGGCCGCCGCGATGACGGCTGGCTGCCGCAGCACCCATGCCACACCGGTGCTCCCCGCCGTCAGTCCTGCAAGGGATCCACCAGTGTCACCCTTGTGCCACCACCTTGACCCCTACCTGCACCCCACCTTGGTCCTCGTCCCCTACCCAGGACGCTGCAGGTGGCATTGCTGGGAACCCCCAGCCCTGCACCATTGAAAGCCGCCACCTGGACACAGAATTCGGCCCCAGGGCTTGGGAGAAGCGTTTCCAGGTGTCGGGTGCCTTCGTCCACTGTCCTATTGGTGGTGTGCTGCCAGCCCTCACCCATCGACCAGACCTGGCAGGCAACAAGAGGATGGGCCCCCTTAGATGAAACTCTTTGGTGGACCTCCATTGATGGATCCCCTTTGGATGGATCCCTTTGCATGGACCCCCTTGAATGAACGCCCCTTGGATGGGCACCCTTAGAAGAATCTCCTTGATGGACCCCCATTGATGGATCCCCCTTGGATGGACCCCTTTGCATGGACCCCCTTGGATGACCGTCCCTAGGATGGACCCCCCCTGGATGGGGCCCCTTGGATGAATCCATTAGGATGAATTCCCTGGGATGGATCTCCACCTTGATTGGCCCCTTTGGATGAACCCCCTTGTCAAGATCCCTCTTGGATAGACCCCTTGGACAGGCACTCCTTGGATGGCCAACCTTGGGTAGAACCCCACCTTTGATAGGCTCCCTTCTTGGATATATTCCCCTTAGACAGACCCCTTGGATGGACCCTCCTTGGTCAGAAGTCCACCAGCCTTGCCCCCCCGCCCCATCACCCCAAACCTTGTAGCCCCGGATGATGCCGTTGTGGGCCTCAGGAGGAGGTGGCTCCCAGCTCACGACCACGGTGCCATTCCCTGTCTCAGCCTGGCCCACGGTGACGTGCTGGGGCGCCGCGCTTGGCACTGCCGGGACAGGAGTGCTGAGACCCCCTGGGACCCCCAGCCAACCCCTCCATCCTCCACCCGGGCATCCCTGGGGACACCCAACGCACCTTCCTCAGGTATCCAGAGGTGCCTGCTGTTGCTGTCCAAGCCCTGGGTCCCTCCAGCGTAGGGTCGGACCTTGAACTCGTACTTGTAGCCCCTGCGGAGCGCAGGGATGATGGCGCTGAGCTCCCTGCCCGCGTCGTGTTGGACCCAGGAGGTGCTGGCAGGGAGCAGGCAGCGGTACAGCACCACGTAGCCCACCGGCACCGGTGCTGGCATAAGCGTCTGAAGGGGATGGGAAGGATTACGAGTCATGGTGGGACACTGGGGATGTGGCTCCAGCCTCATCCCTGTGTCCCATCCTCTGGTGGGGACATCCCGGCATCACACCAACCTGCCAGCGGAGCCGGACAGCGGCGGTGGGCAACGTGGTGCCATTGTCCAGGTGCAGCCGCACAGCCAGCAGGTCCCGTGGGGCAGCCTCCCGCCGGTCCGTCGGCAGCTGGTCTGTGGGGCAGAGGGAGGCTAACGGCAGCGCCGGGCAGGAGCAAGGTCCCCCGGCACCCGCCTAGGCACCCACCTCAGATACCCATGCGTGGAGACCCTGATGTCTCCCTGGATGGACCCGCTCAAATGGACCCCTTGGATGGACTCACTTGGATGGACCTCCTTGGCCAGACACCTTTTGATGGATCTGTCTTGGATGGACATGGCTTGGATGGACACTTCTTGGGTGGACCCCCTTTGATGGACCCCGTGATAGACCCCTATTGGTGTGTCCCTAGCTGGACCCTGTGGATGAATACCTCTTGTTCAGTCCCCCTCTAATGGACCCCCACCTTGGACAGTCCCCCTTAAATGATCTTCTTGGAAGAACCTGCTTGGATGGATGCCCTTTAGATGGACTCTCTTGAATGGATCCCCTTGGAGGGACCCCCACCTGGATGCATCTCCTTAGATGGATCCCCTTAAATAGGGGGTGGACATGTTTGGATGGATCCTGTTGGATGGATGCTTTTAGATGAACCTCCTGAGATGGACCCCCTTTGGACGTACCCCCTTTCATGGACCCTCCTTGAATGGACCCCCTTAGATGTCTCAGTTGGATGGACCTTTTTTTGATGGACCCCCTTGAATAGACCTTCCTGGATGGACCCCCATGGACGGATTCCCCTTGGATGACCTCCTTGGATGGACCTCTTTTTGTTGGCCCCCCCTTGACAGACTCCCCTTGGATGACCTCCTTGGATGAACCCCACTAGATGGACCCTGTTAGACAGATCCCCTTGCACGGACCCCCAGATGGCCCTGGGTGTCCGAGATGGTGGGGGCCATGGAGGTCCCACCACTGACCCTCCACGCGGAGGCGGGCGATGGCAGCGGCGGTGCCCAGCTGGCTCTGTGCTGTACACACGTAGGTGCCGGCGTCGGCAGGCGTCACGGCGTAGAGGTGCAACGTGTGCTCCCGGTCCACCTCGTGCCTGCAGGTCACCAGTTCTCCATCAGCCTCATCCCCACCCTGGGGACGGGACACCTCCACCCTGCCACCACCTACCTGCCCCAGGGCAGGTCCCCACGTTCCTTGTGCCACTGCAACCGCGGCGCCGGGTCACCTTGGGCGCCGCAGCCCAGCTCCACGGTGCTGCCGGCCACCACCACAGCGTCGCTTGGGCGCCGCACGATGGTTGGCTTCTCTGCGTGGGGGACATCGAGGACATGGCACCAAGGCCGGCCACGACATGTCCACCACCCATGGGAGACCCTTGGCTTACCTAGGACGGAGACGCGGGCGCCCCGGCTCTCCCTCTCCCCCGCCGCGTTGGCCGCCACGCAGATGTAGAGCCCGGAGTCGCTCCGTCGCGCCGGTGCCACCCGCAACTTCCCGTTGGTGACCATGTACCGGTCACCCGCCAAGTCCAAGGTCACCCCGTCCTTCTTCCAGGTGACATGGGGTTCAGGGTGCCCCAAGGGGGGGACGCAATCCAGCTCCAATGCTTGCCCCGCCGTGGCCACCAAATCACCCGGCTGCAGGCGGAAATTGTCCCGCAGCGCTGCGGTGGGGACACCGTGGGTGGGGGGGGACACGCAGAACTTTTTAGGATCCCCCCAACCGCATCGTCCCCACTGGATGTCCTTACCAGCTGTGGTTTGGGGTGCCGTGGCTGCGCCGGGGGGGTGGCAGCCTGTGGGGTGACATAGAGACTAGTGGGTGCACCAAGCGGGCACGGTCTCAGCCCCGGGGTGGGGGGACGGGGGGGCAGAGTTAAGGGTATTTTGCCCCCCCGGGGGTTGCACTCACCTCCCTGGCGCAGCGCGGTGAGGCAGAGCCCCAAGCCCAGCGCCAGCGCCCAGCCGCCCGCCATGCCGGCCCTGGCCAGCTTTCCCGCTTCCTCCCTAAATCCTGGTCCCTCCCCGTCAGCACGGGGACCGGATCCGGCTCCGGATAGGGGGGGACAATAGCCGGACACGGGGGCCGGGAAGTGCTGGGGGTGGGTGGGGGGGGTTGCATGGACACAAACAGATCGGGCAAACCATCGCAGTGTTAGCGCCTGGGCGCGGTGGCACTGGCAGCACCCAGAGGCGGTGGGGATGGGGACGCCGGCAGTTAACGAATTTAATTAATTGGAAGAAATTCTCCCCCTCCCCCCCATGTTCAGAGGAAGACGAATGAAGAAGAAACGAGCTCTCGGCTGGGGGCGCCANNNNTAGGGGTCAGAGTGAACAGTCCAGGGCCTCCCAGGCTCTGCGAGCTTAAATCTGAGTGCCAGCCAGGTGCGTTGAGCTCATCTGGTCTCAGCTGTCACCCACCTCTCACGTGTCCCCCCCCCACCCCGGGCGGGCACCCTGTCCCACAAAGACACCCAAGGGTGCCGCCGCTAGCCGGGTAGTATTTTTAGTTTATTGGTTAGTAGCGCGCCCCAAGCACCTCGGGGTGCCCCGGCACCCACCCCGGGTGCCCTGGGGCCCGGCTTGCTTGGCTGGCCGCTCTCTGGTTTTCATCCTAAACCTATTTCCCGGGAAGGCCTGGGGGAGAGGTGACGGTGGCGCCCCAAAACCGGGGGATTTTCACAGAAAATCCAGGCATGGCGGTGGGGCGGTACTTGGGCCAGGGGTTCGAGCCCACGTTTAGGGGACGGTGCAGCTGGGGAGCTGGGGGGGAGGAGGGACACCCCCCCCCCCCCCCCCCCCCCCCCCCCATTTAGGCTGCCTGCGCGCGCGCGCGCTTGGGCGAGCTTGCACGCTAGTGCTCCCCCCGCTCCGCGCAGCGCCGGGCTCCTGCGTGCATGGGTCTGCGCGCTGCGGCGGGTGGGCACGGCGCTCTCGCACACGCCGGATGCATGTGTAGCCGCTCGGCGTGCTGTGCGCGTGCTCCCCGCGCGCTCGTGCACGCTCCGTGCGCAGTCTTAGCTGCGTGCTTCGCGTGCGCTCTTTTCGCACGCTCCATGCACGCCCTCTGCAAGCACCGCACGCGCGCTCGCTCCTCACGCTTTTTGCACGCTCGCTGCACGCTCCGTGCATGCCCTACGCAAACGCTGTGCGGACGCTCTCTTTGCGCGCTCTGTGCGTGCCCTCTTGCGAGCTTCACGTATGGTCTTTTCTCACACTCCATGCACAGCCTCTCCACACGCTCTGTGCATGCTCTGCGCAGACTCTCTTTGCACGCTCGTGCTCTCTGCACACTCCATGCACGCTTGGAGAGCACTCCCAACGCCCTGTCGCGAATGCCATGCAGAGTCTTATCGGCACGCTCCATGCACACCCTCTGCACAGCCCATGCATGCTTTCTCCACCTTCTCCACGTGCATGCTCTCCACGCAATCCATGCAGTCTTAGCTGCATGCTACATGCACGCTTTCTCTGCACGCTCTGTGCACGTTCTCTCCATGCCTTCCACACGCTCTCTTGCACACTCCGCGCACGTTCTCTCTGCATGTTCCGGGCACACTCTGTCCACATGCCCTGGGCGCGTCCTTTTGCATGCTTGGTGCATGCTCTGTCTGCACGCTCCGTGCATGCTCTCTCCACGCATTTCGTGCGCGGTCTTTCCGCACGCTCGGTGCACGACATCCCTGCACAGGCTGCGTGCCCTCTCTCTGCACATTGCGCGAGTGCCCTCTTGCACGTTCTGTGCACACACTCTCTGCTCGTGCTCTCTGCATGCCCCCTGCACGCTAACTCTGCATCCTCTGTGCATGCTCTATCTGCCCGCTCCGCGCACGCTCTCTCTGCCCGTTGCATGCATGCTCACCCTGCACGCTCCCTCCGCGCGCTCTCTCCCTGCACGCGCCGTGCGTGCCCTCTTGCACGCTCCTTGCATGCTCTCACTGCGCTCCGCATGCACCCTCTCTCCCGCACGCTCCCAGCACGCCCGCATGCCTTCCCCACGCTCCCTGCACGCTCGTCCCGGCGAGAAAGCCATTAAAGCGACGCCCCGGGAAGACGGGGGACGGAAGAGGGGATCTCCGGGTGGGATCAATAGCAAATTAGTGACTTTACGCCGAGCCGAATGATGTCCGGCGGCGGGAGCGGGGCCGTGCTGGTGTCCCCACTCGCTCGCCGCCACCGAAGCGCGCACGTGTCCCCCCTCGCTCAGGCGCTGATCTCCACGGCGTTGGCCTCCTCCTGCTCCCGGATGACGTGGACGCCGGCAGTCCGCAGCAGCCGCGGGGCGCCGCGGGAACGTGCCGGCGAACCCGGCGGTGACCTGTGCGTCCGCGTCGAGGCAGGCGAGCGAGCCGGCGAGCGATGGTAACGACGAGTCGAACGCCCCACCGGTCCCGGCGAGCGGCCAGCTGCTGGTACTGGTGAGCTGGTGTAACCCGGTTCGACCATGCCGCGGGGTTCGGGTGGCGAATCCTCCTCCGCCTCCGGCGAGTCCTGCCAAAAGCCAAGGGTAGACGAGCGTGCGAAGCGTGCGAGACCTGCTGCCGCTGTGCAAAGCCCGCACGCTACCGGCGCGCTACCGGCCGCTCACCTTGTCCTTGAGGATGTACAAGGCCACCGGGTTTTTGCGCTCGTGCTCACCGCTCCGCGGGATGCCCTCGGCTGCGTGGAGGCAAGGCGTTGCTTACCGCGCCGGCGGCGTTGGTGTTCCCCAACCCGCCGCCGCCACGCCGGGGCCGGCACTCACCCTCGTGCTTCAGGCGTTCCTCGTCCTGCTCGGCGTATTCGGAGGCTGGTTGTGTCTCCGCTTGCCGTTTCTCCCTGGGGAAGGGAGAGGGGATGGGGCAGCGCCGGCACTGCGGTGGGGGCAGTGGGGGGACTGCCTGTGGCTCAGCCAGGGAAGGGCCCAGTGTTGCGGTAAGGGAGAGGTGGGATGGAGTGGGATGGGATGGGATGGGATGGGATGGGATGGGATGGGATGGGATGGGATGGGATGGGATGGGATGGGGTGGGAGGGGATGGAATGGGATGGGAGCAGATGGATGGGATGGG
>JAVJGG010000082.1:4366538-4383216 GCA_035590195.1 Aviceda cuculoides
ATGGGGGGCAGGAGATGGGGCCTGGGCTGGGGTGGGGGGGCTGCGGGTGCAGGTTCGGGTGCCTGGGGTGGGGGCACACTCACCTCCTCTGTCCTTTCCCCAGGGCCGAACCCGCTGTGGCGCTGGGATGCTGCCACCCTCGAAGGAGCGGCTCCGGGGGACCGGGGAGCGCCCGGGGGGGCGTCAGGCGAGACCCCCGCGGCAGAGCTGGCGGGTGCTGGCTGAGAGGAACCAGAGCGTGGCCCCCGTGGGTGTCTGGGTGGAGAGTGCCCCAGGGCAGCCGGAGGAGAGCCTGGCCTTCGTGAGTGCTGCCGTGGGGGTCCTGGGCACCATCGGGGCTGATGGGTCTTGCCAGGGATGTCTCTAACCCTCTCAGGTTATGCCAGCAAACCCCGGGGGGGCGATGGGAGCCGAAAGCGAGCTTTTTCTCTGTTTGAAGGCAGCCAGGAGCACTGCTCCTAAAAAGAAGAATTTATTTGAATGGCTTTTAGTGGGGTCAAAAGCCACCGTGGTGTCCACGTAGCCCGGTGTCCCATTTACACAAGGCCACAGCATCTCTCTGACTTGATTCTCCTCAAATAAACTGCATTTTGGGGGGAGAAGCAAATTGGTTTTAAACATCAGTCAGGTGGGGGATCCAGCCCATGCTCTAATCAGAGCTGTTGATTGCTTAATTATTTGTACTGCGTGCTCTGCACTTTTAATTTTAGTTTTAAGATCTATAAATTTTCAACATATTACTAGAAGCTGCATTCCAGTGTAGGTAGCGCAGCTAAAACTTAGCAGGTTTGTGCCCACCCCCGCCCCCCCAGCAGCGTGAGTGTTTTCTCGCTATTCCCGGATGCTCCTTGGTTTATAAGCGCCGGGTTTGGAACTCCACGCCATAGCTTTGCATTTGAGGTGCCCGTGCTGTACTCGGCTGACCAGTCTCCCCCATATCCGTGCTGCTCTTCGCCTTCCCGTTCATCTGTAAGGGATGTTGGTGAACTGAGATTTTATTCCACGTTGCTTATTTTAAAAAAATAAATAAGTTGAACGTTTCTGGGTCTGGAGCCAATCTCTGCTGTACTCTGTTAGAAACACTTAAGAAAATCTTTATCGATGCTTATCTCAGGGATTTCTGCTTTGAGGGTTATTATAAGAGGACTAAAAGTGCATTAAATATAGGATGATGAGTTCAGTCCCCTGTAATTAATGTCTAAACGTTACAGAAGCTCCTGCCCTTCTGAGATGATTTATTTCCATATTGTAATTTAAATCCTGAAAGGTTGAGATAATATATGGAAATGAATCATCTCCATATTCCACATAACTTCCACCTTGGCACCATGAAACTTCTGGGGGAGCCGAACTCTTCCTGACTGCTTCGGGGGGCCTGGGTGCTCCTGGTCCTCCCTGGGTGTGGGGGCTATCAGGTGCCTTCAGGTGTGAATGAAGGTGCACAGGGTTATTGGAGCTTATTTAATGCACATTTATATGCCAGCGGATCATATTAAAAAAAATATATTAATGCCTCCTACATCAGAATTGCCGATGAGGTTGCCAATGGGGCATGGAGCAATCTGTCGATGGCACCGTTTCATGCAGCTCTGGCTTGGTTTCGTCATTAACAGTGCAGATTTCTCCCCATCTTCGTGCTTGTTCGGTTGTGCTGACCTTGCTTTGCTGCTGGTCACATTCCTGGCAGTCAGTGGGATGTAGGGAGCACCCGATCCAGCGTTTACTAAGTTGAGTTGAGTTCAGACTTGCCCCTTTCCTCCATCCATTCAGACTCTGATTTTTCTTGCTTTAGGCCGTGCTGCGGTGACAGCCAGGAGAGCAATACCAGTTTTCTTAAACCGTGGTAGTATCAGCAGAATTGCTTGGCGTGACTTCAAGTGAGAACCTTAAAAAAAAAACAAACACCTGATTTTATTATTTTTTTTAGGTCATTGCTTTTAATCTTTTACTTCAGATGGTAAAAACGTTCTCGGAGCCATAGCCGTGCCTGTGCTGTGCTCTGCAAACTGCTTCCCTGACACGCTTCCAGCCTTGCTCTTGCAGAGCAGTAATGGGATTAGAGGCTGGCCCATTCCCATTCCTTTCGGATCCAATGCTGTGTGAGGCTGCCTTATTTTTTCTTTCTGTGTGCATTTGCAGAGAGGTAAAGGAGGAGGTGTGCACGTTCTGTATCTGGCTAACTAGATTCAATCCAAGCTCATAATAATTCAGTAGACGTTGTGCAAGCTGTTATTGCACAGATTTAGAAACAAAACATTGTTAAGTTTGCTCTGGGTGCTGCTTTCCTGGCTTGTGGATGCAGGTGTTGGAAGGGAAGACGGAATACAAGCTGCTATAATGCCGCAATGTAGCAAAAAATCCTGTGAAATCTGCTTTCACCTCTTGCAGGCTTCAGCATTTCAGGTGGAGGAGGAGCTGAAGGAGCAGCAACGGGAGAAGGCAGCCAGCCTGAGACGCTTCCAGGGAGAGGTGAAGCAACGGGTGAACCAGCAGGTCAGGATGCGAAGAAAGCAGCAGCTGCAGAAGTCCTACGAAGCAGTAAGCAGATCTCTGTCCCTGCCTTGCCAGGAGTCTTGCAGGAGAAACTCCTCTGAAACCGGTGTAAATCGGACAAAAACCCACTAGACCTCCAGTCAAGGTGTTAATAAGAAAAAAAAGAGGAAACTCATGGTCACGGCAGCTCCTGTGGCGGCACACGGTGTCGCCTCAGGCGAGGTCAGCGTGATGCCTTGGCTCGCTCTGGCGCTGAAGGTGCTTTAAGCCCTTTGCCTCCTTGCAGAAAAGTCACTGGCTCTCTTGGGCAGCAGAAGAACAGAGTCCCGGTGCCCTGTGCAGAATTGTGTGGAGTTTAAAAAATAGCCAGGCCAGAGTTGTGAATGATGTGGATGTCTCCTGGCTGCATTTGAAGCAAAGCAGCTTATTTCTGCTATCCCTTTTCCAAATAGTTCGCAAGCAACACTTTCACACTGTCTCCACATTCCCATTTTCCCTGTGGGCTTGTTTTAGGTTATTCTTGTGAATATATTTAATCCTTTGTACTTTCAAACAACTGCCAGGGAGGCTTGCCAGAAACTCGCTGTGGAGCAAGAAGGGAATGCACTGAAATGTCAACGGTTTTGGCTACCCCTGGGGTGTTTGGGCTGTTTCCAGGGCTTGGGAGGCATGGTTGAGTGGGGATGTCCTCACATAACTCTGCTAGCACCGCTCCAGACTGAAAGCCCCTGGATGCCTTCAGCCCTTGAGAGCCTGATGGCTCTTTGCGCCCGCCCCTCTCAGCGTGGAGAGCAAAAATCTCCATCTGAAGAAATGCCACCAAACTGAGCCAGCAACTTCCGCGCAGCACGGGTGATGTCCTGCTAGGTGATGGTTAGAGATTTGCACGTGGCCTTTTAACTCTGGGGTCCATGTCCTGGCAGGCGGAGAGGGAGAGCTGCGTCGCCATGCGGTACTCGGACTCCGCGCTGCGTTTGACGCCCCGGAAGAACACGTGCCTGTTTCGGAGCCACCCCGCGCCGGCCATCTGCGGTCTCGGTGCTCACACCCTCCCAGCGCAGCGGCAAGGGATGCAAAGTGAGCCGTTCCAGCAGCAAGCTGCCAAGGTGAGCAGTTCTCCTGCGTTTTTCATCCCTGCTTCATCATGCTGGATGCTTGTGGTTTGAAATGAAGAGCAGGCAATATTTCTTTTTCTTTTACAATGCATCCCTAATTTTTTTTTTTTTTTTAATGTTGAATGAAACATTGGCTTACGTTTTCACTCTGGTTTACTGACTATTGTAGTACTCCTCCATAGCACTCATCAGAGCATCAAAACGGGTAGTAAATGTCTTCTCGGAGGATGCTGTGGTTTAACTTGCCCCCGCTGCTTGTAAATACAGTGAATTTTCCCTCCGCACGCCGGGACTTGTTGCTGTGCAGGCGTGTCGTGTCGGAGAGGTGGCACTAGGTGGTGCCACCTCATTGCAGTTTGTCTCCTGCAGACTGGGAGTATGGGATCGCGAAATCTTGGAAAACCTGCCTTAGGGACTGTTTTAAGCTTTTTTTAATAGTGATGCTTATGCTGCATTTGGCATTTTATAGAGCACGTGTGTTCACCTAGGAGCTGGAGTTATTCTGGTTGAAGTACTGCTTCCCTTGGGGTGGAGAATCCCTTCTGCCTGGACACTGGCCAGGACAATCAGGGATCTGGGACTTCTGGCATCTCAGCAAAGTGATTTGGGAGCAGATGAGCTGTAACCAAATCCTTTACCTTGCCTGGATCGGGATTTCGGTGCATTGGGGCAGCTCTGAAAGACACCTTGGGTTGCAGGTTACCTTATACCTATTTGTGAAGCTACGTGTGTGTTGAGTTGCACTCCCTTGATAAAGGACCTCGTTTGGAGCAGGGTACCGTAGGAGATCTGTTGGGTGCAGCTAAACTTGGCAGAGAGCAGCTAGTGACTGCTTCTTTTGTCTTGTCTTTACCTTCCCTCTTCACGGCAGCTTAGCAAAACCATGAAGCAAGTTCGTCGCAGGCTGGCATCATGCAAAATGGTGCCCCAAGGAGCGGGTCCCCCCGAACTCCCCGGTGGTGTCTGGAGGCGAGAGGTGAGTAAGGGGTGCCTGGGGTAGGGTAAGAGGAATTAGCTTGCAAACTGGTGAAGGTCTGGCTCTAATTAGCAAATCCAAAGCATAGTTCAGTGAGTTTCTCCAGGAGTGAAACAAACTGGGCTTTTGTGACCCACCTGATGATTAGGGCGTGGCTTTTGGTGGCCTGAGGGTTCTGTCCCTCTGTTCTTGCTGCCTTTCAGAGAAGACAGCAGGAAAAAGTGGGTGAAAACCTCTCTGTTTGCAGAAACTAATGAGAGAGAAACTAGGGAACAAGAATTTGAAAAAAGATTTTTTTAAAGGTTGAGATTGTGATCTGGGTATCTGGGAAGAATGTGATGATCAGCCCTCCCCTTAGGTGCCTTTATTTCTTCAACAAACCTCAACAACTCTTTCCCTTGCATCAATCCCTTGTTTCATGTGGGTGGCAAAGATCTGGAGGGTTTTCCTCACCCAGGGCTGGCTTCTGGTAGAGAATTGTTGGCACGCATCTGCTTTCCTCAAAGCGGAGCATAGGACCCACATAAGGAGGTCAGTCCCGAGTGCCTCACCTTTTGTTCTGTTGAATTTCATCCTGCTTTTGTCACTCCAGTTGTCAAGAACAGCTTTGTATTGCAGCTATTATCCTGGTTTCTATGCCAACACCTTTCTTAAACTGACGCACTTTGTCCATTCTGGAGAACACCAGCAGTAACCCCACCTGGTATTTTGTCTTACTGCCTCCTCCAGAGCCAGTTTCCTGCCCATCTTGCAGTTCTTCATTCCCATCTCTTTCTTGGGTTCATCAAAGGTGAAGTAGATCTTGGCTGGCTGTTATCTAGAAAATACCTTTTATGTAAGGGCTGGTCCGGCTCTTCCTCCTCTGAGGACTGTTGGATTTCTCTTCAAGGAAGTCAGCTTTGTGAACAAGAGTTACAGAAACAGTGCAATTATGGGCTCGAAAACCTCGTTATCCATTTCCAACACTAAACATACCTTCTGTTTAAGCCCTCGATTCGTTGAGGCTGCTCAGCAAGATGGAGTGATTCATTACTTTGCTATTAGCGGCACTAAAGCCTTGCATGAATAATACAGCTGCTGCCCCTGCAAGCCAGGGGGTTACAGAGATAGCAAGTGGGATGCGTGGGAGTCCCGTGGCGAGTCATCCACAGCAGCGAGAAACAAGGCTGGGAGGGATCGGGGGCCATCCTCCCACCTGAACCTTACTGCAGCTACAGTTAACCTATGCTCTCTTCAGACCTCTGGCAAGGAGGATTTAACAGCTTCCCTAAGCAATTTGTTCCAGGAGGGATATATTGATTTATTGCGTTACTCTGTTTTATTACTCCAAGATAGTAGAGGGGGAAAAAAGCTCTAATATTAATCTGACTCTTTCTCCCTGTCTGAAGGTTTGCCATGTTCACAGCTAGGCAGGACAGCAGCTTGTTCCCTTCGCTTCAGATGCAAAAGGCTGGCGGGGATTTAACCACCCTGGTAATTGCTGCCATAGTGCACTGCCTTGCCCTTTGCCATAGTGCACTGCCTTGCCCTTTGCTTTTGTCCACGTAGAATTTTCTTGTGCTGTCTATTCCAGCTGATTTCTTTGGTTTGAACTCAAGCGTTTTTAGCCTGTTCTCAAATACTTCTGCAACTTCAAGTGGCTTGGTGGGGTCTAAATGTAATCAAGATGCTTCTTTCTTCTGTCATCCAGGCCAATAATGAAATTATCAAGGAGACCCCACCTAGTTCTTAGTCTATTTTTGTGCAGTGAACTCCTAAGACCGAATCTAGGTAGTGTTTTTAATCAGTATTGCACCTCCCATGTAACAGTTTCATCTAACAGATATTTCTTCACACAAATGTTGAATTAGGCCATGTCAAAAGCTAAGCTAAAGTCGAGATGTCTTCTGCTGTGTTTTGCCTGAGGCCTCTTTCTTCTATTGCAGGAGAAATTCACACCAGCTAGATGGGACTTGCTCTTGACAAATTTATGCTGGTTGCTGCTTATCTTGTTTTCTAGCAGCTTACAGGCAGTTTGCAAGGTGATTTCCTCTTGTTTTTCCAAAAGTCAGGCAGTTAAACTCTTGAGGCTAAAATCTTCTTAGTATTTCCTTTTCCGCTCCTTTATTTAAAGATAGGCACTCTTTGTGCCCTTTTCTGATAATCTGGACCTCCACAGATTTCGGGGAGCTTGGGGAGGACGACTGCTAGCTGTTTGTCTGTCGCTCCTGGCAGTAATCCAGGGCAGGTCCTGCCTGCTTAAAAACCTCGGCTTCTAGGAATAATCTGACTTTTTCTTCCCAATAATAATCCAAGATTTTTCTTGCTGCTGCTATTAGCTCAGAGCAAGCCTTTGGCTGAACATCAATCCCCAGAAGCATAAAGCACTGTTGTTCTTGGTGTCCTCTGATAGCTGTCCTTCTTGAGTAGCGAGTCCTTTAGTCTCTCTTACTAAAGCCTGACTTGTTGCCTTGGTCTCTCTTGTTTTACTTAGAGCTTTGTCCTTTCTGGCACTTGTTTTGTTTTTTTGTCCCCACGTGCTTGTGTTGTCTCCTGCGTGATTCCTTCAGTAATCTGACCCGTGCTCCACTTCCGCTGTGCTCGCATGGATCGCGGGCACAAGAAGAGCTTGGGATTTAGCCAGGGTTGTCTCGCACTGCACTTCTTGTCTTTCCACTCTAGCCAGGTAGTTTGTATTTGCTCAGTTGAAATGAACTGTTGCTTCTCCTTCAGTCCCGTTTTCTGCATTTTTTTCTTTTTTATTTCTCCTTCTTCCCTCTAAGGAGTTGCATTCCCTGCAATCAATAATCCATGTTCCCAAAATCGTTGCTCTTTGTCTCTCTGAGAGATTTCTTTCCAGGTCAAAAACATTCAAAGAGTTTCCTCCCTGCTTTCCCAAGCAGATACGTAGGTGGTAATTGCATGGAAATGACCTGTCCAGTGTTTCAGATGATCCGGTTCACCAAATCTTCAGCCGCTTTGCCTTAGGGTTTGGTAGACTGCTGTAGGTCCCCAGCATTACAGCACCCAAATTCTTTTCCCCAACAGATCATTCCCCAAAGTTGGGTTTTTTTCCCACAGTTTCATTTCCTTCCACCTTCAGGGCTTCAGAGCATCCGTACAAAGCAATAACTGTTCCTCTCTATTCCCTTGTCCTCACCGAACCAGCTCTTCTGTGTTGTGTTTCTGTCATGACAGGGTTGATAGAGTAATTCCTATGCCTATCAAATAATTTCATGTTCAGACTAACTCCGGGCTTTCCTCCATTCTTCCTGTATTGCAGCAGAGCCATCTCAAGGGTTCCCTGGTGTGACCTGCTCTCCTCCTGTTGATCCATCCTCTCCCTCTGCCAGCAGTCCCACTCTTCCCTTCCTAGCATGCTGAAGGGACAGCAAGGCAGGGAAAAAAAAAAAAAATCCTGGCTCTGAGCTTGCTTCTGGCATTTTGATTTTTTTAGTTTGTGGGAAACAATCTGCTGCCTCTCAAAATATTGTTAATTGGCACCAGGGAGCCTGCCCACTTCCCATCTGAAGGAGTACACTACGTACTCGTACTCCAATGTCACTCCAGAGATCCTGCCACCCCCCAACTCGTGCAGTTGCGAAACAGTGCCTGGAGAGGTCTTTTCCCTGTCTTTCCTTCGCCCTGCACGCATCTGTCCCTCTGTTTCTGCGGTTGCTGAGAAGGTAGTCACGAGTTACCCTGCAAAATTCAGATTTTTCTGGCTGTCGTGCCCTGCGGTGATGCTTGAACACATTGCGTTGCTGCTTGCCAGATCTCAACTGACTCTACAGAGTAAGCGCCCTCGGGTTAAAGCTACTTCTTACCCGTGCAAGAGGATGTTGAATTTGCCCGCAGCACCGAAGCAGCCACATTTGAATTCCAGATTTACACTCATCTCCTCCCTTCTCCAGAAACCAGAGTCTTGCAAGACAGCCATGGTGCCCACAGAAGATGAGAGTGAGGAACTGCTTCTGGCAGGACATCACGATCTTCCAGCTGAACTGCAAGACCAGGGGACAGCCCCGCATCAGGCTGAGCAAGGCAATGACTTCTACATCAAAATCGAATTTGAAAAAGTAAGACTCATATGGGGCTGGGCCAGTGGGTCTTAAGAGGTTCAAATTGTTGGGATTTGGGTTTATTTCAGCAGAGTCGTTGAGGCTGCGGTTGTAGTAGAGCAGTTGCTCCCTCAGGCCTGGTTAACTCTTAAGCCTACTGTCGTCAAAACAGGCTCGAGAGCAGCGTCAAAGCTAAGTGAGATTGGCGGCTTCTCTTTCACTGCTTTCATCTTACAGCTGTGGCTTCAAAAGGGGTTTTATTTGTGCCTGCCTCGTGATGCCAGTTGGCTGGCGCTCAGCGGAAATCTGAAACTGAGTGTGTGCAATTGCATCGTATGCTTAACCGAACTCGACTGCTGCTGGTGGGACCTGCAGCTGCCTCTGGTCTGGCTGCCCTGCTTGGAGGCAGCAGCGGGGTGGACGAGCTGTGGGTGGTGCATCAAGTCAGCTGGAAACCTCCTAGAAAAGAGGGGGGGCGTGGGAAGAAAGAGCTTTGCATCAGAGGAACGAGCTGGCTGTGACAATTCCTGTGCCTTGGGCTGGTGAAACACCTCCCTCAGATGTAGCGTGAATCTGTCTGCTTGTGAGGACTGAGCTAATGTATTTATCCGTTCCTCTTTTGTTTTCAGGCAGACTTTCATTAAGCATCTGCGGTGTTGAAACGTTTTGCCCTGATTACCTGGAGTAGTTAGCAAATACTTTATGGCTATAGCAGCATGTGCCCAACCTTAGCTGGTGATTAGTCCAGCTAGGAGCAGAAATACTGGCTTGACAAATATTGAGCCGAGGGAAGAAGGCGGAGCTTTACGCTGAGGTTTTGGGAGAAGTTGGCTGTTGAATTCCCCTGACGCTTTTGTTATTTTTATTATTATTTGTACTATTGTTACTTTTTGTGCACTTCAAGAAGTTTTAATGGAAGTTCGGGAAGGGGAAGTGTGAATCCGTATTTAAACTAAACCAGAAACCTCCTCCCAGGATATCTTTAGAGGTGTTTTGACAAAGCTTTGGTGCTCAGGCTCCTGCATGGAGATGTTGCACGTGTCTGTCCTGTCTAAAGTCAACCTATATCCCCCCAAAAAAGCACATCTCGTAGGTGGGTTACCCTGCTTAGGACTGTAGGGATCATGCATAGAGGACCCACCTCCAGCAAGGAGTATTTTGTTGAGTGTAGATGAGAAACTTGACTGTGAAGGTGCTGAGGCTGCTCTCTTACATTATCTTCCAGTTCTGTGACGGATCGGTGAAGGACTCAAGCTTGCCTGAGCCTCCTCAGAGGCTGCACACCGCTTGCCAAGCTCCCCTCGTACTCTGGGCTGGTGCAGACCAAGAGGAAACCAAGAAGCAGGTTCGTCCGCTGGAGCCAAGTCGTCATTGTTTCATCTCAGTTTCAGGACTGAAATGTATTGAGTGTAGGGGATGCTGCTAGCTCAGATAAGAAGCCTCAAGAGCAGCCTTGATGTACGGAGCATCTGCTAGGTTTATAAGTTTGTCAGCATTGATGGTGTCTCAGGTCTTGGACAAACGTACCGTGTTCTTTCTTAACGTCCGTCATGACCGTAAGTGCAATCATTACGTGCTGCTCCCGCAAAATCTGGGATCTGAATAACACCGAAGGGTTGGAGGAGCAGTGGGCTTTGTTCATTTTGCCTGGCAAAACAAAGGTGTTGCTTTCTGTAGTTGCATGGAGAGCGAGAGAGAGAACCTGCCAAAAATGCTTAAAAAAACAACAACAACTCCACTTTATCTTGTTTGGGTATAAGGCTGGGAATATAAGGTTTCTACCATATCAGCACCTAACAGGCATTGGGATGGTAGCTTTCAATCACAGGCTGCAGACCTGATGCTGTGTGTCTGATTTAACGACGAGAGCTTACCAGCCTGTGTCCAGGACAGTTTGGCTCGTGCTAGTCTGGGTGATACAAAGAGATGGTGTTTCTCTTGGATGCCTAAAGGAAGTGACTTTTATTTTCCTGCTTCCTTCTGACATGAAGAGGAACAGTTCCCTCTTCTTTTGTCAGCTTTCTTGAAGCTTACAGCGTAAAACTTGAAAGGACTTTGAAGGAGTTTTATTTTTTTGTTGTTGTTCCTTACATGCATTTTTCCAACAGCTGATCCAAAATCCAGTTGTGGTTTCTGGAAGGTATGACAGCAGCTGGGGCTTGTCAGGCTGCTCCTTCCCCCAGTGGTTCCCTCTGCCCCTTGTTTTTTATCTCTGTGGCTCTGCTCCACCCCGAGATAACTGGTTTTGCAGCACTCTCTTCTGCATGGGTTTTTTCCATTCAGCTTTGTCCACTTTCAGCCTGGTGATCTCTCCCGCTCCTTTATCTCCAGTTGTGCAGGGCTCTCTCTACTGGGCGAGATGGACAAACTCAGCCCAGAACTCTTGGCGTTGATGAGGAAAAACCCACGCCTTAAACTTTTTGGCATCGTGGAGCTCAGACTAGCTGTGTACCAACCAATTCCCATGTGGGTGGGAGGGTTTTTGGTGTGAGCTTTAGCCAGGAGGTTTCCCTCCCCCTGCTGCATCAGTGGAGTTAAGCCAAAGCCCTGACACGAAACCTCTTCGTGAGCTTAGCATCTGTGTGGGAGTTGTTTCCTGCAGGGCTCTTGGATTTGTCTCAGCAACGACTTTGCCACCTCTGTGGTTCTCCTGCATGTAGTGGGTCCGGCTCGGTGTTGTATGTTCATTTTCTTTGGAGATACAGGCTTCCAGTGAACCGCAGAGGACCGCCAGTCCCCAGGTGGATCGAAATTCTTGGACCGTAGCTTGTAGCACTCTGGGGAAGTGGGTTGAGGTGGGAACCAGCTCTTTTACCCCCAGGAAAGCGAGAGTTTAGGAATTTGTCAGATGACAGAGCTTCCATCCATAGGAAGGTTCCGCTGAGGGATGCTGGTACAAAGCTCTCTGATGCTCATCTTGGTCCTCCTCTCCTAGCTAACCACAGTCTCTCCAGCTTCTCAGTCCTGGGGCATGTGCACTAGGAGATGTTTGAGGATCTCTTGGGGAAGGAGTAAGGTTTCTATCCCGATAGATGTGCACTCTAAAAATCAAGCTGGGTGCTGATATCACTCAGTATCAATCCCAGCCTCTTCCCAGCTGTCCTTCTCAAAGGTGCCTCTTCCTTCCCGCAGCGTCAGTATGAGTACCTGAGATACAGGCGCCTCTTCATGAACATCGAGCGAGAGCAAGTGAAGGAACGGCAGAGGCAGAAAGAGAGGCAGAAGAGAATCGCCGAGTGAGTATGTGCGGATGAGCGCCAGCATCTTGGCGTCACCTCCTTCGTCGCAGGCAGGGCTGGAAAGGTCTTGTGTGCTTGTCTGGTGTGAACCAGGCAACGGGATTTTGGAAAGCACTTCTGCAGCCCAAATGGATGGATTGAAAAGGCTGCTTTATCAACTTTTTAAAAAGCGGGGAGTACGTTTCAAGAAGCTCCGCAATACCAGTGCCAGTTGTAAAGCCTGAGTTACCTCCTGGGTTTAGTTTAGTGCCCAATCTGTTAACCCTGGGGTGGGATTCATTCGACCAGCCACCCTGCCAGGAGAGACCCTTGAGCGATGTCGAGTCCTTCAAAGGTGCTCAGCACTTCTCTGTCTACTTTGTGAGTCCCCTGCAGCCTGGACAGGAGTTGGGAAGCAAAACATCAGGCTGGCAGAGTTGCAGCTCACCAAACCGTGACTCTTGGGAACAGATCCCAAGCCCCTGTGCTACAGTCCATGTTTAGAAACTTTGGGGTGAGGTCACGTTGTCGTTGTTAAACTGATCTTATCTCTGGGGTTTTTAGTATCAGACCCTTCACCCTCACAACTATAAACATACATAGTTATTAAAAAGATTTCCCTGCATTTGTTCCAGAGTTGAAAAGTCGGTATCTGTGTAAAAGTATCAGTACTTGTTTTGGTGGTTTAGTCATCTTCTTCCTTTTAAGGCATTTGTTAAGGAGGAGCTCTGCAAATTCACATCAGAATAGGAAAGAGACTCTAGGGGGTTTTTTTGTCTCTGCCTTGCTCTAAAATAAAACAATGTACCTCTGACCATCTTGGTCTCTAACGCCTGCTCTGCAGTGGGCAGGTTTTGTGGGAGCAGGACAGGCACCCAAGGGCAGGATTTTCATGGTCACTTTTCGGAGAGAAATTGCCAGTCTAAAGAAACGCTCCCCCAGCCACATTCCTGACATATAAATTGGCACTCGGGAGCTTCGGAGACCTTTTCCTGCCCTGCAAGTGCTGGCAAGACACCAGGGATTTCCTAGTTAGTGTGATATCTTTTTATTATGTTTTTTTTTACCACTGGTTGCAGGGGCGCTGCTAGAGCCGCAAGCTGCTCGGAGCATATATGGAAAAGGGCTGGTTTTGTAATTACTTAGCGTAAAGCCTTAAGTCGGCCTTGGCCTTAGTTTCTGTAGCAGAAGATTTATGGTGGGGTAGTTAAGGCTCTATTACCACTTCATTTAAAAAACATTTTGGAGTTTATAACCTGACTAGAGAAGTTTGGCTTCAGCACGTTCCTTCTGGATGTAAAGATTTGACCCCCCAAATGGAGTAACATCCGAAACGTCTCGTTTGATTACGCTTTCTCCCCCTGGCTTCTACCCAGCCTTGATTTTTCTTTTTTTTTTTTTTTTTTCTTTTTTTAATTCCTTTTGGCAGTGATCAGCCTGTAACATGTTATTGCATTTGGTACTCATCAGCGGGAATAAAATGGCAGATGCTTCAGTTTAAAGTCTTTGTGCTTCGTAATTGCCGCTTGTCAAGGGAACGTGCTTTGCGTTTGGTGTGACTTATACAACCCAGATTCCACTGAAAGAGCTGGAGTGCCGTGTAGGTGCAAGGGCGATTGAGGAAATAGAGGAAGATTTGGTTAAAAATGCTTCTTAAAGCCTATTTTGGAGTAGGTGTGGGATCTTTGGAGCTTCTCTGCTGTACCCGGCACTCTTCTACAGCCCTGTTATGCTCCCCGTCCCAGAAGCTGCAAGGACAGCTTACGGTCACAGTAGGATCCAAGCTGCCCCATAATCAGAAATCCGAAGTGGGGAAGCTGAGCTGTTGGCCCTTCCTGGTGGATCTGAAAGAGCCCAGGCACCGCTCTTGGTTTCAGAAGGACAGAAGAGCAGCTCTTTTGGGGAACTGCAGGTGACGCTTCTTAAATGGAGCATGTGTGAATGTGATGAAGGAGGGAGCTGGAAGGAGAAGTCCACGATGGTGAGAAAACTAGCAGGCAGGAGGAGTCCAAGGGCAGGATTATCTAGATCCCCTTGCCCCTGGGCTTACAACCAGGGGCTGGCAGGGAACGGAGGTTGGGATGGAAAAGCTCCTTCTCTAAGCATGTGTGTGCCTGCAGGATTAAGAGCAAGAAGGAGAACCAGCGCCGGGTGGAGGAGCAGAGGATGCAGGAGACGGCCGAGCAGCAAGAACCCTCCGCGGGAGAGGGAGCCTGTGAAACCCTGGCCCAGCTTAAACTGGAAGAGAGGAGAGCGAAGAAAGTTAAGGAAAAACAGCAGCGAAATAAGGAGTACGTGAGGTACGGCTGGATCCCCTCTCCTTGCGCAGAGCCGGGTGTTACTGGCCAAGGTGAATATTTTATCCCTTGCAGGTACATTGAAGCTCTAAGAGCCCAGATGAGGGAGAAGATAAAACTGTGTAACATCGACTTGCCCCCACTGTGCTCCTGCGGCTCTGATTTCTGGGACTCCCACCCCGATACCTGTGCCAACAACTGTGTCTTCTACAAAAACCACAAAGGTAGGAGCTTCTGCTTCTGGAGAGGAGGCACTACACCTGGATCTCTGATTATATAGGAGAAATCAAACGTGGCTAGATGTTTCTGTGGTCCTGGGCTGCTGTGTAGAGATGCTCCTAAAAATATACTCCTGAGAGGGCAAGTCAGGTGCTCTGCCGCTTGTTTCTAACCCAACCTTTTCCTCTGTCCCTTCAGGGAGCTTAGTGGCATCCTCAGCAAAGCATCAGCTTCTATAAAGCGTTAAATAATGCTGCTGTAATACATATGTACGTTGGTAGGGGGAAAACCATAAGGAAGACGCTGCAAAACAGGCTCATTAGGGGCACAGAAAACCTCTTTGCCTTAAATCTTCTGCTGGGAGGATGCACGAAACTGATGGAAGTTGTCTTCGTTAGGTGACGGATTGCTCTGATCTTGAGTACAGCTTGGAAAAATACCTGGCTGAGCAACTGGGAGTCATCTTCTAGAGGAAAAAAAATAGAAATTGGGGCTTTACAAAAAAATCTTTAGCTTTCCTGCTTTGGCTCGCATACTGCTTCGTACTCAGGAGCGTGCAGAGTGTGCAGACAAGCATGTGGAAAACTACAGGCATGTCTATTTATCTTAAAAACCAGTTCTCTCTCTGCTTTACAGTAAAAGGTTGAAGCTGAGCCCAGTTTCGGGCTGTAAGTGAAACTCTCATCTCTTAATGCTGCTTCTTTCTCTCCTTCCTGCTCAGCCTACAGCCACGCTCTGCAGTCAGTCATCTTGTCCTGTGACCCCACGGACGGGAACCCCTTGGTGAGGCTGCAGCTCCGAGACCTGGCTGCTCTCTGCGCTCGCTCAGGGAAACATCTGTGACGAGGGCAGCCGCGTACCCCGTCCCCCCTGGCGTATTTTGGTGACTGTTGTAAGTAGAGAGCAGGGCTGTGCCCTGTCCTGCCTGCTCCTGCCTGTCCCTCCGCTCCATCTGGCAGGACGGCGCCTTTGCTGTCCTACTCCTTGGGCTCAGGTTTAAGCTGCATCTCTCCCGTTTTGCTCCGTGTGCGTGGTCGGCCGGACCAGGAGCGTGGGTTGGCGCGAAGGAGCTGATTGCTCCGCAGGGCTGGTTTAGAGGCAGGCACTTGAATTCTGGCATTCAGCCGCGGAATAAACTGTTGGCAATTGTTATTTGTCTCATTTAGAGTGTGAAATGAGGAATGAGGCGCCTGGGGTCAATATCTCTTAGGGTTAGAAACCCTTGTGGTTTCTAACCTCTTCCTTCCCACTCCCCTTCTCTCCATTGCCGTGTCGCTCCCACTAGCCCCTGCCTCTCGGGTCACTGTCCAGAGCCAGGTATTTATTGCTCCTTTGCTTTCTTCCAGGTGAGGACCTCTCCTCCACTAACAGCCACCTGACCCATGCTCCTACAGCCTCTATTTTGCTCTGGAAAGGAGCTTTTTCCTAGGAAAAACCTGTATTTAGCCTCCAGGTCAGTGACTGCTGTGCTGCTTCAGCCCCTCGGGCTGGGGGTTGCTGGACCAAGATCACTTTTACCAAAAATGACACTAGTGGGGTAACATGGTGCTGCATGGAGGTTGCACCATAACCTGTCATTAATATTTACTGCTTGCCAGCTGCCCTCCCCTCACCTCTCCAATATTAACCACGGCAGGAAGGATGGGCGGCCAAGCGTGCCGGATTATTTCTTTTGCCTGTTACCATCCCGCCGGGTGCGAAGCAAACCCACGACCCCGGTCCAGAGGTAGCATGGAGGTGCCCAGCCAGGGGATGCTCCTCCGTTCCCCCTGGAGAATCATTCACCGACTTATTCGTGGCGGCCGGTGCTATTTATTAACCGCTGTTTGCGTCAGGGGAAGACACCGTGGACCTAATAAGGGGTGTTGAGGTGGATTTGTAAAGGGCAGGATCATGCCCAGGAGGTTTTTGCATGTGCCGGGGCTGGGGAAACAAAGGGCTAAAGCTGCAAATGTGTGTTTTAACTGATTTCGGGGCAGGGCTTTATGCCTGGGCAGCTGAGGATAAGCGCTTCCTTGGCAGGTCCCCAAGCTCTTGCTTGCACCCTGGGGACCCCTGTTTCCAGCTCTCCGAAGGGGTCGGAGCGGTGGGCTGTTTCGGGGCGTAGTTCAAAGGAACGATCGTTAAATAAAGCCACTGCTGCTCCTCGACCTCGCGATCTGGCTCTCGCTTGACTCTGTAAATGGGATCATTTGAGACTTTCTCCTGGTGTGAAACCTGGGGGAGAGGAGAGCGGGACTCCCCAAATCCCTGCAAATAAATCTAAACGCACGGTCGGGGCGGCTTAGCTGAAATCGGGGCACCAAAGCCCTTGGAGGAG
>JAVJGG010000082.1:4383899-4401056 GCA_035590195.1 Aviceda cuculoides
AATGGGGGGGGGGTGTCGCTCGCCCGGGGACCAGCATCGCTCCTTGGGGTCCCACCGAGAGACCGGATCCAGCCCAAGCACTGGCACCGTAGTCCCGGGGGAGGGGGGGGGTTGGCAGGACCCCGGGGACGAAAGGCACTGAGCCCCCCCCCCCCCAGCGTGGGGCTGGGGCAGGAGGGATGCGGGGGGACCCCCAAAACGGGCAGCAGCGCCCTCGCCCTCAAAATTTCGGTGGGATGTGGCCAACACAGAGAGCCCACCGGTTGCCCTGCCTTTTGGCGAGGTAACCAGCCCGCCGGCGGTTTAATTTGATTTCATGGACTTTTTTTTTTTTTTTTTTTTGGAAGCCTGTTGCCAAACAACCCCCATGCTTTTCCATCAGCTGCGATTTTTTTTCCCTGCCAGAACATGTGGGGTAAAAAAAGAAGCCGACAATCTGGCCGAGTCGGGTACCGCACATGGAGTTTCTCTTCCCCTTTCTCACTGCGGCCTCTCCGCTCCCCTTGGATCAGCCCCGCAGCCATCAGCGATGATTTTGGGGGGCGTTTAGTTATTTTTTGGGGGTGGGCACCAGAACTTTTTCAGCTGCGGTGCAGTCTCGGAGCCGGCACCTCGGAGCAGAAAGCCGCTCTGGCTTTGCAGGCTGCAATTGCTGCAGCTTCATGAAGAAGTGAAACTGCGAAAAGGAGCGGGATGGGCTAAAACTGCAAAAGCTTTTTTTTTGTTGTTTTTTTTCCTCAACTTGGAGCAACCCGTGACCCTTCTCGGTGCTGCAGCTGCCCCTGACCACTCACATCCTCTGCGCTGCGGTAAAACCCTCTGCAAACCCCTCCCGCAAATGCAGGATGGGGCCCCATGGAAATGCTCATCCCGCTCCGGAGGGTGCTGGATCCTACTTGGGATTCTCCATCAGCTTTGCTGGCAGCAGCATCCCCGTCCCCAAGCCCAGACCTCATTTTTCCCCTTTTTTCCTCCATTTTCCTGCATTTCATTCAAACGAAAGGGATAAAGTCCCTATGCGGTGGGGGAACTGGAGGGGGTATGGCTTGGGGGGCACCCCCCCCCCCTTTTTTTTTCCAGTTTGTCTTTAATTAACGCTGGGAGTGACGATGAATCAGCTGCAGTCTTGTGCCCCGTTTCCACTCGTGACGCCAGGAAGGCACTTTCTCACCCCACGGTTTGCCGGGCCGGCGGCTCGAGGAGGTGGAAACACCGATTAGTGCTCCCCCCAAAACTCAGCTGATCTTTCTAAGCTTGGCTATTTTGGGGGGAGGGGGGGGGACGGGCTGGTCACTTCCCTACTGGCTTGGCTGAGCTGATTCAGCTCACTGATCTGGCAAACTGTCTGTTTGGTGCGGAGAGGGTATTTTGCAGGGGAAACAAGCAGAAACTACCCTATTTTTCTCCTTTCCCATGAGTTTCTAAGACCCCACAGGTTAAATAGTGCCGGAGCTCTGTGCGCACATCCAAAATACGCATCTGCATCCCAAGTGGATTCAACCCGGCCTGCTGCTGGCTCTCATCCCCCTTATCCGATGTTTTTCTCCAAAAAGCATGAATTTTGAGGCGGGGGAAGAAGAACATGGCTAACGCTGAGGCTGGAGATGTCTGAGACCTCCCCGCCGGGCCGGGCTTTGCCAGCTGGGATGGTGACAGGCCACCCGTCCCTGTCCCCATCCTTGTCCCACCAACCCTGACCTCTCCGCTCGCTTTATCCCCCAGGTATCGGGGCCTGACGCTGGGGCTGACCTTCCTCTGCTACACCAGCTACCACCTCTCCCGAAAACCCATCAGCATCGTCAAGGTTGGCTCCAATCTCGCCACAGCTGCAGGGAGAAGGAACATGGCGATGGGGGATTGGGGGGGGGGGGCTGTCGAGCATCCTGATTTCACCCCTTCCTTCTCCCCGCAGAGCCAGCTGCACCCCAATTGCTCAGCCTTGGGCCCGAACCCCCACAACGACTCCAACAGCAGCACGTGGTGCAGCTGGGCACCCTTTGGTAAGGCTGAGCCCCCCCCACAAGTCACCCCCAAAACTACCCTCATGGCAGTCGAGATGGGCTCCCTCTGTGTCCTAAGCCAGGTTGTGGCTGGAGATCTTGGCAGGGGGCCGGCTGCTCATTAGGCACCCGGAGGTAATTAAGCAGCGTGTGTCTGCCCCATGTCCCCGGGCCAAAGGGCAGCAGCGGGTGGCGAAATCGGGGCCGGGGTGGGACCTGGTCCCAACACCGATGGCACCCAGCCACGCTTTGAGAGCCCCCCCTGCCCGGGGAGGAGAGTTTTGGGGACAGGGGACAAGGACGAGCCAGCGGCCACAGGGTGGGAAAACAAGATGGGGGCCAGGCTGACGTGGCCCAATATTTCTTTTCCAGATGGGGACAACTACAAGGAGCTTTTTGGGGCGCTGGATAATGCCTTCCTGGTGGCCTACGCCATCGGGATGTTTATCAGGTACACAGGTGCTTTGCACCCCTTTCCCTCCGCACACCAGTTTGCACCAGTCTGCCAGGAAACTGGTTTCCATCGGGATAAGGTCATGCTAATGGGAAAGCAGCCGGGTGCTGGGATCCACTTGGGATTCAGGCAGCGGTTCTGCGATAATGCCCATCGGCGGCATCATCTGTGACAGCTCCTATCCGCGCTCTTCCTTCTCTCCACAGCGGCATTTTTGGGGAGCGCCTCCCCCTGCGCTATTACCTCTCGGGCGGGATGGTGCTAAGTGGGCTCTTCACCGCGCTCTTCGGCCTCGGCTACTTCTGGGACATCCACGTCCTCTGGTACTTCATCGTCGTGCAGGTGTGTCCATGCTGGAGGATGCCCAGGCTCTGGATTTTACCACTGTGGCCTCATCCCGGTTTTTCAGTGGCCTTCAGGGATCAGGGTGTCCCAGTTTCCGAGGGGGAGAATGCTGGGCATTTCCACTCCCCGCAAAACCTGGTCGCATGTGGCGTGGGTGCCGAAACCACCAGGCGCGCCCGTCTCACCGAGCAGGGCGGGCGGCCGGTTTGGCAACACCAGCCGCTCCCAATTTAGCCACGGGAACGATGCAAACGGCTCTGGGGTTGCCCCAGCGGGGAGAAAAAGAAAAACACCACCCAAACCAAGTGTTTTCTCGACAGCTTTGGAATGGGGGTGGCTATCTTTGAGCCCTGCTGCCCAAAATGGCGCAGGGGCTGTGCTCCATGGAACAAGTTGGTGCTCACCGGGTGCCAACGCTGCCACGTGGTGCTGCCCATCTCTTGCCAGGTCTGCAACGGGCTGGTGCAGACGACCGGCTGGCCCTCCGTCGTGGCATGTGTCGGGAACTGGTTTGGGAAAGGAAAGTGAGTGTTTCTCCGGCGCGTCCCCCCTCGTCCTCATTCCTGTCGGCCCCGGCAGCCACCCTGGCGATACCGACCCCGGCTCTATCCCTGCCAGGAGAGGTTTGATCATGGGCATCTGGAACTCGCACACCTCCGTCGGCAACATCGTAGGGTCGCTCATCGCCGGCGTCTGGGTTTCCTCTGCCTGGGGCCTGTCCTTCGTTGTGCCCGGCATCATCATTGCCGCCGTGGGCATCATCTGCTTCTTCTTCCTCGTGGAGTGTGAGTAGCATGATCCAGGACACAGCAGATGACCAGTGTAATGCCAAAATCAGGGGGAACCACGATTTTTCGCCTGGCCTGTCTCCAAGCATTTTTGGCAACTCCAAATACTTATTTCCAGTTTGCGGTGAGCAGGGATGTCGACCTGACCACCACAGGGATGCTCAGCTGCCTTTGGGGTCGTCCAGGCAGGCTCTGCCCCTGTGCTGCTCACTCCTCTCAGCCTGTCTTTCTAAGAAAGATTTGGGAAGCCCTTTGGGATTTTACTGGGTTTTTTCACTGCCGGGAAGCGGATACCCAGAGATGGAGCCCAGCCCTGGGGTGTTCCCACCCCCACGTTTCTCCCCTGCACTGTGAGATGCTGGAGGCAGAGCAGGTGGAGCGGGGCTGGTCCAGGCTCTCAAGGGATCTCCTTTCTGCCTGCAGATCCCGAGGATGTTGGCTGCAATCCACCTCTGCATCATGTGAGTTAAATCGATTCCCAACAGGCTTGTCCTGGGCTGGGTGGTCGCTCAGTTTACAGCAAAACAACCAGGACGTGGGTCATAACATCAGAAATTAGAGCGATGCTCAGTTATCACAGAGGATGCTTGTTGCTATTCCGGTGTGGGCATCCTCTGGCTCGCATCCCAGCAGTGAATCTGACGTTTCAGCCCCTTCCAGCAACGAGAGCCACATCTGCTGCTTTCACCTTGCTTTTAGATGGCCTCTGACGAGGAGGATGCTGGAGGAGTGACCACCAGCGAGAAGGATCCTGAACCAGTCGCCTCCAATGAGGGGCCGCTGAGCATCTCAGGCCAGAGCAGCACGGATCACTCCGACAGCCCCACGGAGCCCGCTGAGGAGCCCGAAGCCATCAGCTTCCTCGGGGCGCTCCGGATACCCGTGAGTCGTGGGATGCCCCTCGCATCATGACGGGGATGGAGAAAAGAGCAAAGTGAGGGCAGCTCACCCCAATCAACGGGGTGTCCACCAGGCAGAAAACTGGGGGAAAACCCACCGTCTGGAGGAGGTTGGGAGAAGGAGGCTCCTCTGATGTCTTCTCTCCTCCCAGGGCGTGGTAGAATTCTCCCTTTGCCTGCTCTTTGCCAAGCTGGTGAGCTACACCTTCCTCTACTGGTTGCCCCTCTATATTGTGAACGTTGGTGAGTTTCTGGGGACAGCGAGGCAGGAGCGAGCCTGGCAAGGGGAGCATCTCCTCACCCCTCTCCTCTCCCTCACAGCTCATTTTGGTGCCAAGGAAGCTGGGGACCTGTCGACCCTCTTTGACGTTGGGGGCATTTTAGGTTCGTCACGTACCCGGGCGGAGGGGATGGATCAGGGATGAATCGGGGATGATTTGGGGAAAATCTTGGCTTTGAGGGAAAGTCCCCTCCGTGGAGCACTGCAGTGAGGTTTATTCAGTGTTCATAGCTCTCGGCAGAGAGCAAATGCCCCTGACTTTTATTTTGCCAGCCAGGTGACCATCACAACACCTTTCCTCTGGTCTCGTTTGCTCAGGCTCTTCTTTTTCTTAGATAAGTAATACATTTTGCAACCGTGGAGGGGACCAGAGCTGCATGCAGGTGTAGGGAAACCATCTGCAGGGAGAAAGCGGTGTGGATAAATCAAAACTCTTCACTCCGATATTATTATATTTAACCTTGGGGACATCTCGCTTAAAAGTTGGGGGATGAAAGAGCATCATAGCACAGCATCCCATTGGATTTTGGGCTAAGCTGAGGCAAAGCTTTGCAGCTGGGGTGGCGTGACTGACACCTGCAACTCCTTCTTGCAGGGGGGATCTTCGCTGGCCTCATCTCTGACTACACTGGCGGCAGGGCCACCACGTGCTGCGTGATGCTGGTCATCGCTGCTCCCATGGTGTGTTGTCACGCGGGGAAAAAAAACAGTCACGAGAGTTTCCTCTCCTCCGGCTCCTTTGAGTCACGGCCGCCTTCCTCTTCCCAAATGCCTGGGATGAGCTGGTCATGTGCTTGGCTGAGATGAGAGATGGGATCGAGCCACATGCCCAGATGTTCCCAGGGTGGACATCCAGATGTGGAAGCTGGGAAGGGATTGTAGAGTCCTTGACAGCTAAAAAATCCCTTTAGGGGTTTTTAGAAAAAATACCCTTAGGATTTTTTTCTCCATCGTGCCATAACTCTGCTCTGTCTTAAAGCCTTGAGGGTCTCACTGAGCTGGTCCAGCTTTTGTCTCTTGGCTTTGCATCCCAAAAGCCCCCATGCCGACAGCCTCGTTCTCTGCTGGTGCTTGGCTGGGATGTCCTTCCCGAGCACCTGCACGGAGCTCGTTTGGCTTTGCTGCTGCAAAACCACAGCTAATTAGCTGTAATACAAGCCTGGCTGGCTCTGGGTTGTGAGACTCTCCCCTCCGAAGAAGCTGGCGAACACTGAAAAGCAGAGAGGCCGCGTCGTGTCCGCGTCCCCCGATAGCGCCGGCGGGGCAAATTACCGTCTGGCTTCAGCCGGCGGGGAGGCGTGCGAGCCTCGCCGGGCCATAAATCGCAGCAGCACCTCTGTTTGCCAGCTGCCAGGTATTTCATCTGGCAGGCAGACGGCAGGACGTGGAGCCAAGGGCATGCTCGGCTCCCCATCCTGGCTGGTGCTCTCCTGTTCAAACGCTGCGTAGAAGGGGGGTCTGCGAAGCTTGGCGCCGGCAATAATTCAGGTCCCTACCTTCTCCATCCTGTCCCCGGGGTGCTGCTGCAAGGAAAACATTTGGGAAAATAGCTGTAATAGCCGTAACTAGTTCGTCTCGTGTCTCTTTTCCAGCTGTTCCTGTATAACCATGTTGGCCAGAATGGCATCGGCACATCAATAGGTAAGGAGCTCCTCAGTGCAGCCGGCTCCTGTCACTGAAGGGGCGATGGGAGATGCTGTGGGCTCACCTGCCTTTATTTCTCCTCTCGAGCCGGTCTGGGATGTGGGGGAGGGTGATGCTGGATGAGATCTCCTGGGGAAAATGGGAGATGAGCAGGTGGTGGATGTGCAGGACAGCGATGTCCGCACAGGGGCCGGGGACGATGCTCCCCTGCACTTAAAGATTTAATCTCTTCCCGGTTACCTCCGTGGCCGTCTTGTTCCTCATAGCTATGCTGATCGTCTGTGGCGCTCTAGTTAATGGGCCCTATGCTCTCATCACGACAGCGGTTTCGGCAGATTTGGTAAGAGGCACAGCTCAGACCCCACCACGCTGCCCTTGCACATCCAAAGGCTGCTCCCTCTTTCCCGGAGCAATGTCTGCTGGGATTCTTGCATTTTAGTTTTGTTTTCCAATGCCTCTGAAGCCCAGCGGAGATGGGTAGGGCTGTCACACTTCGTGCTGTGGTCTGCACACTCCCTTAAACACAGCTTTTTTTTCTGTTGCTTTTTCATCTTGGCCACGTGACTCTGCTTCAGCCCTGCTGCGTCTCCCTTTAAGCGCAAAGAGAATGGAAAAATTTGCTGGGATATCACCTGGGATTGCTGGCTGCTGTTGGCAATCCTGGCTCTGCTGTGGTTTGGCTGCAGGCAGCATCCAAATTTGGTCTTCCCATCCACAGCTGGGTCTGATACATGGAAATTGCTGCCCAGGGTGTGAACAGCCTCACACTAGGACTTGCTGGCTACGGACCCCAAAGCCGCTTTTCCTCCTTACGTTTTACTCCTCCATCCCCACAGGGAACACACGAGTCTCTCAAAGGAAATGCCAAAGCCCTTTCTACTGTCACGGCCATCATTGACGGCACAGGATCCATAGGTATGGACAGCTGGGAGATGCCAGGTGCCGATTTCCCCCCAGGACCGCGGTGCTGGAGGGGTCCTGGTCCCCTCTCACCCATGAACAGGGCATCTCCTAATGCGGCTCGTGTGCCCTTGCAGGTGCCGCCCTAGGGCCGCTGCTCGCAGGGCTCATCTCCCCAACGGGCTGGAATAATGTCTTCTACATGTTGATAGCAGCTGACGTCTTGGCTTGCCTGGTAGGTCCCTCCTCGGCGGGACTTGTTTCGTTTTGCTACCCTGGATATTCAAGGGTTCCCTTTTAGTTGCCTGCTCACCAGCGGAGGGCAGGGATGGTCCTCAGGAGACAGCCAGGCACAGGGCAAATTGCAAAGCCCTCCAAACCTTTGCCTCCATTCACTGGGCTTTTCCCAACGACCTCCTCCACATAGGGCTTTAGTTCATACAATCTTCCCCAGGAAAAGCCTTAAAATTTATCACTCGGAGATAGAAATGCTCATGCCAATGCTGGTGGCTGCAGAGCCGTCAGCCCCGTGGTGATCATCCACCTTTCCTCTTGCAGCTCCTCGCTCGCGTGGTGGTCAAAGAGGTCCGTGGGTGGTGTGGCTACATGGCGAGGAAGAGAGGGTATGTACGTACCGCCCCAGGGTGGCCTCTGGTCCCGCAATGCCAAAACACGGCGCCGGTGCTGCTCCAGAAAGACGTTTGTTATCCCTTGCTGTCGCTGCTACATCTCCATGTGGGCATCGTGTCAGGCTTCGTGAGGCCATCTGCCTGACGTCTCGCTCAAGAGACGTTTCCACCTCGAGCCAGGGCAGCACCCGGGGGATTTTAGCCATTCGCGCGTCGCAGAACTCTCTCGGTCCTAAACACGCCATCCTTGTGTCTTTGTAGCTCTAGCGTGCAGCTAACAGAGTCAGTGCTGGATGGGAAGTAGCTCGGTGTGAGTATCTCCACTTGGAGCCCCAAGGATTAAATGCAAATGCAAGCCTGATTCGCCCTGATTTCGAGTTTCACTTGGCAGGCTTAGCCTAGAAACGGCCGCTCTGCTGATAATTTAAGGTCTGAGATCGAGATTTGGGAATCAAAGGATCAAATCACAATGGCCGGGGAAGATAGTACGGACGGGCAGGCAGCGCGTCCTTGTCTCCAGCTGACTTACAAGATGTTAGCCCAGATGCCCAATTGATTGGCATTGATTAATGCACTTGAAACAGCCGAATTTATAGGCTGACTTGCCCACCTGTGCTAATGAGCTTGATTACACAGAGTCCAGGCTTGCTAATCAAATCCATGGCTAAATCACTGCAGTGATGGTATAAGTAATCTCCAAATCAGCACTGGCCCGTCTCCGATTGCCACCAAAGCCCCCCCCCAAGCACTGACGGGGAAAGGGCTGCAGCCGGTACAGTGGTGGGGGTGCCAGACCCCAGACCCCCCCATGAAAATGTTTGGTCCTTTATGTCTTGTGTTTGCAGGTGAAAGACCAATAGTCTGGGCCTCACGCTGCGGTAAGTGCGGCCCAAATCTCCTTCTCCGGCCACCGGTGGAGGGCTGTCAGACTTTGCTCTCTTGTGCTGGGGCTGGTTGGGGCCAGGACTGTCCTGCCTGGGTTGACACCCTCCCCGTTCGCACCAAAATCCGGCTGGTTTGTGCTCGTGGAAGCAGCTGGCTCAGTTTGTGGAAATCCTGCAACACCTTAGAGGGCTTTGGGGAGCGCATTGTCTCCAGAGCACCTTGCAGAGAGGAGGCGCAAACGCTGGGGGGTTTTTTGGGGGTGGATGTTTCAGCTTTGGCCAGAGATGAAACGGTGGCTGGATCGACTCCTTGTGCCTGCTTCTCCTCGGGGCTTGCAGTGCAGATGGGGCTGGGGGTTTCCAGCAGAGCCGTTTTCCCTTTCCATCTCTCCGGCAGCACTGCAGCACCCGTCATTGATCCCAACACTGACCGAATGGCACCCACCACGCTCAGCCGCTCGCTTCTCTCCCCACAGGTTTAAGGAGTTTTGACGTGCCCCCCACGAGCCGCCCCGAGTTGAGAGGCCCGGAGGGAGGAGAGAGGCTGGGGCACGCCGGGAGCGCGTTCATCTAGGCAGAGCCGAGGCAGGGCCTCAGGCACGGCCCCACGGGCTCGTACCGCCACCGTGGGTTTGCTTTGGAGGGAGGCAGCAGCGAGGAGCAGTCCGAGGGCCCCGGCCGACTGGTTTTCTGGGCCGATTCTTCGCCGTCGGCCACTTTATTAATAAAAACATGCGGAACCAGTGTCGCCACTCCATGCCCTTTCACGGTGGCCCTCGGCCAGCTCTGCGTGAACTTGAGGGTGGTGATCGTGCCCTTCTTGATTTTCTCCCTGTGCAGCCTCTCATTTGCAAGCCTGCCCCATCCCAGTGCTTGGTATTTCAGGATATCAGACCAGAAGGACTGCACCAAATCACTTAAGGCACTGCCTCAACCACCAAATGCCGCTTATTCTTTGTAAAGAACATCCCCAGGCTTTTCACTGAGCCCAAATTAAGCTGGTTTCGCTCCTCATCTCATCCCACTGCAAAAAAACCCCCACAACCCAAACCAGCATTTTTCCTGATTATTACAATTCCTAATTCATACCATTTAGCCCCAAAGAAGGACCCGTAGCCATGCACCAGCCCCCGCGCCACAGCAAACAGCTGCTCGCACGCTATGGACACTATTAGTCCAGCGCAGGCAGCTGATGGTCTTCGTTAGATGCCTCCTAATTAGGAGGAGCTGTGCGACAGGCGCCTGGGAGCCCCCGGGAGGTTAAACCGGCGCCGCTGGCCTGCAGGCCACGCGGGCTCCCCGGGGCAGAGGTGGGTCTGGGGGGGCCCCAGCAGCGTCACTTGATTAAGGTGGGGGCCAGCTGTACGCTCATGGGGAGGCCTCCGACTTTGATGCCTGAGGAGCCAGGGCGCACGGGGCGTTTGTGAGCCGTGGGGTGTGTTTCCCAGCCGGCTCGGCATCGAGGGATAGCGCCTGGGCAGGCTCTGGCTTTCTGCCCAGGGGAGAGCAGCGCTGGGTGCCAGGGGCTGCGTTTATGCCTGGTATAAATCTGAACTCTAATTGACTTCACCTCCTCGGATCTTAACCTGAGGAGAAAACATCTGGGCCTGATGTGATTTTATTAAGTGCTGATTTCATCAGCGAAGGGGAAAAAAAAAAAAAAAAAAGAAGAAAACCTGCTGGCCAGTTGGATCAGCTCCCTCTAAACCCTCGCAAGGTGATGGAGCGTCACAGGGCGAACAGGCAGCTCAGAGTGGTGGCTGCACGTTCGAGGTGGCTGGGTGGCAATGGCCTTCGGTCCCCTCCACACTGACCCATGATGCTCCACGGGGCTTGAAAACTCACTGGTTGCCTGCAGATCCCTGGGGGAGAATGCAGGAGAAATGTTGGGGCAGGTAGAGAAAAGCAAAATCCCCAACTGCCGCTTTTTCCCAGGGAAATAACCCCCACTGGGGCAAACCCTGCTGGAGCCACAGGGAGAGGTGTCTCAACAGGGTCTGTCCTCAGCAGAGACGAAGGGCTGACACCACAGCGTCCCCAGGCTGCATGGCTCTGGGCAAATGTGGCCTCCAGCAGCACAAGGGCCAAAGATGCCAGCAGAGATGCCATGCACTGGGCTAAGAACGGTAATTTCGGTGCACGTGTGACTAAGCTTTCGCTTTGCTTAATTGCCATCCACCTTGTAGAGGAGGACAGTGGGGTTTGAAATACATTTTCAAGCAAAAAATCCCACAAGCCCTGACACACGCAAGGGCTTATTGCAAAAGCAAGTTGGTTGGTCTTTTTTTCCCCCCTTCCTTCCTCCTCCCTCCCCCGCCTGGTCTTTCAGCTGCTCATAGTTTTTCCGGGACAAATTTAGGCCTGGGCCATGTCCCACTCATGTTTGGAAAGTCTGAACAGCCTTGGCTGCGCTGCCGGGAGCGAGGAGAAAGGGCAGACGGCCCACAGCAGTTTTAAACTTAAAAAAAATAAGGAGCCAAATGCCAAAGAAAACCCCACATCTCACTGAGATTTTAGAGATTGAGGGGTGGGTGGGAAGGCAGGGAGGATCCCCTCGGTTTGCCCCAGCCAAAGGACTGTTTAAATTGAGCAGAGCTCCTCCGGGAGAAGTCTGCAACTCACCTCATCTTGTTCCTCCTCCACCAGAGAAGGGGCCACTGCTTTTCCCCCTGCCACGAGCCCCTCCGTCGCAGCGAGGGGGCTGTGCAGGCTCGGAGAGCACGAACACGCGTCCGCTGCTGTCCTGCGGATGGGAAAACATCGCGCCTGAAATGAGCTCATTAGGAGCCCGTTTGGTAAATGCAGAGCTTGGGTGTTTTTCTGTAGGTGACACCACGGCCCCCACGGCAGCAATACCGTTTCAGCTGAGCTGTACCGAGAGGCGGCCTGGGAAAGGGTTGCACATATTTTGGAGGAATGCTGTGGGTCCGCCGGGCTGCTGTGAAGGTGAAGAGGTGGCTGGGGCACGGTCCGCAATTACCTATGCAAGGAGCAGCCAGCAAACGCTGAAGGGCTTTTTAATTAGCAGCCAAAGGCAAAGCGGGATTCAACAGCAGGGAAGCTGAAGTCAGCAAAGTCAAGGTGGAAATAAGAGGCCAGCTTTTACCAGTGAGGGTAATTAAGTGCCAGCAGAGCGCAGCACGAGGCGTGAGGAATTGCCGTCATTCAAGGACCTTAAATCAAGGAATTTCTCCTGCAGACGCTTGCTCTCCCTCCATCCCCACTCTGGCACCACTCGCTGCCTGGCATCGGGCAGGAGGGAGCAGCTCAGCAATCCCCAGGCTGCGTCAGCCTGTGACGAGCTGGGTGCCAGCGTCCCGGTGCGGGAGCATCCCTGCCTGTTTCTAAGGAGCCAGGCAGGGAATTTAGGGGAGGAAAGGGCTGTTTTCCCACCTGACCTGAAAGCAGTTTGGCTGCCCTCCTCCTGGCGTTTGCGGTATCTTGTGCAAACATCCCTTTTGGCACGGCAGGTTTCTCTCGCTGGGATTTAGCACCATTTTTTGCCTGCATGGTGCTGGCTCCTCGGGACACGGAGCACCCAGCGCTCCCACCATGAAAGAGGAAAGCTGGGATCATTTGCTCGCAGTTTTGGGAGAAAGCTGGGCCAGAGCAGGGCTCCTTGGCTATAACATCTTCTAGGCTCCCAACACCTTCGCCAGCGACTGAGAGGTTGGGATTTAAGCCAAACCCGCCCTCCTGCTACACATTAATTGGAAAAAAAAAAAAAAATCAGGGTGCTAGACAGAGGCAGATGTGCTAGCGAGAGGTTATCCTCCAGGAGCCGAAGGTCTAGGTGGGGGACAGCAGCAAAAAAATCACCATTTGGGGCTCGTTGGAAAGCAGCTCTGGCTCATACCAATTCCTTGACGTGGTCTTTCCTTTCCCAAAAATAAACAGGAACTGTCTGGAAAGCCCCTGCGCGGGGAGGAGCAGAATTGCCCAGAATAAATAAATACATGGAGAGAGCCCGGGTTGAGTTCATCCAGCCGGTCACTCCCCGCTGCCAAGGGTGGTAAAGGATGAGGATGGAGCTTGAAATGTCTTGGGGGGGAGGGGGGCGAGAGCCCAATTAATAGGACTTTCGGGAAAGCACTGAAATGGCCTCCTCGTGCACGAGCCACCATGCCCCTCCTGCAGTGCAGCTTTCCACTTTCCCCAAAATACCCGTCGCACGATGAGCCTTTTGACTGATTTTAGTTACAAATAGATTAAGGGGACAGAAAAAGCAAGTATTTTGGGTTTAGTTACAGCATGAAACTGGACGAAGCTTCACATTTCTGCTTTTAGAGTTGGATTTTTTTGGTGTCCCAGCTGCTTTTGCCATGGTTTCCCTGTTCATTGGACTCAAAGCCTGGCAAAATGCCGCCATCTCCGGCTGGCACAGTTTGCCACCGAGGCTCTGCAAACCAGCCCGCTGCTCTCATACAAGCACAGGGAATAAAGACATGGCAGGCATGGAGCCGGAGTGAGCTGCGAGACTCGCTTCGTGTTCATAAATGTTATTAAGATCATGAATTAAATATGAATTTTGTTTCAGGCGTAACTCCAAAATCACCAAGAGACCTGACGCGCTTGTGTTGCATAAATGCTCGGCGTGTTCCTTAACACGATAGTTCGACTCCCTTGGACATAGGCTTCAGGATAGGAAGGGACTGAGCATTTATGCAGCTCGAAAAGCAGATACACCTCTCCTCTGCCTTTTTTTGAAATGTACTTACAGGTTTTTAGCTGACCGAGTTAGGGCTCCTGGGTGCTGGGGCATTTTCTGCAGGGGAATCATCATCTCCGAGCCTGCTACCTCTGCCTTATTAATCTTTCATGTCCTGATAGCGACGTTTTTGTGACTGACAGCTGTCAGGACAGGGCTGGTTCTTTTATTTACTGTTCACCACCTTCAGTTCAAAATGAAAAAAAGGCCAACCCCCCCCAAATCTCTAAAACGGGGAAAAAATTAAAAATCTGTATGAGAACTATGAGTTTCTCGCCCTCAGGTTTTTGCCTATATTGCCCCTGAACACAGCTCAGGGCTGCGGCACGGTCTCACGCTCAGCTTCAACCTCACAGCAATACCCGCTGCCTGCTCAACCGTGAAAAGCTGAGCAGCTCCATCCCTCTGGGGCTGAAAAACGCAAGCTGTAATGTAACTCACCTCACCCTGCGACCGCGGGGCACCTGTGGGAGCCTCTCCTCGGAGCAGTATGGATGGTAAAGGCTCCTTCCCTTCACGGAATGGTCACACGATGCTCCGGGCCACTGAAATGCTTTTCTCCTGCAAGCAATTTCAAAGCTTGGTGAGATTTCATGCAAAAAAATAAACCATCGCTATTGAGGGATGGCTAAGACAGCACAAAGCAGTAATTATTGCTAGTTAAGTAGACACCCCAGCCTGTGAGAGCTGCTGCTATCAACAGATTGATTTGCAGCACAGGCAGGAGGCTGAGGTATCTGCCAGCTGACAGCTTGGCCCAGCCTCCCCACTCCACTTCAGCAGGGCTGCTCCCCCTGGTTTCCATGAAAAAGTAGGGAGATAAATGGGATTTGACCCCATCGCTGCTGCTGAAATACTTAAAAAAAAAAAAAAAGTATTTCCCCCCTCACCAAGAGGAATAGTATTGGAGTCTAGTACTGGCTTCCGCCAATGATCTGCACTAGCCTGAGTGATGGTTTTACATTTCAGGGTAGCAGAAACTGTAACCCTTCGGCTCCCCACCCAGGATGACAACTTGGGGTCCCGACACATATGGGAAACACTCAGGTATCAGCATGGTCCTCGAAAAACAAGAGGTTTTTTTTCATGGGCTGGCAGTATTGTTTAGTGCAGGGAGGCGAGACCTGGCTTTCCTCCCACATCCTCGCAGAGGAGAGTTGGAATTATTTTGCGTGTTGTTCCCTCCCCACTCCAAAGCCTCAGGTTTCCAGTCAAAGGGACTGTCCTCAATAATCCAAAACCACACCCTGAATTTCAGAAAAAACCCACGTCTGCCACAGGAAAAGGTGGTTTTCAGAGACACTTTCACCAAAGGGTGGCAAAAAATGACATCCTTGGAGAATAAATAAAGACCGAGTCAGGGTTTTCTCAAGAGAGTTTTATTAAACTAAGGTGAAAAAGGAATGGTAACAAACCATCTTGGTTCAGTTCAATTCATTGAATCAAGTGTAGTACAAAGTACATGGATTTCAACTCTCCTGCAAAAGAGAAGAGAAGAGAGGTTAAAACACTTTTGCAGCCTGCAGAGGCTTGAACCCCCCTGGAGAGGAAGGCACTCATGCCCAGTCCAGACTTTGCTTTTAAAGATGAAAGACGCAGCGCTGGGTGCAAGCAACACACTTCACTTGCTCCGCCGTCTCTTTCTGAGCTTGGAAAAACTCGACACGTTCACCTCCAAAACAGCCTCCTGGTCTCCCTTCCTGGTTTATTGCCATGAAAATGGGATGTCTTCTTCGCGGGGACTGCTGTCTCTGGCTGCTGCTAGCTGCTGTGGAGCGGTTTGGCATACACCGGCTCCATGAGGTGGTAAATCAGGAGCAGGAACAGGCACCCAAGTAAGACCAGGCTCATCACAGCCAAGAGGATGAAGCGGCCGATAAAGAAGGTGTCTACGATCTGCAGTGAACAGAAAAAACCCACACGTTACGGCCTCGGTCTGCTCTGGGAGCCCGGAGGGAGCACACCACATCCTAGAAAAGAGTGCTGTCAGAGAAGATTGCCCCAGGAGGAAAACCTTTAGTGTTTTCCCTGGTTTCTCTCCTCGCTTTTCATTCCTAATGTGGGCGCTCCCTGTGGTAAGTAGCGTGTGTGACAAATGATTGAAGGTAGAATCCCTTTCCTCTGAAAAAAGCCACTCATGGGAAAGCTGATGTGCAGGAAAGGAGCAGCACAGTACCGAGCACAGGGAAGAAACACGAGTCGAAGCCCGCAGCAGCTCTCCCTGGCCACAAAACTCCCAGCACTGCAAGGAACTGCACACAATTCTTCCCTTTTAGAAGGGAAATGGGGGGGGAGGAAGAAAAAAAAAGATTAAAAAAAGAAGATACAGCAGCAAGGCAAGACACAAGAAGCCAACTGCAAGGAGGTTGGTTACAAAATCATCCTCTTGGCTCCTGAGACTACTCCAGAGCTTCGCTCACCCCCGGCTCAGTTTTATAAATCGCATTAGCACATGCTCAGCCTTGGTGTTGCTGCAGAAAGAGTCTCTTGTGAATGAAGCGTTGGCTCCTTCTGCACGTTTCACTTTTTAATTAGCCAATTAGCAGAGTTTCGGAGCAGAAAGCCCAGGTCATGTATTATTGATAATCAGGGCAGGTCCAGTCCAATTGAAGATCCGAAAAAAATAAGCTTTCCAATTCTGTCGGCCTCCCGGGCACAAACATGTGCTCGGCTGCCCTTCATCTCACTTCCAACCTTTACACAAGCAGGTCCTATGCAAGGCAGAGAAAAGAAAAAAAACCTTACAAGTATCTTTAGTAGGGATTTAGACAGATCAAGATCTAGAAGAGCAATAATTAATGTGCATTTATAATAGAACAGAGGCAACGGCACCTAAAATGCCACAAAACTTTGTGTATTCAATGCCCAAAGAGCTCTGGGAAAGCTCAACATGGCAGCTTAGACAGCAGTCGCGCATAATTGAGGGGAGATGCCCATGCCTGACAACACAGACCAGGGGCTGCCTAAAACCACAGGTAGCTCCATCCTTGAGTGCAGTAATAACCTACAAGAGAGCCGAAGAGCAGTTACCAGGCTCTAAAATAGAAAAGAGAGCTGCAGGAAAGTGAAAAGCTGCAGAATTAGAGGGGAAAATTATCAAAACTACCTGCCACATAGCTATCAGCATGCTCTGGGCTGTGTTGGAAGATGGAGGCAGGTGGGAGCACGCATGGCCGTGGCCCAAGCTGCAAAAGGGGATGGCAGAGGGGGAGCAGAAGCTGCTGGAGCTCAGGGCTGAGCTGGGGGGGGATAAAAGTACAAATGCGATTCCTGCACAGAACCCCTTGGGCTTGGGGATGGGAGAATGGGAGCTAAAGCCCAGGAGTCACATATAACAGCCCATAAATAAGGGATTTTATTAAAGAAATAAATAGATCCCTGCTCCGCGAGTGACGCAGCCTGCACCAACAGGAGCCTGCACCAGAGAACGAGCTGCAGCAGACTGAAAAGGCAGCACAGGCCCATCCCCAGGGCCTCAGGGCTGCTGCTGGGGCCAGCCCTGAGGTAAAGGCCCACCCCCGGGGCCAGCCCTGAGGTAAAGGCCCACCCCCGGGGCCAGCCCTGAGGTCAAGACCCATTCCCGGGGTCTCACGGCTGCTGCGGGGGCCAGCCCTGCGGTAAAGGCC
>JAVJGG010000082.1:4436307-4461483 GCA_035590195.1 Aviceda cuculoides
TTATAATATATTGTATCATATCATATATCAATAATATATGAGAATAATATATTACGGGAATAATACATAATATATTATTCCCATTTATATTATAACACATAATATATAACAAATATGGGAATTAGGTGACCTTGTGGCCTCTCTGCTCTCTCCCTGCCATACCCAGACCTTGAATTTTCTGGCCGCATTACTAAAAAGGCAAATTAATTCTGAATATACCATGTACTATATGCAATCCATTCACAACGCTCACTTTGGCTTCGAAAACAGAGTTTCCTCTTCCCTGTGCTACCCGGAAAATCATATTTGCAGACGCAAGGGAGCAACAGATCCCCCTAAATCCGCCTCTCGGCATTCCCAAAATGCAGTTTCCCTGCCGGTACGGGGACCCCTCTCCCTGCCCCTCACCCGCAGCAGATTGAACGGATTTATTTAAAATCCCAGCTCGGAGGAGCGTGGCCAGAGCCCGGCCGCTCGCCGGTCGGATGCTGTTTGCACAAGCCCACTGGGGGACAGCGAGGGATTATGGGGCGACGGGAAAGCGGCGCGGCGAAGCTGATTTCAACCTTTTTTTCCCCAAAGTGCTCCGATGAGCTTGCTTTTTCTGTGCTTCCCCCCCTCCTTGTGCTTGCATTTTTTGCTTTCCTTGCCTTTTTTTTTTTTTTTTTTGCTTTTCCTTGCTTTTTTGCTTGCTTTTTTTTTGCTTTTCCTTGCTTTTTCTTTTTTCAGAGGCATGCAAGTGGCCAGGCCTCTTCTCCCAGATAGGAATATGGGGTGAGAAACGCCCTTTTTGGGCATGGAGGCTCGTTTCTTCCCCAAATCATGTTTTTGGGGGGGGATATAGCTGCAAAAGGAAAGCATCGCCTGGGTAAGTAAATTCCTGCGGTTGCTTCTGCGCCCGGTGGAGCGTCCCACTAACATCCACAAATGCCCCAAACTGGAGCTTTTTCCCCTCAAAATGCAGCAGGATCATGGTGCGGTTACTCTAGAGAAATTAAATTACACAGAAGCCCCCAATTTTGGGCAAAAAGAGAGTGGAAAGAGCAATTTGTGGAAACAACAGGGTGCCGCGTTGTCTCTGTCACCTGGAGTTTTGCAGCTGGGATCAGGGGGGGTTTCAAAAGCATCGGCCTGAATTTTGCAGGAAACTTAACCCATGTTACGGAGACGGTTGAACTGGTTCAGCGCTTCCAGCGCAAGTGTCTGGAGCGAGGCAAAAAAAAAAAAAAAAAAAAAAAGGAAAACAGGAATTGGGTTCCCATGTTGAAAAAAAAAAAAAAAAAAAAAAGCAAATGGTCATTGCATTGCAAAGTTGCAAAAAAAATGCAAATCCGCATTGGACTGGAAAGTTGCAAACGTGCAAGCGCGCGGTGCATTGCAGAGTTTGCCGAAACCTGCAAGCACGCTGCTTTGCAAAACCTGCGAGCGCGTTGGCTTTGCATTGCAAAAACTTCAAACCCTTTGCACGGCGAAGCCTGCAAATGCGCTGCGTTGCGTCGCGAAACCTTTAAACTTGCAAAGTTCCTCAGGTGCCAGCGTAGAGTCAATTTATTGCCGTCGCCAGCAAATTAGTTCCAGTAACTCTGTGTTTTTCTGACGCGAGGAATGAATTCCCTCTTCTGTTTTGCCCTTGGAAACTCAAGTTTAACGATGGGAATCTTTCTTTGCACAGAGGATTACCCATGCCCCCTTTTAATTCATAATTCTTTTATTACCGTTTAGCTTTTCTTATGTGACCTGCTGCCAATCCCTTCGCTTGCGAACCCGAATTTGTTGCTTATTATGAACTAAAAAATGATTTATTATCCTTTGAGCAGGGTTTTTCCCTGCTCGGGCTGAGCAGTTTTGCAGATACCATCTCCAAAAGTTGCTTTAAGCCTGTTGGAAGCTATTGATGCCACCAGAAAAGGGGATGCGCTGGCCGAGCGTCATTAGCGCTGGGGCCTTATAATTGTAATTTAATATTTGTTAAGTGATCGCGGTGTACTTTAAGCAAATAAAATTAAGCCTCGTGAGCGCTTTTTCCGGATGATATGGAAAAATATGTATTATATCTATTAGTCCTGGATGCTCAGCTCCTCGCCTCGGCACCAGGATGCATCTGTGGGGCTGATGCCGAGCGATGGCTCCAAGGCCAGATGGCGAGAAGCGATTCCACAATTTGGGATTAATCCTTCTTTTTAATATTAAAAAATTATTTTAAAATTTATTCCTGGTTTCGGGATGCATCCAGCTGTGGGAAAATATCTGTAGGCATCTTAAACCCTGGTTGGCTTGCTGGAAATTCAGCGGGTGCAAAAATGGGGGTTTAAGGACCGAAATTAGTGCAAGGTTTAATTCTGGTATTTTCAAACTCTGGAGTTTTACGTTCCCATGGCAACCAGTATTTTTATCCTCTTGGTTTGGTGCCTTGTGAGATGGAGCCGTCGGGAAATATCTTCCCTCCTGAGACTCGCAGAGGTGTTGGGGTCGGGTCAGAAGAAAAATAAAAATACATCCCTGCCCGCCAGTAAAAAAACATAAAATGCAGGAATTTGGATGATGTCCCTCTCACAATGAGCAAAAAAAAGGCAATTTTGGGGATGCTGTGACCCAACGGGCCACGGGTCCTTGTGCCGCTCTCTAAAACACCAAAAAACCCAAGAAACAAATGAGAACAGATAATTTGTGCTAGAAAAAAATCTCATTTTTCCCTCTCTGTATCATTTCTAAATGCTCTGGTTTGGGATGTGGTTTTATGGGCTGCGTTGGAACTCAAGGAACTCAAGAAAGTGAGGAAAAATATCCCAAATTTTCAATGCAATAAAATTATCCAGATCCAAACCAGCCTTTATCTGCGGAAAATTATTTATATTGAGCTGCTTTTGCTCCAACAAATCTCATCACTACCTTATTACCTGGGGTTACTTACGGGCATGATACATATTGGTTTTTTTAACAATTTCTCCCAGTTTTTCAGAGTTCACGTCTGCTATTTATTGTCATTTTATTTTTTTTTCCATTGGAGACAAGCTCCTTGCTGGAATTCCCTAAAAATCAGCGAAAATGGAAAAAACTGGAGATTTTCAGAATTTTACATATTTGGACTTTTCAGTAGGAACCAATGCCCGTGGGTTGCAGTTGCAGGTTGAGATGGGGCAGGAGACAGAAATGCAGATTTTAAGGTGAAAAGGACCTTGAAACTGTAGGATATTGCTCCTAATCCCACAAACGAGGGGAATTTCATGCAAAAACTATGCCGGGAATTTAGGCAAAATCTAAATTGGGTCGAGGTTACCACGTTCTCCCTCTAATATTCAAATCCTATATATATAAATTAATTTTTACTATTAATTTTTTCCCCGTGACGTTTCTAGTATCAACCGTCTCCTGGCCATTGGTAAAAATACTGAATTAAGCAAAAATTAAAGATTATTGTGCTGTATTTTTTTCTCTCGCCTGACTCAAACAATGCTGTTGGCATAGAAACAGCCTTTTGTGGAAAGGTCACCTGCAAGGAGGGTGGTTTAGGTGTAATTCAAGGAGATTACAGGGGATTAGGGTGCGCTTATATATATTTTTTTTTATACAGAGATCGTGCATGGGTATCCTAGTGTACATATATATATTCATATATACTCATGCGCACGTGGATGACCATATATATATATATATTTTTAATATATATATATTTTTAAAGGAAGTATGATACAGGAGCAATATCCAGGAAGGTTTGCTAAATTAAAAAGTCTACAATAAAGGTTTTATTTTTTTCCTTTTTTTTCCCTTCTATTTTTTTTCCCTCCTCCCCGCCGCATGTGGTGGGGTGATATCGGAACTGAGTGCTTCTCCTCTGTGTTTTTCGCTTGGCTTTAATTAAACCTCAGGCAGGGCTGGAAAAATGTGGCGAGACGAGATAATTGCGCTTATTCCCTGCGCAGGGCTGTAGCCTGGGCTCAGGAAAAAAAAAAGGAGAAAAAAAGAAATTTGGGAGAGATGCAAAGGTGATGGAGGGCAGCCGAGCCACTCCGTCGAGGATGGTGGAGGTGTGAGCTTCGGGATGAAAAATTTGCTTTACAGCCCAGCAATGGCTCCAAAACCACTGGTTTTCATCCCATTTTGCAACGCTGCATTTTTACACCCTGGTCCTGGAACCAGAAAAATCAGTAAATTGCCTTTTTTTTTTTTTTTTTACTGCAACTGGCCTGGATTGCTTTTCTTTACTTTTTTTTTCCTTTTTTTTTTTTTTTATAAATTTTTTTTTGGCAATGCATGGCCAAGGCAGGAATTTAAAAGGTGAGATCACTGGAAAAATTACATTTATATTGGATTAAAGAACCACCCCCCGTGCACATGCTCCCTGCAGCCGGCATAAGCGCGGGAAAAAACTCCCAGTGCTGTTTCCCCCACCCCAAATCCCCCAAACTGATGGGGGTGAGGAGGTGTTGTTAATGCAAAATACAGTGACACCCCCCACCCAATCCAATGTTGCCTCTTCTAGAGGAGAAAACCCCATCTTTTTTCCAGGCTTTTTCCCCAATATTAAGGAAAGTCAGTGTGTTGGAAATGGTTCTGGATGGTGGAAGGGGCTTCCTGCACCCTGATTTTTATGCTGTTTGGATATAATAAGAGAGAAAAGCTGTGGAAATATGGAAATAACTGGCAAAAAAAGGGTTCAGAGAGCCTACAAAACCAAAAATCCCTGTTTCTCTTCTCTTCCTGTGTAGCTATAACAGACCGTGGTAGCAAACATTTGGTTCGGATTACTTTTGGTGATTACAGCTTGTCAGAAAATATTGTTTGCATCCTGGAGGAAATATTATATTTTAACTTTGTTTTCATTCCAAGAAGTCAAAATATTGATTTTTTTATATATATATATATTTTTTTTTTCACGGTAAAATTCCAAAAGCATTTTCTGTTTGGACACATGGAAGCAAAAAACTATTGGCTCCGTCTGCAGACGTGAAATGTTTTGACATTTTAAAATGTTAGTTTCCAATTGACATTTCAACATAAAATAGCATTAAAATGGCACTGAGTGAAGCTGTTGATTCAAACCAAAAATTAAATTTCATTGAGGCATTTCAAAACGTAATGTTTTCCTCCGTTCTGAACTAGCACTTTGGAAAAAGGAGCATTTATTGCTGAAGAAATCAATTATTTCCCCCCAGTTTTGGTATTAAATAGTCCCGACCCACTTTACTGTGCGACGGTGGTCACCATGCTGGACCCTGTTTGGCTGCCCATTTCAGTGGGGATGAGACAGCAAAGAAGGGTTTTTTTTTTCCATCTAATTGCAATATTGGACAAATCACCACGTATTCCTCCCCCCAAAAACATAAAAAGCCCCAAATAAGTCACATCGACTGAAAAAAAAACCTCAAACTTGCATTTATTCCCATGTTGGTTGATGGCCAACGGCATTGGAGGTGGGATGGGCCTATTCAGCGGGGAGCAGCTGTGTAGAAGATCAGCCAATAATATCTCAACAGAGAGCTGAAAAGCTACAGCAACCCTCAAAACTGCTTTTACTCTTATTTATCTCAGTCCTTGCAGCTCCCACTTCACGGTAAATAAAATGGGGGCCAACATTGAGCACCAATAAACCAGCCATGTCCAGCACAGGTGGCCATATGGCAAGTTGATCATGCGGCGTGTTGACTTGCATTGGTTCCCAATTAATTAACTGGCTCAGTGTGTCATGTGATTTTAGTTCATTTTTTTGTAGGTCATGATTTTGAGGAGGTTTTGGGCATCTTGCAGGTTCCTTGGGGGAAAGCAGCCATCCGGAGGAGGAAAGACGGGAAGGGATTTGCAAGTCGTGGTGATTTGGATGTTTTCTCTGGTGCTGATGGAAGGGTTGAGGCAAAGCGTTCCCTTTTCATTCGTCATGGTTGGAAGCGGTGGGGAAGGGTCTTCTAGTGGGTTGATGTGGTTTGGGTTGGAGAAATGGCGTTTCTGAGTGCTCAGAAGGTGATGAGCACCTGCAGCTGGAGAAGTTGGAAGAAGGTTTTCTTCTTCTCATGGTTCGTCTTCCATCACCCCAACAAAGAAAGACAGAAAACTCGTTTTTTAGGGTTTGGTTTTGGGTCCTCCAGTAGTGCCAGTCGGCATCTCTTGAGTGGAAATCCTCACTTTTTCCCCTGAGAAAGGCTTGTTTCTACCCTCTGACTTCTTCTCATAGATGGGTCCTCTTCAAGTAGACCTCGCGGCCTCTCTCCACGAGTTAGAACTAAGAAATATTTCATAAAGAGGTGATTTAAGCTTGGGGAAAATTTCCATATGAAAAATTGCCATTTCCACTGGGTCACTCAATGGCTCTTTAGAAAGATCTTCTTGAGTTTGACCAGAATCGATGGCCAAGGCTACAACTGCAGAGTGCTCTTTCCAGCCGAAATTGCCAAATGAGGTTATAAATAGTCTCTTTCTGGGGATTTCTTGCAGTATCTGAAGTCACTTTATAGCAGCATTTGATTTTTATGGCAATCTTCGGGCAGTTGGCTTGAGTCCTGCTTCTATGTAGTGCAGTCATCAACGCAGGGTTGGCTCTTCTCTGAAGGGTCAATGCGTTACTCATTGCTGTTGTTTAATAGCTGCTCACATAAATTCGTGTCAGTAAATGCTTCATAACCATGGATTGTTCGGGAAGCAGAACATCTATTTTCAAGATCTTTCCAGAATTTGCCGCCTTCTCGCTTGGAATTTGACTAAAGATAGAGAAATTCTCAACTTCCATGGAAATGAAAGTAGCAAAAGACAATGATCTGGGAACATCCTAATGTTGAGTTTCTGGATGTGAACTTTATGGCTTCCATTCATTTTCTTTGAATATTAACCAGCATGAATAACAGATCAATGGTGTGGGTTAACACCACACCTGACACTACGGGGTAAATGCAACATCCAAGCTTACTGTCAAATCGCCAGATTTCATTTTGATGGAAAAAATCCTGAAAATACACATCTTTCCATGAGAAACATTGGATTTACTGGAACTGCATTTTTCATGGAAGACTTCTGTGATTTTTTTGATACACACTGAGTGCAGACATCGGTAATAACACCTTGTACCAAGGCGTGCCGATCACATGCAGCTTAAATCCATCACAGCCTTACTGCAGGCTATTAATAGTTTATTAACTCAATTTAAACTCTGCCTAAATGCTCCCGGTGTGCCAAGTGTCTCTGCATAGAAATTATTAAGAAAAGAGGTTTTTAATCGAATTACGGAGTGGTGCCAAGGCATGTTTGCAACCTGCACCATGTCCTGCATAGCCACATTTTGGCAAATATTCATGTGCATATTCAGGTGCAATGTAATATTGGTGAATTTTAGGGGATGTGCTCCCTCTTTCCATAAGGATTGAAGCATTGCTGGGAAAAAAATTGCTTTTCAGGAGCTTGTTTCAAGCAGCATTTCTTGCTGAGCCAACCTAAAGCCTGAGGTTTTGCATGAGCAACCAAAAGTGGACTGAAGTTTGCAGGGATGAATATTTGAAGCCGATCATCTCAGAGTAACTCAGGTAAGGGGAAAGCTCCAAATTTTAGAAATCTATTCCCATAACAAGAAAAGAAGAGTTTTTCCAGCCTGCTTCTACCTATGGGGAAACTCAAAGTTTAGGGAAGGGCTTACGGATGGTGAAAAATTTTCAGGTGCTGGAAGATTTTGTGCCCCAGAGATGGGAACTTACAATTTATATTTGCTTTTATTGCTGATACTCGCCAAGGGGGGATCCTGTCATTTGATCTCAAGCATTCACTTCCTGCCAAAAACAGAAAAATACTTTTAAAATTCATTTTCTGCCCCTCTTTTCACTTTGCTGTGATGTTTCTTTGTCTCTTGTTGGTCCCCGGGTATCGAGAGTCAAGCCGGGACATTAATATTGATGCGGACCTCGGTTATTAGGAGCTGCATTTCCGAGTGTGCCAGCAGCATATAAATACTATTGCTGGGTAATTAGTGAGCATCAAGCTGAGTTTGGATTGAGCAGGACTTGGTGTCCTACTTTTGGGGTGGTTTTTTTTTTTTTATTTTGCGCTGGGTTGTTGGGGTTTTGCCCTGAGTGGAAGCCAGAGGAATGGAAATCCCAGCTCAGGAGTACCTGGATGCTCAATGAAACAGAAAGAACAAAACAAAGAGGAAAAACTGGAAGAAAAAAGATCTTCCAGGGTTTTTCCTTTTTGAAAACCTCCTGTATTTGAAATGCAAAATCACTTCTCTGTTTCTTATTCATTTTTCACCTTTTTTTTTTGGTTGCTTCTATCCCTTCTTGCCAGGGTGGGGTTTCTTGGTTTGTGATTTCTCTTCCTGTGCCCCACTTTAATTTTTCTCCTCCAGACTTGTAGAAGTTTTGAAAAGCTTCAGTGTTGCCAAAGGGCAAATGCAACTGCGTTGCTCTGGTTGGATGCACCTGAAAAATGGGTGCTCCTGGCATTTCCTCACTCTCCAGCCCTTTTCTGGATGGAGGAAAGAAACCCTTTTATTTTATCATCTCCCCCATTCCTTTCTCCCCGGTAATGACAAGAAGGGTTTTTCCGTCCAAAGAGGGATGAGGAGACATCTCAGGCTTGGGGCTCTCTCACTAGATCCTTCCCTTTATCCCATAGCGGGGCTTCAATTGAAATTCTGTGTGAATAATTTAGGGGCATTTTGCATCTTTTATACCTCTGAGCTTCCACTAAAAGGGGTTCTGAGATGCTGCTGCCTGCAAAATAGTGTCTGAAGGTGAAAACCCCCTTAATTTTACGTGAGCTAAAAGGGACATGGATGGGGAGCGAGTCTTTGCCAGGGAAGCCTCCAAACACAAGGAGGTTTAACACATTAATTTCACGTGTTAACATCAGAGAAAGGGTGTCTGCAATGAGTGCGGTTTGGGCCCGGTGTTTGCCTGCCTGGAAGCATTAGGAAAGTGGGGAGGTTTGGGATTTGTCGTCCTTTTTGGGGATCCATTAGGTAAATCACTGCCATGTGCTGCACCTGGGGGAAACCGTTGCATCCTAGTACACCTGGGGGTAAATCACTGCGTCTCACTGCACCTGGGGGTAAAATCACTGCGTCTCACTGCTTTTGGGGGTAAATCATGGCAGCTCAGGGCACCTGGGATTAAATCGTTGCAATTCCCTGCATCTAGGGTAAATTGCTGCAGCTTATTGTATTTCAGGGGTGAATCACTGCAACCAGGGGTGCAACCTCAACTTCTTGCCCTGCTCCAAGCTGTCCCCATGTTACCACCCCCCCCCGCTTTTTTTTTTATTGCACCTCAGTTGTTGGCTTTCTCTCACCCATGGGGGTGTTTTGTGTCAAATCTTCCCGGTTTCAGACCTCTTTATCGCTTGAGGCTTTTAATAGGTTTGCTGGGAGGAGGCACAACCTCGTTAGTGGTGGGCTAACAGGAGCAACGCTTGCATCTCCCTGCTTGTGGATGCTCATGGAGGACTTTTCCTTTCGGGGGCCGGCTGCATCCCAGGGCTGTGCAAGCAGCAACATGTGGGCTTTGGCAGGGCGTCTGCATCGAGCTGCTGGAAAAGATTTTAAATTCCCGACTAATTTCTTTTCTGCGAAACAAATGAATCTTCAGAAGGGCCTTTCCTCGCAGCTGCTAAGCCATTTAATTTATCTGAGTCATTTACAATTTGTGATGGGACTGTTAATAGCCTGATGCAGGGATCAACATCACTTAGACGTGGGGGTTGGTTTCTTTTTTCTTTTTTTTTTTCTTTTTTTTTTTTCCCCCCTGCCTTTTGGGTTTTAATTTCTTTCTGGATTTGCCCCCAGAGGCACAAAGCTGTGTTTGGAAAACGTCAGCTCCGTCTCCCCAACCCCTTTGTCATGCCGGGGCAGCTCGGGCTGAAAGCGCAAACCACAGCCCACCCATGGGGACGTGCCGCCCTGCTACTACTTAACTGCTTCAAAGTACCTGTCTGTGATATGAAACATGCCGTAAAATGAATATATTCCAGATGTCCCTGCAAATCCCCCTCAGCTTCGCCATCCACCTGAAGGTGGCCAACGCGGCAAGGCTCCTCGGTCCCTGCTGCCTCGCTCGCTGCTTGAAGGAGTGGGATGGTGGCTCATCTGGGGTTGCAGTTTTGGGGGGGGGGGTGACGTGGCCATCACCAGACCAGGGTGATGCCCCCAGGTCCTGCCCAGTGCAGTGTGGGGTGAGGAATACAGCCGGTGAGGTCCCAGGGGGTGATTGGCCTCCTTGGGATTGGGGAAGGGGTATGTGTCTCCATCCTGGGGGTTTGGGGGGATCTTAATCCTCGTGGCTGGAGGGCATCTCTCTCCTTGGAAGGTCTCCATTGGGGGGATCTCCATCCTTGGAGTCTGGGGAATCTCCATCCTCAGGGTTGTGAGGGTCCTTGGGTTTTGGGGATCCACATCCTCAGGGTTAGGGGGATCCCTATACTTGGGGTTAGGAGGATTGCCAGCCTTGAAGTTTGGGGGTCTCCATCCTTGGAGTTTGGGGATCTATATCCTCAGGGTTGGGGGAATCCCTGTACTTGGGGCTAGGAGGATGTCCACTCTCGAGGTTTGGGGGGCCTCCATCCTCAGGCTTTGGAGATCTCCACCTTTGGGGTTGGGGGATCCCCATACTTGGTGTTGGAGGGATTCCCATCCATGGAGTTAGGAGGATCTCTGTCCTTGGCATTAGGAGGATCTCCATCTTTGTGTTTTGCGGAGCTCCATTCTTGAGGCTTGGGCATCTTCACCTTCAGAGTTGGGGGGTTCTCCATCTTTGGGATCTTATTGCTTGGGTTTGGGGGGGAATCTTCATCCTTGGGGTTGGCAGATCTCCATCCTTGGGATAGGGGCTCTCCATCCTTGAAGGTTCTCCATCCTCAGAGTTGGGGGATCTCCACCCATGGATGGTCTCCATCCATGGATGGGGGACCTCTGACCTCCACCCTAGATGAATTCAGAAGGACCCACAGCCTCCTCCATACCACAATACCCACCTTGTGTAGCAGCCGTGGGGGGTCCATCCAGGCTCATAGCCTTGGACAACTGCAGTTTTGGGAAGATAGGAACCTGTACCATGAGCAGAGCAGGTTCCTACCTTCCAGCCAGCTCAGCAAACGTGACCTTAATTTATTTAAAAGCTGCACAGGAAACACGTTGGGGTGTGTGTTTGCTGTTGAACAGGGTGTTTCCAGGAGACATGGGCAACAAATTCTTTGGTACGCCTTGTGCTGGGTCCTGGTTGGCTGGGAAGACCATAGAAAAGCTGGAATAATGATGGTGTAGAAGGCGATGAAGTAGGTACAAAAGCTAAAATTACTATTCATCGCTAATATGTTGCATGGCACTAATTAATTTTTAAACAGCCTCACTGGGGACCTCATTGCTAAAACATGATGTTTTCTCCTCCGGCACCATAACTGTTAACTCAAAACAAAGCAGAAGAAAGCCATAAAGGATGAGGAACTGCAACGTCCATCAGACAGCAGCCGAACTGCCTGCTTGGAGGAGATTTCTCTGATGGCCAAATCCTGCCGCTGTGCTTGGGGGGACACACTCTGTTACACCCCTCCAAGGGGATTTTTTAGGGGGGCAAGGAGTCAAATCCAGCTTCTCCAGAGTGCAGAAATGTTGCCTGAGCTGTGAGCATGCTGGGAGCAAAGGGAAAAGCTATTTTCAGCTCTGCTCTCACCTGTCTCACTTTACCCGAGCTTGGCTTTCCTGAATATTTTTAGCCGTGTTTTATTACCAGTCTTGCAAGCCTCAAACTGGGGGGATTATTACCACAGCACTCACTTGCATGTTATTTATTTAATTCAGTCTTTAGGAGCGCTGAGAACAGACTTTCCTCAACATTTTCATTGTTGCTGACATCTAGATCAACACCCAAATATATTTATTTGACATTTCCCATCACATGATATATGGAGTATTGCTCCTAAAATGGTCAGAGCTGGAAATGCTTTATCTTCCATTTATGTTTAATTATTCTTTGATTATTTGGACACTTTGCTTGCCTCCACCTTGAGTCCACCTATTAATTCCATCCTTTTAAGCTTCATCTTCTCCAAAAGAAAGGGAATTTAGCAAGCTTCTGCAAAGCTATTTAAAAAAATGCCAAGTTCAGTGGTTTTATTTCCACCTCCCTGTTTAGGTTTTTATTTTAAAATTAGGAAATTTGGTGGCTCAGGGCAAATCTTCCCTGCCTTTCTCTGGGGCTGATGGTACCAGGATCTGGCCAGAACCAAATCGAGTGTAAAAAAATTACAATCGCACCATTGCAATGAACTTTTTTGCTGTTGGGGAGAGGGTTTGCCACATGCCGGTAGCAACCCTGGGGTCACAGAGGGCTGCGAACGAGGGGAGCGTGCGCGCACCCCCAGACGGGGCGATTTCTGTTTCCATATGGAAAAGGGATGTGGCATCTGGTTTCACTCCCAGCAGCTGGCAGCTTGAAGCCTGTGTTTTGCGTGGTGCGGAGTAAAGAGAAAATAAAGTGTCGAATTGTTTGGCATTATCAAGGATTTCTGCTCCCCAGGACTCCTGCATAAAGAGATGGAAATTTTAGCTGCTAGAGCCAAGAAACACACAGAAGTATATGAATTTATTACATTTTATCTCATTCCCCTGCAAACAGCGCTGGAAATGTCAGAAGATCATCTATTGTTTCATCGTTTAGACAGAATTTTTGTTTTCTAGTTGTAATTTCTTTGATGCCTGGCTGTGGGGAAGGAAGAGAAATTGGAGCAGGAGATGGCGGGGCTGCAGCAGGTTGAACGTGCAGGTTTTGTCTGGCCGTGGAGCTACATGCATTTAAATTTCTCACATCCCGGGTTTTTAATTTAACAAATGTAATTAAGGCTGGGATAGGTACTCGGATTATTCATTTACTCCAGATGGAAAAAATTAAATTGAATGCAAATTCCGTAATCAGACATGAAGTTGAGGATGTCGGACGTGATGGGGAAGTGTCAGCACATTAATCGGACCGCTTTCCCTAAACAGCACCTAAATCTAAGAGCCAGGGATTATTTGAATAATTGAGGTGGCATTTGATAAGGTATCTGATTGCTGATATCTCCTTAAGATGGAGCCCTAATTGTAATTCTCCATCAAGAAGGATTAATCTGTGTAACAGGGTGTGCTGGGAATAGTGTGGTGTCAGGCTGCCTCCCTTGAATTTTGGTCTTTTATCGAGGGCTGCCGTGCCCAGGGAAGGTGCCAAAGTGATTTATCGCTTCTCCTGTTACTTTATACGTGAACCAGGAGGTCGTCAGGTGATGTGGCTGGCCCCAGGGATCCAGGCATCCAAGGCTGCCCGAGTTCCAGCAGCATTGCCCATGGCCTTCAACGTTAGGTCTGTATTTTGGAGGTGCCTCCCAGCATTGGAGAAGGATGCATCATTGCATTTTGATGTCCCTTCTTAGTGTCTTCAGGGCACAATTAAACCCTTTTTTCCCTGTAAAACAGAGATGAACTGTCTCGACTTCAGCAGAAGACCTCGTTGGAGGACCATGACTCCATCCACAACACTGGTCATCTGATGGGACACAGCCTTGATGTTCTTGGGGGCCAATGGACATTGACTCCCAACTCAACCTTGGCTGGGGTAGCAAGAGGAACTTCCACTTAATTTGGCAGCAGACACTTGGTCATAATCATAGAAAACTTTTCTGTTTGCATTTCCAAAGCAGGTATGCATTCCCATAGGAGAAATAACATTTCTGTAGAGTCCTTTTCACTGCCAGCACTGTTGCTTCCTCTGCAACCAGGCATGACAGGGTGGGGAGATGGGGATGGACTTTGCTTCTTCAATCCCACACCTTGGGTGATATTAGAAAGGGTTTAAAGTAGCGAAAATGCCAATTAAAAAAAAAAAATCTATCCATGTTGAAGATCCAGACTTGTAAACAAATAATCAGCATGGTCCTTCTTTTTCACCTCTTCTATCTAGCAGCAAATGAAAAAAGAAAAGGGAAAAAGAGATGAAAGAGGGCAGAGGGGTAAAGCTTGAAAGATTTCTTTTTTTTTTGAGAACATGAATATTTTGAAACAAGATGTAAATGTAATATGAAAAAAAAGTGTGTTGGGGAGAAAATATTCATGAGCCCTACTGCAATCATTGGGTTGCCTGGCAGTGAAGAGGACAGATCATATTTCTCCTGTCTCTAAAGTAAAGCCAAATGTGGAGATTTCTTATTTCTTCTTTTTGTCCTACCATCCCACCTCCTCCTGTGGCTATGTGCTAATAGCCACTTCTGCTATATGGGCGCATTAATTGTCTCAGTGATGTGATTTTAGCCAAGCTCTGAGCGGTGCATTCGCAACCAGAAAGGCAAGATTGATTTCCCCTCAAAAAAACCCCAACTTAAATCACTTGAGATAAGTTGGGCGTTATCTTAAGGTTGCAAATTGCTTGTTTGCTCCTCCAGCTGGAGCTGTTAATTCAGAACAATTAACGTGCCGTTTAAAACGGAGATGAAGCATATGGAGGCGGTCCCGGGAAAAGAGCCTGCTTGGGATGGAGAGCCCCGGCATTTGCAAAATCGGGTGGATAACTCCAGTTTGTCTTTCTTTTGAGATCCTGGCAGGGGTTGTGGGGAATGACATGAATACTGGGGAGTTTATGCCCCCCCAAAACCCATTGAACGCTGTTTTGCTAAGTTGAGTGATGCTCAAAGCAAGAGCCAACTGGGTCTCTAGACCCAACTAAAAATAAAGTGCTGACGTTCAACGCTGGGGTGAATTCACTGTTGAGGGAGTGCTGTCACCACCCCGTCCATCCTTAAAATATTTATTCTTGACAAAGAAATAATGAATCCTAAAATAATGCTTAGTTTTTTCGACAAGCCCCCTTTGCAGTGGCACAAAATGCTGCTCTGGCTTGATCCTTTAAGCCTTTTTGCAGCTTCATTTCAGATACCTGCCATCTGTTTTCTCAGGGTGCCTTTTTTTCTTGGATGCAGGTGAAGAACAAAAGCCTAAATCTGGAAATAAACCCCAAAATACACCAGCAGTGGGTGAGCTCAACCTGCTTAAAATACTTCTGGGCCAAGGAGCAAATAGGTGAGCTTCTTTTCTGCGAGAACATAAGGCACTCTATTAGATTTTTATGGGATGTTGTGTAAAATACTGCAACAGTGGAAGATGTTGCACTTTTGCAGCCCAGTGGTGGCTTACAGGATGGTCGATCCTTCCTTCCATCTTTGCATCCATGCATCTGTTCATCTGTGCATCCATCATTTTGGGTCATGTACCTCTGACCATAGCTGCACACAAATTTTATTAAAGGCACCCAAGAATTTGTTTTTCACATGATAAAAACCACAAATCTGAATATTTTCCCTTGAGACGTTATAGGAATCAGCGTGGCCCAAAATGCAGCAGCTTCTTGCATCCCTCCCAAATGGTGGGAAAATGTGCTTTTCAACCCCAAAGCTGGCACTAGGATTTCAGTTTTGGGGACCCCCTGCAGCATGAACCTCTCAAAACCTGTGTCCGCTTCAGCTGTGAAAGCCAAGCAGGTCGTCTTTAAGAGCTTTTTCTGCAAACCCTTTCCCGTTATTCCCCCATCTGAGGATGGATGGAGGCAGCATCGGCAAATCTGAATAACTAATCAGAGTCCTCATTAACCCCCCGCCGAGATGCTCAAACATTCACTTTGCTGTTTGTGAAGCAGAAAAAAAAAAAGGAAAAGGAAAAAAAAAAACCCCCACAACCCACCCTGCATTAAAATTGATGTGTTATTAATCCCACTGTTCCAGACCTCATGGGTACCGAATTTTCCTTCGTCTCGCCCGAGGCCGAACAGTATGGTGCCGCTTCTGCAGGACACTTTGACTTTCCATTATTTATCGGCACGGCGTAGTGAGGCTGCTTTTGTTCCCTGGGCCCAGATGTGCGCACATGTGCATGTCCAGGCTTGAGGGTGGGTCCAATATTTCCATACATGCCCCCTTTGGATAATGCAAATCGCCTATAGCGGGGCTCCACCAATGGACTCGTCTCTCTTGGACTGTGTTTTGTGGTGAAACGGCTTTGCTTTTGCAGAAATACAGAAATATTGCATGCGTGAGGGCATGTCTTGCATCTTTTCACTCTCTTTCAGTAAGGATGGGGTTAGTGCATCATCAGGTTTAACTTGTGGGACTGGGAAGATAGGAGGATGAAAATACCATATTGCTCTTGCACCTTTGAGTGTTCCCAAGATCCAGCCCCAGCCCTTACTCAGAGCCTGAGGATGCTACAGAAATTGCACCATGGAGGGAAAAAAACCCAACAAATCAAAGGTTTTTATTGCAATTGTCCTCATTGCAGATGGCAGTGGGTGTTGCCAAAGTGCTTGGAGAGTCATGATCACCCCTTGGAGCTCCTTAAAGAGTTAAACTGAAATTTGAGCTTTGATTTCTGCCTTTATACTATTTTTCATGTGTACGGGGTTTCTTCAGTTGTCCCCATGGGTGTAGAGTTTGGGGCCAGTACGACTTGCTCCTAGGCGTAGCATGGGTTATAAAAATAATTCAGCAAACCCGGCAGCGTTATTAGGGATTTCACCATTCATTGTTTCCACTTAAATCAGAGGAGCTGGTATTAAATATGTTAAAAAAATCATAGTCACTATTAAACAGCATTTATGTGATGAGGTTGGAAGCATCATGATCTGCTCACGTTGGAAACAAGGCGACACGACAGGAAAAGACTTCTTACTTTAAAATCCTAGACTTTTTGCAAAAATCCTGGATTTTTTTTTTCTAAATGTCAGCTTTATTAGCATTGCCTTGCATTTAATTAAATCTTTATTAAGAGGGTTGCCCTTGGCTTTTTGCAACCTGGGTGCATGCTCAGGTCCCGGGATGCTGGGTTCTCATCTCCGCTGTTGGATGTTATTCAGGTCAAGTAGATCAGGATTTAGGGCATTTTGGGGGATTGATTAGGGCATTTGGGGGGATTGATGGCTTGTCATAAATGGTGTCTTATTTATGACCCTCAGGAAGCTGCTCCGTGCAACCATGAGTGTCCAGGACACCATGTATCTTGCTCTCTTGCATTGCCTGTGGTGGAGCATATTGAAGGAGGCATCTCCTCCATTCCCTTTCGCATTGGGAGGACTTCAAAGGCCTCTGCTAAACTTCAAAGGATGCCTTTTGAAGTTGCTAGAAGTGTGCGCTGGCTCAAAAAGACTTATCTCCCTCTGCAAGGGTGTTCAGGGAGACGTCCCTGGTGGGGTTGACTCTTGGTGCTCTTTGTGATGGGGACAAAAATGGCATCTTTTGTGCAGAAGCTGCGCAAGCCTGTATTTTTGTCCTACATGCATGCAGCATCCAAGACCTCAGTCTTAATCACCTCCAAGGATGAAAATCAGTCTACCAGAGCTCTTTTAGCACTGGCAGAGCCTTATTTATCTGTTCCTTTTCCTCCAGTCCTTATGTTTTGTTCACATGGCAAGCCCAGATGACAAAAGTCTCTCCCATGGGATGGAAAAAAGTCTTTACAGGGACGAAGGATTGCTCAGAAACATGAGCTTTTTCATCACGCTGTCAGGACAAATCTAATGCAAATCAAGTCCTGGGTCCTCGATGTGTATTCGGCATCAGCCCGTGCATGCTCCAAGGCACAAGCCCATAGAGTTTTTTTATTCTTGATCATAAATATCCTTAATATTTCAGCTGCTGTTGCAATGAAAGAGTTTCAGACTCGAGCCCCTTCTGAGCACTTAACATAACCCAGATTAGGTCTCTATACCTCTCAGCAGGACCTACGCTTGCCCAAGAACTCAAGAGGCATCTTGACCTTTTGCCCCTTTCACCAGGTTTTCCATGTTTGAGGGTTTCTGCCCCATTTTGCCCTGGACTCACCCAGTTGTTTCCATATCTCTCCTTGGGCAATGGCCTCAGTGATGTCCAGGTTTCCAGAAATGGTACTTCCTATGCAAGCTTCCCCCTATACCTCTGTCTTTTGGACCCATATTCCTGGCTGCGATGCTGGATACAGGCTGTGAGGGCACAAAAGTACGAGCGTTATTATTGCAAGGGGTTTGGGATGGAAGTAAAACCAGGGGAAATGGTTGTCATGGATCTCCCATACGGCCTGACCGCGCAAGGTGACGTATAGCAGAGATGCATCCCTCAGGTGTGCCATGATGATCTGAGGAGCTCTCTGGAGGTGGTGTGTATCATAGTAGATATATCACGTATATATTGGGGATCTTGAGGAACTCTCTGGAGGTGATGTGTATCTAGAGGTGCATATATCAGATGTACAATTGAATCTGAGCAGCTCAGCAGACCAAGGTGTATATATATATATACACACTAGACATATATCAGCAATCTGAGGAGCTCTGTACCAGGTTATATATATCAAGGCAGATATATCAGATGTATATTGAAGATCTGAGGAGTTCTCTAGAGGTGATGTATATCATGCTAGATGTATCATATATATAATGGAGATTTGAGGAGCTCCAGTCAGGTGACATATATCAGAGGTGTATGTCAGATGTATATTGGTGAGGAGCTGTCTAGAGGTGATTTATATCAAGGTAGATATATCTGATGTATACTGAAGATCTGGGGAGCTCGACAGAGATTATGTGTATCAAGGGAAATATATCAGACATATATTGGAGATCTGAGGAGCTCGCTACCAGGTGATATATATCAAGGTAGATATATCAGACATACATCGGAGATCTCAGGTGATGTTTATCACCTAACATAGAGATAATATCTGGAGGAGATGTATATCAAGGGACATTTATCAGATGTATAATGGAGATCTGAGGGGCTTGATAGAGGTGATGTATATTCAGAGATCTGGGGAATTTTCTCTCTTTTATTCCTTTTTTTGCAGTCAGACACAAAACATCCCTGTGGCCATGCTGATCCTTGCTCAGCGCATCTTTGTTTTTCCACTGGATCTGTTTAGATGGGTCTACAAATTCCAGCCACAGCCTCCATAAAGGCCAGATCCTTGGTAGATGCAGCATCATCTCAAACATCTGTGTGGACTTCTCCTTATTAAATAGTGGCTGGGAACTCCCCTGTTTTTGAGTTAATGGCTCTTCCATAGCTTGTGCCATCTGAGCCCAAGTGTAAAAGCACTTTTACACTCAAGTAAAGATTATAATTAACCAGGGGGATGGCGACAGCCAGCGCGAAAGGGGGGCATGGCCAATAGCAATGCTGTTTCATTGCTTTTTTCCTTTTTTCTCCTTTTCAGACCTGGATTGTACCGCTAAACCTCAGTGAGATCCTGTGCCGGGGATTTGCTGCCCTCCAGGAGCCGAAAAGGGCTGGACGGGACTGCATTGCCTTTCATCCTTTGCGGATAGACCAGCAACGAGCACGCCTTCGTTTTCTGGACACTTCTCGGTTCGACCTCTATAAATCTGATTTATTTTTTGTCCTTCCATGGAGATGGCCCAACCTGCACGGGAAAAATCCTGGGGGTCTGATCTAGCTCAGCCACCAGGCCTGCTTTCACCTCCAAGGGGATATCCCCACCTAAGTTTTCCTTGATTCCTCCTATTTTCCCCACTATACTACAAAAAAAGTGCATTAAGAGCGGACTTGCTCACCATGGCTTCTCTGATGCTGCTGGAAGACCTTCCCTAGTGCAGAAAGCTTCATCCTCTGCTTAATATTTCACCTTCTCGTTTCATCATTTTCTCTCAATATTCAAATATTTTATCCTTTGCTTTCCCAGGTTGTGATCCCTACCCAGAAAATCTTGTTTTCAGGGTGGTGGGAGGACGCTTGCAGGGCAGTGGCTCCCTGAGCACCCCCCAAACGGTAAGGCTGCTTTGCTTTATATTAATTAGGCAATTATATATATTAATTGCACGATTATATGTATTAATTGAGCAGGATGTGGTGAGTCATGACCTTGGTGGGGCTTTATCTGGGGAAATTTCTGCTCTTTTCAGGTACACCCGAATTATATCACCCATTCCTTAAATGCAGTGAGCATTTAGCAGGGAATTATAGTCTTTTGCTGTGTTTTGCTTTGTTTTTTAGAAATCAGGCTGTGCAGAGAATCTTGCTTTAAAGCTCAAGTATTAAAAACATGTTGTTATGAGCCCTACAAGCCATAGCCAGCCTGGAGGAAAACACAGATATATTTTTGTAAAAATACCCTGAAATATGGGTTGCTATCACTACAAAATTTTGGCACATCAGTAGGATGTGGAGAAATGGTCACCAGCTAAAAATAACTGAAACATGGAGCTTAAAATAAGATGTACATGAAACCAAGGGTCTCGCAGTCCTTTAGTTAACCCTGACTGCTAAAATTAGGGCTTGACAGAGTGACAAATGTGCTTGATCTGTGCCAAAACTGTAGGCACCCAGCAGGTGACAAAGAAAATAAAACCCCATTGGCTGCAACTTTCCTCCTAAAGGAGCAAAAAGAAATCTTTGGTCACTGAAAATGGAGGGACCACCTTCAATTTGTGCAAATATCCTGAAGAAGTGCCTGATTTCTTCCTAAACTGGTGATATTTAGGGTGGGGGCATGTCAGGGGAAAACGCAAAATCTTCTTTTGGTCCACAGTGCAGCAGAGCATCTTTTCTTTGCGTCTTTTCTTTTGCGTCTTGCCTTCTCTGAAGGTCCCTTTTAATAAACAGCAGCCAATAATGGTAGGATTATTTCCTTTAGGCTGCCCTTCCAGCACTGATTCTTGCTGGTGACCTTCCCTCAGCCAAAAAAACAGGATTAAGGATGTGATGAAGCAGCTGAATTTCTCATTAGTCTGGTTTTGCCCCCTTTCTAATAAAAGTATAGGTTGGGTTCACTTTGAAATGACTTCTCTGGGGGGTCTGTGGGGGCTTAGGATCACCTCTTTTGGGGGAGATCCTCTCTGCCTTGACGCCTTCTTTCCAATCAGTATTTTGATGTGAGCCGCTTGGTGCTTGTGTGAAAGGGCTCGGTGCCCTGCCGATGTACTTTGGGCACATTGGGTTGTTCCCCTTGGAGGAAACTGAGCCTGTGGAGGACAGAAGCACGTGTCTGTGGAGGACACAAGTGCAACCTGGCCTGGGAAGCATCTCCAGCAAGAAGACCAAACCCAACCTATTCAACAAATTGTGCCAACAAGGTCCAGACACCTCCCACTAAAGACGCGGAAAGACGTGGTGATGGATATCCACCTAATTACCTTCTGGAACAGAAGGCTGGCATTGCTCTAAATGGTTAATGATACAAATTATTTACCCTGAAGACATCTTCTGAGAAATAACTTGGTTCCCCTTGGCCTTTTCCACCTTGTATGTGGGTCCCCCCACTTTGCAGGCACAAAATCATGTCGGCTTTCCTCCTCCTGAAGCCGGTACGTCCACAGAGATGCACCTCCAAGGCCAGGTCGTACCTTTCATCACTTTTTCATGACTCTTTTTTTTTGCAAAAAAATTTGGCACATCTGTCTGACACCATAAATACTTTCCAGTCCTTTTTTGTCCCCACTTTCCTCATTGTGTTGAGTTCAGAGCAGGCTGAACATATCTTAGGGTCTACCATTCAGAGTAAATGGAGAAGACAGTGTAATTAAAGGAGTTCAAAACTATTTGTAACTCCCTAGCTAGGTGGAGCTTGTATAAATCACTGTGTCACATCTCAAATCTCTCTTTTGTCATTGAGGCTGGAAATATGGGGAAAAAATTGCTTTCAAATGGGCAAATGAAAGATATTTAAATCGAGGCAATTAATCTAGCAGCTCACATTGCAGTTTTTGGTGTCTTGGCTCAGGGCTTGGATGGGGACAACTCTCTGCCGATACCGGGAAGGAAAATCTTATTTTTGGCTTCTGGTTTGTAGAGTCATTTCTCATTGGGAATTTTGCATTTTAAAAGGAAATTCCGGGGGGAGGTAAGACCAGAAGGAGTCAGAGGGCTGCAAGAGAGGGATGCGAAGCGGAAACTCAGTGAGTCAGGAGCTCTGATTTATCTGCCATATGGGAAAGAGGAAAACAGCCGGCTCCAGAGGGATTTCTTTCCCTCTCCCAAAGGGAAAATTTGCAAGTGTGATAGCAGGATTTAGCAAGAAACGAGGCAGATTTAAGGGAGGAGAGGGTTTTATTAGGTGCGCTGCAGCATTGCTCTGTTTTTGGGGCTTTCCCACAAGAGGGGAAATCTTTGTACGCCCCTGTGCATGTCTTGCCCGTGTTTCTGCAGTTGGGTTACGTCTGCTGCTTTTAGCCTAATTTCTGCAAGCCCACCAAAAAGCAGGTTTCCATTTAGACCAACTTTTGCAAGCCCACGAAAAAGCAGGTTTCTATTTGTGTTTACCTGGTGCAGTTACTCATGCAGGTGTTGTGAGATTTGCATGAAGCCTGTGGGTTTTGATTTGCAAAATAAACACCCCCAAAAGGTGTTATTAAAATTTGCAATGTTGCTCATGGGGTGTTTACAGGCTGCAGCGACAGTTGCAAAAAGTCATTGCATAGTTTGTGGTGGGATCTTTGCTGGAATTGTTGGCACACATCTACGTTGAGGTTGCTGGTGGGTTTTGCACTGGCGTTGGTCTGATTTGCAGCTTGCAATAGTTGCACTGGCTGAGAAATTGGTGAAGGACTGCAGTTGTCAGTTTGGGATGGAATAACATGGCTGATGGTTAATTTTTTGCTGAGCAAGACTGGTTTCGAGTATGTTTCTTCTTGGCTGCCCATCCTCAAAGAAACAGCTCTGACATCACCTTTGCTGGTGGGACAGAAGACGTGTAAAAACCCCAAATCTCCTATTTTCCCAGCACCTTGTTCATTTCAGACCTATACTTAAGCCTCTTCTTCCAGCCTACCTCTCCAAAACTCATCATGTGTATTTACTGTCATCTTCTTTGTCCTCCAAGAAGCTCCTCTGAACCTGACTGGGACCTTGGGGCTGGGACCTTCCCATAGCAGGACTGGTGTGGGATTGAGATTTGGTGTTTGCACGATGGAAAAGTGGGTGCTCAGTGGTTCCTCTCTCATGGGATTAGCAGGTTGCGATTGAAAACAAAGAGCACAAGGCAAGGTTTGAAAGCATTGGGAAAGATTTTGATCATAAATTATTCACAGTTAGTTGCTTGCAGTGAAGAACTGTTGGAAAATTAATCCACTCCCTATTTTTTGCAAGCACTCTCAAGGCAATCAGAAAATTTTCCTGGACAATTTGTGTCCGGCAAGAGGAAATTTGCACATTTTTTCAGTTCCACAGCTACGTTTCACTTCAAAGCTTTTTGATTTGCCCTCCGAAAAAATTCACAATTTGCTCTTTTGGGAACTTTTGTTGGGCCAGGGGCTGGATTGCACAAAATGCAAGTATTTTCAGGTTACTTTGAAGGCGCTTCTTTGATGTTTCCCTGTGCCAGTTTGTTTTGTAAGGTGCTTTAATGGTGTCCCTCTATAAAAATAACACTTTAAAATGTATGTAGGTATCTCAGCTCTCCACTTAAAAAAAAAGAACAAAGTTGTTTAATGCTGCTGTTCAAGGTACATTAACCTTGTCTACTAAAGCTCTGACTGGCTCTTGCAGGTTTTATTCTTGTGTTTATGTTGCAGAGATATCCCTGGAGCCTTTTAGGGTTGGGTATCTTTGGAGAGGAGAGAAATATTTAGTGGTAACTGTTGTTCTCATCGGAAATTCATTGTGGCAGCTCCCCCCTTTCTAAGAGCTGGAGCTGGGAGGAGGATTTGCAAATATTAAATAAATAAATGCAAATATTAAATAAAGAAATGCTGTTTTCCCCTGCACCCAGGGGAGATGTCCCATCCGGTGACAAACCAAATCGGTGCTTGGCAAGAGGTTTTTTGGCATTGTCCGACATGGTGTTTCCCTGTCCCTTTTACTGAAGTGCTTATGCCTTGACCCAGAGCTTTTTTAGGAGAAAAATAGAAAAGGGGTTTGCTCTGGTTCAGGGTTTATCCTGCAGAAATAGCGAATCTCCATCTGCTTTAGCCCATGGTTGTAGCACAAGTACAGACTCGATTCATCCTTTTTTATTGGGAAATAATGCTATAACTGGATGCTAGGAAGGGTACAAAGCTCAACATTTAAGGAACCAGCATCTTGGCTGAGAGCAAAAGATGCTCCCAGTGCAAAAACCCTCCTGGGTTTGGATAGAGGAAATTTGGCTACCAAATATTCCTAAAAAAATAAAAAATCTTCTGTGGTGCAGTGGTATTTCTTGCACAAATGCTCCCGATATCCTCAGATGAGGCATCACGCAAGCCCACTTGGAAGCAGCTTGAACGTGAGGAATGACCAAGAATGGGCGATGTCTTGAAAAATGGGATTCTTCCCCAATTTTGACCATTTAATAGCATTGGGTTTATTTTTGATGAGCTCAGGGTGGCATAAGGGGGTTCCTTTAACAGCTCGTGAAAACCTAGTGTTCGTCTTTCAGGGTAGTGGGTGAATTTTGGTAAAAACAAAAAGGGCAAAGGTTGGCAGATAGAATGAGACATCCAAGAGCGAGAGGGTCACTCTCGATTCACTTTATGACCAGTGAAGAGTTGGCGTCACCCGCTGAGGGTGAACCTGTCCTCACTGGTGGTTCAGAGCGAGATGTGTTGCCCTTCAGAGGTGCCTCTCCCTTCCCCCTCAGCTATATTTCTTCATTTTAACTTAGATATATACGCATATAATGAATGCATATATCATAAACTTCAGCATGCACAAGCCCTCCATGAAGACGGTGGCATAAAAAACTTGCAACTCACTGTGGAGGGAGCATGACTAACACAGCGTCATTGCAAATCTTAAAAAAACCCCCAACCTTTAGAAAAGGCAATCTTCCCTTCATATAGAAAAATACCTTCCTGTGGCCAGAAAAATGTCCTCAAGTATCTCTAACAATTTTGAAACTTTGGGTAGAGAAGAGAAAATGCCTGAAAAGCTGATTTTCTGATTTCTCACATTGAATTCTCTATTATCAATTGCATGTTTTGCTGCGGGGGAGAAGCTGCTGAATGAGCTAGAAAAAACGATCCCCATTTTCCCATTGATTTGGAAACAAGAGTTGCACCTCGTGAAGCTGATGTTAACATTATCCACTGAAAACACTAACATGGAGTCCAACAATGTGATTTTTTTTTTTTTTTTTTTTGCATTTAGCTCTATTTCTAATACATTTTATGGCTGTTTTATTAATCAACGAGGTCATATCCACCTGGGGAGTGGTGAACGACTGTCTGCAATACTTTGATTTTTTAAATGTTTTGAGGCATCAGTGGTCACCCCCCCCCCCCAACTTCTCAA
>JAVJGG010000082.1:4461583-4476269 GCA_035590195.1 Aviceda cuculoides
ACTTCTCAACTTAGTCTTTAATTATTTTTATTTGAAAGAGGAGGTAATATATTGCTGGCAAAATGCAGCCTATAAATCTGAGACTTTTTTAGGTAGACACAAGCTCTTTGGGAAATACATTTTCAACTTAATGGCAATATTTCAGCGATAGCTGAAATGATTTTATTTCATAAGGGAATTTAGGATACTTTGATCTCAGGTCGCTGCCAAAACCTAAAGTACTGCCACTTACGGAAATGAAAGAGCCTTTATGGGTTTTATTGCTCACCATTTCTTTCCTCTGTGTAAACACCCTGGGAGTTGGCTGCAATTCTTGCCCTCCTCAAGCCCCAGCCCCCCAAAATTCACTCTTCGCCCAAGATTTGATCATTGCCTTGAGCTGATCTGCAAGGGGTTGGCAGGGGTTTGGCGATGCTCTGCTCCTTTCGTCATCTGGATGCCTATGGTCAAGAGCTCATGCAGCTAAATTGATTTCAGAGGTGGGGAAAAAAAAAAAAGAGGATTAATGCATAAAATAAAAAAATATAAAAAATAAGAAAGGATTAATGCATAAAAGAGCAGCTTTCAACCCTTCCCTGAGTTTGGCTGCTGATAAATCCATGGGGCTGACAGCTTTGCACTGTTATCCTGAGATTCATGGCTGGGGGCTCCCGCGTGAAACACCCGTCTGGCTTTTCCCGTGAGCGCCAGGCGCTTCCCCGGATATTTACGGCACCCGAGTGCATTTGTTTCCCCCAAGATAAATATACCACTATCGGCAACAGCTGTCTCTCATTTTTATCTTTTTTTTTTTTTTTTTTTTACATTTGGCTGTAAGTCCTATTCTCCAAACAAATCAACGCCCATAAAGCCTCAACGAATGGCTTGATTTTAGCAGGTTAGATGATATTCAGCAATTAAATTGGGCTCCCGACTGCCACCTTCTGGGAATATATTCAACCGAAAAGCTCGCACCCCACAATAAATCGCTGCACACTAGAGGTAGGCTCACTCCTGGCACGAACAATAGATGCCCAGCAGGTTTTTTTTTTTCCCCAAAATAGCAATCTCTTTTTTTTTTTAGCTTCCCACCGAGATGTCTAGACCATCATGGTGCTAAATTCTGCTTTTCTCCAGCTGCAGCTATTTCTGGTGGGGAGGTGTTCCCCTTGGTGTTACTCCTTGAGGACGTGGATTCTTGCGTGCCTGCAGCTGCAAGTGGAGATTTGACATCGGACACTGAAGATTTTAAGCCTCAAGTTCACTCAGGAGCAGATAATTTTGCCTCCTGCTATTTTGCTGTTGGGAAAGAAAGATGAAAAGCATCATTTTAATCCCATAAATGCAATATCCTTCTCGCTGCAAGAGGACTGTGTCATGCAAGGACCCCGGTCTGCTTTCCCAATGCACAGGATTTTGGGTGTGCTCTCTTAATACTCAATTCATGGATCATCCATAGTATTGCAAAGTAAAAAAAAATTAAAAAATTATTCATGCAGAATAATAAGAATGGTTGATATTCATCCCATGCAGACAGCACTTGGCTTTCCATGTGGATATGGTGCATTTGTGCTCTTGGTACCTGATGGTTCCTGTAAAGCCTGAAGCCTCATGGAGAACACTGGCATATGGTGAATTTTCCCCCACACAACTGTTGACCTCACTGAGGAGACCAGAATATTGTGAATCTTCCCCCAAGCAACTGTTGACCTCATGGAGAAGACCAGAATATTGTGAATCTCCCCCCCCAAAACTGTGTAGACTGATGTGAAGACCCCAAATGTGCCTCGGGTTTTGCTGACCTCATTGGTATCCCTGTCCCTTGCCTTGTGCAAGAGCGTTTCTTCCTGCATGTCACCATTTCATGGCAAAAGTGATGCTGACACTATTTTTTGGTAGATCCCCTCACAACGTCAGAGGACTTTACATAACTTTTTGCATTTCTTCATGGGATGACACCATGACTCTTCTCCAGATGAGAAGCCAATTGGGAACCTGATGCGTCAATGAGCATTGCAATGGGGCAAACCCTTCGAGAGATGTCATCTCTTACAAAATGAGTCAGTGCAGGGAGAAATGCACTTTTGAGGGCTCTGGGGAGATTTTGCTAGGTGGCTTTGTGAGTTGGCTCAATACAGAGCTCAGAGCCTCAGAGAGGACTCAGGACAGGTTTTTTTTCTGAGGATTTAAGCAAGATGATTGGCTTTTCTTCTGAAGCAACCACACGGCTGCAGCAAAATAATAGGAGAGGAGGCATTCTGGGGCCAAGAGTTGCTTTTTGGTTACATCTGCCATCAGTTCTATCCTTGGGGACAGCATCCAGCCAAGAGCTCCTCTACAAATTTGTCCCCTCCTGGTGCCCCTCTTTTTCCCCATCTCCTTGGGACCTGAAGATACCAAAAAAAGGTCTGTTTCCCCCCAAATAACTGTGCATTTACAGAAAGCAGAGCAACTTCAAGAGACTTTGGGGTGGCATGTCTCAGACTGCCTCCTGGGTTCCACAGGGATGTCCATATGGGATGTCAAAATCAGAGTTTGCTCCCCGGTTCAAATCAAGCAAGGGCTTAAACCCTCTTTCCTCATTTCTGTGCATTCAATCGCCATGGGGTCGATCAACTCAATGTAGGAGTCAACTGGGTCGGTCAACGCAACGTAGGAGTCATCTGTGTTGGTCAACTCAACATTGGATACTCAATGTCCCTTTTGGATTGAGCATGCAGTGCTTGAGGATGTGACTCCACGGTGGCCAAAGGCAGAGAGACAGGTTTTTTTACTGTATAATTGCAGAAAATGGAAAGTTTTGCATTTATGACTTGTCTTCCTGCTTCCAAAAGGGAGCAATAACTGGAAAGAGGATGGGAATCCCCATTTAGACACTGCGGTTATAGGCATAAGGGGTGGAAAGAAAATGGCCTGGGTTCACAAGGGAGAAGATATGATGAGGTTTGCCGATGGCAACCATCATCTCCAAGAACTCTGCCCTTGCCTGGCTGCTGTCCAGGGAAGATCTTGCCAGCACCCCCCTTTGCTTCGCCCCCAATGCATTCCTTATCCAAAATCACAAATCTCAAATAATCATCGGATTATGATAAGGGTCATCAAATCGTCTTGCGTTTCTTCCAGGGACTGGGTGGTGGAGCACTGTGCTGGGGTGCTTGTCACCTCTCCTTTCTGTCCCTTTTTTTCTCCTGTACCATGGGATTTCTTTTCAGGGGGAGATCCCTCTTAATCCAGCGGCACTTCTCCCACCCACAGGTTCTCGATGTGAGTCCCACCCAGGATGCACCATGTCTCCCCGGCACCGGCTCTGACGATGATGGCCACCCAGACGGTGCCCCCTCCTCCCTACCAAGACACCCCGCAGGTGAGTGTGCCCCAGCACCCATGGGCTCCTCCAGACCCCTTGTGGGCCCCCCCCTCCAGCTCCTGCATTAATTACCCTGCCTTCCTAAGTAATGACCATTACAAAATATTTCACCCCAAAATGTTCATTTCAGAGACTGGCAAAAATTAAACCCCCTCTTGATGCAGTCTCCAGGATTGAAGGCGTTTGGGTCGAACTATGGGGTTTTTTTCCCCTTTCTGGCTTATTCTGGGGTCACGGGGTCTTCTTGGAAAGCCGACACAGTGGTGTGTTTGCAGCCAGCAAGTTAATAAGCTGGAAAGACGAAACGTCTGGTTAAACCGTGACAGGTTTAGCTGTAGGAATGGCCTTCTGATTTATTCTCGTGGCATTTTTTGGCAACCCATGGTGGGGGGAAAAAAAGACTTCATCTACAATGTTGCTTTAAGGGGTCAAATAACTTTTGCAAGCATCGTTACAGAGTTAAGTTATTATAAGAAGAGGAGTTTGTCCAAGAGAAACTACTGGAGCACCCCAGTGGGCTGGACGTGGTGGTTGAGGTTGGGTTTCAGAGATGGTCCCGCACCTCACAGCCCATCCCAAGATTTTTGGGGGGGCAATCCACATCATGTTTCCACTTTCCCAGCTACAGTGACTAAATGGGGATGATCTGGATTGAGTGCTGAACCGGCTCCACATTCAAAGCAGTTTTTTTGGGGGATTCATATGGGAAATTTTGAGTTTTTCCCTCGTTTGCTGCAAATCTTGGCTGCAAAAGCAGAGGAGTGTCCACTCCCAGGAAAAAAAAAAAAATCAAGCCTGTTCTCTGCAAGCTAAAATAAATACATTGACTTTTACACCCCCCCTGAAGCCACCTGGGTCTCCTTAGCGCTCATCTCCTTTGGTGGGAAAAGGTCACTTCTCACAAACGACACCTCGGTGGGGTTTTTATGGCTCCTCCAACTTCTGTGTCATCATTTGCTCGCTTCGCTGCTCCGCTACGAGAAGGGTTTTTTTCCCAATTTCTTTTTTTTTTCCCCACGACGAAACACATCGCCTTTCTTGCTTACGCAGCAGGGAGCCGTGACGCTGTTTTAGTCCTAATGGGCAATTTAAGGGACTTTTAAAATAGCCGAGATTTCCCGCAGCATCCTATGGAGATGCCCTCCCTACCTTCCCCATCCCTGCCCCTTATCTGCCCCGCTGTTTTAATACATTGCATTTTGGGGACCCTCAGGAGCATTGTTGCTCAAAACCCTCCTTTTTTTCCCCTGTCGAGGGGGTTGCTCAAGCGTTTTTGCTTCAGTTTAGTGGGTTTGGAGGAAAAGCTACAGCCAAGAGTTGCTTTTTTTGACTCAATGCTGTGACTGCTATGAGCTTTTTACCTGAAAATTTGGGATTTCTAAGGTTTGGAAAAGCAAATTGCACATATTTCCCCTCCCCAAAGACAGGGAAGAGATGGAGATGGTTGGTGATAAATAATAATAATAAAAAATTATTAGAGCTACAACGAGCTCCCTAGCATCAAGGGGACCATTTTGGTGAGGAAAATGCTAAAAAAGGGGGTTTGGGGAGGTTTGCATTAATATTTTACTGCAGAGGCTATGCCAGTGATCACCCTCACTGTCAGAAATGTGCAAAATGAAGCAGAAATGATGGGAAGAGCTGCCTTTTGGAGGAAAAAAAATGCTTTGATAGTCACCTGGTTCTGCTAAAGGGTTGTAATACGGAACATCACTTATACTGAGCGTGATCGCACTTGCCAAGCAACTCAACCTGTTGAAAATCTGCATGTTTTCCATAACAAATTAAAAGAAAAAGCCAAGGGAAAGTCTTCAGCCATTTCGTTGTCAAAGTTAGTAAAAAGAGGTTGTTTTAAAAATAGGTATTTTCAGCATCGAAAGTGATGAAAGCAGCTTTGGCCCCTGCAAAAAGTGCATTTTAGGTGGTTTCCATCAGGGACAAAAATGGAAAATTAAAAAAAAGATAAAATTTTATTTCTTTATTTACTTACTATATGAATATATCTTTAAAAAATATTAAAAATTGGGTGTAGATGTTGATTTTTCAGCATTTTCAGCACAGAAAGCAATAAAAGCAGCTTTTCCTCTCAAAAAGTACTTTTTAGGTGGTTCCATCAGGGTCAAAAATGGAAAATTATAAAGATATAATTTTTTAAATTATAAAAATATAAATTTTTTAAATTATAAAAATATATTTTCAAAAAGTCACAGATTAAAAATTGGGTGGAGATGTTGATTTTTCAGTAGGATCAATGAAACCCCCCAACTCCTGGTGTCCTCAGCACGTTTTTGGGCTCAGAACTACTGTTTTCAGCACGTGTGATGGCAATAGAGAAATTTCACTGTGAAACGCTAAGGAAGAGAGTAAATATTGATGATTTAGGAGATTTTCTTGCCCTGAAGACCTTCACTGTGGTTGGTCTCTAGAGATGATGCACTTGGCCATAGTCTTCAAAAAAACCCTAAAACAAGAGGGATTATTGCGTTTAAACCTGCAGGAAGCCCCCCCATTTCCTGGGGAGCAGCCACTAACTCTGGCAAAGGATTTTATTCCTAAAGAAGCAAAAAAGCCAGAAATATACTATAAAAAGGAATATAACTGGGAAGTGATGTGCATTGTCGAGCAAGCGGCGAGCAACCTCAAAAATCTCTGTTTTAACTGGGAGTCTTGCAAAAATGTGGGGTTTTTTTTACTTTTTTAATTGGGTTTTTTACATGTGATTTTTGCCTATTTTTTACAAATTTTAAAAATTTTAAAAACTTTCTTTACATATTTTTAAAGATATTTTAACTTTTTTACATTTTTACATATTTTAAGATTTTAAACACATTTTAACATAATTATTTTACATATTCTTTAACCTTTTAAAACTTTTTAAACTTTTTTTTACATTTTTAAACATAATTTTTAAAACTTTTTTTTTAAACTTTTTTTTTTACTTTCATATTTTTGGCTTTTTTTTACATTTTTCCCTCCTGCAACTATTTTTGTCCATTTAAAAAAAATAAAAATCCCTGCCTACAGTTTTTTTCAACACCTGCTTTCATACCCAAATCCAGCCCCTTTTCCCCCATATTTCCCCATTTTCCCACTGCTGAGACGCTCACGCTCCCGAGCCAGAAACCTGCTGCCTTTTTCCTCCTTTCCCATCCCCACCTGCTCCCTGTATATCCATTTTTGGCTGCATTTTTGCCTTCCTCCCTGCCCAGCTGCAAATACTCGCATCCAAGCATCCTCTTCCCTCTTTTTCCTGCTGACTTGGGATTATTTTTATTAATTTTCTATTATTTTCTTTAGTCCAAGGTGAGGTAATGGCTTTGAAACAGCCGCAAAGGAGTCTTTTTTTTTTTGGGTAATAGCCCAATTAGTTGCAGACGTGGCTGGAAAGAGCCACCTTGGCGGGATTTCGGGGCAGGACACGAAAAGGGCTTCGGTGTCCAAGTAAATGAGTGTAATGAGGGGAAAAAATTAAAAAAGGAAAAAAGGTGGTGGTGGTGGTAAAGCCATTTTTCCCCCCCAAAAAGTAATTTTCAAGGGAGATAATAGGGAGAAAAAAGGGGAAAAAGAGAAAGAGGATGGGGAGATATTCAAAGGCATGGCTGGAGCATCCCAAAACCCACTCGCAGTTTGGTTTTAGATAGAAAATAGGGGGAAAAAAAAGAAATCCAAACTACTGGGATAGAACGGGGAAGTGAACCCCAAATTTTCACTCATTTATTTAGCACTGGGAAAGGGAAGAGGGATGGAAATCAATCTCACTTCTGGGTTGGGAGAGTTAGAAATTAAATAGCGCGGGGTGAATTTCCAGGTGCCGGAGCCAAACTTTGGAGTTATGAACAATAAAGAAGATTAAAAAAAAAAAAAAAAAAGCACCATATCGACAGCAAAAGGTCAGGCAGGAGATATTAAAGTCAAACATTTTAAACGCAAAAGGTGTCGTGGTTTTGGCCCGGCTCGGGTTTACGCAGCTTTTAAGAGAGGCAAGAAATCTGCTTTTTTCATGGCAAGAAGCTGAGTGTGAGGGTGGGTTTGGCTGGAGAAGACTGTGGGCATACACATAAGTATATATATATATAAAAAGTATTTATATGTATATGTATGTGTGTGTATACACACACACATACACACACAAATTTTATTTATATGTAAATAATCACAGAAATAAATATAGAAGTATGTTAGAAAAAAATGTATTAAAATATTTTCTTTCTATATAAACAAACACAGAAATAAATATATATTGAACAAATAAATAATATATAGAGATATTTTATTTCTATATAACTAAACACAGAAATGAATACGTAAGCTTATTAGACAAATAAATAAATAATATATATAATATTTAGCAAGAGGCAGAGGCTCCATTTTGCTACCCAGCTCAAGGGAGGATTGAAGGGGTACTGGTGAAAACAGGCAAATGCTGATTTTTTTTACATTTTAACACCAAAGCAGGTGAAACGCTGTCTTTGCATTAATTTTCCACTGAGATTTTGAGCTAAAACCACTGGATTTGGGGGCTTGCTGATGCATTTGAACCCAAATCAATTAAAATTCTACCTGAATTTTTTTTTTTTTAGTCGAATCTTGTGAAGATAAAGCGATGTGTCATCTGCAGCCCGGCAGCAAATAATTCAGATTTCTTTAATGCGGTTGATAATTTTAAGTGGAAATTGCACCTAAATATGTGCAAGCCAGTACATGTGGAGGTGGAAGTTTTGGGGGTGATGCTGGAAGGATGTGCAGTGATTTGCACGTGCGCTGGCACGCACGCATCTCACATCTTAAATACATATATTTACCTAAAATAATTGCTATTTTTTAAAAAAGCAAAATGTTAGGTAGCAGAATGATTTATCTCATAGCAGATGTAATTTTACCTGCAGATTTCCAGCCCCGGCACCTTGCGCTCCCCATTGCATCGGCGATCTGGGGCAGCATCAGGGCTAAAGATGGGTGATTTGGGCACGGGCAGAAAAAAAGGTTGATTTTTTTTTTTGGCTGGCTTCTCACAGTGCAAAACTGACTCATTCCTGGGCTTGGCAAGTTGGAAGAGGCTCACGTAATTTTGGACGAAAGTTTAAAATGCCTGTGTGTCTAGACAATAATACCTGCTTTGAAAAAAACCTTGGCAAGCAGCAGCGTTGCAGCTGATTTAATCTGGGACTTCTGCAAAGCATCCCTTAATAAATTACCCCCCGCCTTTGCTTTGCTGCTTGTGCAGTAAGGATGTCGGGACTTTTTCCCTGTATTTTCCCCAAGTAAAAAGTGGAAAAAGTGGGGGGAAAGTTGGAAAAACATAAACCTGCTGTTGCCAGGATTAGATGAAATGCAAACATATTTTTACCTCCCCCCCAAACCACCCTGCTCAGAGCCCCATCACGGGACTGCCTCCTCCTAAATTTAAAAAATTCAATGCAGAAGGCTGCAAAACTTGGCGGAAAAGTGCCACAAACCTAATTTTTGTTGTATTTTCTTCCTTTTTTTCCTCTCCTTCATTTCTCCCACCCCCACCCCCCCGCCCCAGATGACGGCCACAGCCCAGCAGCCCAGCAAGGCACAGCCCGTCCATCTCGCCACACCAGCGGCGGCTGCCAACGCACCAGTATCCGCCGCGGCCGGCGACCCCCAGGCGCAGCTGGAGGCCGACAAACGAGCCGTCTACAGGTGATGCGAGCCTAATATCAGTGTGCATTAATTAATTAATGCCTTAATTAATGCATTTTTTCATTAATGCATTAGTCATTGTAATGCATTATTGCATCGATTCGGCGGCGCATTAATTAGTGCATTGGTTAATGCATCGATTCGTTGATGCATTCGTTATTGTAATGCAGTATTAATATGCTATTATTCTAATGCATTAATTAACACGCAGGAATAGGGGAGGATTAGCAATTAGCTCCTTTTTAGCAATAATAACTATCGATAATAACGCATGGTGGTGGAGCTCCTTCATGGACCTCATTTGCAGCATCTCCCCCCTCCAAAATATTCACCCCCACCCCGAAACACCAAATTAGCCTTTTTCTTTTTTTTTTGGCAAAACCATGTGATTTTGGGCCAAAAAAGCACCCAAAAGGAGCGAAGTCACATATTAACCTGAAATATGCAGTTCATGCATCCATATGGGGTGCCAGCAGCAATAGGTGCGGGATGGATGAGCCTCTCTGGTCCCCTTTTTTTGGTCACTTTGGAGGTAATAATATATAATATTGTAATATATGCAGTAATGTTATATAATTGCAATAAGTGACATTATAACTATGTAAATAGTATAATTATATAAGTAATATGTAATTATATAAGTGATATGTAGTTATTTACAATATTATAATGTACACAGTAATGATGTAACAGTAACATATAATATTATAATATAATCAGGGTTAAGGTTTAAAGGTTAAAGATTAACCCCCCATTAATGGTCAGGGCTGCTGGGGCTTGTGACCCAAAAAATAGCAGCTCGGAAGTGAAGGAATTAAACCACTGTGACTCCAAATATTTAAATATTACAAGTCCAAAAGGTCTGGAAAGGTGGATGAAGGCATGGAACAAATCCACCTGTTTCCCAGGAAAATGCAAAGGATTATTTGCAGCAGGTCTCAAGACTTTTTACAATGATGGAAATAATTTTCTCAAGCAAAAGAGGTCATTCAAGACCCCCCCCATCCCCCAACCTTTTCTTTGCATTTCTGCGAGGATTTTTGCAGCATTCGTGGGATAACGAAAACCAGAAAAAACCCTTTGGAGTTTTAACAGCCTTAATCTGAAGATCCAAAAAAAAAAAAAAAAAAAAAAAGCCAGAAATACCTTTTTGGAGGTATTTCTCACCCAGAAAAGTGGGGAAAAAAATGTTGGCTGGTCCCACATGTCAGTTGTCCAAACCTGGATGCTTATTTTCAGGTACCAGCCAAAACTACGCCCAAATACATTTTTATCTCTAAAAAGACACTCAACAAGCCTTTTTTTGCTACATGCAAAATCTGAATATTCACCTATACAGTGGTTAATATGGGTTCTGTGTATGTCATTAGCTATTAAATGCACATAGGTCTTTTTAGGCCTTCTAGAGCCATACTCTCCACCCAAAATGATGGATTTTTGTTAATTTTCGATAATTGCACCAAGGCAGAAGACATCGGTGGTAAGTGTCGGTCAATCATCCTGGAGGGAAATAGCTGGGAAAATGCAATGGGAAATATAAAAACGCTGGACAAGTCACCCCGCTGGGTTTTATGCTCTAGCGCAAAGTTTATCATCCATAAAGAGAATACAAAAAAGGGAAAAAAATTAATCCTCCTCCATATCCTGCTTGGCGTGGGAGCATCTTCACAAGGATGGGTCCAGCAGCATCACTTCTCCGCTGCAATTTCTTCCCAGCTAAAGTATTTTCTTGACTATATGCAACAGCGGGGCTGGGACTTCCCAATGGATTTTGGACCAGTAAAGACGATGCTCCCATCGGAACCGATGCTTAAACCACCCCATCCCCGCAAACTGGATTTTTCCAAGTGGGAAATGTCTGAATTTCTTTGCATTAAGTTTATTTTCTTGTGTGGGTGGTTTTTCTTTTTTTTTTTTTTTCTTTTTTTTTTTTTTTGAGGGGGCAAGGGGTATATTGGAGCTGAGTAAAAAAAAAATTCCTGTTGTGATGTGACCATGGTGTTGCCGGCTCGCGGGCAGAGCCCTGCTGAAGGTGCGAAATTAGGCCATTAGGCCATTAGAGGAATTCATTTCTCTTTATTAGTCCGTGTCGAATCCTTTTTATTAGTGGCTGCAAACGACCGCTCTCTTGCAGGAAAATGTCAGGGCCGGTTCAGCCCTTTTATTTGGAGGATTCCCTGGAATGAAAAAAAGAGGTTTTTGCAAAACCGTATTCAGCAAAAGCAGATTTTTCCACCCCAAAACTCTTCCTTGTGCCATGGGAGTGATCTTCCACCTCCATAACACTTGTGATGGGGAAAATCCTCCTGTTTCCCCATTCATCCTCCTTCACCCTCCCCACCCCCCCCCAAATTTCATAACGAGGATGGGATCCAGCTCTCAATTTTTATGCCGCGACCTCCGCCTGCAAATGCCCATGGTGGCTATTCTGTTCTCCTGCCTGTCGTGGCCACAGGAAGGCTGGAAATAGAGAAAACTGCATTTTTTTGGCATACAAAAAGGAAAAAAAATTGCAACGATTCAGCATATAGCTTATGGCAGAAACCCGAATTTCACCGCTCCTTGACACTGCACTCTGCTACAGGCCTTGGTGCTCTCCCTTACCCCATCCCTGGGGCTGTTGAACCTCTTCCTTGTTTTGTTTTATTTTATTATTTTATTTTATTTTATTTTATTTTATTTTATTTTATTTTATGTTTTTTGTTTGGGTTTTTTTCCCTTCTATTTTAATTTTTATTTATTTTTAGGTTTTATTTTAAGTTTTTAGTTATTTTATTTGATTGGATTTGATTTTACTTTATTTTATTTCCAACTGAAAAGCAAACCATCATCCCCTCAGCCACTGCCTCCCCCTCCTCCTCCCTGCCAGCGCTACAAGTCATTCATGGGGGTCAATAGCAGCACTGCCCCAATTATTAATACTGAGCAGTGCGGGGTGATGCCAGCAATGGTCTTAATCCCCCTCTTGGTCGATGTAACCCCTCAAAGCAAAGGGGCTACAAATTCTTCAGGGGCTGCAGTCTCCCACCCTACAACCTCCCCCCTCCCCCCTCATCCTTGGGGTAATTCCGTGCCTTTGCTCCTAATTGATGGAGCGGCTCTGGAAATGGCAGCGGGCACCTGCCGCTGAGCCACCGGTTCATAAGTCCCAATAATTCAGCCCACTGCCTGGAATTTGCCTTTCATATCCCTCAGCTAAGCCCCGGTGGGGCTGCTGAAATTATGAAATTATTTCCCCCCCCTCCCCATTCTCTGCTCCAGCCTTGGTGAATGTTGCATTAAACCGGGATCAGGACAGATTAAACTATAATATGCTGCGGTATTAGCGGCTGCAAATGAAGACTTAGCCGAGGGGTTTAACCCCTTCGCCTGACTCCAGCTTGGAAAAGACCAGTGGGAAGTGATTCATAATCATCTTTTGGACCATCTTTTGGAGATAAAATGGTGGAGCAAATCCCATTTTGCTGGGATAACTGGGGTGCTGGGGGACACCATCCCTGGAGCAGCATTTTGCATTTCTCCCCTGAAAGACTCCATAAATACTTCCTTTTTTTTTTTTTTTTTTTTTTTTAAATTTGCAAAGCTGGAGTGGCTCATTGCAGGTTGCACTAACTCATGGTCTTCATCCCCTTCTTCTCCACGTGCTTTGGTATTGTATGTATATTTGCATTTTATATTGCATTGATTTAGCATCATCATTAGAGCAAACTGTGGATTTGCAAGAATTGCAAGCCTGTTGTCTAATCATTAGAGCGAATCATGGATTTGCAAGAAGAATTGCAAATCTTTGCTTTCTAAGAATCATTTTGTGGTAAGAAAGAAATGAGATTTGACCCATCTTTGTGGATGACATGGGTATGCTTGACAGAGGTGCAAAGAGACCTCTTGGTGGAGGAGCAACTCATAGCAAGGTTGTCCATAGGATGCTGCAGGCACCTAGAAATACCAGGTCATCCCCATCCAGCATCTCCAACCAAGAGAGACATTTTGGGGTAAAATATTACCATCACTGAGCGGGTGCTGATGTCGATCTCCAAAATGCAAAGCCACCAGGACAGCAGAGGGCTCCAAGACAACCATCCCGAAGCCAAACCTTTTTGCCCATGGCAAAACATTTTGGAAATGACGGCTTTGGGGCAATGACGGAAAGCACCAAGATGTTGGGAGAAGTCATTTCCTAGTGAAGATGGTGAATTTTGCAATTTTTAAGCTTCTGGTTGTTGGAAAAGGTTTAGAGGGAGCACATTCAGTATGGGCTTGGGAGTGAGGTTCGCACCACCAGGCTCTTGCAAGCTGGAAGGGAACGGGTGGATGGTGTGGGATAAAAATGGACATGGAACCTAAACCACTGAGCGTTATGGGGGGGGTTCTCCTTTGTCCTCTGCAGGCACCCACTGTTCCCGCTGCTGACTCTGCTCTTTGAGAAGTGTGAGCAGGCAACGCAGGGCTCCGAGTGCATCACCTCGGCCAGCTTCGACGTTGACATTGAGAACTTCGTTCACCAGCAGGAGCAGGAGCACAAGCCCTTCTTCAGCGATGACCCTGAGCTGGACAACCTGGTAGAGGCAGATGGGGCTTGGCAGATGGTTTTTAGGGGGCAGGGAGAAGGTAGAGGGTGATGAACAAATTATGAAGATCTACCACCTTGGGCAACATCTTTGGACTCCGTTTGTAGTGTTGGCCGTCTTGGCAGTGTTCTCCATAGACCTTGTGAGACCTTCTCCAGGACCTTCTCTGAGACCTTTTCCATAAGATCCCCTGTGAGAACAAACCCCTGCCCAATTTTTGGCTAGTTTTCTTACACAAATGCCATGGGGTCAATTTGTTTCCTGGGAACAGCCACAATTGATAGCTGGTTTGTGCCACAAAACTTGCAATCTCTCCAGGAATTACTGGTCTTCAGTGCAACGTGCAATAGCATCTTACATTCTTGTCTGGCACCATCTTGTTTCAAGTGTGATGGCCAGCTCTTGTCCTAGAAACGAGGCAAAATAAGAGCTTTTTCCAAAAAAGGTGATTCATATCAATGGTTTATGACACTTTGGACTGTTTTTGGTGGCTTCCCTGTCATAGCAACCAAAATTTCCTACTGTACCCATTGCTGGAAGGTGCCTCAGAAGACTCTGCTTGGGATGGAGATTTTCTCTTGCTGGGACCTCAAGAAACATTCCCAAATTCCATTATTTTGTCTAGGAAGCCTCCACATGTGATCTTCATGGCAAGCATGTTGGTAGACAGGTCCATGGCACCATCCTGGTGCACTTTCCCAGTGCTCCACAAGCAAATTTTTAGAGGTCAAAAGAGGCAATTTTGCCCACCTCTGATGATGCAAAGAGCAAAACACATTTCCCGGGGGTTGGCATGTCCCCTGGGACACATAGCAGAGGGATTTCCATCCCAGAAAAGAAGCAAAATCAACCAGTTCACAGGTAGCTTTTTTCCAAATATTACAGATATGAAGGAGGTGATTTTGTCTGATGACCTGTCATGAAGGGAGGAAGAACAAGCAATGCTCATCCAAGAGCAAAAACTACTGCTTTCCTAAGAAAAGCAAGAAATGGTTCCAAGATGGATTAAAATCCTGCATCTTTCGTGCCCAATTTCAGCTTGTGGAGGAGAGTTTTGCAACATCCCTAAATCAAGAGTGATTTAGCACTCTGTGGAAAGCCCTCC
>JAVJGG010000082.1:4520227-4530278 GCA_035590195.1 Aviceda cuculoides
AACTTACCGCCAAGTGCCAAAGCTGTCACAATCGGAAGCTGCACTAGGAAGGGAATTCTCATGTGCGCATACCTATCGATCTACCTGGAATCTGGATGTCATATTGCCATCTATGCTATCTTGAGGCAGGACTTCAACCCGTGGGTTTTCGGCACAGCAACAACAGTCGTAAGCAAGAGTGCCTCCAGTTACTTGGGGACGCTCTGACGTAAGCCCTTACTGACATTTTTCACGTCCTGGAACTGGAACCCAATTGCTGGGGGCTACGTCTGGTAACCTACGCCTCTAAAACCAACGCTGCTAGCTAGCTGCAGTGTTCATCAACCCCAGCAAGCACAGGGCAGCGCTGAGCCCGGATTCAGTACAGGCTCCTACCAAAGGAGCCACGTGGAAATACAGCTATAGCCTCCATGCAGGTAAAGAAGCCACGCAAAGTTCGCTTCCCAGGCCTCGGTGATTCTAGAGCTAAACTGACCACCTTCCGAGTTACGCTCAGATAACACACGCCAACACCCACCCCAGGCCCAGGGGAACTGACAAAACAGCTCCTGTTTGTACGCCACGGGGGACCGCAGGGCAAGAGAGAAGGGGCTGGGGAGCACGCACCTGACCCCTAACTCCCCACACGGGACGTGGCGGTTGCTACCCTTCATAAAAGCACAACTGTGACGAAACAAGTCAGCGCTTATGCAGTCACCTCTCCTTGTCCCAAACAAAGCTCTACAGGCCACCCGTTTCTCCAAAAGAAACACACTCGCATGCGGGGGACGGGGCCTCAGGCTTTCTTCTCACGTCCCGTCGCGGTGTCCCCTTCCAAAAGCACCAACAAAACGTCAGTTCAGGGGTGGCGGCGGCTCGGGGGGTTTCTGGGCCCGGGGGCAATTCGGGCAGCTCCTCAGCACTAAGTGCCTCTCTGGACACAGACCCTTCTCCGTCCACCCTCACCGCGGGGCACGTTCCCGCCTCACTTCCCGGCCTGGCCAAACCCTCCCCAGGTGAAGGGCGTGAAGGAAACCTCCCGACCTCCGAGGCCGAGGCGAACCGAAGCGCCAGCTCGCCGCTGACCGGGAGACCCGTGCCAGCGGGAGACCGAGATCGGTGCCGCCGAGGGGGCCTGACGCAGAGCCCGAGGCCTTCCCGGGGGCAGGCGGGCACCCAGGGCCACTACAGCGGGGTCCTGCTGAGCACTGCCTCCTGCCCTGCCCTATGGCACGACGCTCCAATGCCTTCATTAACAACCATTTCAAACTCTCTCAAAACACTTACGCTACCTGTTCTGACACCACTGGTTGAAGAACGTTCCTACTGTATTTGCAAGCTGAAACACAGTCCTCCAACTTGCTCCCGCGTTTTCATTACTGAACAGACTCACGGCGTCATTGACGGTGGAAGGCTCTTCTTGAGATCATCTAGTCCGCCCCCACGTATGGAATCCTGCAGTATTTCAGGGGTATGTTTTATTTTCAACAACGAGGGAACGTGTCATACGGCCAGTAATGATTTCAGTTTTATTTCATGATCTGAGATCAAATTAACTTTGAAGGACTACCTCACACTACCCACATCCAATGACCTGTGATCTACGACTGCTCTGCTTGGGTACCCTTTTCAGCCAAAAGGGCACAAAGGCCACTAAAGAGTCGAGTCTGTGATGACACACAAATACTTATTTCCCCTACAACACAACTCTTGACCATAAGCAGCCAAGTGACAGCAGGTTTTTTGGTTGCTCCAAAGACAAAGTTACAATGAAATAACGTCACTCCCTCGTTCATCACTCACATGAAGATACACTAGGAGAATCCCACCAACACTATTTCCAAAATGGCCGGTTAAGTCACGCGAGAGATTTGCAATAGCCACTCATCCGACACCGTTGCTAACCTGCTATTTTGCACTTGTGAAAACAGGAAAGTCCTAACTACGTTTTCCTCCAATTCAGCTCTGTGTTTCAGTCTCCTCCTGAACGTCTCGGCTGGTTTTTACGGTTGGTTGGGTTTTGGGTTTTGTTACCAGACCTCCCCAAAACCCTGTCACTGGAGCAAAACAGCGAACATCGGAATGTAACATCAAGTACAAGCCTGAGCAGACACGGCTACGAGAGCCCCGCTAATCACCCGCTGTCAGTCCAACACAAAGGACTCCCTCCACCTACCGTGGCAACCTTCTCACAAAGTACCAAGAGGGACCCGTAGCCAGAGGGATAACTGATTTCACCACTAACCCGGAAGACACGTGCATACAAACTTCAAAAAGGGACACAAGGTCAAGCACGCCTCTAGCAATGAAAGACAGATGCATGGCTATAAGTAGACTGCCTGCAAGCCAAACCAAGGCAGAGAGGTACACTTTTAAATTGACTTGCTAAGGGGAAGGCCTTCTTCTGGCGTGAAAACTGGCCGCCCGATGGGCTACTTTTTTGTGACTTTTTCAAAGCCAGCAGAAAAACTCTGGAGATGGGGAAATGCTTGAAGCCCAGCAGTGCCTCCTCTTCACCTCTAACTGAGAAGTGCTTTGCCAGCTTCCCAAGTAACAGGGACCTTCCAGACCTCTCTACGGTGGGAAGGAAAGAAGGCTGCCTAACTTGCATTACTTAATACCTGTTTGGGTTCGTTTCATTTTGGTTTTCTCTCCCCAGATCAGAACCTCCCGAGTGGCCACCTGGCTCCTCAGATCTGCCCACCTATTTGTTCATTTACTTTAACCAAGGGAGAGGCGCTTGGCAAACAAGGAAGGTACGTCAGTGGGCATCGCTGATGGATTTGTGACCGGCACGCCCCGGTGCAATACAGGGGACGCCTGCACCGTGGTGGATCAGGAAGGGGGAACACCCTCGCCGTCAGCTAAAGCGCTGGGACACCACCTCCGTGGCTCTGCCTCCTCCCAGGACCGAGCGAGGGACTCGTGCACTTTATTTACAGTCGGGGGTCTAGATTACGATTATTGTATCGCGCACGACTTAATTAAGCATTTGACCAGATCTGCAGAGGGTCCAGGTGACTGAAAAGTCTAAGGAACTGAACATTTAGGTCACAGGAAAGCTATGCTCATCGACAGACAATTCTGCGTAGCAATAAGCTACACCGATTGCTGAAGCCTTTCTAGAATAATAAAGCTCTACGTGTCACTCCAACCCTGCGGCCAGTTCGCATTCTACCAAAGAGCTGGCTTGGCCCCACAGCATCGGGTGACACAGCTGTCGGAAAGAAACTCTTATAGGCACTTATGTGGTGCTGGCTAATTTGAAGCACCTCCATATAAACAAACAAACAAACAAACAAACAAACAAACTCACCTGTCCTGCATGCAATGCACAACCAAATCCTCCACCCGAGCTCACACAGGAACAAAACAAACCCTTCTGCTTTCCCCACATCCAAAGCATCCAGTTTTCCCTGCAAGGCAGAACAGCAACCAATCCACTCTACATCCTAAGCAAGCTCATTACTGCAGGTGCTTCTGCAGTGCTAACGTGAAGAGTCTGTACCTGTGCGAGCGACGATACAGGTCTTACCGCAAGTGCCAGGATTGCTGCAGCACAGAGGGAGAACCTTGTAGCTCTTTCACCTAGAGCGCAGGGGGGGAGGGAATGAAATAAGTGCTATTCTTCTCATAACAAAATTACATTCAAATCACCATTGAAAACAGGGAACGACATGCTAAAACCCCAGGTTTTACAGTGAACAAAAAAAACCCTAACTACAAAGTCTCCACGTACTGCCTTTCCTTTTCCATCCCACGGATAATTCCCTCAATAAGCGACAAGCGCACGTGACAGCTCCAGAGGTCCGCCTGTTTACTGCGCATAAAAGCAAACAATACCTTTTCAGCTGGTGTATATATCCAGACAGCCAACGGTGTAACTTGCAAAGAGCTACGCGATCTTAAACTTTACCTGTAGAGTCCCGCTGGAGAACTGCAGAGCTGTGGACTCTCAGAGATACCGGGGCACAACTCTTGGCCTGCCTGGAACGGTCAGGGCTCTCTCCGATACCTGGGCAGAAGCAGAAAGCATTTTGGGTTTAGAGCAAGGCTGACTAGAGTTGCAAGTTTCCTTTTGCATACTCACACCTGGAAGCTAAACCAAAAAAAGCTACGCGCGCAGCTGAATGACTGCTCGGCGCAGCCACACCAACAGAGCTCTCCTGCCACACGCTTTGAGGCATTACTACACCAAAGTCAACATTTCAAGTGGAACCTAGCCACAACCTCCGAAACAACCTAGTTCTGGGGTCACACTGATGGCAAGTCGTTTCTCCCTAAGAAATCCAGAAAACGGAAGCAATAAACCACGTCGTCATCCCTGCTGCTCCAGGTATCAGACTCCTTCAGTTGAGCTACAAGTGCATTTCAGACATAACGGAACAAACCCCAACAGAAAAAGACAGAACCACAGCGTGCTCCTTAAAAAGCAAATCGGAACACCTGACTCTCAACTGTGATCAAGGGAAGATGTGACACGACCCTTCCAACATTCTGGATGTGGAGGTGGGACTAAACGGTGTTTGTGAACTAAGAACAGGCATGCTCGTTAAGACAGCATGGTCAAGTTTACCACCGAACCTCAACATCAGCATTTGCTAACACTGTTCAACTTCGGGTATGCAGAGTGAGTGGCATCCGGTTAACGTGACAGCGTCTCCTAGTAACGGCCAGCATTAAGCCAACAACACCACCTCCCTCGCGCGTAAACGGAAGAAAACACAAACTGCATCCCCTTCTCCTTATGCTGGGTTAGAGTTTGTGACAGCAATTCGATGCCGTACTTTGGAAGAGCCCAAGGTCGCAGCCTAAGGAAACTGGAGCTTCCTGGGTCTCAGAGTAATTCTAGAGCTAAAGCGGTGATAGACATCAACTCTAGATCAGATAATACATGCCAGCGCTCATCACTGACCCAAGACGGCAAGCTCCTCCTGTCCTGCCCAAGGGTTTCAAAACCAACACGCTTCCTTCCCAAAGCAGGACGCTACCTTGTTTACTTGTAACGCCATTCACGCATTCCGTGAGATGAGGCTACAGGTAGGTTACGCAGGCCATCAAGCCACTGTTTGGAAGCACCAGAGCCTTTCGGGTACTGTTTGTCACCACGGTTTGCGTCAGAAGGAAACTAAAACACAGAATAGACGGCGAGAAATTCAGCCTGCAATGGAGATAGCAACGGTGAACAAGTACGACTGAGAGCAAGTCCTTTTTCTCAGGGCAAAAGCACGCACCAAATAAATAATTGCCGGACAGACCGGTACAGTTCAAGTTAAACGGGAAAAAAACCAGCAGATTTGAGGAACATGGCGTAAGAACTGACTACAACAGCACTTCTTCTGTATAGTACTAAAGCGTAAAGCCACTACACGTACATAAAAAGTGCACATATTACATAAATGTATGGTTCCTGTAATCGTTACGTCGTCATTTAAACACATTTTCGAATACACTAATGTCTCTTTCCGTGTGTATGAATACCTACAAAATCCAAACCTTTGCTCTTCCTCCGGCCATACACGCCTTTCACCTCAACGTACACCAAGAAGTGTCGTAAAATCCACAAGTAATTATCTACAAAATCCCAGTAAAACCTGTAGCTAAGAAATATTTCAGGACGACTGCTACAAAATTCACCAGGAACGCAGACACCGCCACCAGTTAAGGAACATTAAAAGCACAACGTTCCCCAATCTGACAACTCTTTTAGGACACAAATCCTAAAGCCTTGCCCCTTACGTTACTCTTTTTTTAATCAGGTGGTGAAATAGTTGTTGCCGTTGCTATCCAACAGCACCCGGTTCCTAAGTCCGCAGTCATCAAGGTCATCAACTGAAGGTGGCTGTTTCGACAGCTACCCTGTTCCGTTTACCAGGACGTGCTGAGGGTCGACAGGAGACGAGGATCGTGACCGGTGCTGGCACTTGCTCCACCACATCCGTGCTGACGTGATATGATGAATGCCAGAATTCCGTCTGCCTCCAGCCAGTGCAGCTGTCCCACGAGAGCCACTGCTGTCCGCCCCCAGGTAACACTGCTCATCCCCAAAACACTCCGAGGCACTGCGCCCCTGAGCAGGCCGTTATTTTAGTCCTTCATCAGAGAAGCGCAGCATCAAAACAGAGCAAGGGAAATGCCGTAGTTAACATCCACAAAGTTTGCAGCACGTCAAATGCTTCCCGTCCCGCTAACAACCTCGGATGTACGAACCGCTCATGAGTACGACCTGCGTTACGCGCGCCTGCACCTACGCACGCGTACGTACAGGCACGCGCGCGTGTATACGCCTGTGCTACCGCATTTCCTTCCTCCCCTCTATTTTCTAGTCTGGAAGCATCAAGCTCAATGTCAAATGAAGCACAGGCAAGTAGTAAGGTACCAGTTCACTTCAGATCATCGGTTACGACCTCGGCACCCAAACTACCGCTCAAACCACCACGAGTCTCAAAAACAACAAGTCTAACGTGTAACAAAACTTACCGCCAAGTGCCAAAGCTGTCACAATCGGAAGCTGCACTAGGAAGGGAATTCTCATGTGCGCATACCTATCTATCTACCTGGAATCTGGATGTCATATTGCCATCTATGTTATCTTGAGGCAGGACTTCAACCCGTGGGTTCTCCCCACAGCAACAACAGCCCTAAGCAAGAGTGCCCCGAGATCGGTCCCGCCGAGCAGGTCGGGGTCCCCCAAGGACACCTCCCCACGGCCTCCCGCCGCCAGGCCCGGCCTGGCTCCAGCGCATCGCGGGGACGAGCGACCGGGGCCGAAGCTTCCGCGCCGCCCCAAGGCTGCAGACGCCGGCGGCCCCGGGCCGGGCCCTGCCCCGCACCACGCGGCAGCAGCATCCACCTCCGCCCCCTTCACGCCGCCAAGAGTGTGCCGCCGCGGGGCGGGGCGAGAGGAAGCCTCGGCAGGGCCCTTCCGGAGCTGCCCTGCCGTTCGCCGGACCAGCGCTGGCGGACTGAGGCGGCGCTGCGGCTTGGCAGGATCCGGCGCGCAGTGGTCGCCCTGCGGCACGGCGCGGTAGGACCCCGCCCGGAAGCGGCGTCTGGAGAAGCTGCTGCAGGAGCTTGGCCCCGGAGCGGGGGTGGGCGACTGCTTTTCCCTTCGGAAGGAAGGCTCTCTTCTCCCGGAGTGTGAGCGGTCGGTTTGGCCGCGCTGTTCGTTACCGCCGTTGCGCTCCGGCAGAGGCGGTCTGTGCTGGGCGGGAACGAGCACGGACAGTGCTGGCTGGCGTGGAGTACTTGAACAAAAGGTCTTTGGGAGGGGCGGGGCGGGGGGGGTCTGGGGAGGGCTTTGAGGGGCGTTGGGGTTGCGCTGGGTTTTTTGAAGGGGGTGGGTGTGCGGGGGATGTTGTTTTAGGCGCTTTTTTAAACGCTTGTCCCGCACGTCGCAGCGTGGGTCTGCCCGCGGGTACAGAAGATGGCGGTTTGCAGCTGTGAGGCGCTTCGTTAAGCAGCAACGCGAACTTCGCAGCCGGTGACGGGGACCGCGGGGAAGGCAGGACGACCCGCTGAGCAGCTGCAAATGAATTCGCGAAGGGCTCAGGCGCGTAAGGGCCTCGTGAGGTGCGGAAGCAAATTCTACCACTCCTGGAGAGTTATAGAGCAGGTATGTTTATTACAGCGCTGGGTTCAAGGGGGATCGCTCCTCCGAACTTGCATACAGTTGCGTGTTTTACCAGAAATTTATACAGTGTAAATATACATATTCATGGGGTTACTCAATGCAAAACATACATATGCATAAGTGAGGTGGAGTAATTCAAAAAGCTTGTGTCAGCAATTCCAAAATGTATATGTTATCATTGTGCAGGCTCAGATTTGTTTCTGGTGGTCATTTACTTCTTCAGGGGTCTTACCTTCCTCTTCTGTCCTTTAGATGAACTTTTGTCAGCTACACATGCTCTCTTCTTACTAGGCAGTTGTAGCAGTTTTATGGTTGCTTCTCATATATGTTATCTTACACCTATATTTCAGTTCTTGTTATCAATTCCTTGGTTTGACATATCAGTCTTTGACGGGTAATGGTCCCTGACAAGCTTAATCCTTGACAAACACCAGTCCTTGGTAAGCAAAGTTACAGAGAGATAATCAAGGCGAACTAGATCATTAAGCAATACTTAAAATTATTATAGCTTGTTAGTGCCCTAGTTTGTTAGTTCCCTATATCACTCTGGGGGCCTTCTGGTCCACCCCCCTGGTCATGCACAGCCAGTTACCGAGTTACGTCCAGTTGGATTTGGAATATCTCTGAGGACGGAGACTCCACAACCTGTCAGGGCCACTCTCTGTGCCAGCGTTTGACCTGCCCTTACGGGACAAGACAGGTGGTTGTTTCTGTTCCGATGGGGTGTCCTATCTTTTAATTCCTCTTGCCCTGTTAGTGGGCGCCACCTGAGCAGTGCCTGGCTGCCTCCGCTTCCATCCCATGAGGTCTGCGTGCACATAGATGAGGTCCGCCTGAGCCTTCTCTTCTCCAGGCTAAACAGCCCCGGTTCTCTCGGCCTTTCTTCAGGCTCCAGGCCCTCCCGCGTCATTGTGGTGGCCCATCCCTGGACTCTCTCCAGTATGTCCATGCCTCTCTCGTACCAGGGATCCCCGCACTGGACACAGCACTCCAGGTGCGGCCTCGCCAGTGCTGAGTGATTTCCCCAAGAAGGCTGGGGAAGGTGCCTTCTGCCAGCACTGAAAGAAGGGCCTGTCCAGGGTAAAAAAACACCTCACACAAATCCTTCCTTCTTGGGAAATGTAGTTAAGTATGTATACTGATGGAAAGGAACAATAGGTTTAAATGTACTGGATTTGGAATGAATGCGATGCTGTAAGTAATTCTTAAGGAAAAGCTACACGCTTTCACTTGAATCATCCTAACGGAACATTAGTGAAAGAGGCCACGCTCTCTGAAGCTGATACTCTGTTACTGCTGGGTAGTATCTAAATCCTTAAACCCAAGACACGTGCAGACAGCAGCAATGCAGGCCTTGGTATTGCTGAGCTGGAAGGGCTGTTCAGCTGCTGGGGGCTGTAGCATAGTGAGAACTGCAGTACAGCCATAACATCCTTCAGACACTGGACAACTTACCTGAAATACAGTTTAAATGATGTGACGTGCAAAGGGAATAAAAGCAACCGTACCTCTCTGCTCATACATAGTTTTTTAATCAGAATGCAGTGATGACTGTCAGAAGTGACATTTTGATAATCTAATACTACAGTGAAAAACCATTATGTTGTGAGGTTCTCATTTCTGCCCTTTACCATGTTTGGGCGTTTGGGGTAATAGCCAAGTTTAGAATAGCATTATTAGAACTGAAAATGAGGCAGTTTTCTACAGGTTCTTTTGTATGGGATCAGTTAAAATGAAAACATGTTTAAAATTGAACTATAATGGTTCTTTTTTCCCCCACTATGATAAAGCCATGTACCTGTATTTCTCAAGAGCTGTACTTAATGTTCATCCATAAAGAAGTCATCTTGCTTAATGCCCAAGAAAACCAGTCATTTCTTCATAAATGTTGCAGGTTCCTGTGAGGCACAGAGATAAATGTACTGAATGGCAATTTTTGTCTATGCTAGGTTCAGGTGAATAAGATGGTTAAGTCACTGAACAGAAGCTGTATGAAAATGAAAACTAGTTTTTGTTCATACTGACTCATGAAGGCATGTAAAATGTAGATAATGTGCAAGTAGTAATCCAGCCACCGTTTGAGAAAACTAACACCCATCTGTGTTGTAACTGATGAGAATGTATGTTTTTGAAAGGTCCAGAAGCCAGTATGTATTCACTTTCAATTTTTTTAAAAGAGGCAAGTTTCTAAAGGCCACAAAACCACACTGTTAGCATATTTATTTTAGCAAGTGGTGACCTAGAGACCGTGTGCTGGCAACATGGTATTCCTGAGGAAGCAGAATAGCTTTTTTAAATTTCCCTGGGATTTACTGATTTGATATCCACCCAAACCCTGGTGATAAAAACAGTGGGAGCAAATCTGTATCATTATAAACAACACAGAAACACCAAAAATTCAACTCCTTGTTACATGCTGAATACCTTCACCGACCCGAC
>JAVJGG010000082.1:4530378-4543216 GCA_035590195.1 Aviceda cuculoides
GGGTATTTCTTGAATTGTTCGGACTCTTTCAGGGTCTTCTTCTCGTACTCCGGGCTTTAATATAAATCCCAAATATTTCACTTGCTCTTTGCAAAACTGCAGTTTCGATGGCGATGCCCAGTGTCCCTTTTTAACGTTTTGGATACACAGATATTCAGTATCTCGAATACAATCATTCTCAGTTTTTACTTGCCAATAACAAATCATCAACATATTGCACCAGGACAGATTTTTCTTGGAAAAACTAAGTTTTGTAAATAAATTTTCAGAATCTGAGAAAAAACTGTTGGTGAACTAGTAAAGCCTTGCGGTAACCTAGTCCAAGTAAGTTGCTTCCCTTGCCAAGCGAAAGCAAAAATTGATCGGCTTTCTTCAGCAATTGGGATACTAAAGAAAGCTCCGGTAAGGTCAAGCACCATGAAATACTGCGCCCAGACTGGAATCTGGATTAAAATCAAACTAGGATCCAGCACCACAGAGTGTGGGGAAATTACATGCTCATTTACTGCTCGTAAATCTTGAACAAATCTATATTCAGGCTCTCCATCCTTACCTATCCTATGTTTACTCACTGGCAAAATTGGGGTAGCATAGGGACTACGGCATTCTTTCAAAATCCTCTTTTCTAAAAAATGCACAATTTGTTTCCTGATGCTTGGAACGGCTTCATTTATAATTGAATATTGCCAAATTGAAGGCGGAGTCCCTCTTTTTGTTTTTATCACAACTGGTTCAGCGGATTTCAATAATCCTACTTCATCTCCTGATGCACTCTGGGATTCTCTGGGAACTCCAACTAATTCAGGTGGTATTTTTGAATCACTATGTTTTTGTTCTTTAAATCCAATTACTTCGGAACCCATTATAATTAATTGGATTCTTGTAGGCGCCAAAGAGATAAACGTGCCAAATTCCTGCAAGAGGTCTCATCCCAGCAGGGAAACAGGAGAGTCTGGAGAAACTACAAATCTTCCCCAGACTAATTTTCCATTCAAAACTACCGGTAGAGGAGTAGACAAATATTTTATCTCTTTGCATATGTCCTAAATTTCCACAATAAAAACACTCTAAAGAGTTAGCATGTTGGGAAACAGAGGGAACTCTATTATGCCCCCCTCTTCCCCTAAATCTCCCCCGAGAAAATCCCAACCTCTCATTTGCGGGTTAAAATTCTGAGTAATTGCTGCAGCTAACAGCCCAATCTCTCTCTCCTTCTCTTTCTGCTCTTGCTTTCTTTCAGTTTTTAATTTCTCTTCTTCCTTTTTTTGTCTTTCTTCAGCTCTCCTGTCAAAAACAAAGGCAGCAATATTTAGAATTTTAGCTAATGTCTCACCCTGGCATACGTTTCTTAAAATATTTACTTATGCCTGGAGCTGATTAATCTACAAAGACACTAATAGCTAAAGGCTCCGGGAAATTGTCATGGGTCATGCCCCCATATTTCATCAAATTTGCCTTCAGTCATCCCCAGTAATCACTCAGATGTTCATCAGGTCTCTGCCTACATTCTAAAACCTTTTTCCAATTAATTACTCTCTCACCAGCTTGGCCAACTGCTTCTATTAATCGTTGCAGGGCAGCTCGATGAGCCTGAGCTCCTTCTGCGGTTGCGAGATTCCATTCCGGATCTCGTTTGGGCCATGGGTTTAACCCCTGGCCTCTCTGAGCAGTTTCTCTATCCTTTTGGAAAAATCTTTCCTCTTTCCTCTGCCTGAAATAAATCTGGCAGCAGAGTCCCCATATCATTCCAATAGGGGGTGTAATCAGTGACAATTCCTGATAACTTTTCCTTATTTTCAACAAGGGAGTTTGCCTCCTTTGTTGTGCCCAAATAGACCAATAATCAACATCTTGACTTCTGCAGTCTTCCAAAATCATTCTCAAATGGGGTTTAAATGTTCCCTTATGAGGCCACTCATCCATTGGCCGCCCTCCTCTATTTCTTGTCAGGAACGGCTATTCCTCTTGGCACAATATTATCAATTTCCTTTTTTGCAATGCCTGTGCCAAAGGTATCTTTTCCCAATTTTCTAAAACCTCAGCAAGGAGCGTCCCCCTTTCAACGCTGGGTGCTCACCCCATCTGTCTTAATTATTTTTTTGCAAGTTTAAACACAAAAGTTTCCCAGGATAATTTTATCCGGAATTACCCATACCCAAGTCTCTTAGGTGAACTCACCTGATTATTTCTGCTGGCACAACGGGTTTGTCCAGAGAAATATCCAGTTGCTCTCCTTCTCTCTCGTGTCCTGAACTCCCATCTGGGTCACCAATTCTGTTAAAGAGTTTTCAAACGTGGGTTTCGCTAGGTTTGTTTTATTAACAACTCAGAGTTGGGCCACCACTGCAGTGAACGGCAACCTTCCAAAAATTTCCCAATCTTATATACCTTTTACCACACATTATCCCAGCCTAAAGCCTTTGTAATTTTCCAGTCGATCTCGGTTCCCATGTCGTTATTATTTATTGATTTATCTCATCCATTCTCGTGGGCCGGTTCTTCCAAAGTTGGTGGTCGTCAGCAGAAGGTCTTGGGTCGCCGCGGTCACTTATCTTCTTACGCCTCGAAGATCACCTTTGAATTTCTGAAAATCACTTAAGCTATTCTATTAATTTATCTTGTTCTAAAGTTAATTACTTTTTCCCATCTCTTTGGTTTAAGGTGTAGGATCCTTTTTTTTGTTGATTCACCTTGGCTGGGTTTCAAGCCAGTCATGGAGGGGGCAACACGTAGGACAAATAAGCAGCTTCTGCGTATTGTTTTATAAGCACCTGCATTCTATTAATCACATCTAAACCAATTTCTAATCATCAGTTATATGTGTAAGATGAATAATCTTAGAAACAATGAGGCTTAACACCCAAATCCTTTGACAGTGATGCGCGGTGCGATTGCTCACCACCCGGAACCCGACGCTCCGCCACTTCCCCCACCGAAAGCCGAGAGACCCCCGCTCCCTGTTTATATACTGATGATGGCACGTGATGTCACACCGTATGGAATAGCTCCTTGGCTAGTTCAGGTCAGCCGTCCCGGCGGTGCCCCCTCCCAGGTTCCTGTGAAAATTAACTCTATCACAGCTGAGCCCAGGCCAACAACAAATTCCTGTTCCGAAGGGCTTTTGTCCAAGAGCGTCCTGAAAAACGGCTGAGATCTTCGGAGTTGTCGTGAAAAATGTCTGAGATCTTCGGTGGACTGCGGGAAGCCCTCTGAGGAAACTGAGGGTGCCTTTTGCTGCCAGGGAAGGACAGCTACAGGATTCCCTGACTCTATCCAGCTGCTACCAACCTCAAGAATCTTCTAATGAACACTCTCCACCGTCCTTGACCAAAAGTTGAGGCGTTGAGAGGCTGCTGAAGTTTCTCCGAGCCTTGGACTATTACCCCACGCTGCTCTTCCATGGAGGCACCGGCGGGACAGTGAAAAACCTGGAAAATTTGAGTGTGGCCACAATGTGATGGTCAAGCGCACGGTGGTGCCTCCTGTTCCTTCACCGTCCTACCTCTGTTGAGAGGGGACAGACCTTGCTGCAGGTCGGTGTTTGCCATCACAACGACACCAAATCTCTCCGTGGGGTGTCTGTCCCACAAAGAAATGAGACAACTCACATTGTAGTCGGGAGTGATCTAGGAAGTACAGCCGAGGGAGATCAGCGGGAGAGAGGCTGAGCTCTCCCCATTTGATCTGCTGAATCCCTGTCTAGGCTGCTGAGAAAATCACAGCTGGAGAAAGACGTGGTTGTTCTCCATGTGCGCATCTGCAATTGTCCGGAGAAAAGTTTGGGAAGAACTGAATCTCATGGAAAGGACCCCTGCCAGGGAAGTGTGGGAAGAACTGAAGCCCATGGAAAGGACCCCCGACAGGGAAGTGTGGGAAGAACTGAAGCCCATGGAAAGGACCCCCGACAGGGAAGTGTGGGAAGAACTGAAGCCCATAGAAAGGACCCACGCCAAGGAAGTGTGGGAAGAACTGAAGCCCATGGAAAGGACCCACGCCAAGGAAGTGTGGGAAGAACTGAAGCCCATAGAAAGGACCCACGCCAAGGAAGTGTGGGAAGAACTGAAGCCCATAGAAAGGACCGACGCCAGGGAAGTTTTGGAAGAACTGAAGCCCATGGAAACGAACCATGCCAGAGAAGTTTTGGAAGAACTGCAGCCCGCGGAAAGGACCCACATTGGAGAAGTTTGTGAAGGACTGTCTCCTGTGGGAGGGACCCTGTTACCAGCTGGGCTTAAACCACGACAACTACATACTTAATCCATCTTTACACCCAATATACAGATTTATGTATTCTCATTAACTACTGTCTCTTGCCCCTTAACAGATAGATAAATAGTACTTTCCCATTTTCCCATGGGCTTCCACCACTCCCCAAAAGTCCATAAAAACAGGCAATGACTTCTGCCCCCTCTGCGAAGGTGATCACTCAGGACAGGAGAAGCAGCGCGTTCAACTTTGGGGCACCAGAGCCAGCTCATCATTCCACTTGCCCAGTTCTGGGTGAAGTTCACTCTTCATCGCTTCAGGTAGTTCCTGCTGCATAAATCCCTACACCATACAGCTCAAATCCCTACACCATACAGCTCACATCACAGATTATTTTCCCGGTCCACTTTACCCTCCAAGTACAGACAGGTCCTTGAGTGAAGGCAGTCTCACGAATGGGCTGCCTTTTCCCAAGGGAGGAGCAACCCTGATGGCCTTTCTTGGCCACTTCTCTATGAGCATCTTATTTCCTCTGACAGTACATAGAGGCATTGTTTGGGCAGATCCTCTGGTGTTAACCAGCCAAGTGTCTTCTTTTAAATATATCTCAGTGCTTCCACACCCCAGTGCCCGAAGCTCTCAGTATAGTCCTTAACAGTCCATGATATCACTCAATCTTTCTGGAGGCTTGTGGGCGATCGGGATTGTGATGCACCCAGTCAATGCCCTGTTTCTTGGCCCAGGAGTTTATGAGATTATTATTTTGGAAAGCAGTCCCACTGGGTCTCCCACACCTTCCCAGTTGCCCCTACACAACAGGTACAGGGTTCTGGAACTTGAGGACCAGGCCAATGAAGATCAAGATGTAGACAAAGGCCTATCCATATCTAGGATAGGATAGATGTTTTTACGTCTTGTGTTATAGAAAAGAACAGAGTGGCTTTGCTATACAGACTAGTGGTGGATAAGAAATCCTGTATGTTGCAAAATGTATAAGACACCAGAGGAAATTGCTTCTGGCCGACCTTGCAAATTCCCTGAGAAGATTAAAAACCTCAGGCCCTTTTCAGATAACTTACCTTAGAGTGTCAATAAGGTTTGTGACAAAAGACTGTAAATCAAGAAAAGATGGATAGTAGAGTTGCTAACGAACATTCTTTAGGATAAGTTGTATCAAATATGTAAAGTATCCCACTGCGCAGAATCACTAGAAAAGGGTCAACTAGTGGAGAAGTGAGGAAGTCTATCGAAGACCACCAGAGGACCCCCCGAAGACCATCAAAGATCTTGAGTATGCCTGCGCCTAGAACATTTACATATATTAATGAGTTCCCAGAATTCAGATGAATATGTTAAATATTTCCAGGAAAAATCAGTAATATGTATATCTGCTTCAAATATAATCTCAGCTGTTGAAAGACTTGGTGTCCACGATAGGCAGAGCGATCCCCCGTGTGTCCACAAAGAACGCCTGCTTCCTAAAACTCCAAAATTGAGTCTTAGAGAGTCTCTGAAGTGCCAACTTACGGCACCACTTTTCCTTTTGGATTTAGTATTTTGAGTACTGGCAGATTAAGAGAGGTACTCTTCTTGCCATTTCGTACGTTGGTGCCAAAATTGACCTGTACCTTCAGACTATGTAAATAAGGGCATTTATATACCCTTGTAGGTCCCTTCCAGCTGAACTAAGCTATTCTCATTCAGAATGTGAACAGCGGAAAAGAAACCGTTTTCCCCACTTTGTCGGAATTTGACAGAAAGTAAATTAAAGATGCCTCAGCCAAAGTTGCACAGCAGTTTAGCGATTGCATTACAAAACGGTGTTTTGGCAGCTGAAGACATTACACTGCCAATGAGCTGTTGTTTAGAAAAAGAAAGGAGTGGTTTTGCGGAGGATGTGTGAAGGGCTCTACAAAAACATCTTTAAAGAGTCTATGGATGTTTCCCATGGAAAGCACTGATTTTGTTTGAAAGCTAAGGCTCTTTCAGCTTGGGCATCTTTTAGTTTTACAGCAAAAACTTCGTATTTCTCAGAGGAAACAGAGACTTGTACAAATCGAGTTGAAACCTCAGCTTCCTATTTAAAAATGTCTCTAAGGAAAATGTACAATCAGGCCACAACTGTGCAATGGCATAAGTCCCAAAGTTAACCCCAATGGCATTAGTCCCTAAATTAATCCCAGATGCATACCAGTTCACAAGGAAGCCATCTACTCGGTTTTCTGATTTACGAAATCTCACCCGGCATGTAAGGCTCACATTGAATCCCATCCTACCATCACCTTTAACACACTTCATTTACCCATGCTTTTACGCTTCATAAAACGAGCTTGCATAAATGATAGCAACACCAATTCTTTTTGATAAAAATAACGCTTGTCTGAGCAATCATAGTTAAATTATACCACCACTTCCATACAGTTCTGTAACAACATTCGTCTAGTGGTTCTGACACAGTAGAACTTCTTTATGTAATAGTTAATGTTAACACACTTTGAGAAGTAAGAAACAGATAGACCGGTACACTTTTCCAGGGGAAAATATTTTAAAGACTGTCCATTAGCATAAATAAAAAGGCAAAGCCCCTCAAAGTCTGGAGGAAGATGCGAAAGTGCTTCTTTACAAGAGGGTTTTCATCCACTCTTACTTAAGTCAACTGAAGGGAAGATCTGAATAAAGCCATGGTGCCTTTTCCCACCCTACTCCGACCATTCACCGAGATCCAGTGCTTAGCACTGTTCCCAGTTTCCACTGAGACTGGATGAACTGTCAGATGTTATTTATAAACTTAAGGTCCCAGTCTCTCCTGCCATTTCCACATCCACCTTTTCCCTTTCTGATGAGGCAGGAATCATCATCAGGAATCCCTCCCCAGTCCATCAACAAACTAAACATTGCACAGACTCGTAGAAGTACATGGGTGACGAGTGTTACGTCTGCCTTGATACTAGAGGGGTTGGCACTGCAAAAATACCTGCAGCTAGCAAATATTTGTGGTCATTCATTCCAGTATACCCATTATGAAAGAGTGTTCTTGTGGTAGATAGGCTAGGAAGGTTTTCCATATCTATCTATCTATCTATCTATCTACATATAATTTAGGGTCCTTGCCTCTAGATATCTAGATATATAGAGATGGATATAATTTAAGGTCCTTGCCTCTAGATATCTAGATATATAGAGAGATATATATGATAAAACCATGTACCTGTACTTCTCAAGAGCTGGACTTAACATTGGCCCGTAAAGAAGAAGTCTTCCTTAAGGCCCAAGAAAACAAGTCTTTTCTTTGTAAATGTTACAGGTTCCTGTGAGGCACAGAGATAAACGCACTGAATGGCAATTTCTGTCTTTGCCAGGTTCAGGTGAATAAGGTGGTTAAGTGACAGAACAGAAGCCCTATGAAAACAAAAACTAGTTTTTGTTCATACTGACTCACGAAGGTGTGTGAAATAGAGATGATGTGTAAGTCGCAATCCAGCTACCGTTTGAGAAAACGAACACTGATCTGTGTTGTAATGGATGAGAATGTATGTTTTTGAAAGGTCCAGAAGCCATTATGTTGTCACTTTCATTTTTTTTTAAAAGAGGCAAGTTTTTAAAGGCCACAAAACCACACTGTTAGCCTCTTTATTTTAGCAAGTGGTGACTTAGAGACCACGTGCTGTAACATGGTATTCCTGCAGAAGCAGAATAGCTTTTTTAAATTTCCCTGGGATTTACTGATTTGATATGCAGCCAAACCCTGGTGATAAAACAGTGGGAGAAAATCTGTATCATTATAAACAACACAGAAACACCAAAAATCCAATTCCTTGTTACATACTGAATGCCTTCACAGATCCCCACCCCCTAAAAAAAGTTAAAAGATCAGAATTTTACTCTCATCAAAACTCAGTAAGGTTCTCCTGAAAATAACAGACATAGCGGGTGCAGGAGGATGGGGAAAATGTCTTACGTGGGGAAGAAAACACATAATTTAGGGTTTACAAAGTAGGTTTTGAAACAGTGGGTGCAGGGCAGGAGGTGACCTGTGCTGAAAGTGTTGGTTTTTCTTTGACTAGCCTTTCAAGGCCATAGCGAATATTCGCTTTCATCCATTTATTCCCACGGCTCCTTCTTAAATAGTAGTCTCTTCAGCATGGTATTTCTTTTTTTCTTTCCTTTTTTCTTTTTTTTATTCTTTAGTCCTTTCTTTTTTCTTTTTTCCTTTTCTCCTTTCTGATTTTCTTTCTTTTTTTCTTTTTTTTCTTTCTGTTTTTCTTTCTTCTTCCTTTCTTTTTTTAACCATGTATTCTTGCATTTTCCTCTAGAAACATTCTTCATGGTCCCTCTATTCTGTTTGGCTTGCTGGCAGCGAAGTCAGAGAGACACAACAAAAGACATCTGTGCGTCTAACACAGAAGGAAGGCAGTACACTCCACAGGTACACTGCAACCTGATTCAAGGGCAACATAGTTTAGGGTTTTAAGTGTTTCATCTGCCAAAACTTGCTTTGGCAAATTGCTCCGATGCATGCAAATTCATTTTCTCTATCATCATAAAATAGATAGATATATAAATATATATATAGACAGTTTAGAGCACGGCAAGAAGTGATGAAGAGAACAGCATCACACAAAACCCATCTATCTCTACCTACAGAACACCAAAGCAAGCCGTGGTATTTTGATCAGTTTTCTACAGTGCTTTTTTCTAAGAGTTCTAAAGCTTCAAAATGAAGAGTCCAAGAATTTCAAAGAGTCACCACATCAGAAAAGCAAAACCACACCACTAAGTTTCTTTCTCTTGTGTAGGTTAACTTCTTGATCTAATGCAAAGAGTTTTGTATGCAAGAATTTGCCTGATTTGAATGCCCTTTCTTTAAGTAGAAGGATTATTGCTGTCATCCTCAGGTTTTTTTTTTAGTATGTGTACATCACTATTTCAAATAAGTAGCCTTTATGTTTATTTGATAGAAAATGTTTGCATGACTATAAAGGTCACATTCTTTCTTTTACTCATCTGGTAGATTTTAGCATCTCTCATGAGTTTTTCTACAGGATATTCAGTATTAAATCCATTTCCTCCAAAAATCTGCACTGCATCTGTAGCTACTTGGTTTGCAACATCACCCACGAATGCCTTTGCGATGAAAGTGTAGTAGGTACTGCTGCGACAAGCATGGAATTCTCCAGAATTTGGATCAGGTTCTCAACTGTAAGTTGAATTAGACTTTAAAGTTTTTAATTCTAAAATCTACTTAGGCACGGGGATTAAGTATTGAATTATGAAGTTGTGTTTTACTTTTCATGAGATCTGTACTTAGTTTGCTGTTTATTTGTATTTCTTAAAACCTGCTAAGCAGCGTGATTGGCAATGTTTTCTATTCATGTGAATACTGTGAGCGTTGTTTCATGGACCTCCCAGAGGTTTTTTCCTTCCCTGAAAATCCCTCTTCATTAGAGTTGAAGAACTTTAGTCTGTTCTGACAGTACATGAGTTTCAGGGGTTTGGGTGGAGTTTTCTTTGTGAGTTTACTTGTCAGTTCTAGAAGAATCCCAGGAGTTACTGCATAGCTAGATTTACTTAGGCAGTGCTGAGCTGTATGCTAGAAAACACAAGCAATGACAGAGATATAATCAATCGCACATCCTGAATGTCAAGGAACAACCTTGAAAATCCACTAGTAGTACATCTGGTATGAAAACATAGGATTTCACTTACTTCAACAGTTTGTTTCCCAAAGGTTTTCCTCTCCAAAGCATGTTTAGTAGCTTCATCGAGTGCTCTTTTTGGAAACTCAACAGCACCAGCTGCTACCTGCATTAAATATAGCACCGAATGAAAATCAGAAATGCCTATTGTATTGTTTAAGTAACTTATTTCCGATAAGCCTTCCCCCCCAACCACTTCATTTTTATCTAAAAATCTCCGTATCTACAACAAATGACAGGTTTGCATTTACAGACCAGGATGCCCTTAATTTGTCACAACTGAGCATTTACTTTTTCTGTATGGTTCCATGTTCAAGTTCAAGTTTTCCACATTGATTCTTACGCTTTCAAGGCATGCTAGTTCACATTAATTGACACTTGTCAATTAAATGGTTCTCAAACATTCTTTTGCAGCTGTGCAAAGTCCCCTTACTTTAGACCATTCTGCATCATTCCTTATCTGAATGAATAAAAATATAATTATTAAGTTCATCTTATGAATAGCTTCTGTATGCTGTGAAAATGAAAAGAGCGTTGAAAATGTTCAGTTGCTCCACAGTCTTTTTCTTTAATGGCAGTTTGTTGCATTCTTGGTTTAGCAGCGAATAGTAATTCCTGGCTTGTCAAATAAGAGGTGTACTCTTCACCTGTCTTCCAATTTGGATTCCAGGGCTTTTTGTTTCCACAATGAATCCAGTAAAGACTTTGCTTGCAGGAGCTTTTGGATCTGGATCGGTACAAGCTAGCAAAAAATACCTAGTGTAAAACAAAGACAAGGGGAGCCAGTTTGTCCTCATAATTATCAATCAGATACTTTTCTAGATAACGTGTTAAATTTTTTACATGTGCTTGTAACATATAATAAATCTATCGATAAGTTAACAACTCTTTTTCCTTGGGTCTTCTGAAAATAAACTAAGAGGGAGTGAGAGAGAGGAAGCTTCAGTGCACCTCTTACCACAAAAGTCAAGATTTAATTAAATTCCTTCTGATCAACATGCAAAGGTTCTCCTCCTTTTCCATGTATTCTAAGTCTTAACGTTACAATCAGCTTCAAAGAGAGTACAAGAGAAACCTACTCACAGCATATATGCAGAAATCAATGCTTAGGAAATAGTCTTGAATGCAAAATGTTAAGTTATCACCTGATTTTAAATATCTTAACTTTGTTCTTCCAAGTGGAAGTTCTAAATAAGTTTTTTACTGTTAGAAATTAAAAAGTCGTAAATTACATTTATGGTTTTCAGCCATGTTGGTAGATAACAGGTAGACTCTCTTGATGGTTCTGCCTTGAACAAGGAAACAAATAACAAAAAAATTCAGCTTTATACATGAATGTAGAAAGTTTTTTGTCTTGAATTGGAAGGAATTAATGTCTTGGGGGTGAGCATGATATTTCTATGTGAGACATGATGAAAGAAGTCTATATTGTAAACCACCTTCATCGACACCACAGCAAAATCTGGGTTCTTTGACACAAGAAAAATGTCTTCCCTTGTGAAAATAAAATATAACACCACAATCCTAGAGTTTTTCTGCCTTTACGACAAGTGAGAGGTGTTTCCAGCAGCATCAGAAGCAACTGGTTTCAGTCGCCACACCCACAAAGCAAAGTCCCTTGCAACTCTGTGCACCAAACTGATCTGTAATAAAGGTTTTAAGAGAACTGTGTGGAAAACACCAAAATACTACTTAAAAAAACCCGCAACAACTGTCTGAGCAAGAATCCAAATATGTATGTTTCAAATTTCCTTATAAATCCACAATAATACTTAAAATTGTCTTTTAACGCTAAACAGACCATTCTGTACATCGAGGAGGATTCGGGGACCTGATCGGTTCCAGCCCGCACCAAGGATTTCTTGGGGATACCCATCGATCCCTGATCCATAAGGCTCTTCGCGACATCCCCTGGATTTTGGTAAGACACTTCTTCCTTGGAGGGTAAGAGTGGAAGTGTGGAAGTCTGCCTGTCAGACGCGGCGAAAGCTGCGCAGGGTTGGACTAAAGGATCCTGAAGGAAGTGGAAGCCTAGGCGTCTGCCCATAAGACACGAGCAAAAGCTATTGCTGGGTTGGACAATATAGCAGAGACAAGGGAACCTATATGCTATAGTGTTCCCAAAGGTAGTGCCTCTAACAAGTTAGAAGTTTTTCATGTGTTATTTTGTGGAGTTTTTCACATCTTTGATTGAGTATTGAGTAGAAATTAAGAATTGTGTCGTATTGTGTTACATACCTTTATTTAAGATAACAATCGTGGAAAGGTGTGAGTGTGATTGTGAGTATGAGACGGGCAATAGAGCACAAAGTGAGTGTGGAGTTCGGATCCGTGGTTCTGTTATCCCACGAGGGGTGCAGCCACAGAAGAACGAAGCGACAGATTTGTGTGATTGTATATTGTATCATAAAGTTAATTTTTACCAGCGTTTAAGCTGACTCATTTGTTTAAAAGTAAAAGTATGGGTAATTTGACTGCAAATGATAAAATCCTGAAAACTTCTCCGTTAGGATGTTTATCAGCACATTGGGGAGATTTACGCGACCCCTGCGGCAGGGAGTTGGTAACGATGGGCCAGCGTATGTGAAAGTGCCCTTTTCAGTCATGGACTTGATGGCTTGGAAGCAGGCAGCTGGAGTATATAGAGAAGATCCTGAGAGAGTGGGAAGAGTGGTAGATACTCTAACTGGAACACAGAATCCGTACTGGAGTGATTTACAGGTGATCTTGGATAATTTGCTGGATGATACAGAAAAGCAGATGGTATTAAAGACTGGCAAAACACAGGCAGAAGTGGCTGTATTGAGTGGGACAACAGGTGGAACATTAGAGCAGAATTTTCCATCTGGGGATCCAAATAATGTGGAGCACAGAGAAAGACTGAGTCGGTACTGTTAATGATTTGATATTGATTTGTTATTAGGTAGGAATAATCA
>JAVJGG010000082.1:4555798-4580423 GCA_035590195.1 Aviceda cuculoides
CTAATATAGGCAATAAACTGAAGTTCCAACATACCTCTATGAGGACGCGTGGTTCATTCCGGGCAGATCTCCCTACAGGTGTCCTTATTGTAGAAGGAGATCCAATTAGTTAAACAGGACTTTCTCTTTGTGAACTCACGCTGACAGAGCCTGATGATTGTGTTACTCTTTAAATGCCTTTCAACAGTACCTAGTATAATCTTCTCCATAATTTTTTCAAGAACTGAGGTTAGACTAACAGGTCTCTAGTTCCCTGGGTCTTCCCTCAAGCCCTTTTTGTAGATAGGGATAACGTTGCCTAGCTTCCTGTCGGTGGGGACCTTCCCAGACTTCCAAGACCTTCAGGAGACGATTGAGAGGGGTCCTGCTGTAATGTCCACTAGGTCCTACGGTACTGTGGGATGGTCAGTCTTTAAGTGCTCGTGGACTGCTCAGCCCTCAAAAGCAGATTCCCAGGGGACTCTGCTAACTCGCTCCCTGAATAGCTTAAAGTTTGCTTTCCTGAAGTCCAGGGGAGCAACTCTGCTGTTCTTTTTTCTCATTATACTGAAAATTTTAAACTCAACCATTTCGTGATCGTGGTGGCCGAGACAGCCACCTACCGTCACATCCCCCATGAGTCCTTCTCTGTTCACAAATAGCAAGTCTATGAGGACATCTTACCTAGTTTGCTTGCTGAGTGCCTGTGACAAGCAGCTGTCTCCTACAAACTTCAAGAATTTCCAAGACCTGCTTGTGACAACAGTATGATATTCCCAGCTGATGTCTGGGAAGCTGAAATCTCCCATAAGGACAAGGGCTGCTGATCTGAGACGTTTCTCCTAATTGCCTATAGAAGAACTCATCAGTGCTTACATGCCATCTGGGAAATTGATCATAGACACCCACATCATCTCCTTTGTTTTCCATCCCTCTAATCCTCACCTAGAACCTCTCGACCACACTACCCCTAAGGGCTGTACAATCAAATCTCTCCCTTACATAGAGTGCGACACCTCCGCCTCACCTGCCCTGCCTATCCCTCCTGAACAGCCTCTAGCCCTCCATCCCAGCACTCCAATCGTGGGACTCCTGCCACCACGTCTCACTAATAGCAATGATATCATAGCTCTGGGAGCTGACCAATGCTCCTGGTTCATCCGATGCTCCTCGTGAGCCTTGCCTTCCATCCCCCTGCCCGCCCTGGCAGAAAGGGCCCTTGCCAGACAGGCTCCCATGCCGGACCCCCTCCGCTAGATTGAGCCACCCCTCTCAACTGCTCCCGCTCCCCGCCAAGAGGCCCCTCCCTGCCAGGCCTCCCCCCAGCTGCAAATGGCCTCTCACTCCAGAGAGCACACCGGCACCAGGAACACCAAGACAACTACATCCCTCCCCAAACAGCACCGTGACAAGACTGCCACAAACCCGCCAGACCCGCACCGGCACCACTCACCCATGCCCAAACACCAAAGACCTCGGCTCCTCGCACCAGCTGTCAGCAACTGCCCCTGCTGCTGCTCCTCTCCCCTGCAATGGCAACCCCCTCCCATACTCCACAATGGCCACCAGCCAGCCAGCTGAGCGGCCGGGGGCATGAGCACACAGACCATCACCCACCAGGCTCACAGGTAACTCACTTGACCGCTGCCCACCTCCAGCCACTGGGCTCCTCAGCTCTCCCTGGGACCCTGGCAGAGAACTCAGGTGCCCCCTTCCCTCCCCACAACAGCTTACTACTCCCTCTGTCCCCCTGCCTCAATGCCAGCTCACTACTCCCTCCGTCCCCCTGCCCCGATCCAGCTCATCCAACCCACCTAATAAAGCACAGGCACACCACCTCTTTCCTCCAGCCCTGACCTGGCCCCTCGGCTCTGGCATGCCCCGTATGTGGCCCCTGCCCAGCACCCTGAAACCCAGGCTCCTCACCCCTCCCAGGGACCCCCTCTGGCCCTGGCTGCCTCTCCCCATCCTTGCTGCCATCATGCAGGACCACACCACTTACGAAGGATTACGACGCATTTTATTCCCACACAGCCATTTCACAGAGTACAAACACAAGACAAGACACCAACACAGACAGTCTCCCCCACACCCACCGGCACCCCCAGGCCACTTTCAACTCCGCCGCCGGGTGCCCCGACGCCACCCCGTGCCCACGGACCCCGACCCTGCTCTTACCCTCAAAAAACTCTGCCATGGCACACCACACAAACAAGGGAGGGAGTTCCGTCCCTCATTTCTCTGGCTCTCACTCCTGCCCATCAGAAAGCACCCCTTTCCAAACATTGGGACTGGCTTGTCACCACCACAGTGCACTAAGAGGCTTCCCAGACCCCCGGGGACGAGCTCGGCCCTCCACCGCACACCTCAACGAGACCTCTGCTCTGGAGAGCCAGAGGGCGACACACTCTCAAGGTGTCGCGACATCCAACGACGACGTCACGCTGCTCTGGCCTGTGACCTGTGCTATGACACGTACCTCTGGCCGAGTCCTTGCGCTCGCAAGACACTGATGGCAGCTCCTGAGGACTGTGGAGACTTGCGGCCATCCATGCAAGGGGATGGCGCTTGCTCCGTCCTGTCCTGCGCTACTGACAGGGGTGCGGGCCACCTACAGTGCATTCTATGAGGGAAAGCCTGGGAAAAAGCTGTAAAAAAAACCCCTCAAGTCCCACATCGATGATGGAAAGCTGCAAAAACACCCCAAGTCCCGCACTGATGCCGGCAAACATCCAGCTGCGCCTGCCACGCAACACCTCCATGGTCCACGTCCGATCTCTCTCCAGATGAAGTCCCTCTCTTGCCTCCGTGCAGCAGGATGGGTCGGAGGCAGCTTGGCCGCTGTGGGGGTGCTGTCTCCTACCCTACAAAGACTCAGGCTGATGTGAGAACAGTACTTGGCTGGGCGGCGGCGGAGCTGCACCTACGAGGTCAGGTCCCGCAGAGCTGCGCACAGCCACAGCCACAGCCACAGCTGGGCTGCCACCAGAAGGGTCACTCGGGCACGGCGCTCCCCTGAAGAGCTGGAGGCTGCCAACACAACAAGACCCATGTGAGCTGGGGCCCTGGCACATGCACAACAGGGACCTCCTTTCCCTCCTGACACCCCAGGTGCCCCACAAACTGCACCGGACCCACACCCTCCCGGATGCCCCACTTCATCACTGGGGCCCCCCTCCCACAAGCTCCTTGTGGGCCTCCAGACTCTACCCATGGCCTCTACTCTACCCTGCCACTGCCCTGCACCATGCTATACACCATCACCGCTCTTGCAACTGACTGCCTGCCAGCTCTTCAAAGTCCACCATCATTGGCCTCACAGCCCTCAGGCGCCGCACTGCCAAGCACCTCTGTCCCCTGGGAATGGCGCGCATCCAGCTCCCTGCCCTCCACCTCCCTCCCAGCTGTGACATGCCACACGTTGCAGCCACCCTCCCCATACCACTCACCCCTATGGCCCCTCAGCTCGGGCACAGAAGCACCCGACTCCTGCGCTTCCCCCGGTACTTGCCCCTGCAGCTCTTGCCATCCCCTTGCAGCGTCCCCGTCACACAGCTGCACAGGGGTCCGTCCGCCCGGCTCGTGCAGATCTGCTCGCAGCCTCCGTTGTCCTCGCACCAGTCTGATCCTGGGCATAAAGAGCAAAGGAGGACACCCGAGTGACGCGCACAGACCCCAAGCCCCCAGTCCTTGGCTGCCTAAGACCCACACTCCCTGCTACAACAAGGGGGCCCACAAGAGCACACCTTCCCCTGCCGGGCATACCCTCATTTCACATGTGTTGTTGGGACGATGCTAGGACCCAGCTAGGCTCCCATTGTCCCCCGCGATCCCAAAGCAGCACCTAGTCTGATGCTCACAACCCTCCAGGGGCCTTTGGGGAAGACAAAGAGGAGCACCCACGCCACGGGGCCAGAAACAGAGCACCCCACAACACCCTGGGCTTCCACTGCCCACCCTGCTGTCATGCTGGCTCCTGTGCAACCGCCCATGGACCCCTAGGAACACATATCACCAAGCAAGGTGGACCCCCAACGTGGCCCACACCTGCACCCATCTGACTGGCACGCGCATGCCCTCCACCCTCATCTCCCAGCAGCAAAACCCCCAAGGGCTCTCTTGCACTTGTCCCGATTCCTGCTCAAAGGAACAGCCTCTCCCCACAGGACACATGCACGCACGCTCCCTCGCCCCGAGGTCCTGCCGCACCCAGGCACTCCCCTGCAGCACACCACCGGGCTCAACCCGGACGGCCGACAACCCCCCCCAGCCTTCCTTGGGGTCACACACACACTTACGCTTCCTTCTAATCGGGCCCACTGAGATGATCTGCTCCTTGGGCTCCTCGGAAAACACGCTGGCCATCCTCGTGTGCTGAGGGCAGTTCTACACAGGGATAAATGTTGCCTCCATTACTCTCAACCCTTGCCTGGCCCCCCCCTCCATGCCCCTCCAGCCGGCCCAACTCCCGAAGGGACCCTGTGATCAGCCTCACGGGACAGAGCACGGGTCCCAGTGCGACCTCCCCATGGCAGGTCTCTCCTCCTGGGACCCAGAGGGACACACGACCCTCCCGGCCTCACCCCCGGGGCTATGTCTCCAGCCACCTCTCTGAAGCTGGGTTAACTGGGCTCACTGCACTCCACTGGAGACCTGCAAAGAGAGCGACCCATCCCTCGGAATTGTCCCACTTACTATTTTGCAGGAGTATTTCTCCGAATCACAAAGGGAGACAGCGCAGTGGAGGTGAACTTCATCATAATCCCCGATGAACTTGAAGACAGTGACGTGGAAGCGACATGTCAATGACACCCCATTCTCCTCTATGCCGATGGTGTTGTCCTTCATGTTTTGGCACCTGTGCAAAGCACTGATGCTCACCCCGGCCCTCCCATGACTGGGACCCTCCCTCAAGGGACGCTGCTCACCCCTGTCCCCGTAAGGCCCCCCGTCCTGGGTCCTGTGGCAGCATGCTTAGATCCCACCATGCCCGTCTCCTCTGGACAAGGGTGTTGCGCCCTGCCTCTGTAACGTGACCTCTCTGTGGCAATTCCAACTTCATTGTACTCCCGCTTCCCAAGACATCTCCTCCACAATCCACATCCTCCCATCTCCTACAGACACCCCAACTCCTGTGGCATTGGCGCCATGAGGAAGGCCACTTTTCTCCACAGCCAGAACTCCGTCGCGTGGGGGTCCTCTGGCTACCTCTGCGCTAAGCAAACTAAATCCTGCACTAACAACGCAAGTTCCCCTGTTACCCCACCTTCTCCAGATCTTAGTCAACCACCTCGCTGACCGAAAGGTCCCCCACTCCAGCTGACACTGCCGCCCCTTTGAGCGCCCAGCCTGACAGATGTGACAAGAAACAACAGGGCATGCTGGGTCGCCTGGCCCGTGGTCGCTTACCCTCCCTCGATGATGAAATAGCGCAGCTTGTCGTTGCTGTCCCGTGAGGGGGTAGCATAGCACTTATTCAGCATCAGGATCAAGTGGTTGGAATCAGCCCCGACGACAAAGACCCCCACATAGAGCACGTCCCGGGTGGTGAGCACCACCTCACCCTGCCGGTAGGGGTGCTTGTAGGATGAGTTCTTGTACAGGGCCATCTTGGTCGTGAAGCTCCCTTCTTGCGTCGGCACCGTCAGGTTAATCACACTAATGATGACAAAGAAATACTGTCTCAGACCAGGGAAAGACTACGAACCCCCAACTCGGCACCTTGCTTTGGACCCTTGCAGCCTCACCCTCCGCCTGCCCGTCTGCTCCTGCACCCATGCGACTGTAGAGACCGCGCGGATCACCCCAGCTCCTACCTGAGCATCGGCCGCACGACCGAATCCAGGGAGATCTTGATGTCTAGCTCGTAGGCACAGGAAAACTCCACGTTGATGGTCCGGTCCCGGGTGATGATGTTGCCTGTGTTGTTCGCGCTCTCGATCCACACTGTGTTCTTGTACACTATGTGCGTGCTGTTTGACTGCCAAAGGAACGCAGGGCACCACTGGAGACTGGCTGTCTCCATCCCCCTGCTCCTAACGAACATGTCAGCCCCTAAACGAGCCGCACAACAATGAGGGCCCCGCAGCCCCTCCGCCACCCCTGGCCAGAAAGGGTATGGAACAGCGGGGTTAGGAACCGCTGGGCAGCGCCCTCAGTCTGCAAGACCTGCCTCTGTTTTCCTCAGCCCCCACCCCATGAAAGCACCCCCCGAGCATGGCGCACACCAGTGCACGCCCCCACCCCACCCCCGGCGTGAAGCCAGGCCGCTGCAGAGGAGGACTGCCCGGCTGGTGTGAAGACGCACAGCCTCGACGCCCCCCATGCCAACAAGTTCCTCACATATGTAACAGCTCAGACAGAATACACAGACCGCTCTCCTCAGCCTCCCAAATACTCCTCTGCCTCCTCTGGTCCAGGACACCAGTCAGTGAGGCAACGGCGACCCCACATGCTACAAAGCCCACCTGCGACCTGAGCATGAGCTGCCCTGATGGGTGGTCAGAGCTACGTGTGCATCCCAGGCACCGGTCAACTCTCGGGTCCCTTTCACCCCACCAAGCCACCTCCTGAAGGCACGCTCTCCCCACCTCCTCCGCCCTCAAGTTGCACAAATAAGAAGACACCCAAGATGAACAGCCTGGCTTCTGCTCCCAGCCCCCTGTGCCCCATACCTGCACCACATTGCCACAGTTGCCTTTGGTGTTGTTGATCTGGAAGGAGATGAAGTCCTCCCCTTCGATGCCAGGGCAGTGGCGGTCATTGACCCGCACCCCCTCACGCTCAAAGCCCAGCTGGAACAGCTTGCACTTTGAAATGGACACCTCCATTTGGGCGGCTTTGCAGGTCACCTCTGCATCAATTATGTCATGGGTGGCTGGAGGAGGAGATGAGACAGCTGCAGAACACCACAAATGGCACCACAGGTCCAGGCCGCCGGCCCACCTGGCCCTCCTCCTCCCCACCACAAACAGGATGGGATCGTGTCCTGCAGCATGCCCTGCCCACCTGACATCCCTGTGGCTCAAAGGGCTCCCGAGCCAGAAATGCCCATAATGGGTTCTCCAGAAAACCTGCTCCCTGCTCCCATCCTGAACCGCTCACAGTGGCAAAACCCCATCTCTGCAAATGTCCCCGGCCCTTGGCATCTCCCTTCCCAAAGCCCCGGCTGTACAACAGCCTAGCGCGTGCCCATGCCGCTCGGTGACAACCCTGCGGCCGGAACCAGAGGACTCACTGTTCCCGTAGGGCGGGGGCTCGATGCAGCCGCACAGCTCCCCACCGTTGTCCAGTTCACAGCTGCGGTTGGGGCAGTCGGCACCCACGCAGGGATCTTCCACCACTCCTGCTAAACAGCACAAGACAAAGCGCAAACACAATCTTTACTCTTGGACCGCAGGGTAGGTGCCTCTGACCACCACGGGCCGCCCCCACCCCAGCGGCCCCTCTCCCCCTCTCCTGCCGGTTGTGGTCCCGGCGGGATGCAGCTCCCCTCAACCTGGATGGCCCCGGTTCTCTTACAGCAATTCTCCTTCTCGATCCACTCAGTGCCCAGGATGCCAAAGGTACGGCAGGCCTCGCCGTAGGCAGCCAGCGAGCCGCACAGCTGGACCTTCTTGTGGTTGTAGCAGCCGTCCAGAAAGCAGGACTCGTAAAAGGGCAGGGGGTCCAGGAGGCCGTAGCAGGGCTGGAAGAAGCCTTTCATGTCCGTCAGCTTCAGGCAGTAGCTGTCGCTCTGCAGCTCCTGGATCTGGACGTTGTCGCAGGAGGCGGCATACTGCGAGTACTGCAGCTCGTTGCAGCTGTGGGCACCGGACAGGTCGCGGGGGCTCCCGTCGTGGCCGGCCCCGCTCCCACTCCCGCCCGGCAGGGAAGGGCCGTCCGACCGCTCACCTCTTCTGCATGCCATTGGTCTTCCAGCTCTGCGCCAGCAGCACGCTGCTGACCGCTGGCTTCCCCCGCAGTGTCGCGTAGTCATCTGTCCGGTCACCATTGAAGTTGCCACAGAGGCCGCACACCTTGTTCTGCAGCCGCTCCCCAATGGTGATTTTGATGACGTTGAAGCCGTTGTAGCGGATCTGGATGTCGGGGCTGGAGTCGATGACCAGGAAGCCCTCCTGGCTGAAGATCTTCGTGGAAAGCCCCGTGACAAAGGGGATGCTCACATGGCTGCCGTTCACCTGGCACAGGAGAGGACACGAGGCTGACGTCCCTCCTGTCCCCTCCACGTATGGATGCAAGTGTGAGCCGCCCGCAAATGGCTCCATGACTGCTTCCCGCTGTCCCAGCCATGAAAATGCACCACCTTGTCTTTGGCAGGGACCGGCCTATCCTCCTCCTCCTTCCAGCCCGACTGATAGCTCTGAGCACACTGCCTCCCTTTAAATGCCTGCACGAGGCTGCGCCACAAAGGGAGACCTACTCACGTGCAGAGGCTCTAGCTTGGGACTCATCACTCAGCAGGAAAGGGCACAGACGGTGCCCTTCAGAGACCAAGCGACACCACAGCAACAGCCAGCCCTCTGTACCCCTCCGCTCAAAAGGACGGCTTCACTTGCACCACCAAGGGGGACAGGTACACGACTACAAACTCTCGGGCTGCGCACATCCTGGCCTCCTGCCAGCCCTTTTGTCCCGGCTGGCATCCCTCCGCAAAGCCCGACAGATGACAGCCACGTCCTTCACCTGTACAGCTGCCTCGACTGGGATGCAAAGCCATCGACGGACCCTACCGGGACCCTCGTGGAGACTGTCGTGTGGCCCCACGTGTCATCCTCCTCTGCTCGGGACTTGTCCCCTGCCATCCAGCCTGCGGCCCTGCTCTAGAGGAGGTGGATGCCCCTGACAAGACCTTACCTTGACAGTATTCCTGTCACTGATGAGGATCTGCTCCTCATTGATGTAGAAGTACACAGGGGAGATGATGGTGAGGTTGGGCGAGGACCACTTGTCAAAGTTGATGATGAGCTGGAAGGAGAAGTCGGGCAGCTTCTGGCAGATGGTGGAGAGGACGAAGGCGCAGTTGGCGGGGAAGCGGAGGAAGGCCCCGTCGAAGGTACGGAAGACGCCGCCACCTGCCGCCAGGCAGAAGGAGCTCCTGGTGCTGAAGCAGCCACGGACACCATTGCGCAGGGCGCACTCCTCGTCCGACTTGCAGTGCCGCGGGTCGCACTGGATGAGGTTGCGTCGGAAGCAGCGGCACCGGCGGGTGCAGTCTCCGTTCCAGAAGAGCTGCTTGGGCTGAAAGAGGAACCCATCATCGGCCAGCGGGGCCGGGGACCCCTGCCCTACCCTCTGCGGATGCTTGGGCCAAAGTTTACACCCCTCTGCTGCACAGCAAGTGAGAGCGGGTAACGAGGACAGAGAAAAAGGTGCAAAGAACACACTGGCAGCTCACACCTACCTTGCAACATCTCTGCTACCCGTAGGCATCAGGCAACTGCATGTTTCCACTACCACCACAACCTCCCTCACCTCTCGTACATGCAGAAGAAACACAGCGTGCTAAATACCTCCTTGACCTCTTTCTTGTGCCCTGCTGGCTGCCAACCCGTCCACTAGGGTCCCCATATGACAGTACCCCGATACTGGCTCCTTACGGGTGCAGGGCTTGGCAAAGACGCCTTATGCAGAACAGTTGCACTGACACAAAATACAACCCGCTATAATATGAGCAATGCCACCAGCACAACACCCTGCTGAATCAAACTCCCGAGTAACATCCAATAGCTACAAATAAGTGCATTTCATGTGAAATAGTAAACCCGTCTCATGGAATACCTAGAACAATGTGGTCATACAGTACTGGACTTTGGCACTCATCAAATCCGGTCTTCCTAGCGCCTGCCCTTTCTTCTCCTCCTCCACCAGTTCCCTCCCATGCCTGCCTGACACCTGAGTGACCCTCACCCGACAACCCTGTGACGATTTTGCCAGACAGAAAGACTTCCTATGCAGCACGCCGTGGGGGGACATCCCTCCCCACTCTACCCCCAGTACCCCCTAGATCTGCAAAAGCCCCATGCTGCTGCTGCATCATCCCTACCCTCACCGACAGCCATGGTTTCCATCACCAGCGTGGTACCAGGCTCTCACCTTGTGGAGTCTTACCAACTCCACTTTTTCACTCCTCTAGGAGATGCAATTCCCACGGGCCCTCAGATTGAGGCTTCCTTGCTCTACGCTGGCCTTCCTCACACCGGAGCTCGGAAAGAGCAGCCACGTGAGGCTCCCGGGCTGGAAACGAGACTGGCGTGGGAGAGGCGTTTCTGACGTGTAAGCAACCTGATGCGAGTGCATGCTGGTAGTCAGATCAGACCTGGACCCCAGCCCCGACACAGGGAGTCCTCCAGCAGGAGCGACAGTAACATGCTCTGCAGCTCAGAGGAGGACTTGGGACACTGCAGGACAGCTTGGCCCCAGCAAACACCAGCAAACATCCCACAGGCCATCGCCGGGGCTTCGCTACGGAGCTCGCTTCACCTCTCTGTGCTTCTACTCGACTTACGTCTGCCCGCTCTGCCCCTCGTTCTCCACTCACTCTTGCTTGGTGCAAACCCACCAGACTTCAGAGCAATCCCCAAGCATGGCTGTGGACCAGCAGACACGCACAATGCTGATGAAGGAGAGGACCTGTGCCTCCAGGCCCTGTGGAGCAGTCTCTGACTGGGGCTACGATCCTGGCAAACGGACCCAGCGCGACACCCAGTACGGGCCCGACCTGACTGCTGTCCCTGCTCAGGTCACGAGACTCTGCCCAGAAATATCAGAAAGAGGGTGAGAAAAAGCCTTGAGAGAAGGATGCGAGCGGTGTACCTCATAGTATTTGCCGTCGGAGTAGCAGCCGCAGTTGTGGGGAAGGATGCAGCTCTTGCCGTTGAGGACGTACCCGGGGTCGCACTGGCATCCCTCCACGCAGTAGTGGCTGCAGTCACTCTTCAGCCGGATGGCGGCACATCGGGGCTGGCACAGGGACACGCAGCTCTCGTAGTGGCTGTTGGGGGGACAGCTGACGGCTGCGGTGTTACCAGAGGACAAAACGGATACAGATTAGCACCCCGGACAAAACCAACCTGGCGGCCAGCTGCACCTGGGGCCGTAATCCCCACCACTGCTAACTCCCCTGCCAAGGTGGTTAACAGACCACGTTGCCCAGAGAGGTACCCGGAGCAACCAGGCACACAACTGAAGGGAAAAGGAGCCTTCGTCCCTCCATCCTATGCTGCTCACCAGCTGTCTAGTCCAAGCTGAGCAATGCTCCTCTGTTACTCACCGCTGCCTCTGAGCTCCTCGCACCAGTTTCTCGAGAGCCCTTTCCCCATGCTCCCTGCTCTCCCACAAACAAGATTAACATCTCCCTGCAGGAGGGATTCTCGCACTGGCCCTGGGGCCTTTCAGGTAGCATACGGAGCCTCCATGCTCTCCATGTGGGGACACTTTTCAGGGGACACGTTTTTGCTGGGCTGTTGGAGTGCGAAGCCTGCGAGGAACGCTGCCTGTGCCCGAGCAGGCCACTTCTCCCCACGCCCCGCTGGGGACCATTTTGGACCCGGCGTGCGGGTGCCGGTCAGCAGCCTTGCTGCCCCTGCCCTGTGAGAGTGGTGCCTTCTGAGCCATGAGTTTGCTAGTTATAAGGAAGAATGACATAAATTTAATTTTCAGTCCTGTTAGCAAAGACAATTACTTCCCATCTGATTTACCAGATAGATTGGCTGCCAGAGAGGCTTGCGGCCCCCGTCCTCAGGAGCCTAATTGAACATTGCGTCCTAATCTTATTGACAAGAGCGTGCGGCTTCATTAGAGCAAACACGTACTCCTGGCTTTGAAGCCAACTAATATAATTGCTGTTTAACAATGAAGGGATGGCCAGTTGCTTGTGCACTTGAGGCTTCCTCCTTTCCATTCCTGCTCCCACTATACTGCACGCAGTTTGTGACAACTCCAAGAGAACATAGAGCCCCAGACCCAATCCCGCACCTCTCCCTCACCCAGCAAGTGTGGGAGGGACCGGCTGCCAGGCCGTCAACTTCCCTCTCCCTGGTCTGCAGACAGGTCAGTCTGGCGTGCTCGGTGGTGACTACGTGCACACCTACTGCACTGCTGTAGCTCACTGCTCCGTCGCCTGCCCCCTTATCTGGCAGGAAAGGAGAGGATTCCTGGGGCCATCCCCAGGCACTCACTGGGGGCACCCGGGATATATTTGGATCAATGGCCTGGAGGTAGCAGGCACCCGCTAGAGCTCCATAGGGTGCTCTGCTACCTCTCTACAGAGTGACCTCCAGCAAGTGCTACAGCTATGGCGGACAACCCCAGGAAGCACCTCTAGAGAAGAAGGACCCAGAGGCAGAGTGGCACTTACAACACGAGGTGAAGTTCCTCCAGCCAGTAATGGCGATGCCCTGCGTTTGGCATGTGCTGGCATAATTCTGCAGCCAGCTGCAGGCCGTTTGCATGGCTCCTCCATCGACGCAGGTGTCAAAGAGGCAGTTCTTGTAGAAGAAGCTGGGGCTGATCTTGCTATGGCATTTGGCGAAGACACCGCTTTGGCTTGGGATAAGGCTGCAGAGCTGTTGGGGTTTCCAGAAGCCTTCCACCTTCCCGCAGGCAGGGCAGCGGTCACCACAGCCCACACGGCAGAAAGCGTCCCGCTTTGCCCAGCTCTGGACGAAGTCGGCAACGCTGGCAGCTGGTGTGCCACCCATGGCTGTCAGGTCGTCCTCGGGGTTGCCATTGTAGCGGCCGCAGAGGCCGTAGGTCAGGTTCTGGAAGCTGCGTGGGACGGTGACAGAGAGGAAGGTCTTCCAGTCGTACACCACCTTCAGCCCAAAGTCGGTCTCCACCACGATGTGAAAGCCGAAGGCAAAGATGTTCACTTTGCCCTGGCCCAGTTTCAGGGGCAGGTAGAGACGCTCATCATTGATCTGCAGTGAAGGAAGCAAGATGTACCCTGAATGGGAATGATGATCGAAGCTGCTGCAGGAGGGTATGAATGAGGGTGGCTCAGCACTCACAGAGCAAGGTCCCCGCTGGGCCCGCCTCTACATCCCCAACAAGGCAGCCAAAGCGGAAGCCCCCTCCAAAAGCTGTGCCTGGTGGCACCCTAGGGACAAGCCCGAGCATACGCACTTCCCAACCCCTGGAAAACCTTGCGAGCCAAAAGGCCTCGTGCCTAGGTAATCGCTCTGTGGTTTGGAAGCCACTGCAAGGAAGAATAACCACGGCCCTCGTGGCCGCGTACTCACCAGCACGGTATATTTGTAGGCTCGGTGGATGACTATGTTGTAATTGAAGACCTCCACTTCAACTTGTTTCACCCACAGGGCCAGAGAGGTGTCCCGATCCTCGTTCTTGGCCGTGACAGTGAATGCCGGGAAAGTGTCCGAGCGCTCTGACCTTGGACGGGCTATCGTGGTGCACAGGACCAATGCACAGCTGCTCTGGAAGTCAAAAGAGTAGCCATCAAATGTCAGGTAGTGTCCATAGCCAGAGATGATGCAGGAAGCGTCAGTGCGGACATGGCAGTAGTAGAGGCCGTTCTCCTCCAGGCAGTACTCGTCATCCTTGCAGGAGACGTTCTCGCAGTACACGCTGTTGTCAGAGCCGTTGCAGTAGCAGAGGAAGTGGCAGGCGATGTCCATCCAAAAGGTCTGGTTGGTGGCCAGCTGGCGCCCCTCGAAATTGCAGCCACACTCGCCACGGGGAACACAGCGGGAGCCACGGAAGGCGAAGCCCTCGTCGCACTGGCAGCCCTCCGCGCAGGCGTCCGTGCAGACGGGGCCTGTCGCCAGGGTCTCACAGGTCTCCACGCAGCTCATGCACTCCTCGAAATGGCTGTTCTCTGGACAGGCGAGAGCTGCAGGGCCAACAAACGTGGAGCATGAGTTCCCAGCTCCGGCAGCCCTGAGGCAGCATGAGGTGGGGAAACAGGCAAAAGGTGGGAACGGGATGAGCGGTGACTGATGTGGGGGAAAAAAAAAGCAGCTGGGAAACAGTCCCAGCACCTTGCCAGCCACCGTCTCTTCCCATCCCCTTTGCCACCCCTTCTCCTCTCAGCCATCGCCCTCCTCACATCACAGCCCTGTCCCACCACATGCTGAGCGACACCTGCTCCCACTATTTTGGAGGGTACGAGGTCAGGGCTCCTCAACGGACACCTCCCTCAAACCTCCACGGTGGAGACGGGGGCTGCCTCCCCACCACGTCCTTCCACACTGGGGATTTTTCACATTTGCTTCTGAATTACGAATGTTTTCCCATCAACGGTAAGTTTATAGTGACAGAGCTAAAAACAAGCGTTATTCAAATTATCCTCTGGTGGTGGCGTACAGCACTGTCAGACACCATCTGCAGCTCTGGAATGCTCCTACACTGCATCATAAAACTTCCAATGCCTCCTGAAATGCCACCCTGAAATCGCTACACTGGGAAATCTCTCTGCCGGCACAAGCGCTGCTTAGAAACTACTGTCGGTATGTGGGGCAGCGCTGCCTTGCCTTCAGGCTTATGAGACATTGCTTTCCTACCACAATTTCCCTTTCCCTTCCGTACGCTGCACAGGAGAGCGCTTTTTACGTGCCGGCCCTCCTCACGGCAGAAAGCTCTACCGGGCATAGCTCTTTTGAAGGCAAAACTGATCTTTGGTTGACCGGTAGGGAAGAGAAGAGGAAAATTACTCCAGATTGCCAGCATTTAAGCACCTCCACCCCTACCCCTTCATCTGACTTTGGACAAATAATGCTGCCGTTAGTGCTGTCAGGTCAGGGCCTCCCTCCCAAACAGCCCTTCTGCTATTGAGTGTCTTCCAGGTTGGCCAGAGAAGCACCCTCTGGGTAAGGGGTACCCACTGGAGATGAAAGAGGAGGTGGGGGAAAGACAACCTGTACTTTTCAGCATCCCATAAGAAAAGCTGCTCTACTTCTGTACACCCACGAGCTCCCGACAAAAACACTTTGCCTGAGGTCCGTGGGGTCTACGTCCCCTTCTCCCCATCCTGGGTACTTCAAAGCTTTGGTGGACTCACGGCAAAAACTGTGGCTCCTCCACTGGCCGATATCCACCTCTGCGTTCTTGCAGGCGCCAGCGTAGCGCGCCACCGAGTCGCACAGCTCCGACCGGTTGCCTCCGCTCTGGCACAGACGGAAGAGGCACGTCCTGTAGTAGGCCGAGACGTTGACTACGCCGTGGCACTCCAGGAAGGAGCTGTTGGTAGGGTCGTTGATGATGCCGCAGTTGGAGCGGCTCCTGTAGGACTTGAGCAGCTCCGAGTCGTTGTTGCAGGCCTTGAGGAGGTCCCCGCACTCCCCGTTGCAGATCTCGTCGAATGTGGTCCAGCTCTCCAGGAAGAGCTCCAGGTTGTCTGTGCACTTGCCCTTGGGCAGGCAGAATTCATTGCTGGCATTGCCGTCGAAGAAGCCGCACAGGCCCCCAGTGCAGTTGAAGTAGGCGGTGGAGAGGTGGATCTCCAGGAGGCCTGAATCATAGTAGCCAATAGCCAGGAGCCCCTCTGACTCCATCATGGTGCCATTGTCGCTACGGTAGATTTCCAGGCGGCTGGAAGGGTGGAAATAGGGCAGCTCCACGTCATAACCGTTCACCTACAAGTAACAAGCGGATCAAGATGCTTTAGGGAGGCCAACGGGACTTTGCACGGCCGTTCCTGTCTCCCAGCCGCACCATGCTGGGTACACTAACTGCTTACTGACCCCCCAAGGCCAGGAGCCTCCTTCAAGTGGGAGGATACACTGTTTCCTTGCATTTTGCCCCACAAACAGGGAATTTTTTTCCAGGGAAAAAACAAGTTGCAGGAAACAACTGCAACATCAGGAAAGTCTCCAGAACTGACTCAGCGAGCAAATGGGAGTAACGGCACTGTGACAACAACTACACAGGCACCTAAAGGGCTTCCACGCCGTGGTGGCCCGCACAGGCTTCCTCCAAGTGCCACCATAGTGCTCAAGGCCCTAACCTGGGGAAACAGTCCAGGGCCACAGACCCACAAGTCCTTTTCCAAAGGGACATCGGATCACAGTGCAAGCCACCACCTTCCACCCCGGGGTGGGCCGCCCTGACAGCAGCACCTTTACCTTGATCTCTGACAGGCCGGCACCTCCAATCTTCACCTCCTGGCCGACTGCCTGGATCCGCACGACGCGCAGCCCATTGAGAGCGGATCCGGGCTTCTTTTGGCTGATGTCCACTTCGATGAAGTCCGGTCTCTCCGGGCAGGTTTTGAGCAGCGTGTAGGAGTGCTCCAGTGGATAGGGGAAGGTGATGCCGTCAAATGTCTGCAGCACCTGGTTCTGCCCCACCAAACACAGGCTCTCCCGCTTGGGGTAGCAGCCCCGGTAGCCGTTCTCAATGGTGCAGACCTCTCCTTCAGGGCAGGTGGTGTTAAAGCACCTGGCATCCCCGCCATCCTCACACTGGCACTCCACTGTGCAGTCTGCTGCCGCCCAGAAAGACTCCCCGATGGCATAATACCTGCCGTCCACATCGCAGCCACACTTCTGGACGGGGACGCAGTGGTCCATGCTGAGGACGTGGCCCTCGTTGCACTCACAGCCCTCGGTGCACGGGGAGGTGCAGGCCAGTGGGGCCGTGAGGTCTGAACACGTGGCAGGGCAGCTGCTGGTGCACACCGAGTAGTGGCTGAGAGCTGGGCACCGCACGGCCGTCGCTGTGGGTGCAGAGGGGAGACAAACAACAGGGGTACCATATTACAGCATGGTTCAGGGCCAATTACCTCTTTCCCACTGACTCACAACAGAGACAACACAGAGTGACCCGGGAGTCCCACTTGATGGTAGAATTGGCCCCTCCATTTCCCTCCCCTGCCTCCCCAGCCATTCTGCTTGTGCAAGCAATAGCTTCTCCAAAATGGCCACAGAACCACCGAGCCTCCCGCAGCTATTTAATGCTACAAGCGAGGAGGATGGGTCAAGAAGTGTGCCATTGGCCAGTCCCCATTCCAGCCCAGCCTCCATCTCTCATCGTGGCAGCCAATGGTCTGCAGAGCAATGTGGAACTCCCGCCTCATGCCTGACTCGTGCCACCCTTTTGCTGGTGCAAGAGCCTGATGCCATGGAGAGGCAATTGGCTCTCACCTGACTCCCTCCCCTGGATTCCTCCCCCCTCATCTCACATGCTGCTGGGCTCATGGGCAGACCCGTGAAATCACTCCCCTCCTCGAGAGGGAAAGGCTTCCCTCAGGAGCACACAAACACTTACCGCATCCCGTCTGGGCGCGCCACTCTCCCACCGAGATGCCCAGGGCCTGGCACACTGCGGCGTACGCCTGAATGGCTTGGCACAGGCTAGTGCCATTATCCCGCGCGCTGCAGAGGTCGTAGACACAGCTGTGGACAAAGGCGGTGGGGTCCACGATGGCACTGCACTCCCACAGAGGCCCCCCGCTCTTGTTGATGAAGCCGCAGTATTCAGAGGTGAAATAGAGAGACTCCGTGGCGGCATCGCAGAGGGTGCAGTTGTCCAAGCAGCCAGGCGAACATTTCCGCTCAGGGTGCGGCACTTGCCAGCTCTCGCCCAGCTCTGGTACAGACAAGGCCAACCTCCCGTCTGAGCGGAGGGTATCGTCCTCAGGGTCTTTATTGTAATTCCCGCACAGACCGCACGTGGCGTTGATGTACGTGCCTGGAACGGAGACGGAGGCATAGTGTTGTCCATCGTAAGTCACCAGCAGGCCGAAGTCAGTTTCCAGGGCTGTGGACAAGCCGCTTTGGTAGACTTTTATTGCGCCCAGTTCCAGAGAGATGGGTAGGGACACCATCAAGTCATCCACCTGCGGGAACAACACCAGAGGACTGAGCCGGCACATGAAGTACCAGAGCCTTTATACTGGGACACAGTCAGGAGCCATACAGCTCTGTTACAGTTAGGGTTAGGGACATGCACAGAAGGACAGCCCTTGGTAAGCCACAGGCATTTGCCACCATGCCTGTCACCTGTGCCCATTCCCTGAGGGACACGCGGGGCCCAGAGTGCCGTCCCATGCTCTCCAGGCTGCCGTTGTGGTCTCACCACTGCCTCAGAGGAGCCAATGTGGCAAGTTTTCCCCTTTCAGTGGGCCTCTTACCTTTGCTTTCCCAAAGCTGCCCTTAGGGAGGATGATCTTGTGCGAGTAGACCTCCACAAAAATATCCCTCAGCCAGGAGACGGAAGAGCCGCCTCGGTTCTCATTCTTGGCCTCCACGTTGAAGTAGGGTAGCTGGGAGCCTGGCCAGCACTGCCTGGCGAGGAGGTAGGAGCAGGAACCCTGGAAGTGAAAGAGGAAGCCATCGAAGGTGTGGTAATGTGGATCTCCGAACACCACGCAGGTGCTGCTCTCCACCGGCACGCACTGGAAGAACTTGGTCTTCGGCTCGCATGCTTCAAAGGGGCCACAAGCCATCTCCTGGCAGAAGATCTCGTTGTTGAAGTCCAGGCAGCGGCACTTGGTGGTGCAGTTGGCGTTGTCCCAGAAGATCTCCCCTTGACGGAGAAACTGTCCTAGAAAGACAGAAAAGGAAAAACCCACGCTACATCACTTCTCTAAGCAGAAGAACATGCTCTAACTGCACCGTGTCAGTCCTCAGAGGGGTCTGCCAGCCCTACGACCAAGACCGCCAACAAAGTGTCCTGCTGCCGGGCTTCTCAGCTGCTTTCTTTGCACAGACTCCCAGCAAAAGCCACTCAGCAAAGTGCTGCGATCACAAGCTTCATTGTCAATGTACAGTGTGTCCCCTTTGAGTCCTACCTGCACCACGAGGCCATGGGATGGTGCAAGTGCTGTCATGAATCTGGGGTCAGTGCCGCACCGTGCAGGCTGGCTAGCTTTGAAGTTATTCCTTCTGTTTTGGACACCCGCCACCATCATTCTGCTTCAGTATCATGGGACATGAGCTATTTGTGCTATTTTCTCAAAGGGAAAGTCCACTGGCAAAGCTCGTGCCTTTTGGAGGCCATTTCCAGCACTGTCGCTGTATTTGCGCCATTCTTCAGCTTAGTTGCCGTCTCTATAATGCCTCAGTTCACATAACTTTGCCAGTCGAAGAGTAACTCTGCCATTGGTGGCCCAGAAGAAATTCGCTCCCATTCAGAAAGCACTCATAGTACTTATGAAACCAAAGAACTGTTGATAAGTAACTTCCACACCATACGCCAGTGACGACGGGAAACTATGAGTGATCGCACAGCAATAGACTGAGCAGACTTGTTACACGGCGGTACTATAAAGGGAGGCAGGTTTGTCTGGTGAGAGACATGAGAGGCAGAGAGAAGACGGGAGAACAAGGGTGGCAAATACCCGTGAAAGTTTCCCTCTCCTCCATATGGCTGCCTTTCACACTTTTCAGGCGCGTGCCTTCCACCGTGCGCACTGCCCGAATTTACCTCTGCTAAACTTTTTGTTCTCTTCCCTGCCTCCTACAAATAAAGATATTTTCCACTTCTCTGTGACAAACAACGTCTCCTCTTAGCAAGACCCACTTGCAAGGGCTCCTGTGCCAACCATTCCGGTGCGGGGGATTTGGGCAAACGAGCACCATTAGGCACAGCGTGCCCCCTTGCCTCCGATGCCTTGTGCTGCATCTCCTCTCGTGGAGGGCAACTGGCTGTCCACCATGAAACACAAATCCACGGGTGGGATCTACCCACGTTGCCCTCATCATGCCACCTGCAAAGCCAAGACTGGCATTCAGCCCCTCTGCAAAGTCCAGCCTTTCTTCCTGGGGTCGGCAGCTGGAAGCGGCTGGAGGGGTTGGACCCAAAACCTCCACTGGGGCTGCAAGAGCCTCCGAGTCTCACAGGCCTTCTTCGGTACAGTTCTAAAGCAAGACGTAAAGAAGCCGCACGTCTCAAAGTGGTGACATCTCCAGTGTCTGTCAGCAAATGACAATCCTCTCTTGCTAGAAAGACTCCTGGAGCACAGTGGACGCTCCTGATAGTTTTATGTGTCAAATGGTAATGCAACAATCTCTCTGCAGCAGAGTCCCTGTGCAGTTGCTGTGTGCATTTATTAATCCCTTTATAACCAACCCCACGGTGTTGGTGACACATGCACAGACGCTGTAACTGGTGCAGGGACGTGGCATTTGTCCCACCTGGAAAACCTGCTATTCCTCCTGCAGAAACAGGGGAAATGGGACCACACCATCAGCTTTCCTACTCTGGGGGCAAGCGGAAATTGCTGTCCCCAGGTCTTTCCCATAGCCACCATCAGCATCACAGAAAGGAATCAAGATGACGGCTCGGTGGCATTCTATTCCTCCAAAACACTCGAGCTCCATCCGCCTTTGATGTTGGGTTAGGGTTCTGCTTCTGGGCCACAGAAATGGAGGCTTACAGCCACACCGTGCTACTAAAATCCCAGGAAGGGAAAAAACCTAGCACCGATGACAGTTTTGTTCGCTGGTGGTTGAAAGCAACACTGAGAACAGAGAAGACTCCCCAGTATTTATGGACCCCTCTCAGTTTTCTCAAAGCTACCAAGTCAGGCCTCGGCTGCACTGAGAATTCACTGCAAATACTACTTGGGAGCTAGGTCTGGCCGTCCATGAGCGGACTGATGTCCCCCTTGGGAGAGGCAACGCCAACGGGACAAAGGGCAAACAACGGCTGATGACAGCTTTTTTGCATATGCTGCCGAGGATGCCCACGCCCACGCTGCCACGAACAGGAGAGATCTCTGTCCACTCTTCAAGGGAAGAGTGGTCTGCCCTTTTGCCATGGGCAGACTGACCGTTATCACTGGAAGTTGGGTGATGACTTTGCGCTGTGTGCAGCAACTCGGAGACGCGCACGGGACCCGAACCCCGCTCGCCTGTTTCTGTCCCTACAGCTGCAGCTCAAGGGCATGCCTTGGCAAAAACACAAATCATGCAGCAGCCCAGAGCAGTCAGGCACCTCTCTGCCAGCATCCCAACAGCGTTACCTTTTGCTACACTGCCCCTCAAAACTTGAAAAAACAGCAATACCGTTTCCCCCTTACCTCTCAGGCTGCAGCCATTGGCCGGATCTATTTCTCTGCCATCTATTTTGAAAGCCCAGCGCCCGGGGACATTAACATTGGTTGTTTCTTCGATATTGACTATGTCTGGGGTTCTGGAGCCCGGGATGCTAAAAAAGTTGGTGATATTTCCACCATTGAAGCCAGCCTAAAACAGAGAAAGAGCAAATTTCATCACATATCTTTGCTATGGGAAAGCGATGCTGCATTTCCACACTTCTCTGTCCCCCATAATAACTCGTGAGTGTATCTTCTTTAGTTTTAAAGTCTCTTTTCGGGGATTTCAGTTTCCAGGTAGTTTGGATGTAAGTGAAAAGCTCAACAGGTACTACAAGCAGTATGGATGTATATTTACACATTTATATATACACATATGTATGTATGTACATATAGATCTATGAGTGTATGTATTGAGTTGCCTAGATAAAGTGAGGAAGCAACTGAAGGAGGGTCCCCTCATGCAGGGTACCTCACCCCCCTCGGACAGATGGACTGGCTGCAGCACCAGTGCTAAAACCAAATTTGGAGCGCTCATCCCACTGTGCCCAGCAGTGGGCTTGCAAGGCCAGTGCTGGGGACGTTAAGGGACTGAGTGGCATGAGTGAGCATGGATATATTGGGAAAGCTACAGGCAGCCATCCGAGAGCTCGGCAGAGATGGGGGTGTGGGAGCAAGAGCCTCACCTGGGCCATCACCCCACCAAGACCAGTCAGGGGGTCCCCTCCACTGGCTGTCCCCGTAGTCCAGCTGATTTCGTGGTAGTTAAATATGGCAAAAGATGACACTCCGTCTGTGATCAGGACAGCTTGGAAAGTGTTTACCTGTTGAAAACCATGAGCACATTTACAAGGTGGTCCTGCTTTTCTCACACTGCTTGCCTTCCCTTCTGCCGCGTTCATCTCTGTCCTGGGCGAGACTCGGGAGCCTCGTGGTGAAGAGCGGCAGAAGCTCAAGACCCAAAATACACTCACGCTTGCTGCTGCAACTCTGCCAGCTCCCATCCCTGCCGCTACCTCCACCTGGGAGGACGACAAGACCATCTCCGATCCAATTTAACGCCAATAGATGGCAGCATGAGAATAAGCTCGCGGGGAAAACGCAATCGGCAGGATTCGGGTTGTTTCGACTGGTTATCTTCCATTACCCTATCTTAGCTTTATTCCTCGCCACATTATCTTACCTGCTTCCCTTCCACATTCATATCCTACAATACTGCTAACGGTGGATTACATCCAAGTCAGCCATGTATATTATGCGCTTTGCTTGGCTGCCAAATCCCCTCGCTACCTGCTAAATCATGTTCTCATGTTCTTCCTTTCACTTGAAATGTCTCTGCATTTCCAGCCCCCAAATTCCAGATACATTCACACGACTGCCAGCCCGGGCCCCAGGCGGGAAGGGCGCGCTTTGCCAGCCAGCGAGGGCGGCATAGCCCCGAGCTCTTCCCTTTTGTGGTTGTGCAGAAAGACAGAAGAGGCCTCTCCCCTTGAGATATCCTCTCTATCCATGCAGATCCAGCAGCAGGGGTCATCACTGAGAACTAACGGTCAATCACTTCTCTCAGATTTCTCTATTTTCCTGTCCTTCCCATCCCTGCCCATCCCAGAGCGCTCTGCACCGGGACTGTGCCGTGGTAAAAAACTGCTCTTCCTGCCTCAGAGCAAGCAGGATTTTGGCAGGGGACAAAGCGTGGGGTGCACCTCTTTTGATTATTCAAGAGCAACACTAGGAGCCCAGCTACCTGGGTGCTGCAAGCTGTGAAGAAAATGACAGCCACAGAAAAAATTATCAGGTGACACGGGAAGCACATTGATCAAACCATCTCATGCTGGGAAGCACTAGGGCTTACCCTGCCAGCGATGCCCAAGCACCGCCAGCGGAGGGAGGTGAGCTGCTCCACATTAACGACAGGTCACATGCGCTGCTGGACCAAGGGAAGATGCCAGAACTGAGGGACTGGGGGTCACTTTGCACCACTTTCCATTCCCTTACAGCAAGACCACTAGTTTGTTTATCGGTGCTGAGGTGAGCACAAACTCCTGAAGATTGAAGAGGGGACCCCAGGGCTGCACTCGCTACTTGCATGCCACAAGGGATGTCACTTCTGAGGTGCATTAGGCTCCTGCCACGAGAAATCTTGAAAACAGAGGCAAAGAAAGAAGCCTGTATGAGCTGTGAATGGCACAGTTCACACTGGGGCAAGCAGGAGAGCAAGCTAACTCCTGCATCCTTTCCCTGGGATTCCACCTCATACGTGCGGTTTCCTCTTCACCACCACGGCCCACTTGCTCACCTTTGCCAAGTCTTTTCCCGTGACCATGAAATCAAAAGGCTTTAACACATGAAGGCAATATCACTTGGATAGTACGACGGCTCTTTGATGGAGCAACAAACCCTGCTCTGGTCAGGTGCCTCTTGGAGGGTGGCCGGAGCTGACTCGCTATGGTTTAAGATGGCCGGCAGTCCTCATTAGGAGCACTTACGTGAACCACAAACATTTCCCTGTTTATTGCTCATGGCCAAACATGCATCGAGCACCCTAGCCATCTAACAAGGCTCTCTGAAAATGAACCCATCTGCTTGGGTGTCATTGACAGACAGTAACCACAGCGTCTGTGGCCACGTTTGCAAAATTGTTTTCTGCAGCTTTTCTGCATTGCGATGAATTTCCTGCTTAAGTTGCATCGTGCTATTCCATGTGCCAACCCAGAGCCCTGGCTGCTATTGAATGGGAAGGCTGCTCTATAACAAAATAAATTGCATTGTGTTGCAAATGTAATTCTTCAGGCAATACACGAATCTCTATATTGCTTGCTGTCTGCAAATATATATATACTTTTTTTTTTTCCTGCAAGCGCTGCCAGGACTGGCAAAAAATATGCATTAAATCTCAAGCCTCTCGAACAAATGGAAAAGAGCTGAACTGTTTATCAGAGCCAGCTCCTTGAGACAGAAGAAGCCAGCTTTTGGCACTCACAGTACACAGGCTAATCCTAAACAATCCTTTCCCCGAACAATAGCAGGGATCCCTCGCACGCTATCTGCGCCCCAAGTTTCCGCACAGGCCCTACCAGCGATGCGTCAGCGGTCCGGCACAGTCCTCCCACTGTCAGCTCCAGTCGTGGCTCACATACTAACCACTTATTTAAAAGCTATTCCTGCCCTGAAAACCGTCACACCGCTGTCCCCATCCTCTGAGATACGACTCGCACATTTGTGGAAATATAACAGAGCTACCACAGCCAAGTCAGTAGTGTGACCCTCTGGTCAGTCAGGATTGGTCTCCCCATGCAAGTAGGTCAGTTGTCATCATGAAAATGCTGTCAGTATTCCCTTTGGTTTTCCCCTTCCTATCTCGATGTCTGCACAGGATTTCAGAGCAACAGTTCAACCCTTTTCGAAGAGATACCCTTGCTGCCCTCTTGGATTAGCGCTGCAGAGAGAGCATGTCAGCCTCTACCACAGAAAAAGCCATCACAATTTGAAAGGAAAAGGGTTTTTTTCCAAATTGTCGTGGTTTAACCCCAGCCAGCGACTAAGCACCATGCAGCCGCTCACTCACTCCCCTCCCCCCAGTGGGATGGGGGAGGAAATCAGGAAAAGAAGTAAAACTCATGGGTTGAGATAAGAACAGTTTAATAGAAC
>JAVJGG010000082.1:4580523-4615832 GCA_035590195.1 Aviceda cuculoides
AAACATCAGGGTGTTATCAACATTCTTCGCATACTGAACTCAAAACACAGCACCCTACCAGCTACTAGGAAGACAATGAACTCTACCCCAGCTGAAACCAGGACACAAATAAATACAAATTTGAGCTCCCATTTTCCTGTCTCCAACTCCTTGGAGAGTGGTTTACTTCCAAAACTTAATTTACGGCAGATTCCCGAGCTAGGAATCTGGCTTTTCTGCCAGAGCAGCCCTTCCTCCTTATGCAGGCAAGGAGCAAATAACAATCTTAGCTTTGTTTCAAAGCTGCCGTGGCCTTGCAAGGCGAGCTCGGGGTGCAAAACCAAGCAGAGTCGCATTGAATCCCAGGTGGACGTGAGCGGTGGGGAAGGAAGGGCAAGTTACAAAATCCAGCCTCAAGAGGATGACCAAGGAGAAGGGAGCACAGAGCAGAAGATTATGGCTAGCCATAACAACGAAGGGCTTCCCATCCAGCTCTGCAGCCCCTTCTTTCCATCACCCTGCTGCCTCGTGCTCTCTTCCCCCTGTGTTAGGAAGCCCTGCTCCCTCTCCCCAAGGCTGAGTACAGGACCAGTTTATCCTGAAGCCATGTAGCGGACAGACTGGATCCAGGACGGGGTGGTGAGGGCAGGGGCTGCCCTCCAGTCCCATTTCAGGATGGGATGCGAGTGCGTGCAGGCTTTGGCACACCCCTTATTCTCCGCTCCATCCCTGGGCACCGCTTGCCACGTCGCAGCCTCGGGAGGAGCCTGCTCTACGCGCACACCCTGAGCGCACGCACCGCGGCGTGTTCAGATGCTGCGCGCACAGGAGCCTGCTTTCTGCACTGGGCCAGCTGCTACTGGGTGCTTCTGGGTCCGGCCCCACTACTGCCATGATAACCTACCTTCGAACAGAATCCCTCTTCATAAACTGACGGCACAGGAGCAAGTGGGAGCCTCGAGTAGTTTATATCACAACAGAGCTACTGTTCAATGCCAAAACTTTGACTCCTTTATAAAGGCCTTTCTTCTGAGGTGCCTGTAGCACCCTGCGCAAATACCTCTGTTTTATCACTGCCGAAGCACAGGCAGAGTGAGGGTCATATATCACAGTACAGAGGAAAAATGAAATGGGCGTTTGCATCTAACAAAAAAATAACCACACTATGATCAAGCCAAAACCTCCTAACTGGTGTCAGAGCCTTGTTGCCTACAAACACTGAAGAGGTGATGCTTTCCCCGGAGATCCGAGAGCAGGGAGCAAGGCTTGTAGGAGCTCCCACGGGAGAGAATGAAAGGACCGTGGTGCTCCTCTGCCCAAAAGGGAATTGAGGAGCGGGTACGCAAAGCGATTCACTCAACTTTACACACAAAGGCCAGAAGGGTTTTTTTTATATATATATATAAATATATATACATATATTTATACATATATACATATATATACATACACACACACAGAGACATATACTCAACCGTCAAAACCACCCGTCAAGAAGCACAGCCGATCGCTCTTACCGGAGTCGTGCTGCTTCCTCCGTAGAAAGTGACTTCCTCCCAGGTGACGATGAAGATCCAGATGGCGGAGAAAGAGGACATGTCTTTGAAGTGCTTGCGGACGTCTTTGGAGGCTCTCCTCAGCAGCTCGGGTTCTGTGCTTTCCCTGTAGTAGATTTCTCCCCTGATGCCGTTGTGCACGTCCGCCCAGAAGGGCGCGACGAAGGCCCGTCCGTCTGTCAGGGGGAAGGCTTCTGGCGTGAACTGGCTGACTAGCGCGTTGAAGGAAATCACGCCGTTGTTGTTGACCTGCACAAAGAGGCCCGCTTTCATTTGAGCAAGCCTTTGCAGGTAGCAGAAAGCTGCTGGTTTATCAGAAAATGTGGGGCGAGCAACTTTTGGCTGAAGGTGGCTTATATAGCAACAGCCGGTGAGACAGCCTGACCATCCAGGCAGAGATGCAACTTCATCCTAGGAGTGGTTGACAAAGGCTGAGTGCAGGAAGCCCCAAGTGGGACAAAACCCTGAAAAGTCTGCAAAACAGGGCTCCTATGGGCCAACACAGGAGAGACACCCAACTGAGCGGGGTTGCATCCGGCTCGGCTGGGACCCTGCCTCGGGGCCCCGGGTTTACCCAGCCTTTGGAGAGCAGCTCTGCAGCACCGAGACACCCCGTCGTATGGCACGGGTGGCTGCGTGGAATGAGGGCTCCCAGGAAAAAGCTAAAGCGTCCGGCCCGCTGCCTTCGGCTTTGTTGTCTGCGACAGATCCTGGGGCTCCCCAAGAGCGGCATGACACGTGGTGCCGCGGGCAGCGTCCCCAGAGTCTGCCAAAGATGCTCCCCATAACAACAATTGTTTTTGCAAAGCGTGGAGAACAAGTGGCCCTGCTGTCCTGGATGCTGAAATCTCCCACCGCACAAGGGTTCAAAACCCCCTCGGGATTACTGCTTTCCCACCATGTACAAATACGAGCCAGTCAGGCAGGGGAACAGATGAGTCTTTGCCTCTCTTCTGAACCTGTGGGGCTGGCAGGTTTATATCCTGCTTTGGACGAGGCATACCCACAGAGACCAGCTCGCCACAAAGCATGGAGGTGCTTGGGATCTGGCATGCGGACATGCTGACTTAGGCCCCTGTTTAAGGCACCGTTTTGATGCACTCGGGTGAACCCTCTCTTAGCCCAGCCCGGAGCAGCTGGTGTCCCCTTTGCCAGGCTTTTGCTGTGCTGTCATCCAAGAACAGCAGCAGCCTGTCCTTGTCTCGGGCACCTACATACGGGTCCAAACCGTTGCCCTTTCTTCTCCCCTGTGGGTCTCTGCATGTTCTTGCTTCTTGTCATGTAACAGGAATAATTTTCCTTGTGTCAAGGCCTTAGCTTTGCTGTACCATTTAATCACCTACAAAGAAAATTTATTGCCTTTTATATTCCTTCCCCATGAACATTAGCCCATTAAATATACCTTTGACTTTCTTAATCATAAAACCTATCAGTTCATGAAATCTAAGAACTTGTCAGGTAGGTGCTAATAAATCTTTTGATTCCTGACGACAGGGAGGGTGCGTTTAAAATGCGGCTGCTAATGGCAAGGAAAAGAATAAAGGGAAGGTCTGCTTCTCCACTTACATAAACGCTTCTGTACGGGGCTCCAAAAAAGATGAATGGGATGGAGATCTTGATCTCGGGAGAGCTTCCATCATCAACTTTGGGTGTTTTTGTGTCGTTCTGCCAGAACGGATACAGACTCGCCATGGCGTGAGCTGGAAGGAGAGGGAGAAGAGAGTCCTTATGGCAATGTCAGGACTGGTCCTGACTTTAGAGCAGCCATGGCGGTGGCCCTGGGGTTGCCTATCCCCAAATGTTGACCTCCTGTGAAGAGCGAAATAGCTGCCTTGCCCTCACCTCCTTCCCCAGTGCAGACGCACTGGGGATGCTGAAGGTCTGCTGGCCACCAGCCCGTGCCTGAGCCATGCGAGGCTTCGGGGTGAGGGTGAAGCTCTATGCTGTGCGCTTGAGGGAGCAGCCTAACAGTGACTAGCTAAACCGGTACTTGGCCACGATGCCATATTCTACATCTTGTCCGCTGAGGGAAAACAGCACCAAAACCCAGCATTGCCAGCAGCCAAAGGTTGTCTCAAGCCAGGGCAGAGGTCCTAGCTCTGGGACTGGCTCTGGGACAGGGTCTTCAGAGAAAACATCATCCAAAGGTTATTTAGGGCAACAGCAAAGTGACCACAAGATGTGCGTACAGCTTGCAGCTGCACGTTTTGCTTTCCATGTGACCATGATCAAGTCATGCCTATGTCTTGGCTTCACATTGGAGCAACAAGGACAACGGGTCCACCACCACCACCACGCCCCACCCCACTCCAGGATGGGCAGCACTTGCTGTTTCAGATATGGTGAGGTGCTCAGGTACCTGGGGAGCAAACAACACTAAAACCGACCCCCAGAGCCACGCTCCTGGCAGTGGCCACCTTCCTCCTTGCTGCACGGTAGAGCCCTCCCAGGTGCCATGGACGGCCGTCCCTGCTGGACCCCCAGTGCTCCTGCTGCTGGGTTACAGCCCGAGGTGTCACGACTGCTCCAACATTTCCTGGCAAAATTAGCTTTCCTGCTAAAATGCACTGCCAGTGAACATAATTGTCTCTCCTAAAAATACTTCAGAAGACGGTTTTGATGTGTTTCAATACAAGCCTGCCACATTCTACCAGACTAAAATCCATTGGCTTGAGTTGCAAGCGAGCTCTTCTAGCCCTGGGGCACATGTCCTTTCCCATTCCAGCCCCTTGCCAGATCTCTGCTGTCATCTCATGCCCTGTTCCTTCCAGTTCGCTACTGGTGTGGCTCCTCACAGAGCAAATGGGGATTTCGCTGGGTTTTCCTCCCCCTCCTCCCCTCTTTGATCTAGAAAAGCAGCGCCCCGTCCTTGCCGACATTCAATCTTGGCCGACATGAGACACCGGGCTCTGAACAATCCCGGCTCTGTTCCCCTGGATTCAGGACATGCTTTTATTTCCTAGGCCCTACCCTGCACGGTTCAGGGGCCTCCAGCCGAGGACAGCTTGCTCTGCGCCCTGCCATCGCAGGCGCAGGAGGGCCTGTTGGTGTTGCCTGAGCTGGGGGATGCTCTCTCCTACCTACCCTGAGGGTGCTCCCTGCTCGAAACTGTCTGGAAGCAGGGAGAGTTGCCGTCTGACCCTTCTTCACAGGTTCGACTGGTCCGAATTTCCCTGGGGAAGAGGAGACAAGGGGAAGCCTGGCCTAACCCACCGGCATCCTGACTTCCTAAGACACACACACGCGGCCCCAGCGCTCCGCCGGACATAAAGGGAGGCAGCGTGTGACGGTGTCCGAGCCGCAAGCCTGGTTTCACAGGTATCTCCAAAGGGCTGCAGCAAAACTCCTGGCTGCCAGGTAGTAAAACAAGTCATTTCACAGCTGTTACGCACCTGACAAGTTATTACAGCTGAGGCATAGCTATGAGACACGGGTTTCACTTCTTTTTTAAACAGGAAACTCACAAAAACTTCTCAAAGCCAGCTTCTTCAGCACTACTAGTGTGACACAGCCATACCTTTGCATGCATCACCTCATCCAGCCAAGCAGCCCAGCTGGCCCCACTGCTTGGGATTTTTGCCCCAGTGGCGTTTCGCACAGGTGAACTGGTGGCCTCGTTTCCCACATGAGGAAAGAGAGCCACAGCTTTTGCCTGAACTGTCCTCAGCCTGATGGCAACTCAGCAGCTGACCTGAGAAACAGCTTCCAAATTTCCCGACTCCCCAGCTCTAGGTTCCCTTGCTAGAGGTCCTCAAGCTGGCCATACATCTAGTACCAGCCACGCGGTGGACATCTGCCACATGACCAAACTACAGAGGCTTTTCCTGCCAACACCAGCTCCGCTTGCCCTTCTTCAAATTGAAACATGGCAAAGATTAATTACTCCACGAGGCTAGCGAGCTGCTCCTGTGCTTTTCAGCATCATAGAAAACCACAGCTCAGAAGGGGACCCTGGCTGCCAGCTGCTCTCACCTCCTGCCCAAAGCAGGGCTGACCCCATGGTCAGAGAAGGTTGCTCGGGGCTTCATCTAGCCCAGATGTGAAAACCACCTCTTCACAAAACAAAGTGCACCATGAGAAATGGGGTAAAAGTGAATGAAGAGGCTAACCCTGCCAGAGGCACCTCTATGTCTGCTGTCGGATATCCTCCGCGAGCACCCCAGGGGAACTTCACTGCCTGCAAAACATCACATTTTGCTATCGCTCACCCAAGTTGCCCTTTATGCCCTGGATGTAGGTTGGTCAGCCTGCTCGGCAGTCCTAACACCAGAAGTTTTTCAAATTCCTATTTCGTAGAGACTGGCCAGACCATCACAACCCCTGGAACGCCCCATGCGCGCACACACAGCCATATAAATGATATATGCAAGCATACGTAAAACGCTCGCCGAGCTCAACAGCTTCTGTGGCCTGTACATCCTGCCGGCTTTGCCAGCTTTGTATTCAGCTTGGCATGCCAGCTCCTCACTTAACGTAAACTACCGTCGCTTCGTTGCTCTCAGTGAAGTGAGGGCCATTTGCGCAGGCTGCCGATCCATCTCCCGTGACACAAGCTGCCACTCGCCCAGAATGGGCACCTGTGCGCACCCACAACGGCGCACCGATCTCTGCTTAGCACTCACCCTTAAACGCAGCGGTCCCTCCCTGCCTTCCTCCCCATGGGAAATACTAAGTTCCCGCTGGCTCTTGCCCTTGCTGCAGCCAAGGGGCTGGGCATGTTTTCCAAGCCCTTTGTACTTCTGGGGTCCCTGGGTACAGCACGGCTCCGAGGTGACCGCTTTCCCAGCACGGCTGACGAGCGTCGGCCTCCCAGCGCGCCAGCAGGAGATACTCACCTCGCTGCCGCACCGTTATCGCCAAAAGGGCCACCCAGGTTCCGAGAAACGATCGCTGGTTCATCCTATAGGAAGGAAAGAAACCTGGACATGCATCACGTTGGTAGGAAACTGCATCCTCAAGCAAACCCCGGGTGAGGCGGAGCGCCGTCGCTTCCCGAAGCCGCCTGACTGCTGCCGACACACAGACGTTTCAGAGATGGAGGTCCCTCACCCGCCGGGCAGACCCGAAACGCCTACCCCGTTAAGTGGTGCAATGAGACTGCCCTGGTGATAACAGCAAATCGCCCTGCAGGTATCGTCAAAGTAAGCCCATAACCACACAGAAGAGCTGCTGCTAATTTCACGCAGCGTTTGAAGTTGTAAATAGTCCCGGCTCTCCTTGGGCCATCTATTCTCCCCATAGGTCAAAAGCAATTCCTCCCCGAGCCGCTCGGTGTGACGATGGACGCTTCTGCCTGACTCCACGGGGAACAGCTTCGCGCTGCTCCAAACGCGACAGCCCATACAGAGCTGCGGCATGCTTTCATAGTTAAGGGGCTTCAGACACCGCTTCGACTGATCCTTTGCACTGGCTGCTGACTCCATCGCGTACCGTTTTTGATGAGTATGGAAGAAGCACAAACATTTACACAGCTGGGCAACTCCTTGCTCTACAGGAATCAATGACAGAGAGAGAAGCAGATACAGGGCTGGAAAAATCAAAGTGAAATGCCGTGCCAGCTTTAATTCCTTCTGTGCCTAATGCGATTTGTTACTCATTATTAATCCAGTAGAAAATATCACTAAAACACCTGCTTTGATTTCTTTGCTTGTTGCTTCCTTTCATTACACACAGGCACGGCTCACCTAGAGCTCCCAGGAAGGTATCGGGTGCTCCCAGCGTGCACAAACCCGCTGGAAAAGTACGTGAACAGCTTCAGACACAAGCTGTATCTATGCATTATGTGCAGCCCTAGTTTCAATACCAGACTCTCTACCTTCTCAGCTTTATACATTCCATGCATTTCAGTTGCGTGGACACACCGGCTACGAAACCCAGCATCTCTTTGTGTGCTCCCTATAGATCTGTTTCTATGGTGTATGGGCATCGACAGATCCAACTCCTTCTAAGTATACCCACATACATACATACATACATGCATAGAGCAAGGGACTACAGTGGGGAACATGCCGTCGTCTGTCCCACATTGCTTCCGCTTGACTCCCATTACCGGGAGCTCGGAAAGCGTGGAACAGTGTGGAAGGAAAGGTCCTCCCTGCTTCACTGCCCCTCGGCATGCCACTCGCATCCACATTGGCCACAGCCTGCTTCCAGCAACAGTGTTCTGTGTTGGAAAAAATTCATTCCCCCAAGGAAAGTTTTACTACATTCCCTATCTTGGAAAGATGAAAGGAGAATGACAGAATTTTGTATAGATTGTAAATCTGAGTCACTGCAGATTCATTAGCAGAGACTGGGCAGACAATGACCAGCGGAGACTATGGTAGACCAAGAACAAGAGCGAGACCGTCACCGCTTGAGAAACATGACAGACAATAAAGAATACGTTACTTACCATATTACATTCAAAAATACAATTTTGTAGGTATGGAAAAAAAAAGTTACCAACCTGTTTCGTAGACTAGAGGAGCAATCAGGTCTGAAATTTTAGACCGATCTTGGTAGACCAGGGAGAAATCCTATGTCAACGGAGAATGCATGCCGATCCTCCTTTGCCAATTATTGCTGATGACTGAAATGATGTCTCACTCCCCCTGCACTCACAATTGAAAAGTCCGTTTTCTTCAATGCTGTTCCAGGGCTGGAGGAGTGTTGAGTTGCAATCACAACTGTTGCCCGTATTGATAACCAGCAAGCTAATCTGGAGATCAGATTCTGGCCTGGAGTGGGAGAGAAGCCTCTTTCTTCCCTAAAAGCTCACCCCCTTCAGGTGGATTCAGATGGAAATGTCAGCGAGCCGGAGCTGGGCTCACGGCTGTGCTGCTCAGCATTGCTTTTCGCTGAAGGAAAAAAAAAAACCAACTCTCAGAAGAATTGAGCCCCTTCCTCCTTTGTGTAAGTGAAAAAAAAAGCCCATCTATATAATGTTACAGGATTAGCATTAAACAGTGCTAGGCTTAAAGCACCGTTCAAAGGCAGTGCCCCAGCATTTAAAGGGAGTTACTTTTCCGTCCAAGTCTTGCTTTACTTTCTGTAATGCAACTTAGTTCTGCTTTTACAGGTGGAAGAGGAAAAACTTACCCAGTGCGGTGTGCTCTCCCCAAATCCACCGCAGAGGGTTTCAGTGCTGTTGCTGCTTCCACCCTCTCTGGAAGGACCGACTGGCGTTTGTACTCAAGCCGGTGGGGGGTTTCACTGGGGGACTGCTGTGAGCATTGTTACTGTTTTCACTCGTACAACCCGCAGTTTCCACAGGGATTTTCCATGCCTCTGGTGCTTGGGCTGCGTGGCACACCCACAGGTGCCCACAGCAGCCAGGGACGTTTGCTGCTGAAGTCCTTTCTTGGCATTACCTCCCTTCTCTTGCAGACGCCCACAGCCCAGCCTCTTCTCTAACTCCACCACCCCTGCCCTCCACCTCTAATGGCAGCACGTCTCTGCAAGTCCGGGGGTTTTGCTAGACACACAACTACCCCGAGGGCCAAAACCATGGGCTGCAGGTGTAGCTGAGGTGAAGACGTGTTGTCCACAAGCGTGCAATTACACGCTAGCGGGACAGGGACATAACAGGCTGAGCGAGGATGCCCTGGCCCTCCGTGCCCTTGCCCTGTGGCCACCCGAGCCGAGTAACTACCAAGGATGCTTAGTGTTCCTTGGCACTCGGTGGCGGCTGCTGCTTGGTGAACGTTTCCAGCCCTGCAAACGGGCCGGCTCCCGCACGCTCTCGCTGCTGGTGCGCGGGAGCACCGCTAGCCCCAGAGAGCGGTACCTGCCAAAGCTTCGCGGGCTGTAAGCCTCACGCCAAAGCTCTTCCTCCGAGCCCAATCTGTAGCCTAAGAGGAGATCTCTGCTTTAATTTCCTTCACATCAATGTCAGAGGAGAGAGGGAGAGGCAGAATAGGGGCCAAGGGCTAAAGGAAGCCATCGGCAGAGCCCCGGTAGAGAGCTGACTTTTACAGCCTGCGTTGAGGCTCAGTTAACACAGGCGGTGCTCCAACCCCAGCACTCCGTCGTGGGAAAACGGCCACGCACTCACGGACAAAACCACACAGCCCAACCTTGGCAGAAGAAGGATTTTCCCTTCTGATTTTTTGGGTGGGGGCCTTTTGCTACCTGTTTTCCTTGCTAGGAGGTAGGTATTCCTTCTGCGCTCCTCGTACATCCACTCCCTGCCCTTCGTCAGAAATGGAGAGGTGACAGGAATGCCAGCAGTCAAACAAGAACCACCTAAAAGCCCTGACTTTTTTTCCAGGACCCCAGGTGCTCCTAGAAATGTGTTTAGTAAGTTCACACCCAAAATGCCATATCTTACCTCAGCAGTTTCTTTCAGTACATCAGGGCACCAGGCAGTACACCGCCTCCAGAGCAACTCCCAGAGTGTGTTTTCTCTTCATCCTCCAAGCATGGCCTTGCTAGCAGGAAGTTTCTCTTTTTTTACATTTATTTTTTCCCTTTTCTAAACCAACCACCACTTGAGGAGGGCAGGGGGATTATAAAGCAGTGACTGATATTCCAGGGGCATATGTCTTCCAGCCTGCCACTCCATGCACCCTGGCTCTTCCTTTCCCTCCCATACAAATTTTAAACATTACCAGCCACAGGAAAATCAATTGACTCTTCTCATCCTGTTTTGTAAAACAGAGAAAACTGGTGAAAATAGGTTTGCCTCTGCTCCTTTGTCAGTTTAATATTCTGGTCCTGTTTGTTCTGGGCAAGTCTACACTGATGAAGTTTGATTAGGTTTCACTGTCTCTTTGGGGAAGACTTTGTCTTCTAGGCTATTTTCTTTTGGCAGGAGATGCTCCCATCATGCAGTGCTGAGCACATTGGAGCTGAACAACCAACCACTTTTTCTTTTTTTTTTCCTTCTAGAGGAAAATTTCCCCCCCATGCCCGACCTCAAGAAAAAACAAGCATTAAAAGATGAGACAAAGGGGTCTCTGGCTGCTTGACCTCGGCAGAGCAACCGCAGGCAGTGCCTTGTCACATTCCCATTTCAAGGGAGCCTGCCCAGCCCAGGGAAGATGCCTCGGCGAGGGGTTCGCCCAGGATCCAGAGGGGCACGTACCTCCTCCTGCCTCTCCCCAGGATCATTCTGTGCAGGCCAGCGTGGGCTAAGCCCATGACTACTGCTTTAATGGGTCATATTGCCCTCCCCATCAGCAACTACAAGCCTTTCCTCAAGGGTGAAACTCGTTTTAACCCCAAGGCCAGTCCCACCAAGGACACGGAGCAGGTAACAGAGCGAGCTCGAGCCTTGTTCCTCACCTGGAAGTGGAGATGAGTCACTGCCACAGAGAAATACAGCCCAGAAGAGGACTAGGTCTTCCAGCACTGTGACTTCTCCTTTCGACAAGCAGCATCTCAAGCAAGTGAGGTGGCTCTGCCCTAGCTCGCCAGGCAGACAGCTGGCACAAACAGTCAGCGGAACAAAAACCAAAAAATCTCAGCAGCTTTCACTCTGCTGAAGGTCTGTGTTAAGCATGTGGGTAAGACGGAGGGCAACGTTTCGCTTCAGGAAACACAGAAGTGCAAAACTCAGGACGCTTTTTTTGTGTAAAAACTTACATAAGTTTATTGAACTGATCCAAACCAATTACCTGTTTGGCCTGAATTCCACCACTAAGTCTGCAAGCAAACCAAAGGCAAATTGTGGGAGCGGGAAGAATATTCCCCGGGAGAGAAACCAGAATAAAAAAATGAGATGGACTTACGGTTCTTCCTTTTTCTTTAAAATTACATATGGATGCATCATTAATAGGGAGCAAGAATAGACCTTCATGTTTAAATTATATTTGAAGTTTCCAGTAGCTGCAGAAAAGCAATCACAGAGGCAAAGGCCCGAGATGGCTAAAGCCCCTCTAACGTTGCTCTGGGGAAGGCATCTCTCTAACCGCCTACAAAAGTGCCACATTCAAATGAGGGAGGCACAGCTGCCAGGAATACATATTTTAGCCTCTGGGCTGCTTTCAGCACCTCATTTGCATTTTCAAATCTGCACAGGAACAGACCCTACAGAATCTCATTTACAAGCAAAACCAGCAACCGACGGAGGCAGAGCCGCCGCGCCGGCTTCTTCGGATTACAGACCTGAGTAGGTGAGGGCAGACCGAGAGCCTCTCCCCAGAAGCAACGAGCACCATTAGGCGCGGTTCCTCCGAGCTGCTCCAAGCCACCGTGGGCCGCGCTATCATCTGCCGTCGGGATGTATGCGACTCCCAATAAAGGGAGTTACAAATCCCACCGATTGAGCAGAGGACAGTTGCCACGCCATGCATATTCATAACATCGCCAGTTAAGCAATCCGCCTGAAACATCTGGTCAAAACATGGATATTCAATAGGAACGTATCCAAAAACACAACGGCACAGCATCTAATCTCAGTACACGGAGCCGTGCGACACTTTGGTATATAGCTGTCACCTAATTCCTTCCGAACCAGGTGCTTTGCCCACTGTGTAGACTGCCTGCGGCAGACTTTTATGCACGAACTAGCATGAACAACAAAACAGTTCTTGACAAAAGTAGCCCTCGGATAGAAGGACACAAAAGCTAGAGAAGCTTGGAACTCTATTTTGTTTTCTCAAAGGAACGCAACAGAACAAGGGACCTTTTGCTAAAGCGGGTATATGCCAGCAACACCGGGACACAGCCCCTCCTGACATTGCATTGATTTAAATCAAACCGCCAGCCTTCTCGGGACCCTCCCGGATTCTCGGCACCCACCGTTAGTCCCAAACCCCCTCCCTCCCTCAGAGCCCTTCCCTCTCTCCCCAAGACATGGTTCCCTGTTAAGCGGCAACATGGCACACATATACGACCCTTTCCCAAAAGGCATTACAAAAGGAAAGCGAGCCGACTTAGGATATTTTGACACATCAGTGGTGTGCCATTTGGCCCCACTTTCAAAAGTCAATCATCTGGACGCATAAACTGTTCCCGGGTTTCGGATGTGACTCCTTCTCCTTGGGAAGCCAACCGAGGTTTTTGGTTTCCACCCCACGAGTGCTCTGCTAGCTGTGCAGAAGGCGAATGGCTTGAGAACGTCGTCCAGAAACAACCTTCCCCTGATGAAGTGGCAAGGCGGTGATATTCATAGCGTGACTTTTGCTGACCTGAACAGACCAGGGAAGCCAGTTTGGGTGTTAGCACCAAATTCCCGGCAGCTGCATAGCGCCTGTTGACCTCGTGGGCCAGTAGGTGTTCTCTTTTTCCATCTTCCAGTTCCTACCAGGTCCGCCATAAATAAAAGCATGATTTACTGAAAGTTCTGAGCCGGCGCGGTGACAGCACCATTCCCTCTGCAGACAGGCTAACCTTTTGTGGGTGAACAAATGTAAAAGCACATATTTGGGTCTTCTTTAACATCCCATTCAATTCTTTAATGGTCTTTGTTTATTTCCTTCTCTGAAACAGAGACATTTAGTTGTGCTGAGGAAGTTGGTCAATAGTTACAGCATCTCATTAATACCAGTTACAATGCCATAAATATACCCACATAGGCAATTACTTCTCTACAGAATTAGGTCAGAGATACTTTTGCATCCCCGTCAGTCGCTTACCTCTGACACTACCACGACTGAGGGATAACCTACTTAAACTGGAGGTGATGGGGAGAAATAGGCTTCTAATATTAAACAACCATATCTTCATAAAACTTTGTTTTATAACAAAATATCTTATTAAACACAACTTTTCCTATGCGTATGTATGTATATATCATACAGAAGTGTTGGCTTAAGAGTTCTGCTATAAGGCAGCAAATGCCTTTCTCTGCCCAAATGGAAAATACATCTTCAGTAAAGCTCTAGCTTATAAAAGCATCATCTTATGCTACACTGCCGCCATCTCCCCGCTCTTTTGTTTTACAGGTACCACGGCTCCGTATCTACGTGCCGTGGCCTCTACGCTACCTACTGCAAATTTTGCTCCGTTTCCTGTTGCTCATCTCAACGGGGCCAAGAGATTGACATTTTTGGCAGGGGGATGAGGCACAAATTATTAACTTGTCTTAAATCCTTCCATTTTTAATCATTATTCTGGATGCGGAACTACTCCCCTCCAAACGGTCCCCACACCCTGAACCTGAAGTCTATGAGATAATACTTTGTCCCCTCCCCATCCTACCCCACCCCGCAATCTAGGTAAAATATGATGAGAAATATACAACTCCAAGAATATAAAAGGAGCTCGGTGATGTGGACAAAAGCATCATGGGAAAGAAAGTGCACATGGGGATAAGGGAGCATTTCAAAATTAAGGTCAGAAGTTCATGTGTAACTAGAGCCCTCACTGCACAGCTTCAAAAACTTTTATGCAGCTGCTTATAACTAGGTAATTTGAAAAGTCTTCAACTTGTCAGAGGGACAGAGGAACAAGGGGAGGACACAGGGAAGCAAAACAATGGATACAAAGGAAGGAGGATTTCATTGCACAGGAAAGGGAAATCTGCTCTGCAGTAGAAAACGGGGGCTAATTTAAGCAGCAGCACGTGATGCCTACAAGGTGCGTGTGGGGGGAAGCCAATAGATAGTAAAAACCTGCTTTACGATAAACGTGAGTCTAGTTGCTTTGTTACTCATCTTCTAGAAACTGATCTGAGCCAACACATTCTCCTAGTTTGGACCCTAAGCAGGGACCCCAGAGCCAGGGGCCCCTAGGGAAAGTGCTAGGTTTCATTTCTGGTGCAACAGCAACAAACACAAACTTCAACTTTACTCTTACTCTCTCGCAGGAGAGGAATTTTAGCCATTCCACTTTCAGTACAAACTGGTACGAAGTTAAGTGCATACTGGAGGATCCCTTCAGCATCGCAGGGATGAATCATGGCCAACAAGGGGGAATCTGCTCTTCAACCCCTTTTTGACCTGTTACTCTAAAAGCCCTTCCAATGCAACGCCCATCCACTGCCTTCCAAAATTCACTTTGCAACGCACACGGCAAGGGTCTCTGTGCCTCCAGACTGCCAGCGCTATGGGTTGCAGACACTGTGTGAGACTGGTACAGAAATCAAATCTTTTTTTTCCTCAAAAATCAGAATAGGACAGCATGGATATAGAGCGTGCATTTTGAAAATAAATTGTTTCTTTCTAATAAGGTCTCTTTCTTTCCCCCATTGTGTGCACTCATACCAACCAAACCAGTGGAGTTAAGTGGATGCACTAAGTACCTGAGCTCTGAATCAAGCAGAATACTGTTTTAGATCTTTTCAGTGAATTCAAGCGCAACAGAAGGTTGAGACAGCACCCAGCTGCAAAAAATACTTCGGCAAGCTCGAGCCACAGTCAGATAGCTAGGCCAAAGGGTGCTCTGGTGGAGCCAAAACCCCAAAAATTTAGGAAAAGAAAAAACCAGATCAAATTCTGTACCGAGCTATGTTCTCCCTTATGGACCCTAGCATTCTTTAGCTTGAACAACTGACCATCCGCGCCAAATCACGAGTATACCGGAGCATCGAAGAAAACATCAAGGTATTGCACACACTGAAACACACGCACTGAAGTCAACTGTCATCTCAAGGTCACCTGCAGTGGATGGCGGGCATGGTTCTCAGATCAGGGCACTTCATCCGGGCTAAGAAATTACCTGCTACAGAAACGCAACCAAACCTCAACCAACCGACTGAAATAAAAACCTTGCAAAAATTCCTTAATGCATGTGTGTGGGTGTCTGGGGGCATGTGTGCACACATGCGTGCACTCACAAGGTCAAAAGAGGCTATTTCATTCTAGGCTCCACATAAATTTTATCTCCATCCCGAATGCCATAAGAATGCAGTGCCCGCGAGCTGTATTTCATCTCCTCGGGACCAAAAGGAGCTTCCTGGTCCAAGTAGAAGAGCAGCATGTTGCTTGTTGACAACTGCACCACAGTTTTTAAGTGCTTCTTCAATTCTGCCACAGTCTGATCAAGACGGATCGACATCTCTTCCACCTTATCCTGGAAGTGAACCTCCACCTTCACGCTGCTCTGTGGCCGAAGATCCACAACTGCCAAGGGCTCCAGCTTCCCGTACTTCGTGACCAGCTCATGATACCTGAATAATTAAAACAAGTCCAGAGTTATGGTATAGTTGCTTGTACAGCCAATGCACATTTCACAAGTCAGTTTCTGTTTCACGTTATGATACTACCCCACTTTAACTGCAATCATCCAAGGACACTACTAGGTTGCAAAAGTACAAACGAACATCTGCACGGACAGTGCAATGACCAGATGACAAGAGGTCAGATTCCAGGTGCAATTCATCTAAAGCCCAGAACTTTTAGACAAGAGCTAAAACCAGAACCCAGTCAGCGATGACCTGTCCTCATCCTCCGTGTCAGTGACTAGCTGGCATATGGCTCTTCCGAAATGTCTCGCAGTTTAACTGGCACCTCACTCAAGGTGGGAAGGATGGATGAGGCTCTCACGAGTGAAGAATATTGCTGAGCTAGCATTCAAAGCCCGTAAGTGCATGCTTCTCTCCATGCAAGTCTCCTGCCCAGCAGCGACTAAAGGAAAACCCCAGCTTTCTTCTCCATTTGCCACCAAATTGATGACACTTTGGGGAGACAACGTTCACCCTGATTCAAGTCTGATGACCTGAACAGACATCCATTAGGATGGTGTGAGTCCTGTTTTCTCCCCTGACAGCATGACACTTCACACAGCGTTTCTCAGGCAAGATGCTGAAAAGCACAAAATAAAACCCAGAAAGCCCATCCACTCCAGTCACCTTGTCTCACAGTTCCCAAGCTGCACTGTGACACTGAGATGAACCCACGTGAGCGTCCGCCTAGGGAGGAGGTATCTAGCTGAGGAAAGTGAAGTTACCACCAACCTGAGGCGTTTGAGTTGACTGGTCTCAAAACTGAGCAGTGAAGCTTTCTACTGGGCTCCTACAATTTCAGAAACTCCAGCCGTGGCTGCAGTGGGATTCGGAAGAAAGAGAGGATGCTGCACTTGCAAGGCTCTACGCCTCCTGCTCCACTGAAAACACTTCACTAAAGGTTGCCAGAAGCAAGCTAGTGCTCACACAAAGGATATGACCCCCAGTCTAGATTCCCAGTATCTGTGGCTTCATGGCCTGACTGATCTTCAGACATTCCTGCAGTTTTCCAAGAGGCCAGCTAGGTCCCAAGTGTTACACTATGCTGAGCACAGAATCATCAAAGATCACCAAATCAAGGTGAGCTGCTGCACGGTTTGGAAGCTGACAACAAACAGGGGACTTCTTGCCAACTGAACCTTCACACCTACTCTAAAACAACATGGGAATTTTACTAGCAGAGCCACACGCTCCACCATCACTTTCTCCCTGGAGCCAAGTTCTGCGACTGTCCTTCACAAGGTCTGTCCCAGGGAGCCACCCCCTGCAATGGAAAGCCCATCTCGCCCTCCCACCACCTTCAGCAGGTATCATTCCGATTGGGCAAGGCTGCATCTCCCCTGCCTGGCTGGGAAAGAGGCGAAACAGCAACACAAAACACAATGTGATTGAAATGACAAAGACTGAGAACTGCTGAGAAAAGGTAACATTTCAAAGGCCCTCCAATATGCACCGTACAGAAAGCTCTTTTTGTTCCCGATCCGAGTCTGAGCTGAATGCAATTGGTGCTGTGTCACGGCCCCTGTCGAGAGATGATGGGACCTGGCAGGCTGGGTGACCCCAGGGAGTCCTGCTGAAGGCAGGAACATTCCTGGAGAACAGCAGACACTCTGTCTGCCGGGAAATGAGGTAAGGGCCACAGCACACTAGGATTTCCCCAATCTCACGGACAAAATAAGCCTTCACCAGGGCAGAGCATCTGAAGGCAGGCCGGTACCCTGCTCTCACAATCACCTGGGTGATAGGATCAGGCCTATTTATATGGAAAAGCCATTAGTGGTGAGAGAAGACAACACGCTCCTCATATTTTACTCACTGGGCTACTGCCCGCAGTAAGAGCGAGCACCAGCCAATGTGTTGCCAACGGGGAGGATTTCTTTGCGGCACAGTTTCCACTGCAGTCCAGCAACAATTTCTCATGTGCCGACCAGAAGTACTGCCAGGATTCATGCACTAAGGGAAACTGCAGTGAACAGGGCTGATGGTGGCAAGAGTACAAAGAGGGGGACAAATTTCAAGCAAGCTGAGAGACAGAAATACCGTGAGTGGGCTAAGACTACCCAAATGTGTGGTGTAAATATGCGAAGGGTCAAGCAATGTTGTCTTAAATTTTCTCATGTCGAGGAAAAGCAGAACAAGCTTTGCAGCCTGCTCCTTGTATGCTAGCTGCAGCCTGCAAAGAAAGTTAGGAGTCTGAATGACTGGCTTCCTTCAAATCAATAAGGATGAAGGCACACTGCTCATATGGTTCTTTCGTACCCCAATAATAGGCACCCTGGAGACTTTCATAATCACCCCTTGCAGCTCGGCAGACAATGGCTGCCAGAGCAGCGGATGTTGAAGAACTGAGCCTGGCTAAAAGTGTCTCTGATACTCTGCAGATAAACAGTGGATCAGACAAGCAGAGGACTCATTAAAAGCCTAGAGACACACAGACATCACTCAAGAATACAGCCAATATTGGACTGCACACTTGGCGCTCCTTTCTAACCCATGACGTCCAAAGAGAGAAATTATTCTGTCTGTTTCCCTCCCCTTCCGATCTCTTCGAGCTGCAGCCCAAGAAGACATGCAATGCAAGCAGGAAGGTTTGCTGTGAGAGAGCATGTTGTTCGCTTATTGCACACTACACCTCGACAATCTTGAGGGGGGCTGCTTACACTCTTAAGTTTTTCATGCCCAAACGTGTCTTCTTCCTCCGCTTGAGGCAGCACTGCAATGCAGATGCCATACCCCCAGCAACAACATGCGCATGTCTTCATTAGATTCTAATTACAAACTACCTTCGGAGAGACGACACCAGATTTGGGAGTAAAGAAGAGGAAGCTTTAGCAACAAACACACACAAAATCCCTCCGTAAAGAATGCCAGGGTTCCCTTCCTACAAGGGCTGCTGCATACAGGTCCAGGAACTGAAACCCAGCCCTCGGCACTAGGGACACTCTTAGCCATCTGCAGCCTCGCTAGAAAATAGTCTGTAGTGGCACACAACTCCTCCAGAACAGAACATCCCTCTTTAGCAGCTGCACGAGTCTCTTGGAAATGCTGCACAGATGAAGGGATTCAGACAAAGAGCCCATTGACCACAAAAAGGGCAGTAACAGTGTTTAAAGGTTAAGAAATCAGAGGGGGAGGTAATTCTCTGGTATCTTACCAAAAAATAGCACAAAACTAGCACGTTGGTCAAGATCAGACCAGCTTTTTTGATGAGTGAGATATTAGTAATTTCTTAGATGAGCTCCCACCTGGAAACCAACCCCAGTTGTGCGTTGTACTGTGTAACTACGTGGGTGCACACAGCCTGTTCCCAAAGTCTACATCCTAACAGTAGCATCATGCATGTGTAAAACTATATCCCACTGTGTCCTTCTCAACAATATACGGGTCCTGGACATGCAAGGCATCTGTCACCACAATACCCAGAGACATAAGTCCAACAGGAAAAGATTCAGAGCCCACCAGCTATTTATTTACCTTCCCTCTCATGCGCAAACCCTTTCTCCTGAGCTCAGGGTGGCACACCCTTTCCACCAGGATCAAAGGGCTACTCGCACCTTAGTTCGCGTCCCAGACTGCAACTGAATACACTGCTTTCAGCGCAAGGGCCTGCCTTGCCTTCTCCTGACTGTTTTTCCAGGTCAGCCCAAGCCCTGTTCACCAAAAGGCAGGACTCTGCTGCAGCTGTTGGGCTCAGCTTCCCTGCTATTCTCCCTTTCTAGAACCACAAACACAGAGACATGAAACAGTTTTCTTAGAAATAAAATGTTATGGAAAATAATCCATTTTTGGAGCAGTACCATGAGCTCACAGTCCCTGTTTCCTCTTCCCCTTCCTCTCCCCTACATTCTCCACCTCTGCTGCTATCCCTTCCAATATTTCTTTCCATTTTCTGCTTCAAGGGCTCCTAAAATTTACAAGCCAGGACTTGTCCTCAGAAAAAGGCACATGAAGGATCACCAGCTGTCTTACCTCCCTGACTACATTAATACCCTTCGCCTCTGAACTGACCCCAGTACACCTATATATATTACACACCTATACTATAATTGCTAGACCTATTAGTTGTCATACAAAATGTTGTGCCCTCATTCCCCATCCCAGCCTTCCTGTACTGGCAGGTCACATACACAGTGCTTTTGAAAAACAAGAGACATTTTACCTAAGAGTTAAGCTGGCGGAAACACTGACCAGCCAACGTAAACACCAATCAGATTCTGTTTGCACCTTTGCCATCTGTACTGGGCCATACCTTTGACCTTCTCTACCTCAGTTTGTCCCTACCTCTGTCTGTCCCCTCGGACACACACCCACACCCTCTTGTCCTATCCCCTTTCTGTAAAGAAAGGGCTATGAAGCTTTGCTGTCTGAACAGTGTATGAGGGTTCTAGGGAAAAAGGCATGTAAATGCTGTGGCCTGATCCTCCATGATCCTTCCTCAGCCCATTAAGAAACAGTAAGTAGATGCTGGCACAGAGAAGATACCGACTGAACAGCGTCTGTCAAAGTTCATTAGTTTACCAAGATTAACAGATCATTGGGCATACTCTTTTGGCAAAGAAAAACCATCAGACTTGCGATTTGCAGGCCTGAAAGTGAGGGGACAGCTTCCCATCGCCAGTCACATTCCACACTCCAGATGGTGAAGAGAATTAGATGCCCCGGCCTGGCACCAGAGAGCACGATCTGTACTGGCTTTTGGGGACTCCCAAACACAGGTGGATTATGAAGCTAGCCATCAGGGAGGCCAGGAAGGAATGAAGATCATGAACTGAACAGTCGTGTTGTTTAATGGCACTTGACATGGACACTTTAAGACCAAATTTGACTCAGAAGTGATTCTACAAGTCATCAGACAACATTCTATTATAACGACAACACTCTAATATAACGACATTAACTAAAACCGATTGAGGAAGGCAAGACAGGAGGAAGGTGAGGGATGTTTTTTTCATGGAACAACTAGCTCGGATTTCCCATGTAACATCATCTGTTCAGTCACCTTTTCATTTGCCTCGCTGCCCATCTGTTCCTGCTCTGCGTTCCACAACAAAGAGTTCATACCTGAATGGGACTTCCTCCTCTGGGAACTCCATGTAATATCGGATGAAGAATCGCTCCGAGTCCTCTCGCTCCCCATCGGCAACGATGCTTCCGTTGAGCTTGACAATAGATGGCAATCTGTATGGACACACCAAGAAATACAGTCAGCAAGAAGAGAAACCCAAACAGGGTGACCAACAAGACAGTCACCATCAAAAGCTACGTGCCACAACACTAACACCAGGAGAATCCTGCCAGGTAGCTTCGGCCTCGGTCCCCTCAAGAGAGAGGGTGAGTCCCGTGCAGTTTCCCCAAGCACATTCAAAATCAAGCATTTTCATTTTGCCACATATATGCATTGCATGTACAGGCATGTATGAGATTCAAAAAATTCTCAGAGAAGTAAAGAAGTTAGACTTAACATTTCCACTCCTCCCACTTTCCCACACTACAGAAAAAAATCTCAAATCCTTCTGAGCGCTGAATTCATACAAACCCCTATCTCTTAACAGCCTCTTTCTCCAATTACCCACTCCAGCCATTCATTGCCATGTAACACGTCTGCAGAGCAGAATAAACAAGCAACAGACCTGGCTATTAGCAGCTTCCTGCGCTCCTCAGTGGTGTAGGACTGCAGCAAAGGGATTCCTAGCAATTTTACTTCCTCAAGCTTGGGAAAAGAATTTAACTTGTCAATGTCCTCCCAGCAATGCAGACCTGCTTGGAAGAAAAGACTTGCTTAAACAAACACAGATAATACATCATGTATCCAAGATAATCAGACACAGCCAAAGAGCATACATGACAGGGCAAGCATTAGCTGCCATTTCTTTGAGAAGTCGGCTTTTTGCTCATGATGCACTGCAAAAAATCTCCATTTGCTTACAAGACAGAGTAGTTTAAATTCTCTCATGCTGTTTTGTAAGTCTAGAAGGATGATCTTCATGGCTGATTGGGGAGCTTAGTTTTTTATGGACCATTCAGTCTTTGGTTTCACTGCCGAGGACTGACTAGCATCAGTTATGATGGCTGCATCTATAAAGGGATGCTGCCTTAAGTAGTATTGAAGTCATCAGGACTTCTGTCATTCTAGACGTCACTAAATAGCCATCAAATGGCTTTGCCTTGCACACATGACCACCTTGGGTCCCATTTCCACTCATGACCCAATGGTAAAACAGTCCCAGAAGCCATCCAGCCATTTAATGAAAAAGGCTTTAACTTAATTTCATCCCCCTCAAGACATGACATCTGGGATAACAAGGCAAGCAGAGAGGGTAAAATAAAAAAAGCTGAGGATCGAGCAACAGTACAGGCCTGATTATGTGGCGGGATCAACACTACTCATCTTCGCTTCCCTTTGCTGCGACTGCGGAAACTTTTAGTGCGATGCTTTTCCGATGACTCTTCCAGAAGCTTACACTAGCAACACGAGTTAGAAAACTGTTTTCTCTGAACAACATTCAACAGCTTCACCCACACAGTACAGAAAACGTGAAAAAACAGAAAAATTATCGGTTCAAACAAAATCGGGGGTCTCATTCGAGCTCAGCCTCTCAGGAAATGTCAAGTTCAAGCCCAAACCATGTGTCACGACCACAGCTCAGAAGAAGGGGCTCTTTTCAGAGCACAACCAAAACCCCTGTAAGTACAACGGCACCATGTGCGCGGCGGGTAGAGAGAGTTTCCTTTCCCCATAGCACTTGAAACACCTCTGCCAAGGTCACCTATGCCTAAAGCCATCCTCTGGGTATCAGTATCAGACACACTGACAGCCAAATGGAGTAGAAGTGTGTGACAGGAGGAGAGCTCTTCCACCTGATCTCTGAGGCGCAGCACCACCAAAGAGTGCCCAGTACCTCTCTGGATCACGCTGCTCTGAAAGGGCCAAAAGCTCTCGTAGCTGGGAGAAAGCTAGTGCAGAGAGACAACCACCTCTACAGGAGAAACTGCTGTCAGCCACGGCATCCGCCTTGGCAGGAAAGTCCATTCATCCCTTCATGACCCCATTCAGCTATAACTTCACTAAAAAACATTATCTTTAGCTCATCCCTGACCTTCGCTAAGCTAAAAGAGCCTGCAAAAGGAGGTGCTAGTTTGGAGTCTTCACATGACAGAATTTTGGAGTGCAGCAGCCTTCCCCCCGCCCCCACAAAAAAAAAAAAAAAAAAAAAGAGTTTAACATGCTCCTTGGGATTTCTATTTGACTTTGAGCTCTCAAAACATCAAAATGCAATACAGAATCCAGAGTTCTTAAGTACCTGGCATCAAAACTGCAAAACTACTTACCACAGGAGCACTTGCTCCTCAGTGAGACAGTGCTTTCAAATCCAGCTTAACAGGCTTTTCTTCCTCTAGTTAGCTTTAAGCTTTTATTATAGGGATTCCTTGATGCTTACATTGAAGAGCATGTTAATAAAGTACCTTCTACCTTGGCTAACATTTAACTATTGCTTGCACAGCATATAAAGCTGTAAAGAACAAAAGACGATGATGCTTTGTACTCCTGCAGAAGAACTTCTGGTGTACATGTTATCTCACAAACACGTCACAGCCCTCACGAGCTGCCCTGCAGCTCCTTCTCTCTGAGCGTGGAGCGCCCTTCCAAATATGTCAAATGCTTATTCTCCTTCTGGAGCATTGGCTGAAAATTCTCTGGGGCTGAAGTGTAAAAGCAGCCTCCAGCATAACTTGTGGTGAGCTTCCGAGCACAGATGACAGACAGCTTTAGCTGGTGAATGCTCGGCCCTTACATGCCACATACCTACACATACACTCATTTTACCCGAGACAAAACAGGGAATAAAAGGAAAATGGGATTCTTTCATCCGTTCCACTGCCAGACATTTATTTATCCTTCTCCAGCCAGGAGTACCTGAGGCAGGGACAGGAAACAGAGGGAAACTAGTAATGTATAAACCTTTGCCAGCTCATTTTGAATAACTGCCAGTCCACACTGCTGTGATTCATCTTTTAGATAACTACTAACTACCAAAAGCAGCAAGTAAAGCCCACAGACAGGCAAGTTGATTTCTTGCCTGTTTTCCTCTCCTAACACTACATTCTTCAAGTCAGTGCACTTCAGTACACCTGCTTGTGTGGCCCTGCATTAGCACCATTAGGAAAATAGACTTCAACATGATAGGTCTGTTGGGACTACATCTATCAACAGCCTTTCAATTCTGCCAAGAAGCCAGGATAGATTGGGACAGAGGTCACTGAGCATTTTCATCTCTGCTACAGCAACAGAACTATCCCAAAGGTTTAGGCTCTTGCTCAGCATTTCTGCCTTCACTTGCTCCCTCTCATACTTTGCAGGAAGCAATGCTGACTGCAGGCTACTTACTGCTAACACAGGCATAAGAAGCAACCACCCCAAGGCCAAAGTTTCAAAAAGCACAAAGCAAGTGTGTTTTTTCACCTACTCAGGAGGAGAGGCTCCAATCAACCGCTGTCACTTACGCTGAGAACAAAAAGCATACTACTTCCAGGCTCTCACCTGACTTGTGCAAATTGATGGATCGCAGGTTGGGGAACAGCCTTGCTAGGGAATCTTCCGACTCTTCAATGGTCGTGAGGTTGTTGTTAGCCAGAATAAGTGTGTCCAGTGACGGAAACATAATTCCCAATTTTCGAATTTCAGTCCAGTCTTGAAGATTATTGTCAGTTATGTGGAGTAATTTGAGAGACTGACAGCAAACTGGAGAACAAGACACTGTTTCATAGTCGTTAAGGCACAGGAAGAGCTCCTCCAAGCTGCACAGGGGAGAAAGTTCGTATTATCATCTCAACATATCTTGAGAAATGGCTACCCTCTCAGGTACAGGGACATGCATACGCGACTTTAACACAACTTTCTGTAATGGCTCTTACATGATTTGAAACCTTGGTGTAGAAAAGACCTTTGAGCACTCCAAATGGAGTGTTTTGACTACGTCTCTGCTCTCGTCCATAAACTTCCTCCACAGATGAAAAACACCTCTAAGTGTTTCCCTAGCCTCACAGTATTAATTGTGTAACAGGTTGCTCAGGGTGCTGTTCCAACAAGCCATGGACCCAACTCCAATGGCGATCGGTACCTGCTCTCAATGCTCACCACTTAATTTTAAAAGGTGGTTTTATACAACACAAATGACACTTTTTTCCCTGGATCACTGGTTCTGCCAAAGATTATTTTTAAAGAAAGAACAGGTCCCACCAAGTTTTCAGACAACTAAACTAGCTCTCCTAATCCCAGGTAAGAGTACATTGGCCACGCAGGATATGCTGCTGTCATCATCTCCGCTTACAAAGCTGTATGAAGAGGAATCTGTTATCAAAATGAAGCCACCAAGGACATTCGTGGAAGCAGAATGCCACTGCCAAGGTGGACCGTGGCCAAGCCACAGAAATCAACACTTTTGTACAGAAAAGCATGATGAAATATTACTTGTCAAGTGGCCAGAACCTCAGACTTACATCCCATTCAAAAGCTATTAGTACAGGTATGCACTGCACCATTCATTCTGTAGTGATTCAGAGGAAAGTGTGTCACCTCCTACATTGTCAGGGTGACTATCCATCTCTGGTATTTAGATTTGGATGAGAAGCTCTGGGCTTTGCAGCACCACACAAGTTCAGCTTTTAAGACAATGTAAAGCATTCACCTGGCCGGTTCCCAAGCTCCCAGAGAAAAAAAATTCCCTTTTTCTCTACGTATCATGTTTGCATCCTCACACCCCTCTCATCCCTCACCACGTGAACTGATAAGCCAGCCTTGACCTGCGTGCAGCGAGCACCCCTTTCTATGCCCAACTCCCCATGCTTACTCTGGTAATTCCTGCAGGATCGTGTGGACTGTTTCCCAGGAAGCTTTGCTGTTGTTGAGCACAAGTTTGCGAACACCAGCGAAAGACCCAGCACACCTTCTCTCTAAAATGGACAAACTGAGAGGGTTGGAACTCAAGTTTAGAAACTCCAAGTGGGGAACGTTGGACACAATTTTACTGACCTAAGTGGGGAGGGAAAAAAAAGAGAAAGAAAGAAATGTGTATCAGGCAGTAATCGGACCTCATGCAGTAATATCCCATCTCCTAAAAGGGGGCCCTTCAGAGTCACCACAAGCCAAAGAAATGACATGGGCAAAAAATAAGGCTTCTGGATAACTAACTGTAATTCATACTCCAGCTACTCACTGATCTAGATTGACTGGTTAATTGCTCATTCACCTCAATAGTTCACTTAATTACACTCTCCAAGCAGCTTGATAAGAGAAAGCCAGTCTCTTGGGAGAGGTCATAAAATCCAGCTCAACACCAAGCTTAAGCAGCAGCTTGTTACAGGATCCAGCATGCCGTACCCCCCTTGTAGCAGGGAGGCAACGGGCACGTCTCTTAGTTTAGAGGAGTTTACAGCCACTGCTCCCCGCAAGCCACAGACCTTGCCATTGTGCCCAACATAAAAGACAGATAGAAGCTCACCATATGCATACAATTGAGTTCTGATTCCATTATCCTGAAAACACCAGCTTTCTTACAGTGAATCCAAATGTTTGGGTAACTCTGCTTGTGGCTACTTTCTCTTTTTGTGTGTACAGATGTGCAGCTAAGGGCAATGTAGCGGAGAGGTGAGGAAGAAAGATCAAGAAAGAGAAAGAAAAGCCAGAGATGACTGTACAGCTCTGGAATGCAGGATACATAATGGATAGTGTGATCAGGGTAGGTGCTGACCTAGATACTGCTAATATGCAAAGATAGGTGAACAAGTTATTTAGGTGATCAATTTGTAGTCATCTAATAATGATTAAGTGAACAGAACAGCCAGGCAGCATCAATTCGTAAAGAACACATCACATCGATCTAATTTTCCTCTTCGACTGGGTAACTGATTCAGTGGGAAGTAGTATAAGAGAATGACAGCTTCTGACGCCATCTGCACACGAGTTGCATAGGCAAACTGGGGACTTACAGTGCCTGGGATAGCACTGTAAGTTAAGAGTTCAATACAAAGCTAGCAGACATACAGAGGGAGCGTTCTAGCAGAATACTACTTGTTATGGTTTCAGTGACCAGAATAATTGAACATTATGTGGTTTTTTTAATCTGCGGGTGATAGTAAGGTGGGAAAGGTTGCCATCACATTGTGGTACAAGACTAGAGGCCAAAGCAAAGCCACCTAAGGAACTGAACCCATAAGACAGAAGTTCAGTTCAAGGATAGTCAAAGTACTAACAATCTGGGAAAAAAACATTCATCCAGAAAATAATCACGAGTCAGAGAACACCTGGCTAGAGAGCCCCACTCCACAAAGCAAATGGGATGGGAGGAGATGGGGCAGACCACGACATACACAGGTCAATAACAGGGCCCAGTTCCTAGCAAAGGGCAATTGTCTCATGTGGAGGTTGAATTCAAGTGTTGCATACGTGATGCTGAAGGTAATTAGTCTGCCTCACTTCGCACCTCATCTTAGGTGATGTCACATTTTGGGCACTACATGTTTGGAATTAATTAGACAAACTGGAATGACATCAGAGCAACAAAACCAACACGGGATTTAGAAAATATGGCCTACGATGAATGATTGGAAGAACTGTTTTTTTCAGTATTGTACTAAAATAGGAAAAGGAGAGGTGAAAGCTCTTCTTCGTGGGTACAAAACACTGTCGTATAAGGAATGGCGATGAATGCTCCTCCATGCCTGCTGAGAACAGGGCAGGGAGCAATTGGCTTAAATTGCAGCACGGGAGACTTAAGTTACATAGCTTAGACTATCAGGTTATTAGCTAAGCATGGGAACAAGCTACCCAGGGATCTGGAATCCCCATCACTGGCAGTTTTTAAGAGTTGAGTAGATATTTATCTGTTGTGGATGGGCTACAAAAACTTGATCCTGTCTCAGAGGGGCCAAAGTACACAGAAAGCCTTTCATTTCCCGCTTTACTGCAGCTCATGCAGAAGCCGGCAAATTGTGCCGTCCAGGGCAGCCTAAACCGACTGAACAAATAGCAGGGTGCGAGGCATGCAGCTTGCAAGTGACAGCTCTCCCAGCTGCTCACCCCATGGGAGGCCAGCCCCACCGAGAGTAAGAGGCAGAACAGGGAGTGGAGAGGCAGCACCTCATTACTGTGAGAGAGGGCCTTCTGGGGTCAGAATAAAACAAGTTAGGAGACACCACCCCAGTTCTTAGCAGATATGCCCTCAGTACAAAACCATCTTCCCTGGCTCTAATCTCAACAGACAAGCCTAAGATCTCTCTCCCACCTGCTGAGCTAATACCTTCCAGGCTAACAAGAAAATAACAGGAACGGGGAAACCTATCCCACTTCGGACTTTGTGACCCCCGTGCCAGAGCTGGGATGTTTCTGCAAATGCTGCATTCACTACCTTTTTAAAGACATAGGAGTTTAATGCAACAGGAACACATGACAATTTCTATGTTGCACATCCTGTTCTTTTCCACGTACTTCCAACAGTAAGAGCTAACATAAAAGCAGAGCATAAGCCAGTGAGGAACTGTTAATGACTCTTGAACAGACTGCGATTGTTTTACTTGTATTACACTATGTATATCTAGCATATTTCATCCAAGCACTTCAGAGGATTTACAATAGCATTTAGCATTAATTAATGAGGCCTCAGAAATATCCTTTGAGGTATATGTTGTTAAACCTGTTTTGCAGATAGCAAAATAAAAGCGGAGAAAGAATAAATACCTTGCCCAGCATCTCAGAATTGGTGGCAAAGCTGGGAATCAACTCCCATTCTCGGACCTCCTCAGGTCTTACTCTGTTAAAACCTGCACTGCTCATTAACCTCCTGATGTTAGAAATGCCAGTTTTGGTGCTTTGCATGATAAAAAAAAAAAAAAAAATTGTGTATATTTGTCACCCACAAGCCAAGACTGTAAGTCATGAGGTAAATGAAGTGCCCAAATGGATTAAATTAATCACATCTATTGCTCAGTTGCTGTCAAAGTAAATAAGCATCAGCTTCAAAGATGAGAAAGAAGCCACAAAAAATTGAAATCTCTCTCCTTTAAATGAGTGAAGTACTCTTACAACCTGCAATGCATTTTCAGTCACAGCAATAGCCATCAAAATTACTCAGAAAGATGCACATGTAACCATTTTACCTCATGCCAGTCTTCCAGTTTATTGTCAGAAAGATCTAGCTCAGACACATGAGCACAGAAGGCGGCGATTTCATTCTCATCCCCTGCACAGGTTATGCCACAGCTGTTCAGTACTAGAACACTCGGAAGGTTGAGGCGATCTGAAACAGAGAAAAAGAAAAGATGCCCTCTGGTCAGCATTGCATTGCTTAGTTACAGAAGGTAAAAACAAGCACAAACAAACATGACATTCAGCAAAAGAAATGATGTACCAGTAATTCCACAATTTACACATATTTAAGGACCTCGGGATAAACACGGATTTTATGACACGTGACCAACATCAGTCAAGAAGTCTTCTTGTGTCTAAACATGAAGTACCACTCAGTATCAGTGCTCTACAATTACTACATGCATTTCTGTCCACATGGCAGCAAGGATGGGCCAGTCCTTCGTAGTTTATAGTACGTCTCATATCAGTTCTTGCCAGAACTTATGCTCTTCCCCAGGCATCTGCTACTGCAGATAGGATACAGGACTAGGTGGACTGTTAGTTGCACAGGGTCAGACTCCCTTATCCTCTTGTACTTAACCCACTTGGGGTTAGTAACAGCAAGGACATATTTAAACCTTTCTTTTCTAAGCTTTGCCTTTTCAACAATACAGAACATACAGCATTCTTCCAGCCTGGAAAAACTTAGGTCTCTACTCTGCCTTTTACGTTTCTGCTTTGGTTTTGCTCTAGTTCCTTCTCACGCAGGTAAACATTCTCACAGCTGTTTCACATACAAGGACTTGGATCTCAGTCACAGCTTGATTTGTTAAGGCCAAAACACGACAAAGTTAAAAACTGTGGATTTGTAACAAGAAACCTTTTTGACACAAGAAATTCACATGTAGGTAAGGCAACCCATCAGTCTTATGCTCTTTCACATACAATACGGCTCTCCCACCTCTATGGATTATCAAAATCTGTTAAAATTTAACAACAAGCTTTTTCCTAAAAAGGTGGCCCTTTTTCTCTCTCCTTAATACTTGACAGCTACATGACTAGAAAGAGATTCTAGGAGCAGACAATTATCTGGAGTGATCTGAGTTTTCAAGTTTCCTGGCTCATTAGCGTTCAGCTTCTTTGAAGGATAGGGCTGTACTTTGGGAATTAGTCACAAGTACTTGTAAGTCATGTCTCGGTCACGTTTTAAGACTTACAAACGTGCTTCTTTTCAGCATCCAAACAGCTCAGGTAAGCAGGTGCTCACACACAGGAGGGAGGGCATTGACCGAATATTCCATCAGGCCAATTTTCTGTTCGTGTCAGTTTTGAACGACATGCGGTACGTTTTATCCTCAACTGAACTCAGGCCCTTTTTTCTCCTCTGTCAAACTCAGTTACTGTACACTTCATCCAGCTGACTTCCACGGCTGTTTTCCCCTCTGGGGCTGGTTATGATACAAATTGACCTGACGGAAATTTAAACTACTCTTACAGATCAAGATGGGCAAGAGGTTACACAAAGAAGGGGGGCAGTTCTGGTGGAATAAATGTGAATCTCAGGCTCATCTGTACAAACCAGGAACCAAATGCTAACATCGGAGTGTGAGGAAAGACTTAAGGGTGTCAAGTAGATCCAGTTCAAAGAGTAGGAAATAGTGACACAGATTCTGCAGTCTAGGAGGCTCAAGGACATACAAGAGCAGCACAGCGCTTCAGACACACATCTGCCTGAAACTCTATCAAGGCAGTAAGGTCAGAAGCAAAGGAGAGAGGGGATTTCTCCACTAGGTCAGCATAAGCACAGTCAGAAAGCACATGATGCCTTGAGAAGAGAGCCAAAGTAAACCACAAATTCGAGTTGCTTGTCACAAAAGAAACCTAGCTGGGGATTCAACAACTCATTGCTTGGCTTGAAATATGGTCCACCTCTGTGTACACTGGACTCCTGTACCTGCAGGCATCAATGTAAGTTGATGGCACTGCATGACACCACTAGCACATGGACCAACCTTGAATTTAGATCAAGCGTTATGTGCTTGTTAAGCCATCTCTGCTGAAATACACGCTGTTGCAGCAAATAATAAAATAGTTAGTATCGCTAGTCTGAAGAAAATAAGTTCCAGGGACTGCTGAACCCTCAAAACTCAGCACTGCACAGGGCCTTATTTCCATCTTTCATTGACAGGATTCTGATTCTGTTATGCTGTAGAGCAACTTACTTGTTTTTTACAGCAACCTGTTCAGTCACTACATCAACTTTCTGTCTTTGTTGGATTCCAGTCTCTCAGCTCTTCAATAAGAACCATGCTATAACACACCGTGGTGTTTCTTTTGCTGGTCAATTCAGGGTGACTCTTCTTTCAACATAAGCAAGAACAACAAAGAAATCAATCCCACCCAGAACCCCGCAGATGCTCAGAAAGACCAGAAGCCTACCTTTCATAGGTGAACCCTGTGGAGTTGCTGGGACATGCACCCCCATACCAGGTCCACGACGATACGGGAAGTTCTCGGGGCTGTATTTCTCACAAAGAACTTGCATGAAACTCCTTCCGCTGGGCTGGTCCATGCTCCCTTCTTGGACTTCTAGTTAACACAGAAAAAAACAGAGCACATAAACAGTCAGCAACCAATAATAACCTGCAGTAGTGGACCTTGGGAACACAGGACAGAAAGTGACCAGACGGGTCATGGGTTTTACTTCTGAACTACAGATTAGTCTAGCAAGTCATATTTCAAATTCAACGTTACAGTAAAACATTACCTGAACAGAAACCAAAACCAAACAGAGGGCCCAAGCTACACAAACATGCTTTCAGTCATACCACTACAGGCCAAGTACAAGACCTCCTTGCTCCACATGCTCTTACAGGACAACTCCCAATATGCCCCAGGCTGCAAAAGGTGACTTCCATACCTCACAAGAGGACTGTGTGATAGTCTCAGGTATTCTCAAACACATTTCCAGGTCAGCAAGGAGGAGAAAGACCAAAGAGCTGTTTATGAGTAAGAGATTGCTTGAACAGGTGCTTTCATCATATAACTTCCCTTTTCTGTAACTCAGAACTTTCAGTCAAGATCAGCTTTTTAGGTGGGGAAAAAAGAAAAGGAAAAAGGATCCACAGCTCCCTAACTGTTCATAAAGAAATGCTACACAAAGCAGGTTACAGTTTGTTTTTGTAAAATCAGGCCGACGCTGTAAACACCCTGGAGCTCAACAGCCTCTGCTAGCAAGACTTCCATCAGCTGGCCCACAGGGTATCATGGAAATACTCGAGTTTGATAGTAAACTCACTCAGGAGATCTTGAGGCTCTTGCCTTCACTGACAGCAGTGGCTCATTCAAAGCAAGCTTTGGCCTCAAAAGGAGCATCGTCATTTCTCCTCTGACATCTGCAAAGAGCTACAGTTCTTCATCCTGCCTACAAACCCGGGCTTCTAATTAGAACACGACTGCTGTGTCATGAAACACTCTTGAGCACATATGAGCACATAATTAGGCCAGTCCCAAAAGCAAGCCTTGCCAATTCAATTTTGCAGCTGTTTAATGTATCTGGAAGATAAACGTGCCCTTCATATCTACACATGTCACAGAGCGGAACAGCACAGGAAAAAGGACTCACCACATCGTGGGCTGCTGACCTGCCTACAAAGATACTGAGTGTCAGCTGGAAGTATACTTGGCACAAAGATACCGCGATGGCCAGCATTCTGCCGTACCCTAGGTAGAACTAAGCTTATCTGTCCTACTTTCCTGCACATACTCTGAACTTGGTATTTTATGGTTTCATGGATAATAAAGGAGTTGAGCTTGATACATGCACAAAGAAAAGGAACCACACTGTTCCCAGGTTTCACAGAGGCCTTGTAGTCCAAAATAGGGCCTGCTACCCGTCACGGACACAGAGGAGAGATCCACATCCGCCCATTCTAACACCACAAGGCATGAACTTGCAGGAATCAGCTGCGGATTTCCTACAGCATAGTCATGGAGCAGTGTTTTTACCAAGTGCTGTGTAATTACATTTGTAGTATACTAGCAAAACCCATAGAAGGTAGATACGCACCTTCTGCACATAAACCTGCACCTCCTGGTGGAAAACCATACTTTTGAGTTCATGGTGGGGCCACACATGTTGAAAGTGATGTTGCTAATCAATGCTGAATTAAAGACTCTGCCTGCTGCCATAAACTTTCCTTTAGATTTATTAAGGGCAAGGCTAGATATAAAATCCTGAACAAAAGTGGTTTAACTAAGGCTCAGGTTCCTTTGCTAAGAATCACCTGTTTAACAAGCTCTACTTTACTTCTTCATGAACAGACTACCTAAACCACCCCTGTAACAAAGTACTTCAGTATAAAAAGAAGCAAGTTGACTGAAGCCTGTTATAATTTTTATATTATATTTAGAGTTTATATGTCACAAACAAGGCCTTAAAGGATTGGCCTTACTTTAAAAAAAAACCAAACCCACACCTTTTTCTGCCCTCAACACCTTGGTTGACTCATGTCTCAAGCTTAACTTCATGTCACTAGTCTATCTAGAATAAAAAAAAAAAAATCCTCAAATTGAAGTCTGTGTTAGAAACAAGGCATTTAATTTTACGCTAAAGCATTCTGCATGCTACAGGAACAATTTGCATTGACAGCCAAGGCTTTAGGCTGAAAGGCCTTGTTCCAGAGTGGTTTGGGAGCTCACTACTGTAGGACAGACAGATACTGCTTTCTAAACACACATTCAGACCTCCTGGTCTGGAAATTCTGGAACTCCCACCATGCATAAAGCTTTCTGCCCTTCATGTTGCTTTTCTATCAATCAACTCCATCCCTCTTTATCCACTGAGCAAACAACAGCTGGAAATTCCATATGAGAAAGTGACCTTAACATCACACTAAAGGCAAAAAACTGTGTTTTCAGCTACAGTATGAGAGCAATCCAGAACCGAGAAAATACCTAAAGATGTTTACAGTCAACGACTTTGAATCACAAACATTTTCTTTCTCAAGCTTTACTTTTGCATGCCAATGCCATTGCCAGATGACAAAAGTGTCAGGGAGCGGGCAGTCACCTTTTCCACTCCCCTTCCTGTCACATTTCGCATAATCACTATAATCATCAGTCACGCACATGGCTCCTCTGAATCACTACAATTGCTTGAGAGCAAGAATTAACAGAATATGCAAAGAAAGCATGACACATTTCAAGTGAATGTTGTCTGCACAAGGGCAGGACAGGATGATGTGCAAGGTGCACATTTCTGAGTGTTTTCCAACTGACAGCCCAAGGAACAATTCATATCCTAAAATAACTTTGGGTTTTCTAAATGACAGCATAGATTGCAAAAGATGTGCTTAGACTTTGAAAGATGTCAACAAACAGTCTTTGCTGTCTTACGTTTAAATGCTTCGCTGGAAGGCTGTGGCCCCAGTAACATACAACATGGCAAATGTCTGCAAAGAAGAGCATGACCCTGACTTGAGATCCAAGGGAAGCCCAGCGGACTGCTGCATCTGACAAGTGAAGCGAAAGGATAGCACTAGAAATGACATGAAAAATATTTCTATCCCTGTGCTATAAGCCTATGAGGAGAATAAGAGACCCTGCAGGAGAACTACATCATTAATGACATTCTAACAAATCCCAGTGCTGCTCGAACGCCTTCGGAGCAGGTCCTAACCAGCCACGCACCAAACGCATTTTAACATGTTTGTATACATGAAAAACAAAGCATAAGGAACGGATGCAACAGAACAAACGCCTGTCTAAAAGAAGCTGGTATGTTCTTCTGCTAAGACGTGACTCAAGGAAATTATTTTTGAAGTGGTCTTGAGAGACAGATGAATGAATACTCTCAGGGTAGACAGACTGACCCTCTGAGCCACCAGGGCAAGCTACCCAAGCGTGCGAAACGCTGTCAGGGACTTCGTCAAAGCAAGCACAACTATTTGCTCACCCGCCACCACACCACGCTTCTGGAAGCTGCCAGTGCTAACGGCAGGGACTGTGGCGGGGAGCGCGGAAGCCGCAGGAGAGATGCCAGGCATGTCCCCGTCTGTGCTTCTGGCCGACGCTACAGGACTCCGACGCTACGCTACCGAGCCAGCGATGCCCTCCGGCGCTGCTGGAAAAACCAAGCCCGCCGCAGAAGCCGGCGGGGAGCCCGTCCGCCGGTCCCCGTGCGGGTTGCTGGGCCCCACGGCGGGGTACGACAGGTCGGGGTCCCCGAGTCCCCAGAGGCCCTCCCCCGAGCGCTGCAGCCTCCGCCGGCCCGACCGCCTCCGACACAAACGTTAAGCCGTCCCCGGTTCCCCTCCCACGGCCCGGCCGGGCCGGGCGCCGGCTGGTCCCCGTGTGACAGCGGCCTCCCCCGCTCCGGCACCACGCCGCGATCGGCGAACAGGGGGCCGGTGACGGCCGGTGACTGACGGCCGGTGACTGACGGCCGGTGACAGCCGCGTCCCCGCCCGCCCCCCGCCGCCCCCGGCTCCGCTCACCCAAGCCCGGCGGCCGCGTCCTGCATTGACCCGGAAGCAGCTCCGCGGCAGCCAAACATCACGTG
>JAVJGG010000082.1:4619787-4645103 GCA_035590195.1 Aviceda cuculoides
ACTAAGATCTTTGGTTCTGCATAAGCGCTTCCCAAATCACTTCTTCGGTCTCTGTCAATTATCTGAGACTAATGCACCTTGAAGTTACCTTTTAGAGCAAACATTACTCCACAGTCATAATTCTAAAATACTGTCAGTAGCCAAAAGATAGGAACGATGCAGCTTTCAGCTTCAGAAATTCAGACTGCACATTCAAACATAGAAATAAAAAATAGATCAGTACTGGTGCAGTCTGAAGATCAACTGGATTTTCATAATTTGGCAATTGCTAGGCATGTTCATAGGACCAAACGGACCTTGAGCCTTTCATTCATTTGATTTCATTTTCTGGATGGCTACTATTAGATAAAGGCAGCTTTCTGAGGTACTGCTGCAACAGTACTGGCTATCAAATTATGTCTGCCAGATCAAATCTCACACGCTCAGGGCCAGACTCACTCAGCTGGCTGCTGTCTCACCCTCTCCGTCACGACGCAGATTCTGTCGCAAACTTGGGCACGCAGTGCAGGATGCGGCCAACCAGGCTTGCTCTTCTTCAGCTGGCCTGCCACACTCATGAGACTCTCCAAACCCACGTGTGAACTGCTGTGTCCTCTCCTCTGATCCCCCAGCACGGCATCTCACGCGTTGGGAAGTGCCACGGCACGGCCGGGTGCTCACCGACCCAGCCTGAGCAGCAGGAAGGGCAAACCTGGGCATGGATTACGCCCAGTGCCCTTCTCCAGTCAACTCTGGATCTGTCCCTGCTGCGCAGCACAGCATGGCACCCACGTGCTGCCCCATTCAGGACACATCTCATTTTGGACCACGATTTCCATTCTGTTCAGTCAGACTAAAAGGGCACCAGCAGACAGAAATGAGCACAGAAGGAAAACGGCTAGGTCTTCCCCTGCCAAATGCTCTGGATTCGTAACTAGTTGTTACTATGAGACAGAAAAGTGCCACCGCTGTCTGATTTTGGAATGGGACTTTGGCTGGGAGAATGGGACAAAACAGAGGGAGAAGCTGTCTCTTCCTGTCTTGTGTGTATAACAACTCCATTACAGGTCTGGATCTCACTCGGAGAACGATGCTGGCTGAGTGTGTAGGCTGCCAGCATTCATAATAATTAACCATTAATGTTAGCAAACACTTGGCAAATCTCCACCCGCTTTCATCCGAAGCTCTCAGAATCCTTTGCAAACATGAACAGATTAAACCTTGCCAGACCCCCTCCAGTCCTACACATTAATCCAAAGAATTTCCTCTGCTTCTATTCTCTGACAGGGTATTTAGTAAACACAGTGAGGTTGGGAAGTACTCAGGTCATCCCCATTTTACAAGGCAGAGCGGAGGCCCAGGGCGGTAAAGTGACGTTGCCAAAGCCCCAGCAAGCGCTGCCGGCGCAGCAACAGCGAGCGGTCGTGGCCTCCCACCCTGCAAGCCAGCGCCTCAGACCTTGCACCATCCTTCCTCTGCTTGGCAGCTCTTCACCCCTATCTTGCTGTCAAGGAAGGCCAAGCAGGAAAGGGATGCAGGCTTAGCCCAAAGTCTGACACGGATCAGCAAGCCAGTGGAGCGATAGCTTTGCTGCTGTTCTCGCTGCTGCGACACAACAGCCACCACAGACAGAAATAACCACGAGCCAGCCAGAGCATAGCATCCTCTATGAGAGGATCTCCTGTTGCGCCTGCTATGGCTTGGTGGCATTTTTGCCATCTAGTTTTGCCGTCCTTGCTGCTACTTTCTAGCAGCTCATGATTTCGTCCAAAAATAAACCAAAAAAGGGGGGCTTCATTCCAGAATAATGATGTGGCCTCGAAATACAGCGTCCACGTGGGGGAATTATAATGAAACAGCTTGGTCAGAGTAACTATTACGTCTGCTAAACCATCAGACTTCCCTCACAAAGACACTCCCTTACAAAACTCGTTTTTTACATTCAAGGTCTAGCTTCAAAAAGAAATACCCATAGGTTTGACCCAGGCGCACGGCCAGCAACATGCTGGGGCCATTGGAAACGGCCAGCAACCGAACCTTCCTCGCAGAAGAGAGCAATCTGGCTCACAGGACCTCAGAGCGCAGACACTTGGTAGCCTCCTGCTCATGTCTGGCTCCCTACCACGTTGCGACCTCCATTTCAGCTGTCTGAGGGCTAAAGATGTTGTGGCTGATCAATGGCTTGGGAATAAAACCAGAGGCTGTGTGTTCACCTCCTTGTCCCAGTTTAGTTCAGCAAGCAATAATCAGAGCATCCTCTACAGCTGTGCTCACTAACACGCAAGGGTATTTACTGTAGACTCTGGAAGAACAATCAGTTTTAGGCAGGCAGATCAGACATCTTAGTGCTCACCTGGGAATAGGAGGTCTTTTTTCTTTTCCTCCCCTAGTTCTTTCTCCTCATTTACATTCACTTTTGGCTTCGAAATAAATTGCTTTAAATCTCAGCTCAGCAAGAGCTAAGCCTGAAAAGCCAGAAGACTACATTCATGAACATTTCCTGGGAGTTCAGGCAAAAGCCAATCTGAGACCTTTTTTCTGAGACTGAGCAACATGAGGAGGAGTATTTGAGGGATGAATAGGAAAGAAAAAGGTGCTTGGAAAGCAGAGAGAGAGGAAGAGAAAAGATGGAAGATAACAGGTTTGACAAAGCACGGGTCTCATCCATACTGGTCTAAATTGCCTTCTCCTCACCAATCTCAGCGAAATTCCCCCTTACCTCAGTTAACATTTTGTCCCAAACAAAGCAGCAAGTCCTCTCTGCTCTCCATGCTGTGCACCAATTGGGATTTTTAGCAGCCACTTTGGACCAGCTCCCCAGCAGGCACAGCCCAGCACAGCTCCCAGCTGACTTAGAGGAGCTGAGGATGTGACTCCGCAGGAGTCCTGATGGGCAGTGAGAAGAAACTCCATCTGCCAGGAATGGCCCTTCTCACTGCCTTTACACTCCAACAGACATTTTCTCTCCCTTGCACCCTAAGCTCAATACGTGAGACACTGAAAATACAAGCATCACAATAAAAACAACAGAAAGGATTAGTCTGTACAAACTGATCAAAGCGTGAAAAACACTGCTCCAAAACATCCTAAGTCAAGAAACAAGAAATGTTAGGTCTTTCTATTGTAATAGACCCCTATTTATCACACTGGGAAAGGTACTTTTTAAAGGCAAATGGCCAACTAGTCCCTTTGATACATGGAGATGCTTCAAGATAGGTATGACATAGAAAACCTAGACAGAAGATATGTACTGGCTAATCTGACAGTTATCTCTTTTACAGCCAACTACTGTCATTTCAGTCTTTGAGAACTGCCAGCTACACCGATAACTGCAGACCTACACACAGCAGAGGAGAAAGCCTTTGTTAATTAAGCTAGCTTCCTTCATTTTCTTACTGATGTGGCCTCAGCAGAGCTTTGGGAGAGCCGCTGCTGCGTGGCCCTCTGTGCTGGTGACGGACTGCCGCACATCCCCCAGCCCAGACAGCTGCACATCGGTGGCAAGGCAAGCGATCCTCATCTGGCGGCTGGAATGCTCTCCGGGATGAAATGTTGCAGTCCGGCCACAAATCAGACTATTAACTCAACCGGAGCACAGCAGATTCCCCTTTGAAGGGAAAAAAAATCTCCCTGAAGGATGCATAAACCTGCCCATTGTCCGATCCAGCTGATAGAGAGCTGATTTTCCCAGTGTGGTATCAAGTTCCAGAGGAGCCTATTCATGCTGAATTCATCAATGCTACTTTGTACACCGAAGATTTCAGCTCTGTGTTTTCAATCAGTTAGTGGCCATCGAACTCTAATGGGGTTTCTGGAACTGTGGGTGCTTTATCCTCTGTTCAGCAGGTGTTTCGTCACACTGAGCCGCTGCTCCGCTAGCTCTGTTCAAGTTGCAGCTCCTCATTTCAGGCAGATGTGCCGTCCCCTCACAGTTAGGTATTTCAGCAAGGAGGGACAAAACTCAGCAGACTCGCAAGTATCAATCGTGAGCCCAGACTTACTTTTTACTATTTCTGACGGCAGTTTGCAGTTCCTTTTGCAGATCGCTGGCCTGATTCTGCCTCCACTTCTGCCTCCAGGTCATCGGGGCTATTTCCCTTACTTCGGAGCAGCGCTTCGCCGGCAGGCTCTCCTGATGGGCAGTGCTACTTTTTCCCTCTAATCAAAGCCATATAGTCAAAGCCACCATGAGAAATTTCATCACGTTCATTGGATACACAAGTGAAGTAGAAGAGAGAAACACGTGTCTTGCAGGTAATTAATCTCAGAGTTAAATGAAACAAAAGCCAATGGAGGGGACTTTGATCACTCATACCAGCCTTTTCATAGGCAAATCATGACAGCTTCACCCCAAAGCAGCCTGCCTTTGCTGCTTTGCTCTTTCATAAGCTTAGAAAGCAGTCATCATCCAGCCTCCACGGAGCAGACCTTGCCTACAGGTCCTTTCCTTTTCCCAAGGGATGTCTTTACCATTCAGAGTCATCACCCAAGAACCATCAAAACCAGTTACCCACATTCCTGTGTCTAGCCCAGTCACCCTGTGCCCACAGCTGCAGTTACCAGTGCTGTAGGTATCTCCACCAGCCTACATACGACTGCTGGGACTCACACCCCTTCCAGACCCTTTCTGTAACTCTGCAAAAAAAGCAAAGCAAAACAATAGCTATTCTTTTTGCCTCTTCCTCCACCTTCTGGGTCACTTACCAGGTAAGGCACTTAAGGTTCAGGGAGAGAAGCAGACTTGGCAGGGCAGGAGCAGGGAAGATTTCTATGGATCTGAAATGGTTAAAAAATTCCTGCCTCAGGACAACTAAGGTCCAAAGAGTTCAGTCTCTATTTTATAATTTATAGCTCACTGTCTTTCTACCCAAAGTCCTGTGGGCTCTCATGGTTCACAGAGCAATCCTTTTCTATTTTACTTACACCACTCAATTCATCCAAGCCTTGTTAATACCTTCACCTATGCAACCTCCGGGGAAAAAATAGCTTTTTATCATTAGGTGAAAATGGAACTGCCTGGAATAACAACACAAATATGGGTTTTAGCACACAAGGACAGATCCCAGGCCTTTTAGTTAGGAACCTGCCAGACTGCTGTCGACCCAGCCGGGGTTGGAGAATTGGATGTCAGTGCAGGGAGAGACGTGAGCCCTCGGCCCCGCTGCTGGGCACCCCAAACAGAGGGGGCAGCAGGAGGATCAAACAAAACAGTTAGAGGGGATAAAGCAAAGTATTACGTTTGAATTGATCTAATCTTTGGCTCCCAGTAGAATTCGCAGAGATATCTTACTAGAATTACTCAAGTTTTATTGGGAGACAGCAATAATGTGAAAGCGCCTTTTGGACAGCAAACCACTCCAGATCTTGAACTGCATTAGCATTGGGAATGGCTGAGCAAAAGAGCCCCCACAATAGTTTCAAAGATGACAGCAAAAACTGGGGAAAGAGAGAACATGTGAGATGTAAACCCGTCTGGGCACACAAATGTGTATGAGCAGAAACCCAGGCATAGGCATAATGTTGTCTGCTGTGGAGTCCCTCCAGTATAAAACCTGTAGGTATTTATTTACCAGTGAGCAGAAAATACAGGACCTACAGAGACACTAGAAAATGCATCCAAATGACAGCAGCTTTTATCCATCCACTCCTCTTCTGAGGTCCATTTCTACTCTGAGTGCAAACACAATGAACACTTAAAAAATAATAATTTTAAAAAAAAAAAAAAGATGGAAGAGGGCAAGAAGAACATGAAAAAAATCTCCTTAAAATATAGATCCAGATATAAAATACCATATGGGTGGAGCAAGCTAACAGGAGAGATAAAAAGGAAAGACGGTGAGAAACCAGGTGGTTTCTCATCATCTTTTTCCTGACATCTTCTGTCTGAGCAGATGACTGCAAGATCTTTGCAGAAGCAGAGGAATAATGCCTGGCTCTGTCAAGATCCCTCTTTATTCACTGCAGTGAAGGGGTGAAAAAACATCAGGTCTGATAAATGATTCATGGAGCCTTTTCTTCTGCTAATCTGTAAATAAATTTTAAAAAGCAGCTTCTTTTTGATGAATATATTCTGCTGCTCGTAAAAACGTGTCGGCCTTTAAACACAACACAGGCGCACTCAAACGTCTCTAGTGGTGCTGTCAGCACTTTGAAAGCCCAAGCCCAGATCCGTAGAAAATGCAGGGATGGAGCTTTTGCTGACTTACCTCGGCTGAGGATCTGCCCCTCCAGTCCCATGGCACCAGATTCCCGGGCTCTGCTGAAGCCTTACCTCATCTCATGCTCGCACCTTCACGGCTCTGTTCAGTCCAGGAGAGGGTAACGTCCCACAGATTTACAGATATGAAGGCCAGAAAGGACTTTTGTGAACATCTCATACGACGTCCTGCGTAACAAGCTCTAAATCCTCACCTCCTGGTTGCACCAGCACTCTCCGAGCGTGCACATTTACTGTTGCTGTGTGGCAGACGCTTCTTTTCACACGCTGCGGGAAAGAACAGAACCACCCTAACGTGCCCATCGCCGTGGCATTGCATCCTGTTCCCTGCATAGCCTCCTCACAAACATCTGCTGCAGACAGGCTCCTGCCCGAGATAACGTGATGGATTCGACCCCCTGTACCTAACCCTCAGCCCCGCTCAACCGGGCTCCAACCAGGAGGTCTGGGAAGGCTGTAACTGCCATGGTCCACATCGCATGGCAACCTGGGCCCCCTGGACAGACTGCACTGCTGTTAGCTACGGGTTCTTTTCCCCCCTTACCACCACGTATCTTGGGCTTTCTTTTTTTGGACTTCTCTTTTTTTCCTCCCGTTTCCATTTCAGCTACAGATAACGGCAACACCACGGGTGTGGATGCACTCAGGCAGCAGAGACCTGGAACAGCCAAAGCACCTCTTCCCTTTCAGCTGGGGAGTTGCTGGGTTTCTCCCTGAGCAGACAGGCCTCAAACTGCCTCATGACTTTTGCGAGTGTGGACAGGGAAGGAAAGAGGAAAAAAAAGCATGATTATACAAGGACATCTTTTATTTCAGTACATTCAAGACAAAAAGAAAAGAAAACAATTCAAGAACAGGATGTACCTTCACTCAAGGCTTTATCTCTCCTTCCTCTCTCCATTGTCATCTCTTTCCTTTTACAATCAGAAATTGCATAGAATTTGTTTTTCAATCCGAAAATTAAACTTGTCAATGTAAAACCCACGTCTGTACCAAGCAGAGGGTGAGCTGCTGCTGTTGCTAGGGAAGTAAATATTTTCCTTACATCAGATCCCGGGCTAATGGTTTTCTCAAATGCTGTGCGGCATTGTCACTGCTAGACATGGGCTGTAAGTCATCCTCGAAGCTGAGGGTGCTCCATCGACCGTGGACAAGGGGAGCTCATGAGCCTGGGGCAGAGCTCAGAGTCACTTTTTCGGGAGCGTGCAGAACATGGGCCGTGGACACTTTGGGGAGCGACAGTGGGCAGCAAATACCACCTCCCTCCGCTGGCGGGAAAGGGCAGCCTTCCCCAGTGCTCCCCACTCTCGCCTGCTCCCACCTCACCTTCCTCAAAAGGCTCTCCCACCCGCACCCTAAAAACAGAAAGGAAAAAAAAGCAAAAGATAACCCCAGAACTAAACAAAAGACACAGAACCCCTGAAATTCCAGACGTTTCAAGGCCTCTTTGAGTTCACTGTGTTCGTTGGTTGGTTTTTGGCATTTTAATATATATATATCTATGCGTATATATATATTTATACGTAGATGTATTTTAACAACTCCTCAGATGGACCTTCAGCAAATGCTCCTTCTCACGGGGAGCGTGTCCCATCCCATCCTTCCCTTCCTTCCTCAGTCCACCTGCCACATTCTGAAAAGGAAGAAGAGCTCAGCACCTGAAACCTGGTGCCTTGGGAGACTAGGTCCCGACGTACCCAAAATAAACCAAAACGAAATAATGGCTCCTCCCTTCCCATCCTTTATCCGCATCAAATAAAAAGACCCTCCCCCCACCCTTTGAGAACATCCCCTGGTAAGTCTATGTGATGGGGAGACGGAGCCAGCCTCCTTTCTCCTGGCCTGGGGCGGAGAAATTCCAAGAAGCGCTCTTGCCCCTGGGTGGGCAATACCTGCTACACCAGTTACCCACCACGGCCCTTCTTCCTGCCTCGGAGCCGCAGGGTGGCACGGAGACAACCGCTGGGTACGGGCCGGCCAGAGGAGCTCGCTCCTGCCGCCTCGGGCTTCAGCAAGACGCGCGTCCTCTCAGACGCCGAAACCAAAGCCGACCCTCGGGCCCGCCTGCGCGTCAGCCCAAAGGTCCGCCTTGCTCTGGAGAAGCTGGGTAACTGCTTTTAATTTAAAAACAAGTTGACATTGTACAAGTCCGTGTTCTGTAAAATGGAACAGGACCCTCTCGGCCCACCCCAACGCCCCCTGCCCCAGCGTTACTCGGGCTCGCTGCTGTTGGTGGTCTTCTCCCACTCCAAGCTCTCCTCGCTCTGCGCGGGAGAGCCCGCAGATGGCCGTGCCCGGAGGCCCTGAAACCTGCGGCACTCGGGGCACACACGGATGTGCGTGCACCCTCGGGCAACCAGGGCGGCTTCTTGTGCCAGTCTTTGTGCCAGTGGATCTGGCTCGCCCCCACTGCACAGCTTCCCGTTGCTGAGCGTGGTTGTGCTGCGGGCTCGGCGCTCCTCCGGGATGGCGGGGCGAGTCCGTATCATTGCCCCTCGCCTCCGACGAGGGTGGAAACTGTCCTTGCAGAGAATGATGTTGCGCAGCTCCGTCACCATTTCTTGGCACACCGACACCTGGAAGGCAGACCCGAGACATACTGCTCACCTAAGTGAGCTGCGAGCCCAGCAGCGCTGCGTCTGCTCTGGATTCTGATGCCAAAGTGTTACGGACTCGGTCGTTAATCTGGCCACTGGCTTTCCACACCAATGCTCGGACATTTACGCTTGATTTAGGCCAACAGATTCCGCCTCTTGTCAGAGACCCTCCTGTGTTCTGGATCCCCAAATCAACACGAGACCCAAACCCATTGCAGGTGGAAATCCTCAGGTGATCCCATCTCCAGGAAAGGTACCTGGACGTTGTACACATCCTTGATCCCTTCAAAAGCCCTTGGAGCATCCCTACAGCCTTGATCTTAGTAGGGGTGCATGAGAAGCTCGTGCATTTTAGACCCTGCCCAATGCACTTAGCCTTCTTGTGCGTTTGAGGTCTCACTACCAGGAATGCTCATCTCAGCCTGGGTGCATTACTTGCTCCAGAGCACTGCACTGCTGAGCGCCCCGCAGATAGCAATGAAAACACACTAAAACCTCAGGACAATTTCAGGTCCTACCTCTGACTGTTCAGAGTGCCGAAGGCTCCACAAAAATTCCAGCATTGCCATAAAAATTGCTACGATTAAGCCACAGATGAGAACCACGAAGATTCCACCTATATTCTCCATTCCCAGGCCTAAAATAAAGCAGAAGAGACAATGCTGTGCAGAGGCAGACACAACATAAATTGCAAGCATCGCTGTACAGAAATCCCAACTCTTTGCTGTTTAGTTGGCATTACATGTACCCAGCCAGGGACCAAAAACACATAGCCAGCACTGTCCTATTAATAGCTAACCGCATGACTCAGATGGCAAACCAAATGACTTGCAATAGCTGCACGATCGAAGATGCGTTCTCAGAAATGATGATTTTGCAGATAAACAGCAAGTACATTGAAGGGAAGTACGAAGCAATTTGTGGACAAACTGAAAACAGCAGAAAAAATGAGAGATCAATCGGGCACATTAATCCCTGCAAATTATTCGCCCAGCTCCAGTTGCTTTGAACTTTGCAAAGGAAAATGAGCAATGTTGTTAAAGAAGCAGAGATGAAGATGACAAGAAAGGGCTTTAAAGGAAGCTGGCACCAAGAAAAGCTCCTTTGATTGCATTACAAAGTGCTGGTGAAAAATGCTTACAGCTGCTCGTATTGCAGTACCAAGGAGAGGTTCCAAACAAGACCAGGACCCAATAATTTCACACTATATGGTGACCGAATGGGGTGCCGCCACCCAGGGGTACCTGGTTACGGGTTGGGTGCTCTCTGCCCAGCACCCTCTGGCCCATGAGGAGGAAACAGCCCCTTCCATGGGGCGACTCATCTCACTTCCCTTGGACATCTCACAGCGGGATGACTACCTTCTCTACGGATCATAGGAGCCATTCAGCCACCTTGGGCCAAATGCCGCACACGCCGACAGCTTCACTTAGGGAAGGGACTAAATTGCATGCATGGCAGCTGCCAGCCCTGTCCTACACAGCTTGCACTCCAGAAAGCTCACCAGCTGGAAGGAAAATCCACCCCTCAAGAACCTGGCCAGAGCTTTCCGTATGCCGAGGTTGTCATCTCACTTCCCACCGTGAGTCCTGTCCCCAAAACTGCAGCCTGTGCCTGCGCCCAGCCCTGCAGAACAAGACTGAGAGGAGCCAGGGAGCAGGGCCAGCCTCAGCACACGCTGTCCGAGAAATGGCTCTTCTCTCCTGTGCTGGTTGCTTTCGGGTCTCAAGTGGACTGGGCCCCTGATTGGATTGATTACTAAAAAGCATACGGTGCTTTGCACTGAGGTGACTGTATGAGGCCATTACTCAAGAAGAACATCTATAAAAATCTTCCTCTCCCCTCTGTAGCATTAAATCAAAGTGTAAGAATCAATGATTTATCGACTTAATCTCTGCGTGGCGTTTAGACATAAAATTTCACCAAAATCCCTGTAAAGAGCTGACCTGTTTTGTTCTAAAACTCAGGAGGTCACATTTCTCCCTCCTCCTCCGTCATTCTTTTGGCATTGCCTCTGGAGCAATCTAGTGACTCTGTAAATCAGCCCTTCACAGAGATGTTTCCACTAAGACAACAATTGCAGGGCAGAAAACATAGCTCATAATCACAGTTTAGACCAAAGACAAAGGCCATTCTCTCCTCCTAGCAGCTCTCAAATTTGAATTTAGGGCCTGTATTTCTCTCTACATCCTTCTATCGTTCTACCTGGATGCCACCTCAGACACCCATTCCCAAGCCCCTCAGGAGGTATTTCCTTCCTCCATTTATATATATATATCAGTAGGCTACAGCCTTCCTCATTTCCCAAACTGAGAAAGTGAGCCATGACAGAGGGCACGAAACAGCAGAAAAACTTGTCCAGGGTCACAGAGCATGCTGCGTAGTGCCAGAAACAGCCCAGGAGCCTGCTTCCCAGTTGCCCCCATCCAAAGCCATCTCAAAACAGCCCACAGACTAGATTCCACTTCAGCGTTGCTTTTTGTACAGTCCACGGAGGAGAAGACTCCCATGTGCCTGCTTGCCTTCAAAAGCAACTTCTTTACTAGCTTATCACCTTGCCTACCATGGACCTGGCTTGGCTCTCCATCTCTGTGCTCAGAAAGGTCAGAGGACTGTTCTTTCAACTGGGGGACCTGCTGGCCTCTCAGAAAACACTTGCTGAGGAAACAGTGACTGCCCAAACTAAAAAATGCAGCAACTGTGTTAAGCTGGCAACTGCTCTCACACTGGGACGTCAGCGTAATGTGGTAGCTTTTATGGCAATTTGCATAGCATTACCCAAAAGAATTTGCTCCTCGGTTTACGGATGTACTAACAAAGTCCTTGTGTCCCTTCCCCTGGCTGTTTAAAAGGCGCTTTCACTTGGAGCCATTAACCAGCAGGCCTGTGGTGGAGATCCATCTCCCTTGAAGGAACCCAGGATTTTGGTCTGAACCCTTTAGCCATCTATTTTCCCAGACATTCATTAGAAGCTAATTTACCCTCCATATGCCTCCAATATTTGTCATTTGGTTGTTCCCGCTATCTCTGCCCCAGGCAAAAACACACAGCGTGAGGCACAGCAGAGCTGTTTGGCTTTCTCCTTGAATTGTGAAGGAAGGAATCTCAGGTCAGAAGAAGGGGAAAAAGTAATTCTCAGGCAGAAAACCTGGCAGTGCTCATGGGCAGATGGATGTTCATCCTTGCGCTGCTGGCGAGGATGCTCCTACTGCCCAGTCCCTTCAGCACGTTACCGGAGAGCGGCGTGGCTTACCTTTGGCTCTGTGGTCCTCCTCTTTGGGGCACTTGCCTCCTTCCCACCACTTTCGCTTCAGGATTTCCAGGCGGTTGTTCTCTTGCAACTGGAGAATGGCCAGGTCAAACTCGTCGCGAAACACAGAGCCTGCAACACCAAAAGGTATGCGGTAAGGCACCATCTCGGCCAGCCTTCCTCCCCACTCGTCCCTGCCACGATGCCCTGCCAGTGTGCCCAGCTACAAAAGCTCGTCTCTGGATGGTTTGGAAGGCACTTCAGTCCATATAAGCCCTTGAATCCTGCTGCATCCCCGCTGGGACTGTCAGCTGGTTAATGTCATATGCAGATGGTAATTTTGCCTGTCCACCAAGACCCACATAGGCCATTTAAAGAGGTCCATTACAAGGGGGAGCTTGGGCTTCAGGGGCAGGGACTGAAGAGGCAGTTCAGCTTCGCACCGCTGCTCCTCTGGACCACTGAGGTCCCTCTCCTGTCATTCTGCTTTGAACTTCGACCTTGCTCTAACACTCCTTCCCTCAAACTGGTGCACTGCAACAGCAGCCAGTTCAACCTACACGCAAGCCCAAACGTTCACGGTAGAGGAGGCTCACTTCTGCGCTCAGTACCGAGCTCTACTGCAGTCTTCGTGATGCCAGCTACCAGGGATCCAGAAGAAGGGCCGTGGGAAAGACCGCCGTTCTCCTGGTAACCCTGCACTACTGTCCCAGCCAGCAGCTTTCTGCTCTTCTTATCTGCTACAGTTTCACTGTTTGACAAGACAATGTCAGAACAAATTTAGTCCTGAAATTAAAGATTTGTACTCACGATCGGGTTACTGTGACTTTACAGACTTACGCATGTTAGCTAAACTATAGTTACTGTTTGTGTGACAGTTCTTACGTAATTCACCTTAACTTCGTATTGCTAAGTGCGGGTGCTTAAAGGTCAGAAACAAGGCTTCCCGAGCCTGCGAGACTGGCCGAAAGATCAGCTGATCGCTTGGAATAACAACTACTGCATCCTTTTTCTGTGCTGCCCTGGGAGATGATGTTCTCCTGCTAGCTCTCATATTTGAAAGACAAAACCCCTGCATTTGTTAAACCTGATTATTAGCCGAGATAGTCACTGAATTGCCCAATTCTCTGTCCTGGAGTTTTAAGAACCACCAGCTGTTAAGAAACTTGTGCTAAAAACTGAAAGAGTTGCAACAGCGTTACTTTTACAGCACTTCTGAGATAAAACAAGGAGCACAAAATGATTCAAAAACACTGGTTCAAAAAGGAAACAGTCAGCAAAGAGCATATATGCAGAAAATAAGCAGCAGTTTTGAAACATCTTTCACATGAATTATTTAAAGAGCCACAGTCGCGTGTCACATGGCTCTGGACCAGAGCAGGGTCTCGTCATCTGGCTCTGAGCATGCACCTTGGGCAACCGCAATGGATTTGATTTTCCTCCTGAGATAAAAAATGACCCTGGGCAGAGCTGTGAAACGTGACATTGGCTTTAAAGCCGGTTCAGCCTTTCAAATGCTCCGGTCCTCTGCCGACAGCTGAGAAGGACTAGAATTTTTCTTCACTGCCTACCGACGGGCATGCCAATCCCGTAGCCCTTGGTGTCCAGAAGGCCCCCGACCTGCGTGAGGTTGCAATTGCGCTGACGATAATACTCGTTCATGGTGGACTCCAGCAGGAAGGCGTAATTGGAGTTCAGCACGCGCGCAATCCCTTCCTCCGTACTCTTCACAAAGACGCTTGGCTGCTTAGAGTACATGTAGTTCCACATCCGCTGGTACGTCTGGTAGCGGGAGTTCTGCAGGAGAAAGGAGGCAAGCACGGCTAAGGCAGGAGCATCTTGCTGTAACATAAACCCCAAATTAGATGCCACTATGAAAAGGCCACAGCAGGGAAAGGAGTCGAAGCAGATTTGGTGCCAGATTCAAAAAGGATTTAGATGCCTAACCTGCATTTATTTCAATGAGATTTAGAGGCCTGGATATCTTGGTGGATTTGAGACTTTGTTGGCAAAGCTGGGCATGAAATGCATACCTAATTCCAATAGGTTCCAGCAAAGGTGCTTGCATAAATTCAATTTTAGAAAAATACGTAGTTTCCATAACAGTATTTCAAAAACACACAAAAAAAGCCAGGAGAAATAGCTTGTGCTTGACTGATTTAAATCACCGAATGCTCCCTGAAGAGCTCACACGCTAGTGTCTGTCATCGTAACCTTGTGCTTAACAGTTCACCAGCGTCAGAGCCAGACACCTTCACCCTGAGAAGGGAACTGAGGGCTGGGGGCAGCGCCGAAGCTCTTTGGAGTTTATTGCCTCCTGATTTCAGATTTTGGTTCACCCCCATGTGAGGCAAACCAAAGCACCTGCTCAAGAGAACTGGAGTCTTTTAATTGACTACAGTAAACTAAAGCTCAATCAGCCCCAAATCCTCCAGCTTTGCTGGTGGTTGAACCCCCCTTGGCTTGATCGAGAGAAAAGCCAACTACGGTTAATCTCTCTTGCCTGTGCTGAGCAAAGAGTGAAACCTACTTGCACAAAGACCGAAGATAAACACACTGTGGTCTACATTAGGAGTTTCTGAATTCGCCCCTTTCCTCTCACGCTTGCATTTCTGCAGCACACAGAATCCCTTCCACCACCCCCCGTCTCCTCCTGGCCGAGGCAGCAGGTACGTGACACGCTGCCAGGCTCCCCCTGCCATCGTACTTCCAAGGGCTTGTTTTCCGTGGCCGGCGAGCGATGCTGGAGAGCTTCAGGGCATCTGCTGCTGGCCTAGTTACTGTCCTCATCCGTCCAGCTCTGTCCTCTGGGTGCAGCCACTTGGGCAAGCGACAGATGAACAGGGTGTGCGTTTGTTCCCGATTCACTGCACTTTTAAACCGTAACCCTGCGTGTGAGCGTCCGGGGAAACGGCTGCCAGGACAGCTTACGAGGCAGGGTGCTTCAGCAGCGCGTATACGTCTCGGGCAACCAGGAACCGGAGGCTGGCGAAGACAGCCTCAGCCATGCCTGCTTAATTCATCACTGTCTGTGACCCACCGCTGTTGCGCCAGATGCACATGGATCCCAACGTAGTTTCAAGCGTTGCAAAAGGTACTAGAACACGTTTTGCTAAATTCTTCTCCGATACCAGTAACTCCAGCCCCCGCCAGGCGGTGCAGAGCCACAGTCAGGATTTTAAACTTGAAAGCCTTCCTGAAAAGAACTAAGCCATTGCCTTGTACGCAAGTGCCCCGTATACAACCACCTTAGCCACTTGGGCTCTGTTCAGCTTGTTTAGTTGTAACGTTCTGCTTAAAAGTAGCTTTTTGCCAAACCCCTGAAGGGTGTAAAGTTAGGCTGAAAAGCTCAAGCTCACTCAAGAGATTTCTCAGGCTTCCCAATTCAGTTCAGACTCAGAGGGGGGAAAAAAAGTGAGAAAAGCTTTCTCTCCTCTCGGAATTTCAACAAGTAATAAATAAATAATCCTCAAGCAGTTCTTTGTGCATTCAGAGCACCGCAGAAAAGATTCACTCATTTATTTCCCCTCTGAATAGAGCAGCGAAGATAAAAATTAAATTGGGCTAAATGGCCCACATAAGTTTTCATACGCTTGACTGACTTGTTTTCAGTGCCACTGACCACAGACAGACTCCAGCACTTCGACATATGCTAGCCTACCTGGGGTTTGGAAACGTTTCTTTGCTTACCCAGCCTGACACTTTCATGTAAAAGCCAAGATCACATCAAACCCACATAGAGACCCATGGAAATCTGACTGCAGATGCTCGTTTGCTGACAAGCATGTTATATCATCACTGTGACACAGGGATGCACACCACTTTCCCACCCACGTGGTGGCACTCCAAGTGTTAAGTTGCTTTCTAGGTCCAAGCAGCAAAATCTGCTGCTTCAAGGTGCAGCACAGATGTCCTGACTCTAGTCCTCCCGCATCCCAAGAGCATGCCAGCTGCTGCATTACAAAATCCTGCCTTCCCTGTCCTCTGCCATACTTCTTCCACCATTCATCCCATCATCACCCACTGTGCATCTAGCCCAGTCCTGCACAACCAAGCAGCCAGGGGTCTCTCCGGAGGTCCCCTCCATGCCAGAAACTGGGATAAAACAGGCATGACAGGCTGGGGCGACATCCAAACCTGATTACAGGGTGCCCTCTGCACCTCTGCCCTAGTTAGCAAAAGAATGGGGTTTACTTGGAAGAAGGTCATGCTGGATCCGCCGTGAATGGTGCCGTACTCAATGGCTGTCTGGTCAGCCAGGTCATCTACGGATTCGATGGGGACGTCCATCCGCTGCACAGTGAGGAAGGCTGCCAGATTGGCTGTGTAGGAGGAGATGATGATCAAGGTGAATGCCCACCTAGGGAAAGGCGAAGCGAAGACAGTGACCTGAGATTTCCCCGTGGACTGAATCTGACCCCCATCCCCACGCTGTGCCCCTCCATCTGCTTCTGCCCAGAAAACATCCACAGAGGAGCCTTGCTTAAGAGGAGGGTAGACCTCCTTACCAGACTCCGCTGACACAGCGCGTAGATAACGCTTGGGGGGCAATGGTGGAGCCTTGCTGCATGAATCCCCCGACTGGAAACCACAAGCTGTTGCCAAGAGAGTACTGATTCACAAGAAGATTGCATCTGCCTTGCGAGCAGGGGTGGGGGCTGTACCACTCGTACGGTGTCAATCTAAAATGACAAGAAACAGGTAGCTCAGGTAATTCACTGGGAAATAGGGCACTTCGGAGGAAAAAAAGAAAAAAAAAAAAAAAAAGAAAAAAAAAAAAAAAAAGAAAAGCTGTGAAGCCCTAACTCTCCTGGAGGCAAATTTTTCTGAGGAGGAAACTCTTTGCTGTCAATTGATGCCCAGGGCTCAGAGCTATGTGAAATGCTTGCTCTAAGACTCAAAAGCCAGAGGCTTTCTTGTAAAGATTTGCAAAAGTTTTGAGAGGCTCTGCAGAAAATCTGGGCATGGGCTGTGGGGAGGCTGGAGCTCCGTGTGCAAATTCATACTGCAGAGAACCACAACAATAATTCAAGATGTGCACAGACTTGATGTGAAATTGAAATCAAACGTCTTTGGCTGTGATCCCTACTGGAGAATGAGCACCAATGGGAAGTTCAAAAGTGAAGCGTGTGAGACTGACTGCATGACACCATCAAGAAAAATAACTGCATTGGTGCAAGTGGTTTCTCTGAGAAGGTCTGACTGCCCTGGCAAGGTCTAGGTCCCAGGTCTAGTTTGAAGCCAAGTGCTGGTGTTTCAAAGCATCACGTACTTTCAGTGCTCACAAGGACAGGACAGGGGTGGCAATCTGAAATAACTGACAGCCTGTCACCGAAGCTCTCTTTTTTTGCTGTTTCCAATCCTCAGTTCTCTGGTTGCTAAGTAAGTCTTCTAATTCCTATGCTGCAGTTCATTATATTGCTAATGGTTAACAAAGCTGGTGCCTAGGAAGGTCACTTTGGGGACACTGCCAATATAGCTGCAGGGCTCTGCCAGCTTACACAGCATTTAACCGAAATAAGGTGTTTATTTTCGTTTCTGCATCTCCTACCTCGCTGTGATGCCAGGGAGGCACAGGTTATTGCCTGAAGATTTTCTATGGTTGGATCAAGCACTGGCAGTAAAAAATCTGGGAAAGTCTGCAATTCATAGGGTCAAAAGCTCCTTACTACTGAGCAAGGCAGAGACCAGTGTCCAAACCCCCATCTCCAGCGGGAAGCCATGTAAAGGCACCTCTTTGGAGCATCATGTTTAAAACATGAGGAGGGGGCTAAAAAGGCACCAAATCTCGGTCTGCAGAGAGTGTCAGACTGCATTATTCAACGGTTTCTTCAGAACTACATTTCTGAGGCTGTAACAGCATTCGAAGAAACCATTAAAGTCCTGTCAGGATGACAACTTTAGCCATGCCGAGGGACCGAGTGATAGCACAGTTCCAATTTTTGTAATGAGAATTGGGTATTAACCGTGTCCCGAAAGAGCCGTCAAGCCCTGAGCACGTCTTTGGTAGACATTGCTGGGACACAGTTCAACACTGTCTGAAAAGACCCACCTATGCCACCAACCATAAGCAGTTTGTTAGGAGGTCAAGGAAGACAGCAATGGAGCACGGACCCTGGGCCTTGATGAGAGACATGCTGCAGACAAGCACACAGCAATATATTTTAAGGCTGATTTAAATTAGTGATAGGGAAACGGAACTGAGAGCTGTCAAGTGAGGCTCTGCACATCGACCAAGAGGCAGTTGAAAGATATTAATGAACTTTCTTTTTCTGTACACACTGAGTTTTACAGGACCAGAGGAAGCAAACATCGCTACTGGAATTTGCATTAATTCTGAATTAATAACCTCTGAACGCATTTGCTGGTGCCTGCCAGCCTCCACCCTTCCTGTTCAAGACAAGTGGTTGGTTTCCCTGTTGCAGATCAAGCATCTACAGGGACCAGAACCATTCGCGCAGCACCAGCCCTACTCCCAAACCTCCTCCCACCCTTCCCAGGCAGCTCTCGGCACCGGCACCCACCGCTGCGGCCAAGCGCGTTCCCGAACCGCAGCACGCTGCTCCTGCCCGCTCTGTCACAGCCACGCCAACAGCCATGCGCATCGGTGACGTGCCTGCGTGGGCAGGCAGTGGCAAAGCCCCAGTCCCCAGCTGGCAGAGGGCTTGGACGCTTCTGCCTCCCCCCCCCCGCCGCGCCGGTGGCCTGGTGGATGTCCCTGTGTCCCCCTGCCCAGCCCCTCACCCTGCGTCCCCCCACGGGTCTGGGAGCGTGACGCTAGATGGCACCGCGAGGAAGGAAAAGGCACTGCCAGTCACATTACCGAGCCACCAAGAAGAGGACGCAGCTGACAGCCAAGTAGGCGAGTAGCATGAAGAGCCAGACGCCAGGGGAAAAGGGATCCAGGAAGGAGAAGTAGCCAGGTTTGCGGCCCTGGAAGAGAAACAAAAAGGAGTTTGACCTGCTTGTGCTTCTACAATTTAAGTAGTCCATCCGGAATACAACAGAAAGAAACACACCTGCCCCGATGCTGACAACGGATGGGAGCGACAGAAGGGAAATAAAGTAAATGGGGCTTCGCAAAAGCCTCGCAGGGGGAACGGGTGACAGCAAATGCAACAAATGGCCAAGTCCTGCAGCATGTCCCCGCTGCGATTCATCTCCTAAGACTGCTCTTCTCCCCACCTCAACTACTTTTGTTCCTCCAGGCAAAGAAAGAGGTGAATTGATAGAAAAAACAATCGAGACAATCGCAGTGCTCTGCCCTCCCCATGGTAGGATGTGCTGCACCCCTCGCCCCCGATGGGGAAGCCCCCATCTGCAGCCCTTGTCCGCCCCAGCAGGCTGCACACCACGCTTGCTGGGCAGGAGGGGTCTCCCCCAGCAGAGCACACCTCAGCTCGGAGGTGGGTGGGATGCTTTGCACGAAGCAGAGTGGGGAGAAAATATTTTTGTGCACAAAAAGAAAAAAAGAGACGTTTGCAATATTTCTGGTTTTCTTTCTTCAGCCTTGAAATGTTTCTTCTCTGCAAAACCCAATAAAATTATTACTTTTATCTCAGGGAACACGGTATTTTTATCTCTGGGATGCGTCAGAATTTCCTGTTTTTTCTCGGCAAACCACCTTTCCTTGAAAAGAAAGGCCTCGCTGCTACAAAAAGCTGGTTGATCTTCACTCAAAGTACCTTGAATTTTCACAAGGACACTGCCACTGCTGAAATCTTGTCAAATGTAGCAAAGTTTGTGCAAAGGGATGCTTAATTCCTAGGTGAAGTTTCTCAAAAGCTGAACACTTCCCATTTTGGTGAGCGTACTTCTCCCACCACCACCATCTCTGCGTATTCAGTTCCCCTGCAACACAGACACTGGTGGTGTCAAGCACACTCAATGCCACTGTGGGGGACAAGGGGAGAGGTAAAAACAGAGCACAAGCCACAGGACTAAAGAAGTGTTCTTACTCTCTGTGCAAATTACAATCCCCGCGTGGCGCAGCAAGCGTTTCGTTTCATTCAGCACTGTGCACCCCTGACAGACCTCTCCCACCCCGAACGCTGCAAGTGTTTGGGCAATGCTCACCTACCTTAGGCATCTTCTTTCCTTACCGTCTCCTCTGAAAGACCCCCAGCAAAAGCATGCAACTCCCAACACAGGGCTAAAGACTTACATTAACCCTGTGGGAATATAAGCCCTTGGCTCACAGGAGCCTGTACCTTCTGCCCCAAACCACAAAGCCACTCCCGGCATCACAAAACCTCAAGCTCCACAGTTTCCCCAAGCACCTGAAACCGGGAAGCTGCCCACGAGTCAGAGGTCCTGTGAAGGCTTCTACTGTAAAGTCAGAATGGAAACAGCCTTTTATCACATCTTGGCCAGGCTGTCAATGTATTTCTTGCTGGCACCTTGCTCTGTTGTGTGCTGAAAACATCTATCACTGCTTGCTCAACACAGCTCACTCCAGCAGCCGCTTCCCAGCAGTCGGAGCGCGGCAGCTGCTCCTCTGTAGGTTGCTCGCTTTACACAAAAGCTGCTGCCGAGGATCATCTTTGACACACAGAGGCCTCATTTTTCCCTAGTCCGCTCCTTACCCTGCCCGTCTGCGACACCACATAAACTAATAATAGCTGGTAATAAATAACACCTAACCTCAATCGCCATAGCAAACCCAGAGCCATCAAAGACCAGAGTCCTGATATTTTAGAGCTGTGCTTAATCCAAAGGTGGCAAGTAATTTTCTGTTTTCACAAAAGTCCCCAGGAAGCACAGATGCTTTTTTTCCTTCCCCAGGCTCGGACCAGCACTTTAAATTCCATTTCCATTAAAACCCACTGTTTTACTACTGAAGTATTCCTGATCTTATGCAAAACCTGAATTTCACAAGGTCTCGGTAGTTCTTCTAAAGACTAAGTTGTTGCTAGAAAAGGCAATAGTTGTTGCACAAAATTCTTCCTGTACTAAAAATATCTAGGAGACTGTGATATTCTCAGCTTCAGTCACCAGCTGGGACCGTAACATCTCAGAAATCTCCTACAGCAAACTCTGCCCTGCATGAAGTAAAGAACCACCACACCAGGACATCCTGTCCCTGTATCCTTAAGGACAAGATGAGTTTGAGCTTGGGATATATAGGAGCATTTTTAGAGAATCTGGCTTATTAAGCCTTTTAACAAATAGATGAGTTAAGAATCAGCGGTTCAGACCATCCTTCAGATTAATTTCAAGTCACTTCCCAAGCAAAGGTTCAGGTTCTCCTGGGTATAACTCCAGAGTGTCTCTTTAAGACGAGGTCTCTCTTCCATACTGGGTTATCTTGCTGTGCTTGGTATATGCAGTTGAGGTACAAGCAGTGCAAGACACTACATTCTTCTTTTTTCCTTTCCCTTTTTTTGGATCAATTGCTGCTGTGTTCTGCTTTTCCTTATATTCTTCTCCAAAACCGAGAGAGAGACAAATGACTGCTACAGCCAGCACCTGGGCCCAAACCAAAGGCTTTCAGAGCCAGAGACACTGCTGGAAACTATACCCCCAGCATCCCAGAGGGACTCGCGTTTCCAGTGACATCCTTTGCTCACCTTGCTGGAGCTCCTCTCACCAGTTCACAGAGGCGAGACCATCTCACAAGTCTGCAGGCTCCAAGGCGCACTCCCCTTGCAATTCCTGCTGATCCCACCCAGACAGTCACGGACTTCTTGAAGCCAACAGGAAGCCAAAGGTAGGCGACGTCAAAGCTCTTCTCTTTAGCGACTGCATGGCTTTCCTGGCTGCCCCACAGGCCCCTGGTTCCCTTTTTCATGTAGAGCTAAACTGGCTCAGCTGCTTCTCTTCTTCCACAGGTGTTTTGCAATCTCAGGAATGAAATGAGGCAAGGGGAACCGGCAAGGTGCGAAGGGCACCATCTGCCCTCAGCTAAGAAAACTGGAGCTTCTTGAGCAGAAGATCATTCCAGGAAGCTTATCCCTCCCCAGCATCCCAGAGCTTGCAGAAAACTCCCAGGCACTGGCACTGCCTCAGCTGAGGCTCCCTTGTGAGATGCTCCTGTAACGAAGTTCCTTTCTGTAATTAAGGCCTTGATGTCTTCTCTATGTTTCAGGGGCAGTTTGTCAATAAATTATGCTCATTAAGGAAATTACGTTGGAAGCTTTAAGTCTCAGGCTTGGCAATGACTCTCTCCTGTGACTTTACAGTAGTAGTAGTTCTGGTTCTTTTCAGCTACAGTCATTTTCAGGCTGCTGCTACATATTCTTTTCATTCACAGTTGTGGGTAAGAATAAAGATATTCTGTTCCCATGGAGGGCGCAAACTCTTTCTTATCTGTCTGTTTTGAAGATGGGAATGACAATATCTGGAGTCTGTCAGATATTTTTAGCCGGTCCCAATACAGCTTTGTTAATTGGAAGAGCTATTTTTCCTGGAATAGAAATGTTCAAAATGTCCAATAATTGATGAAGGCCTCCTGCAAATCCTCAGATGGAAGCAGGAGAGATTCATTTACCCTCCTCGGTTGTTCTTGGAAGTCTTCATTTTCAGCCAGAGAGAACCAGTTTTCTGGGCAGATACTGGTGACCCAAGAGCCTGAACGCACAGGACATCCAGGAAGAGGAAGAGGAGTGAAGCTATGTGGCACGGTTCTGGATTTGTCTGTGTTCAGGTCCTTAAGAGACCTTACGACTCCCTGCCTGCCCTGCACGCACACACAGTCTGAATTGTCCCCCGTGCTCGCCTGTTCCCTCTCGCAGAAACAGTCAGCCCTACCTCTGTCATTTCTCATGGACATTTGTCCCTAAAAAAAAGGCAGGCAAGAGAACTCTCTTCTGTCTCTGTAAGTCAGAAGGAAAGCAAGAAAACTCAGCCTGGAAAGGCAGAAATGTTGATGCATGCTGGGTGTAACTGCAGTGCATTTGGTCTCACCAAAACAAAGCCAGTATGTTCTAGGATGACCACATCTGATCCAGGTGCAGATCCAGATCCCTCCCTCTCCAGAGTCCTTTCTCTGGAGTTGATAAGCAAAACCCAAGTATAGGCTGCTGTGAATCCTGAGCCCAATTTGGGGGTCACCAGATGGTCCAGAACCGACAGGCCAATGCGTACCATGGTCCTGGGCATGCCTGTGGCCAGTGGTTACTCCCACCCCTGCTCCAGTGAAGCGGGAAGCTTGCTGGCAGAGCAGCACGGGTTGTCAGGAGGGGTGCTCAGCTCCTCTCAGCTCCTCTGCCTCAGCTGTCAAGCCTCCTCTGGCTGGAATGAAGGAGCTATTCATTCGGTCCTTCCCATTTCATGTCTTCTGCAGCAATCAAGTAGAAACGCTTTAAGCCTCAGTTCACTTGGCCTCAACTCAGCTATTCCAGTGTACTCACCAAATCTACATTTTTTCATCTTAAGGTAGAGCACTGCAAGGACTTCCAGGGCTGATGAGCCAGAATCACGTGCCAAGTAGTCCCTCGTTCCCTCCCACAGAGGCAGGTATGTGAGCAAAAGCACGAGTGTGCTACAAATAAACCTGACTTTCAATACCGCTCTGTGCAGAAATGACACTGGGCACCTGATTTCAGCCCTCTGCCGAGCAGAGTGACTGCTCAGGACTCGTCATCCATCTCCTGCCTTCCACAGGTCCCACCAGCTGGTCAGAATGGGAACATAATAAAACAAAGCAAGCCTTTTCTCTTAGCAGCCTGCAAGTCAGAAAGCCTATTAGAGTCCCCGTGTCAGAAATCCATACTTGATTATATCACAACAAGTGAAATTGAGAAAAATGACAGGCCCATTTAAAGCTGCCATATTTGGTTATGTGTGATAAGAGACACACGCACTGTGGTGGCTGGGTTGGCAGGGTGAGGAGGAGAAAGGGAGGAGAAATCAGTTGCCACTGGAGTTACATGGAAATTAAAATAAAATCTCACCATACTGGAAGGAGACCAGGGCGTGGAGGCAACTCCTCAGCAAGAGATTTATTTGTGGTTATTTATTAGGCTACGTCTGATCTATGCCGTGATTAACATATGTCAGCTGCAATTTTTGACACTGCAGAGATGTTTGTTGGGGTGGGGAAGGGAAGGGAGGGGAGGGGATGGGAGCAGATGGGGCTGTGGGGCTGCCTTCCGCCGCTCTGCAAACAACATCCTTAAAGGAAAACAGAGCAATTAGCTATCCTGCCTTTCCTTGTTAAATAAATATTTACCAGTTTAATAAGTTAATTGCCACACCACTCTCAGACACTCTCCTCCAGCTAAGCAGGAAAGGTCTGGGCAAAGAAGGGCCAAGTGCTGGAGAAGGAAGAGGGGGCTCCAAGCTTCCCTGCCGGGGAGACCTCCCTGCTCCCGGGGAGGGCACGAGCCCAGGCTGCCCCTGCCGTCGCCCCTCATGGCTTCGATGCAGCAAAGCAGGGCACGCTGCGGGGTGACCTCACCCGGAGCGTGCCCTGCGTCTCCCGTGCAAGCCTGCCTGGGTCACCGCTCAGCTCCGCTACTCAAAGCCCTAACTGGGTCCTTCATCGGGCAGCTGAAGACCAAGTCCTGACCGACAGCAGGGCACTGTGTGGCAAACGCTTTTTAAGAATGTAATTATTAACCCTGCTCAGTTCAGTAAATGCCTGAAGGGCAGGCTGGAACACGGCTGTGTTGCGGTACTCCGGTAGCGGTGCAAGCAGCAGATGGTCCCTGCCCTGAAGAACTTACACTCTAAGTAGATGTGTCAGACACATTCATATTGAGCTCACACAGAGGCAGCAGCAAATGCCTTGTACTTATAGAGCAGATCACATGCAAACCCTGCACCAATATTCCCGTGTTTCCTCTGGAGGGAGCGACATCAGCCTCATGCTGTTCAGGGAATGATGCCTCGTTAAAGGACTTGCTGAAGGTTATGGTGTAAATTGGAGGCAGAGCACGCATGGTACTCAATCCCCGAACTTTAAAAATGCATCCAAGAAAGCAAGAAACTCAATTATAATCCGAGCCAAGAGACGCTGGCAGAAACATCTCCCGGATCCATGGGGCAGCTGGTGGTGTGAAAAAGCAAGTGTAGTGGGGAAGGGACAGTTACATCTGGTTTCCAGGATCTTGAAGAGTCTGACCCTTTTTGATCAGTTAAGTCATTGATCCTAAATTCTGCATGTACCAGAGGAAACAATTTTAACTAGATTTTAATTACTTGTTTGTTCTTGGCAGGAGCCAGTCAGCACAGAGAGATGTATGCGCAAGTTAGTTTATTTTCATACCAAACGCTGCATCTTTAACAGCCTCCTGAATGGGGGCGGGGGGGGCAGGGAGCGGGCTGGGAG
>JAVJGG010000082.1:4645203-4705848 GCA_035590195.1 Aviceda cuculoides
CCGGCGGGGGGCGGGGGGGCCCGGGAGCGGGCTGGGAGAGGCAGCTTTAATTGTTTTATCTTTTTGGCTGCTATTGTTGAGCTGACGGGAAACCAAGACCGTAATTCGCATCACACTCGGCACTGTACAGAGCACATTTCCAAAATGCAGACTGGGAATAATATGACATCGTGTTGCAAAGGACCTGGTTGCCAGAGCTCGCCTCCTGTGACACTGGGGAACTGGAGGCTTTGCCTGGCCCGTGTGGGCGTAGCTGGGGAAAATCTGTCCTCTCCTGAGCTTCAGGGAGAAGCAAGGGGGGCTGAGAGCACCCGTGCAAGGCAGGGAGCACCCTAAGGGTAAGGAGCCTTCCTTGGGCTGCAGGGCCTGCCGATCTTTAGGGTGAACAACTGAGAGGAGGCAAATGAGAAGGGCTGAGAAACAGAGCCCACGCAGGGCAAGGAAATAACTGCCCACGGCGGAGTTCAGCCGGCCACCCTGCCTGCCCCTGGGCAGTGCCCTGGGCCGCTCCAGCAGTGCCATTTTTCCCTTTACCTGCCTGTGATTAAGAAAGCAGAGCGCTGGGCTGCATGTGGAGCTTTTACAGGGAGGTGACAGCAAAGAAAGCGATCCCAGAGATCTTCCCGGCCTGATCTTATTCTCCGACGCGAGAAGGCAGCAAGGCTGCGCACCACAGAGGCTGGGAACGCAGCCGAGATTTAGGGCGTTTGGGCCCCGACACCAACTAGGTGCACGCGTAGATGCCCTACCTCAGCCCCCCAGGCAGTCTCCCCACTAAGTGCAAGCGGACGGAGACTCCAAGCCACTTTTGCTGCCGCCGTGGGCCCATCCAGCTGGGCCGCTGGGCCGCTGGACCGCTGGACCCGTCCAGCCCAGCCTGCCCTTAGCACGCCTGGCCACAGCAGGCTCAAAGCCATGCTGTGGCTTTCGCTGTGCCTGAAGCAGAAGCAGACAAGCTGACGTCTACCCACACCTCCCCTGGTAGCACCCATCCGGCGGGGCTCTGCTCATGGCCCCTCACCACGCCAGGGAGTGTCGCGTGCCCGGGGAGGACGGGCAAGGGGAGCCCACGGAGCTGGGGGTTTGAACAATGGGAATCGAATCTGCCAAGCTGACGCAAGGCCGAAAGACAGAGAAAAAGAAGGAAATAAAGGTCGAGCGCATTTGCGTTTAAATAAGAAACCAAAATATTTTTAGGAGTCATTCATTTTTCTTCTATAACTAGGCACGTTTGCATGCAAATAAGGGAGGGACATGAACGGTTATAAAATAAGTCTCTTACCATATGAACTCGGTAGAGAATGCTAATTCCCAAAGTCATGAACGGCTTAGAGAAATCAATCACCTTCTCCCGCTCCGCAGTAATCGTCAGCCCTGCCACGGCCAAATCGGCTTTCTGGAGAGAAAGGATAGCAGAGAAGATCAGGACCCTGAGCCCAGGAACGCCGCAGGGCAGGGAAAGCAGCAGAGCCATGCCCGGGGCCACCCGCTCCTGGAGGATGGATGTCCCATCTTTCTGGGACAGGGTGTATTTGCTGTGGGGCAAAACCCAGGCTCTGTGGAAACCGTGGGAGTTTTGCTGGTGATGTCCACTAGTTTGGGCTCTGCTCCTGCATCCCTCTCCCCGGGTGGGTTTTGCATAAGCCCTGCTCAAACACACTCCAAAGTTTAACCTACCTTGTGCTCCAGAGCATTCTCCTCATTTTTCCTTTCCTCACCTGGGCCTCTTTATCTCTATACTTACAGGTTGGAAAAGCACAAAGTTCCCAGTGGGGAGCCCACTGTGCTAGGAGCTGTACTAACAGTGAACCAAATGGCAGCCCCTGCCCCCAGGCGCTCGCAGCCTGATTGCCATTTCATTCGTTGAATGCTTTAAGACCTGGCAAAACAAGAGCCATTGAGACAATAAATATTGTACTAATCTAAAGAAGATACAACCTCCCCTTTCCAAAGCCCCTGTTGAACAGAGCTGTCCCCTTCCAGACAAGACTGTTACTTGCAAGCCCCATAAGTAGGGAAGTGTAACGAAGCAGCATCATTACCCCTGTACCCTGAGTCATGGAGTTTACAAGCCTGCCAACCCAGACTTCCAAAACTGCAGATCAGTTTCCACAAAATTCAGAGGACTGGCATAAAAATTTCCAGATTGACTTGCAAAGCAAATGAGATCGGGGGAAAAAAAACAAAAAAAAAAAAAAAAAAAAAGAATGTCTTCCAATGTTAATACCCTTGTAATATAGATAAGGGATTTGAATTTTAAATATTATTTTTATTACTATAGTTCTTTTAATGTCTGTAATTGCTTTCTGTAAAAATGAAACCTCCTCCATTCCCTTACACATTTGTTTGCCTGCTTTGCGGGATGATGATTATGCAAGTAGAAAAAGAGATGGGGGGAAAAGAAAAGCTATTTGCACTTGTTGTCCCTAAGTTTCATAAGGTCTGTGCAGAAGCCAAGGCACTATCAGGCCCGAAGACCCAATAAAATATGCGGCTTATCGCCCTGGATCCACGCGCTAGTTGTAAATGTGCCACACAAAGGCAAATTTGTGGGTGAATCACTCTTGCCATGCTCTCTGACCCTGCTGCTCTTGCATCATTTTCCTTAAGAGGACCTCCTGGCAGAGCTTTGCTGAGGGGTCTTCCCCCCCCACCCCAACCAACTTGCCCACTTAAGGCAGGCTGGGAGGAAGGGCCAGTGAAAGGCTGGAGTTACAAGAGGGAAGACCATCACTGCTGGAGCCGGCAGGACGAAGGAAAGGGAAGAGAAAAAGGCAAGGCGATCTGCAGGCCTGCCCAGTAAGGGGGGTCACAGAGAAGGTAGCATTTCACAGTCCATGCAGGACTGCTTTACTGGACAAGCCCAGTGCCAGATTTTTGCAATTGTTTCCAAGCAGCTATTACAGATTCCTAGGAGGTTCAGGCTGGAATGAGTTATGAGTGGGGGAGAATTTCTGCCTAGCTAGACATTTACCCACAGGGTTTTTAGAAGGCACCGATAATCACAACGTGGTGCATGAGCAGTTGAGCCCTATGTAAACACTAGCAGATTATTAAAATGGCATCAGTTCATCTGTGGAACATGGCATGTGAGGAATTTTATCTGCAAGAAAAGCCTAAAGCTTCCTAAACCTCTCTGGTCTATACTTAAAAGGGTTTGCAGGTACTATTGCCCTGGGGAGATCTCTTCCAGCAAAGCCCCTTGTGAAGATACAGCTTATTTTAACAACAGATTTCTTCTCCTAGTCCTCCAAACTGAATACAATTCTACCAGCAAAGTCGTAGACTAAATAGATGGTGAATAAGCCGCATCAAAGGTGCTTCATGCAAAACCTCTCAGGACATTTCCATTCCCATCCAGGGGCCAATATAAAGGAGTGGTGTGGCCCCCAGGTTTACCCAACTAAGTCACCGTCCCTCGCCTGCCCTCACCTTCTCAGGGGTGGGACATGGATGCCATCAGGGAAATTTGTGCACTCTGGTTATTCCCCCAACTACCGTCCTTTGGGACCCTTCCAGATCATGTAGGCAGCAGCATCTTGAAAGCTGCTCTTCCCTATGCAAAATATGATGCAAATCCATCCCCCTCCCTTTGCCTACGGAGCAGAAACTCAGCACAGCAGAGCTGCCTTCTCTGGGCACACAGGTTTTGTGCCCAGGTCCCTCCTCTCATCTTCAGAGGGTCCTGCCATTCCATTAGATTTGATTTCCTTCCGCTCATTCCCTGCCCTTTCGGGACTTTTGCCGGCATCAGAGCTGGAGTAGCTCGCAGCCTGCTCTAACCTGTGCATATGCACATCTGCTTTCTCCTGTGCCAGAGCTCCCTGCAGCAGAGACCTGGCACCTTGTGGCTTCAGCTGGGGCTGTGCTCTGTCAAAGACGCTTGCTCTCTCTCTCTCTGCAGGCTCAGAATTCATGCGAGTTAAGAGTTGATTTCTGACAGCAATAAACTTTGATCTGGGAATGGCGTGCAACGTATTCTCTGCCTGAATATCATCCATTTCATGCTTTTGATTTTGTTTCCTGATGTTCACAAAACTTCTTGTGATTCACTGAGATCAGTGTATCTTAGTTACAGGGGAACTCTGCAAACCTGAGCGCTCTCCAGCCCTCCCCACTGGAGCACGGATAGGATTTGGCATGTTACAGGCTAAACCATGCACTGGGGAAGAAATGGATTTTGCTTTGTGCTTCTGCACTCTCCGCAACCGGGCCCTGGGGAAAAGGAAAATGGGAGGCAAAGGATGGGGAGAAGAGGGGGCAAACACTGCTTGATTTTCATCCTTCCAGCACAGTTGCAGCTATAAATGTCAGCATGAAATAGGCTTAGAAAAAGACCCAGAGCATTTTGGGAGTAGAGACAGACACTTCTTTAACAAAGCACTGCTTAAACAAGGCCAAACTCTCACTAGGCAAGAGGAAGCCCAGGTGGGCTGCTGTCTGAGATAAAAGAACAAGTTGCCACCACCATACCTGGCATTAACCGTGGGATCTGCCTGCATTAGCAGACAGGCTTACGCTGCCACTGGAAAGGATGTTAAACACGGGGGCTGAGCCAGGCTCCTGAAGAGGAACAACAATTAAGCAGCCTTAGGAAGCAAATTGCAGGGACTGCCAGTCCGGAGGAGGCAGCCGCCTCCTCGCTGCAGCTGCTGACAAGGCTCATCTCGGCACTAATGGTGATGGATGGGGCCTCGTGTCAGCCCCCAGCCCGGGCAGAGAGGATCCCGCCAAAGCCTCCCATGGCATGGGGTACCGGCTGGGAGACCGACCCTGCTCCAGCCCCACAACAGTTCACGACCTCCTGCCAAGCTATGGAAACAAACACAGTGAGAAAGTCCAAGTGGCGTAAGTCTTTGGGCTGTCTCTGCGTCAAACACATGGAAAACAAGCCTGAAGGACAGCTCTGGGACCACAAGGCTGGAATTTCTTCCAGGAGCAGGAGTCCCTGACTTGAACAGCAGTTTGGATGCTACATGCCCTGGGTACACAAGAGCATCATTCTCACCAGCACTGCCCACAGAGCCCTGACGGTGTGGCCAAGGTCAGGGAAAGCTATTTCTTACGCTGCCCCCATGCTTAGAGGGCCTTCTAGAAAGCCGAAATCAGTGTTCAACCTCCAGGACCCACCTGACCACCAGCTATTACCCCCAGTGCAGACCCGTCAGCACCAGCACTGCTGCTGCAGGTGCTTGTCCCACTGGAAACCCATTCAGATGCGGTACTGAGCACCCGGCTGGAGGTGACCCTGTTTTGCGCCAGGGGTTGGACTGGCTGATCTCCAGAAGATCTCTGCTATCCTGTGCAACTCTGCGAAATAAGCGGCAGCCACTGCATGGCGGTTTGGCTGCAGCCTGCTCGCCCGGGCAGCGGCTCCCACACCACCGCGGCAATGACAGAGCAGTCTCTCTGCATCTGCAGATCTGTCCCACGGCACGACAGGTACAGCCCAGCTGCCGGATCAATGTACTGATTGCTTCTGCTCCAGCTGTCCATCTGATTTGACGGGAGCTATTTCAGGTTGTGCAGCTCCTCCTGATGGAGCGAGCGGCAGCCAGGTTGTGTGCTCAGATGCATGTTCTTGCATTTAAAAGCAGGGCCAGATGAAGGTCACTCAAAACTAGGGGGTTTGGGGTTTTTTTGAGGACGTGCATGAATTCAGCGATATGAAAAGTGACAGTCTGAAAACCATGGAGGCTGCAGCCCTCCATTTAAGCCCCAGTCAGGGATAGGATGAGCAGCAATCAGTGCAGATGTCAGCCTCAAGTCTGCCTCCACCCATCTTTCTTCTCCTGGACTGTCTCTAGGGGTGGGAAGAAAAAGCGTGCTAGGTGTTCACCATGCCCGTGGCAAAAGCCAGTTAAGGTGAAGCACCAGGAATGGGAACCCCAAGCCCGCAGGGAACAGCAGCGAGACCTAACCAGCTCACACCACACCCACCATCTTGTGTGTGATTTTGGCAAAATCAACAGCGCAATGCAAACCTCTCTGCCCATACCCTCGCTGTGTTTGCTCAACAACCCACGCCTCCTCACTTCCACACTCCCCCTCGCTCCCCACCCTCTCGAGCCCCCCCATGTCACACTTGCCAGTGTGATAGCGTGCAAACAGACTCCCCCTCCCTCCTTTCACCCACGCACAGCTTTTCTCACTGAACACCAACACCCACTGCCGAGTGGAAAGCAGGACTCTGCCAATTTTGAAATATCTTCTTCCTTCTTTCCCCTTCCTGCCATGCTCCATCTTTGGAGCAGTTGAAGGGAGAGGGCCTCTCATTGTAAAGCACCACCTGGTCACCAGCAAGGAAGCTGGAAAAACCATCACCCCAAAGCTTTAGGGTCCTTTCAGTTCTTGGTGTTGCTGCTCCTAAGGCCAGACCCTTCCACAGGTCGGACAGCTTCATTTCCCTCACTTCAAAAAGAACTTTGATCACCAGTGATCTCAGTCAGATTCAAACCACTGACAGAGACATCAAAGGTCTAGCGTTATTCCCCAACATCTCACTCCCCAAATGATCCTGTGCAGAAGGGGAGAGCATGAGCCTGCTGTCCCCAATCACCCCCTCCTCACTCTGTGCACCCTAAGGCGCTTTCTACAGCAGCACCAGCCTCGCCCAAATGTGCTTGCCCTCAAAACGCTCATGGGCCTGCTGTCTTACCATCACCAAACGTGATCTGTTATTTAAACAGTGCTGAAGGAAGCCTGGGCAGCTGATTCAGGCTGCACAAAACACACAGCCAGTCTGCACAAAGTGTGCTCCTGCCGGGGCGGCTTCGTCCTTCCCGTCCCCCGCACCCTGCTGCAGGCGAGTGGGACAGGTCCTCTGCGGAGGGGACAGTCACCTCCTGCATCAGACAGGGTACCGATCCCAGCTGCATCAGAGAGAGGTTTCGGGGAGGCCTTTTAGCAAAACTACAGCATCAGATTCCTGCCGACAAAGCTTCCCGGCAAAACCAAACCACACCATCTCCTCTTAGCTCAGCTCTATTCTCCAGGGACATTCCTGAGATGGGTAAATTCAGAAACTGTTGCTGAGGGATCTCTCAGACACAAGCCCATCTCCTCAGGGAGAGCAAGGGAGCCGAGCACCAACGGCTTGCTGTGAGCCAAGGTACGGGCACCGAGCACAGCCACCAGGGCACCACGCTACCAGGACAGCAAATGCAGGCGTGGTGGAACAAGGAGAAGGCTGTCTCGTTGCCATAAAAGTACATTCATTGGCTTGTATCAGACTAGCAAGTTCATTTCAGCTTGAGGATGAGCTGGAGAGAGAGAGAAAGGGAAGACCAGACAACCGTCAGGAACTCTGAGCCAGAGACTGTGCTGCAGCGGCAAGGAGCAAGACGTAATTCTTCCAGCCCTGTTGTCCCCTAAGGCTCTGGTGCCAAAGAATAGGAGACGGGAAGATTTGCTGTTCCCCCTTGTTTGCTTGTTATGGATAGCACGCGTGTACGGTGTCAGCCGAACTGCTGGAGCCTGCAGTCGTCTGCGCGAGAGCCAGCGAGGCTAACGGGGAAATCCGCCCCGGCCGGAGAGCGGCTTTACTCCCCTGCTCACTCAAGGAAGGAGCAGGGTGTTCAGCCTCCCTGCCCTGCATGCACAGAGGGACCAATTAGCTCAGCGTTTGCTGAGTTTGTGACATCTTTCACTGAAGAATGGGCTCGAGTCCTTCCAAGTGATTTCTCCCAAGCCAAATCTCCACCAGCTGATCACAAAGTGTACAGGTTTCCTCATCTGATGACAAGTCAGACTGCTGACCTAGACACAGGAGTCTCTACAGCTCTTCCACTAATCCCCCAAGCCATCCCAGTCCCCCTCTTCCTCAGCTCTTAATTATTTTTGTGAGCAGGTCAATAAGATATGTACTGGTGAATTTGGGTCAACAACAAATTTATGTTTATATGGCATCCTTCTCAATCATATCATAGTGTACAATTAGCTGTAATAGAATTTTCAACACTTAAGAATAAATCAATAGCTAGTTAATTTAGAAGCAATAAAATGAAACACTTTTCCCATATAGCCTATAGTTGCTCTGAGGAGATTCAGGGCCACAGGGGCATTACAAAAAAAAAAAAAAAAAACAAACCAGGAAAGGTATTGCATGGAGCTGGGTAATTTTCTGACCTTCTTGCCCTGCACACTAAGTGCATGTGAGTCAAACCTTACTTGCTAACAGCTGATCAGGGTCAAGGAAGGATCACTTTCCTGCAGTAATACAGCACTGCACAAAGAGACACGTGCAGAGCTCTTCTTTTGTGTAGGATTTGGGAAGTTTTGACCCCTGTGATAGGTTTGTGTCCCAACCGACGCCCTCTCTGTGCTAAAGGCTGTATGGAGAAAGGTGCCCAAGGGATAAATCCAGTGAAAGAAATGTGCGCACCCAACATAGGATCTGCTGGCTCTTCTGCTTCGAGTGGTCCTGAAGTGGGACAGGGAATGAACAAGGGTCTGGAACCGAGGACAAACTCCCTTGGGGGCTGACTGTCAAGGAAGAAGAGTAACCCCTTGGACAGTGAAATGATCTCAGAAAGCAACATCCCAAGCAGCCCTGAATAAACACAACAGCATGCACACCAGCAGCTGTGCCCTAGCTGACCTGATCCAAAGTGCCAGTCCCTGGGACTGATCAAAAAACTCGCTGAAGCCATTATAATGACTCTAAAGGCCCTAGGAAGAACAAAGCAGAGATAGCTTTTTCTTTTCTCCAATTTTTGATTCAGCCTCACACAGGCTTTGCCAGCTCGCCCTGCTGAAGCAGAAGTAAAAATCCTCCCAAATAAGGCTCGAGCTGCAGAAGAAACAATTGGTTTCCATGTGAAGATGAAGTTAAAACACTTACCACTAAAGAAAAACAACCCTCTAGAAGCTCCCATTTAATGGAGAGGCACTGCCAAGGTTAGCAGGCCAAAAATTTGATGGCTGTTCCTTTCCTTTGTTTGCATAGATCACACGCTGCTCTCTGCGCCTTCCTTCTTGCCTCCCAAAAGAAATGTTGCAGAACTGTAATTGTGCGTGTGTGTATATACACACACAGAAAAAGATATGTATAAAAACTATGCCAATAGCCCAGAGCATTTGCAAACAACCGTACAGAAGGCTCTTCAGAAGAAGCAGACGGAGGTGGGATTCTCAGCTGGCATCGAGAGCTATCGCTCTGGCAGGGAAGGGCGACCCAGGAGACAGGGCGCTAGTTCAGGAGGGACCTCCAGGCCGTACCGTGCCCTGGCCCTGGCCCTCAGCAAGTCTTTTAGAGCTAGAGTTGTCCCACCTGACTTTAGACGCTCAGTTGAAGCTCCTAAGGTAGGACGAGCGTCAGCCAGGTCCCCTTTGCCACCCAGGGAAGAAGCAGACAGATGCCGGTGGGCATCTTCTAGAGATGCTCGCTCCCATCCCGCAGCGGGGAGGAAAGCTGCGGCAGGAGCCCCGGACTCCTGCCTGGAGCTGCAGGGGAGGGATTCAGGCCCTCGTTCCTCCGCTTTGCGGGAGGATGTGCCACTATTGTGAGGATAATGATGGGGTGGCTCAGGGGCTCCTCTCACACAGTGGTGTGGATTATCATAAATACACCTCACTGTGGATTTGCCACCAGCTGAGAAACTGTCACTGGGTTCTCACAGGCACTTCGGTAATAACGAGGCCGCGTAGAAATCGGTGAGTGAAGAAGTATTGGTTTAAATAACATCAATCTTAATGTTAGCTTTGGCTAAGCCTATTTTACTAAGGATCTCAGAGCATTTCGTGAACTGTATTTAAGCTTCAGGATCCCTGGGGAAGGACCACCTTCAGCTGCGGAGGAACACGAAGAGCAGGGAGGGAGGTACAGGCTGACTGAGCACACATGTACCCAGAATTGTTGTCAAACGCAGCAAAAGCGTTCAGCTTTCAGTCTAGCTGCTGTGCAGCAACACTGCAAAGCAGAGCTGTGAAAAGATCTCGATCCACACGCTTCAAGCGAACAAGAAATGTTCTTCTCCAAAGACAATACTCAAAGTTAAGGAGCTGAAAAGAATCTGCCAAAACTTTTCTGGGTAGAAATGCAATTCTTACTTGTTTCCCTCCCAAGCAGTGTGTTTTTGTAAGTTTTCTTCAGCTTCTACCATCCCCTGCCAGAGCCTGCATATTTTCCTGTTTCAAGTTTTCATTAATTTTTCCACTGCTCTGTTTCGAGCTCTTACACAGGGACCCCGGAGTCCAGGCCTCCCTTCCAACAAAGTGAGCACCCCTGAGAGCGCCCGGGGCCCTGGCTCCTGCTCTGACTACTTCACACGCTGTCACATCAACACAACAAATACATCTGCCATTTGGAGAACACGTTAGAGATCCACTGGTCAAAGTCTCACAAATGGACTAAAACCTCCGTCCATCCTTATCATCCTGGAGCACTTAATAAAGCATCAGGGCTTTTCAATGCCAAGTCCCACTAGAGCACAGTTAAAAAGAGCAGCTAATTCACTTACCCGAGCAATCAGCTCCCCGACCATCCCTGTCCACGTGCCATTTGCCTCAGGGACTCCATACACACCATCGCCAACGAGGTGGATCTTATAGTTGAAACGCAGGATCTCTGCCAGCTCCTTCAGCATGTCCACGCAGAAGCCCTCGTAGCGGTCGTTGCCTTCCAGCTCCTGATGGTTCCACTTCAGCATTAAGTAAGGGTTTTCCTGCATTGAAACTGGGCAGCTGTCATTCCCATCTTAGCCGAGGCGTCCCACCAGCACGGTGCCGAGCACAGGGCAGAGAGGGCAGTGGGCTCCCTGCTAGCACCGGGATGGCAGAGGCTCATATAAGGGGCACCCAGGCCAACTTTCCATCCCGATATATCCCCCTCGACCAGGGCGTAAGAGATACAAAAAGCTGGTTTAATCACTTGGGAACACAGGTGGTGTAAAGCTAACAGAGCTGTTTCTACACTGGTATTCATTGGTCCCTGCTGTGTTCAGGGATGTGCTGGAGGTGCAGCAGATTTATCCCAGTTTAGGATATGAAGCAGAGCTTCAGGCTTTGGGGGCTGTTTCCAACTGGCATATGCCAGAGCATCCCAGTGACTGCTCCGAGTTATGGCAGAACATACAGATCCCAGCCTCTCTTGGCATATAACCACTTCTTCAGTTTGTCCCCCTTTTCAACAAACTTTGTGGGACATGAAGAAATAGTGCCCAGAGTTCCTCAGGATTTTGAGTGTCTTTAAGGAAGGAGCAGAAGTACTAGAAAAAAATCACAGGACAGGCAAAACATGGAAGGGGAATTTGTTGAATAAGGACAGTGATGCCTGTAGACACGAAGTCTTGGTTCATAAAAGTTGTACCCATCTTGGCCAATTTCAGTAATTTTATGGGTAGAAGGGACAACTGTCCCCTCCAACTTAGTAGCTGTACGGAAAACAGGAACATCATTCAGAGATAAATGTAAAATGGCAACTTATCCCCATCCCAGCCCTCTCCCCAGCTGCTTCTGAACTCATCAAATATAATTTCCATATGAAACATCAACTTGAGTTTAATTACACTGTCATGGATTGTCCTCAGTGCTGTAATTAGAGATTTGATCGTCTGTTCTTTATGAAATCAGTGTGCAATGCTGCATGCTGGGGGCTGAGGGGGGTAGGAAGAAGGAATAATATTCTAGATGATTGACATCCCTAAGCATTGGGCTGGCAAAGAGCTAATGGGAACTGTAGGTGACCCCCTCACTTACCAGGATGGTGGTGACAATGAGTGTGGTGTTGAACAGACTGTCTGATATGTTGGAGGAGAAGATCCTGTTGTCCATGCTGAGACCTTCAGAAACGTGCCAGTGGCCGATCTGGAGAGATAAACAGCACAATAAGGGAATTTACAGGGCAAATTACTGTACACACCCGCCATATGGCTCCGGTGACTGACAACCATCAAGCTGGCCCTGTAAGAGGTGTTTATGAATGCTCCATTACCTTTACAACGCACCCCCACAACAGGCCAGCAGAGAGATTAACCCACTGGTGCACGGTGCTGGCACACCCCCACTTGCGCGACAACGCCAAAAACCTGACCCTGCTTACGGCAGGCGCTGCCTTCCCGTGTGTCCTCCCTGCAGCTGCGGTAAAGCGGTCCACCAGGAGAAAGCCGTGCGGCCAAGCAGCCTTCTGCAGTGTCCCCAGATGCCACCAAGATGGGTCCATCTTACCCAGCAGTCCCCACGCAGCCAAACCTGCAAGCTCGTCCCTCCCAGCACGGCGCGGCTTGGAGCCTCTGCCATCCCTCACACTAAGGCACGGCAGCTAGGTCGTGGCCGCAGGACGAAGACCTGGTCAGTGCTGTCAGCCTGGTGCATTTTGGCTGACCCCTTCACCTCCTCAGTTCTCCGGAGGTCAGCTCCTAAGGGGGACGAGGCACAGAGGCACTTCGTGGGAGGCTGCCAGAAAGGCAACGCTATAGCTGGGGTTTGGCTCAGCTGCACGACCCTGCAGTGAGGCCCAACCACCCGCACGCACTGCGGGGTCAGAGCTACACCCAGGTTTGACGACACCGAGCTCTTCACACAGGCACCGTGTGTTACAGACACAGCTCGGAAAAACTTCAGGAAGCGCTGAAGTCTCGTGATTTCACAGTGAAAGCCCAGAAACGAGGAGACGGGGTTCCTGCCTCCAACTCCTGTCCTGCCTTACGCTGTCTCTGTAACTTCGAACAAAGGTTTCACCTGCCTGAAAGCAAGCAAAACCTCCTGCTGTCCTCCTGCGAGCATCGCTGTCATTAGTTAAAGGCTGGTATAGGCACTGTGACTTCCCCAGAGGAAAACGCCACCTCACAGGGAGTATCACAGCATTGCAGCTCCCACTGCAATCCCAGAGCAGCAGTGCCAACGTGGGGCAGACGTCTTCCAGCCCTGACCAGCAGCTCCACCTTGGTGGCAGGTGGTGAAATGAAGCCACGTTCTCAGCAGTGCTGCACCGTGACTTATCTCCTCTATTGTCTATAATGGATGCCAACTATGTACTATGATCAAGTACCACCAAACCCTTTGATTCAGGTTCATCACACCCAACAGCTCCATGGAGAGCCTAATTCGCTCATCCAAGCGTCAGTGTCACTGCAGCAAACCTAATTCCCACTACCCAGTCCCCCAGCGCTTGGGAGGACATCGTGACTCAGCTGTGATGCAACGCAACCAGCCACTGCCATCAGCCAGGGGGAGGAATATTCAAAAAACCCAATTTTAACTTCAAGAGCCTAATCTCCCTCCCTCAGAGCTCTGGGCAGGAAGATCAGCACCTCCAGCAGCTCGTTCAGAGTATGCAAATTAGGCTCTCACTCTCTTATGCTCCCTAAAAGAGCCTCTCTTTTTTCTCATGGGTAGACCGGTGGCTGACGAAGGCCAGCTCCCTCTGAGACCCCTTCTCTCTCCTTTTTCTCCTGCAAAGCCTCTCTGCACCCACCAGGTCCCACCCAGCCCTCTGCATGCTGGATTGCTGGCCGCAGCCTCTGACACCACTGAGTCGAACTGCTGTGGCCCTAAGAGGTAGCGGGTGACCCCAACTTGCAGGGGTGTCTTCACGGCTCCTCCATAGCCACGGTGCCAGAGCAAATCCATTCCCGGTTCCCCCGCGCTGACACAAGCTGTCTCAGGCACCGTCGGTCTAAGGCAGGTTATCCTTTCACTGTGCCACGGTTGTCAGGGTGGTAGGAACAAATCGATTTCTCTTCCGTCAAAGAGTAATCTTATTATGTTCAAAGAGGTGGGTGTAAGGCGACGCAGAGCTACGGGCCAGGCGGGTGCACCGCCTTGGAAATGAATGGGAGGCACGCCGGTTTACACCGCCCCAGGATTGACTCCGTGCACTCGGTCACTTTTCTTAGCAGTGCTCTGCCTCTGGCATGACTGATGGCTTGAGGACTTCAAAGTCACTTCCCAGCTCGTGCACCTGAGCCAAACACAACCTGAAACTGCTACGCTGTCGGCAAACTGAATCGCTCTGGGCATTGAGGAAAGGGCCAGGTCCTTTCTTGTCCTGGCTGTCAGTGTAAATCCGGCCCAAGCGACTGACAAGCCACCACAAAAGTGGCCGTCTGCAAGGAGTCCCACATCCAGCCTCCTCATCTCTAGGCACAAGGAGCAGTGGGAAGCGCAAACAGGACAGCTTGCACTCGGCGGCTCTGCAGAAGGAAAGCAGGCAGGGAAAGCAAAGGACCGTCACGTGAATGTCTGCTCTCCTCCCCAACTGGAGTCGAGGCACTGGGATGCAGCAGTGCAGGCAGAGCCAGCTGAGTCCCCCCCGGGGGGGGGGGGCTTGTTTACTCTGCAGATAACACAACGCACATTACTCCTCCAAGATGTTAGCCCAGCCCCTTCGCCAACATTAATAATGCTCTGCTAAAAGCACCTGTCATGGCAAGGACCTCTGAATGTGCTGGAAGCATTAACTCTCGGAGGCTCCCTACAAACGGGAGAGGCACGGGGGGGTTATTAGCCTCATCTGACAGATGGGGAGATGGAGGCACAGTGACAGTGTGTCGGAGCAGGCTGGGAGCAGATCTTGGGCATCCCATTCTCTTGACAGCTTGTTGTGACTTAACTAGCATCAAGCTCGTAGCATCACGGTGACACTGTAGTGCAGGACTCATCTCTGGGAACAACAGTCCCAAACCGGGAGATTTCCCGTGTACTTCACAGACAGAGAGTCCTTGAAGCACGGCTTTAAGTGGCCTGCGCAGGGTCTGCATTGGTGCGACAGGATGGATTTATCCCGGCTCTATTCCCCAACTCTGCACAAAGGTACTTGCCTCTTCCTGTGATTGCTGAACAACAGACCCTCTGCAGCAATTGCCTCTCTGAGCGAGTGATCAGTCATAAACATTGCCTAATTTTTTTTCTCTGAGATTTCACAACCAGAGATTACTGACAGATTAACTTTAATTTTAACAGCCCTCACTGTTCTCAAATTTGTCCCTCCCCTGCTGGCATACTGAGACTAATTGACTGCCTCCTCCTCTGACAGCGCAGTGGGTTTGACCTTGCTTTGAACACAGCACCAGAGCCAAACACTCCCATGTGCTGGGTACTTCCACCCCATCCTGGCTTGTTCCAGCTCACCACTGTCCCCCTCGCAGTATGATAAAGCCACTAATTGACTCCTCACATTGCTCGCTGTTTCTGAAGTGTAAAGTGTCAGAGGATGTCTGGGATCGTCAGATCTCTCCCTCTCTTGCAAAGATGGATGTCAAGGTGATTTTAATCATCGCTATCTATGTATAAAGAGCCTCTGAAAAACAGAAAACACATTCATCTGCAAAATGTCTTAGAAAACAATCAAATGCTCTACACAGACATGGATAAGATGATCTTGTTAAGGCTCTGGACTAGGACTTAAGAGTTTTTAGGACTTGGGATTTTTTAGTAGCGGATATGATTGGTCTGTATAAATACACCAGGTAGAGGAGGTCCATAGCAAAGAGGTAGAACAGCTTTTGAAGCTAAACTAATAGCGTTGGCACAAAAGTAAGTAGATATAAACCAGACAGAAATAAACGGGCTGAAAATTAGAAAAGGGCTCCTAATGAGCAGAGGAGCTGAAGGGATGGCATACCTTTCCCAGAAGAGCAGCGAGGGCAACACAACCACCTGGTTGCAAGCTGGAGCTCGATAACTTTGTGAGGGGGCTTATACAACCCAGTGACAGGTGACGGCCCATGGCCTGCACAAAGAAAGTTCCCGCCACGTCCTCAGGCTGTGTGGTCCCACCGGAGACCCCCGCGGCATCACCTCTGCACCTCCCGGTGCCTCCCTGCACTCGGCCCTCTGCCGTAAGGAGAGCTTCCAAGCTCCTTGTGGTGCAAGATGACAAAATACCACTCAAACTAATGATTTTAATGAAGCCTTCTGCTCAGTGCCCCACAGGCCTGAATGGCAGCTGGTCGCAGGGAGAGATGACATAGCAGGACCTCTCCATAAGCTTCAGGGGCATCACAGGTACTTACTACCCCCACTCCCCAGCTAAAAATTAAGGTAAAGCCAGCCCTGAATACAGGTGTCTTGAAACAGGCAGGGGACCACCACTGCAACAAACCCTGATACCCTCTGGGCTCTGATTAGCAAGCGCTGTCCTACAGCTTGCATTTGTCACCTCCCTTTCCTCTGTGTCCCCAGGAAAAGGAAGGGGTACAAAATGCTATCATCTCTCATCAAGCCTGCGTTTGGAGAGCCTGGTCGGCACTAATGGGAAAGACGCTGCGCCAGGAGGAAATACAATTAAGCAGGTATTTGGTACATAGTGCCTTCACTGGCACAAAGCGGGGGGAATCTGGGGGTGTCTGGAGGGAGAAAAGGGAATAAAAAGAACAAATGAAGGAAAGCCCCCAGAGGACACTGCACAGGTCTGCCATATCGTTGGCACTCCTGAAGGACGTTACTGCAAGACTGATACAGCAAGGCAAGCAGGCAAAAACTTCCTCCACAGAAGTTAGCATGGGACACAGAGAGCATCAACTACTAAATCCTGTACGATCACGAGGCACGCACACAACCCACCCCTGAGGCCACGCAGCACCCCCGCAATCCCCCTCCTCCCCAGACGTCCCCTTCAGACAACATGATTGGCACCTGGCATAGCCCAGGCAGGACCCGATGGTGGCACGCACCGAGTTGGCTGGGTCCTGGGGGGCAAAAGGCATTCAGCTCTTGGCAGGATCCGTCCCTGAACTCTTGCTGAGGGTAACAGCTAAAGAGGAACGAGTCCCATTGAGACTGATTAGCCGCTTCTAAGTTAAAAAGGTTTGATGTGGCGGGGATTGCGGAGGGTCTCAGAGCTATCGGCTGGTAACTCATCTGTATCTCATCGACATACCAATTAGACACCCCCGTCACTTCCACTGCTCTGTCTCAGGACACCAGCAGAGCCTTTAGCTAAACAGCCACTAATCGGCCGCACCTAGGACCAGGCAAGAGCAAGGGGTCCCAGGCAGAGCTGGGGACAACGTGCCCATGCTGGGGCTCCAGCCTCGACAGCAGCTTGCCCTGCCTCTCCTCTGCACACTTGCCTTCCCTGGGGCCACATAAATCACAGCCCCTCTTCATTCCCTTCTCCTGTTAAGCTGCCAAACCTTAGCTCTTGGTTTACTGCAAATCGCTGCACTGAAACTGGAGGGGTATGCCGCAATGCTTTTTAAAGGGGCAAAGAATGGGAAAAAATAAAAAGATGACATTTACAAAGTCAGTCCTTGTCAGATATAGGGATCACCAACACATTAATGAGTCTGTGCTTTATCGCGCATCCTATGAACAGAAAGCAGCTCTCATATGGCTAGGGAAAAATTTCCACTAGTTAAGCTAAATTAGGAAAAGACACGTTTGGTACGTTACATAAATGTATTAAAAATTGGATGTTAAAAAGCCCTGTCTCTCCTTGCCCAAAAGCAACAGCAAGTTAGAAAATCTAAGTGTCTCTAATTTGTTTGCTGGCTGGATCAGCTTCAAAATTTGGCGAATCCTCTATCAAAGCTGATGAGCTGGAAGTCCCTGTGGCTTCGATAGATGGAAGGAGAGAGGGGGGGGAGAGAAAGAGAGAGATGGAAAGAGATAAAAGGGCAGAGACCATGAGCTCGATTAAAACTAAGGAGGGAATGGAAGCGTTTCAAACAAGAGCCTGCTAATATATATCAGTTAATATAACCCTTGGGAACAAGATTGTCTCCAGGATGTGCATGTCTGTTCCTTACCCCGTCCCCTCAAGGTGGGTTTAATTAAATGATTTCTAATGATTTATTTAGTCATTTATATTACAAGAAGCTGAGCTGGCGAGAAGACAACAACCGTCTACGGCACAGCGGAGTGGCCTTTGGCTTCCCTCTGCAGTGACCAAGATGGGCAGGCAAGATCAGGCGGGACGCTGCCCAGGTTTCACAGCTCCGGCCGGGGATGCCCTTCCCAGCCGGGCACGTCACGCCAAACTCCTGCAGCCGGCGAGGGGCCCTAACACCCCTCCGGGCATCGCTATCAGTCAGGCCGGACCCCTGAGAGGGGGCTGCCCGAGAAGGGGAGAGCAGACAGCGGAAAGGCTGCCGCAGGCATACGGAGCAGGTTCATGAAGACTAACTCCTCCCTGGTGGGTTTCTGACAGGAGAGAGCTTGCAGCCACCACAGGATCTCAGCAGGTAGCTGCGCACACCGAGGGACTGCCCCGTCCTTCCAGCACCTTGTTACTGCTACTGGAAGTGATTTATCACCACTGCGCTCTGATGGGAAACCTGAAAACCTTGGTCCCGGCGCAGCTTTCCTGGGTACCTCTGAAACATGAAGCTGCTTATCTACCGAGCTGCGGCAACAGGTCAAAAAATGTTTTTGCCTGTCAGACCGGGTTTGTGGAGAAGAGCTGAGACTTTTGTCTCAGGGCAGATTAAGCTGCAGTCAGAGCTCTCTGTGGAGCTCTGGGAGAAGCACTGCTCCAAGAGGACCTGTGTTTTTAATGTGAACTCCCTGCCACATTTAAACACGTCAGAAACATAGCTGTCATAGTGAGGTTTACAGCATTTGCTTCCTTTGCTCCAGCTGATTGCACACTCTTATTAATGCAGATGGGCTTGGATCTGTCACTTTTGCTCAGAATATGATGGGTTTGGGACACGATTAAAAGGGCATTGGTGCTATGAGAGATCTTACCATGGGGAAAATGCCATCCTGATCCCCCGCTCGCTCAGCTAAAGGCAGCGTCAAAACTGAGCTGTCACTTGACAGGTAAGAACTGGCAGGCAACATCCTTGCCAAGGCTAAAATTCACTGCTGCCAGACCAGGAGAGATTTCCTAATGCCAAAATGCTCTGTTGGTGCAGGGTAAGATACAATAGCTTTTGTTCTCTGCCAGCACCCAGGAGAAGTGGCAGTCTCCAAGAAAAGGGCAGGTGTGGATCTGTCAGCAGGGAAATAAGACAGATGAAAACCTTTTTTCTGGGACTGGCATTTTTTTCCTGAATGAGGTTTGGATTTACTAGTAAAACCCTAATTCCTTGGGCTTGTGTCATGTAATCTCATCACTTTGATATCTGTGGCCCCACACAGTTATCCTTAACCTTAGCTGAAGCCAGAAAATATCCCTTGGACAGAAAGAGGGTAACAAGCAGAAGAAGGACCAACACTGTGAGGAATCTACAAGCACTGAGACAAAAAGCAAAGGAGAGTCTGAGGTAAGCAAACCCGTTACAGAGGAACAAGCACCATAAACTGAGAGGTAAATTGTCTTTCACTTCCTCCCACACACCACGCTGGGGAAAGACGGTGGGGAGCTCCTGACACAGGATTGCCCCCTTCTATTTCTCTCCCAGAAGCAATTGTTTGGAAAGGTTCACAGTACCCTTTTTTGCCTATTTCATGGGAAATACTCCCATTTTTCCCCATCTAAATAATTTTGAGTACACGTGTCTCCAGAAGCTTAACAACAAGTGTTGTACCTGGCATACACTTTATGCCCTGAATTATGTCCTGCACAGGAGGGTTACTGTGACAGGACAGATACCAACTCTAACATCACCACCTCAGGGGCCCGATACACTAAGACAAATCTAAATTATCTCGAGACACGAGACACGTTCCTGATGAAGTGAAACATGGCGTGCTTGACAACCCAGGCCCAGCGAGAGCTACCACGACGTCCACGCCACGCTGCCACTTGCCGAACACCTCATCTTGCGAAGGGGGGTGTCCGCAATCCCCTTCGGTCCCTGCCGCAGCGGCCCGAACCAAGCCCTCACCAGGCCACGCACAGACCGTCCCCGGGCACCCTCCCGGGGCAGCGTGGCTGCTCCTACCTGCCGGAATCCGCTGCGCGTGTGCTGCAGGATTTTCAGGGCGTAGTTGGATCGCTGGCCTTTGCTGTTGAATTCGATGTGGCCGGTGAGACCTTCCAATTCTACCTGTCCAAGAGAGAATGAGTTACAGCGCCCATCGAGGCGGCTCACCCCACCACCCGCAGCAGAGCCGGGGCTGGTGGCCACTCGCCCCACGCCCTGGCCATCCATCTTCGTGTCTCAATCCTAATTGCTTTTGGAGTCTGGGTAGGGGAGCAGAGAGACGTGGAGGGGAGCGGGAGAATCGGCAGCACAAGGTGCAGGGCTCCCCGAATTTCTTTGCTCCAGCTGCTTTGGAAGAACCACCTCCGCAGCCCCTCGTCGCTGCCCTCCACCCCAAGGCTAACACCGCGCTGCTCTGCGGCAGGCACCATCTCTTCGCTGTGTCGCACTGAAACGCTAGCGGGGGATTCCTCCAGAAACCATTACGTGCTGTTTCACAGCATCAGGCTGCCGTTTAAAACAAGAGCATGTTGCAGCGGGGCCAGGACGAGTGTCTAGCCTCACTGCGCAGATTAAGCACTGCTCACTTGCTGCTGGAGCACCTCTTCAGTAACAAGGGCAAGCTACCAGGCCTCCTAGTAGCAGAGCCAAGGGAAGCTGAAGAGTTTTGTTGTCTCTGACTAAGGGCGAGATTTAAAGCAGGGTTCACATGCATCGACTGAAGTGGTACAAGGTTCAGGTTCAGCTGATCCTTCCTTGGGGGGAAAAAAAGATCTCACGAAATCTCCTCATCTCATGACATTTCAGTTGCACCCCAAACAGACTCAGAAAACACACTCCTCCTGCATGGTCAAGCTCAGTTTTCAGGAATCACATTGACAACCTCCAACTGTTTCATAAGGCTGAAATTTTAGGGTCTGTTCTTGTGCCAGAACTAGGCTTGACTGGTTCCAGCAATCACACTTTTGGGTTCAAAGGAACCCAATCCCCTTCACAGGGAAACTCACAACTTGCCACTGAGCTCTAAGCAATTGTACTGCATGACCTTATATCAACTCAAGTTCACTCAAAACAGAGCTCCAATCACTTAGAAACATTCATACTTTAAAAAAAAAATCCACTGAATTCCAGTTTTTCTGCAGCAAAGCCTGAAAAACGGAGAGTTTCATGTCGCTCCAAGGCCAGTGACAAACCAGCCCTCAGATCTCCTCTCTTTTTATTCCCAGCGCTACCTTCAAACAGGCCGACGTTCTGTGCTCGAGAACTGTGCCAGCACCAGCTTGTACATACACGTCTTTTCCTTCCGGCAGCAATGAGCACTAGCTCCTAACGCACCAGCAAACTTCAGTCCCTTCTCACCATTCTCAGGTAGTTCATCAGGCTCGTGCCGTGCTGCCAGATCTGGGCAGACCCACAGGACAGGGGCTTCACACCGATCTCCTGGCTCCGGTTCAGCTCCTGCACAGCAGTCACCACGGCATACACGGCATCAAAAAGCAGGGCAGAAGAGAGCTGTGGGGAAAAAGAGGAAAAAAATTGAGGCAGGAAGACAAAAATCAGGCCTCCTACTGCACCTTCAGGACCTTGCAGCAAGCAGGAGAGCGCTCTATCCACAACCTCAGCAAAGGTCAGAAAGGAGCAAAATCCTTGGCCCTCTCCATGCGGACAGCAAGCACCGCTTGCCTACCATTCTGCTGCAGCAACACCCTGCACCCCGTCTGCACCCATGCAAGGGCAGGGAGACAAAAGCAATGGTATCCTTGAACTGCTGATGTCTTGGCATCACTGGGGCAAGTGTACCCATTGCCAGCCCCAGTCCCACTCCCAGTCTGTTATATTTCTCCTTCTCTTCTTGCTTTCTTCCTTACCCTTTATGTCTCTGCTTACTTGTTTCTCAGGGTTTCTGCCATCACTATGACCTTTCTATCTCTATTTGTCCCTGTCCTTTCCCATTCTTTTCTATCTCAATTTCCTGAAGTAACTAACCCTTTCTAATCAAGGTGTCGGGGTTTGGAGCTTTGGTAACCTCTGATCAATCTGCTGGCCAGGGAACACTCCTAAGAGCATCAGGTTTGTGAAGTTCTTAAAATAAGCAGCTGGGCAGAATAAAGATCCTGTGCCTGCACCCACAGAAGAAAAGATGACTGTGCTGCTTCAGCCTTCATTAGGCACCAGAGAGTCCTTCTTCAACTACTGCTTTGAAAGGGAGATCCACAAGCAATGAGGTGTTGCTAGATCTGCTTCTCAGGCAACTGAGTCCTGGCTTTCAGAGCCCGTAGAGACCATCTAGTGCCTTGCTGCAACCTCCATTTTCCTGCTGGCTGTTACCTGCTCTGTAATGGCATTGCTGAAGGAACGTCAAGAATCACAGAGCTCGTCCCTCCTCCTTCTCATCTTTGCTTCATTTGCCTTTAATCAGATTTCTTTGTCCATCAAGCCTCGCAAACAGTGTTTTTCACCCATGCACAACCCTTTTAATGTTTTTGATCTAGTTAATAATCAGCCATTTGCTCTCTCACATTCACTGTTTTGACTAAGATTTCACTTTTAATTATTGTCACCTCCTGACTCTGCTGGAATTGAGCTGCTGCAGCTTATTACTATCAAGGCTACATTTTCCTCGTGGCTACTTCTGAGAGCATCCTCTTACCATCCCAGCTCCCGGCAACAGGTTCAATCTCTAGCCTGGGGCTCCTTTCCCCACCTTACCCTGTTTGTGGCTTACAGCACTTGAGCGGTATCTGCATCTTCTATTCCTCCCAAAGCCTGATTAGGTTTATTCACTTCTGCCAGCAGCCCTGCAAGGACAATCTCACCCAGTTCAATCACCCCACTGAACCTCTGGCTTCAACTGCGTTACTAATTTGAACAGAGTGAACCAGGCTTGACCCTGCCTGATCTTACTCAGATCAGTGGTAAGACCTCATTGACCACAATGGCCTGGGATTAGGCGGTCAACAAGCAGCACAAAACCTTAAAACATACAAGCCAGCACAAGTTAAAAGGCATGATTCTAGCCCGATGCTAGCAAAACCCCAAACGCCAGCTCTAATGCCACCAGTAACCTTTCAGTTTTGCAGTCCTGGCACAGACTCACATTTGCTCTATCACGTTCCTCCTGCACGTACCAGCGTAATCTGTTTTACACAAATAGCACCTGGGGACTCTCCAGTGAGCACTGAGCAACTTGACTGGCATCTGTCAGTCTTGCATCTGACCTGTTTCCCACGCAACAGGAAGCACCTTTGGTCATATATGTTGAGAGCTTTCTGCTAATAATAAGGATTGACTGGCTCCAGAGCTACTAGGTTTTATTACAGCTATTTTTCAGGAGGTAAACAGTAACACCACAGGAGCGGAGCAGCCTGAGGACACACAAGGAATGGGTGGCAGAGTGGGAACAGAAACTGGGTATCCCGTTTCCTATCCTGCCTCATCTATGAAATATCACAGGTCCCTTTGCAACAACAGCAAGCCTCTCCTGCATTTCTTCCCTTCTGTTCAGGGGTAAGTCTGCTAAGGTTTTTTATTCAGTATTCACATCTGACCTAAACATTCCCCTCCTGGGAAGCATTTTCCAGAGCTACTTAAAGGAGCTGATATATCCTTTTCCCTACCCTTCTTTTTTACCTTCAATACATGTTCTTTTTGCAATATGACCTCTCCAGCCTGTCCTCGGCCCCTGTTCCATGAAGGTCTTTAGCATATACTATAATTTTAACTGTGGACTGAATCCCATTCAGGTTACAGAATACCATACACAATTAGCAATTCCTTTCCCGAATCAGGAACCATATTAATACCAGCTGGCCAAATGAAACTGTTACGAGAGAAACACAGCCCTTGCGACCCCAAAGTTTCACCATCTCATACCAAATCAGAATATTACCCCAGCATTTTTAATTGTCTCCTGTTGGGTTTTCATTTCCATTTTCCCTGAGCGATTAATGATCTCTTATTAGCTGGTGAGCAAGAGACTCGTAGATCTCAGTGAAGCATTTGACATTATTGATTGGAATATTTCACTCCTTAGCCTCGAACAATTTGTTAGGATTTCTGGCAACCCCCTTATGATTTCAAGAAATTTAGAGACTGGGGAGGGGGTTGTGATACACAGGATCAAGTCCTCCTGGTAGGGAATGGGAATCTCTCCCATGCCCTCAACATACCTCTTTCCTTTTTTAAAGAAAAAACACAGCTTTCCTCAGAAGAACCACATTTCCACTCCTGATGCTGCTTATCATTTATGCCAGCCATTCCCTGCCCCACTGGGCTCAAAACCAGGCTCCTCTTCCAGCCTCTCCATTTTATGAGTCCTGGAGCATGGCACCTGGGTGCACAGGAGCCTGGCAACACAGCAGCATGCAAGTAAACAGACGGGTGCACCTCCTTTTAAATACCCACCTTGATTCCCCCTTCGATATCTTTTGAACAGCCACCAGGACTCAGACCTAGGGAGGTTCAGGGCCTTCACTCTACTCCCTCCTCTGGCACCAAGATCCTCTGAGGCACTCCATTCCTTCCCACGGTTGCTGGCGTGGGATCGTCCTGCTCCACTGCTACCTGCAACCCCACCAGAGCACACTGCCCCTCTCCTGTTTGTCTCCCATCTCAACCCAGTGCAGCAATTGCTCTGTTGCCCTGCACCACCTACCTAATGACCATCTCCCTCTGCCACTATTCATTTGGAAACTCATATAAAATGAACCACATTCAACACAGCGAGCTAATTTGGGATGCAGGCTGTGTGGAGGAAACCGTTCACAATTACATAGCGTTGGAGTGCAGCAGCTCGCCTGGGTTCTTTGGTCTCTCTGGCTTTCGTAGGTAGGCAAGTGTCTTCTCACAAGGGTAACTGGGGTTAACAAGGTTAACACAAGCTCACTGCTGCCAGCTATCTCCCGCAGCCCAGAAAGTGCAGATGAGGAGTGGGTCATTTAGCACATCCACTCCACTTCCCTGCAGGCTCACGTAAGTCAGCGGTGCGGTAAATGAAGCTGCTTGACTTCGCGCTGGAACAGATGCGGAGCAGCCAGATGCCTTGGGGCCACAACCTTCAGCAGAGGAGTGGGGAGAGAGCTGGAGGCAGCACCTTTTTAACTTCCTCTAGGCAGATTCAGCAAGGGGGATCTGTCACTGCTCTCGCGTACATCGCCTCAACTTTCTTCATGTTGCCTATAAAATCTCTCACTATTTTTATGTTCTCATTTTAAACCGCAGCTTTGTCACTCTGTCAAAAAAAAGCCAATTTGCCTGTTAACAAATTGATTCTCTTCCTTGCATGCATTGTCTGATTTGTGCAGATCCCGGTTGGTTTTGTACTGTCTCTGCAATGTAAGAGCTCTGTGACAGGCTGCACGTGAAAGACTTGGTAAGCCCAGCAGTGGTCCTCCACTCCCAGGTTCAGGGAGGACTTCCCTCTTTCCCTAAAGCCTAATTCTTGACAATGAAAGTTGCTAACAAAAACCGTCACTCCATGGATGCCTCATCAGAACAAGGCTCCAGAAAAGGGAGCAGATGGCAGGCTGGGCAGACGGGCTCGCTGCTCCGTTCCCCTCGGTCAGCTGCGCGAGGAGAGGCGGTACCCGAGAACCGCGGAGGTACTGCAGGGTACGACTGTGACACAACGCCCTGGGAACAACTCACCAACTAGAAAGGGTCAAGAAACAGATCTCCAGCCCTCGCGCACATCAGCTGGCAGGAGGGTTCCCACCAGTGCCTCTAAGACAACTAATGCTATGGGATGCCCTGCACCTGGGGAGCAGGGATGGTGCCTGAGCTCTACCCTGGTACACTACAGCTCCTTGCTGGCTGCAGCACACCTTCCTCCCAACACCAGATCTGCCTCTCTGGAAACTAACAGCAGGTTAAGCAGAGCTGAGTGGAAGATCCCACTTTATTTTTTATTTATGGAAATCTCCCACATAAATGCTGTGTTTAAAGGTGAACTGATAGCCAGGAAAATATGAACAGGTTTGGCTAGTCTGGGTTTTGCCATGTGGTTTTTTAAAATTTTCCTCCTAAAACATTATCATCTGTATCTTTGCCCCCAAACATAACACAGAGAATTAAAACCATTAAAATCCTGTGAAATAGACTTTACAATCTGGATTTTATTCAATGACATAAACACTTAATTACAAACATCTGTTTTAGCCTAAATTCTAATTACCTAATCTAGCCATCTGTAATTTGAATGATTTTCTCTGATTTCCTTTCTTTGCAATGTGATTAATGAGAATGGCATTAGAGCAAGCAGCTCCCTCCTTCTTCCTCAGACGCTTTCTCGGCTCCAGCAAGAAAGCCCTGGGATTTTGCAGCTCGCAGGAAACCTCCCTCCTGTCACTTCCAGCTGTTGAGCCTCCTTTTCTCTTTTTAGTATGAGCTATCCCACGAGATATCTGCTTCCCAGGACTAAAAGGGGAAGTTCTTACACAGAGAGATGCTCTCTGGGAGCTGAGACCTGCCAGATTTCCAACAGCAGAGGCAATGCACGGCAAAATGGTACTGGATTCCCTTTGCAGACACAGGAGAGGAAACAGGTGCCCTGCCCGGGAATATTTCACTTCACCTCTGCTCTGTATCTTCGCCACCCGAGGCAAGGCCCTTTTCTCATCACCTGGGACATGGCATACTGGCAATGGGAACCTTGCTATGAACATAGAGCGAACCTTCGCATCATCAGAAAGAAATCGTCTTTTGGTTAAGACTAGGATTTGGGAGAACTGAACGCATTTTCTAATTGTGCTGTAGAGTCCCTAACTCTGATATAACGGGAGAAGTCACTTCCCTTCCATGCCTCAATTTCCCACTTGTACACCAAGAACAACAGCACTCCCTCCTGAGCAGCTGAGCACCAGCTAGCACAAGGGGAGCTACCCTGCCCAGCACAGCCAAGAGCAGCCCCCGGGCAGGTCCCCTAATGACAGCAGGGCTGGAACCATCTAGGTCAGGGCGATCCAGCGTGGCCAAGCCCCCTCCCTCGAGACGTGTCTTCCCTGGCCTGGGAGGAAGCCTGCTGTATGGCTGATTATGCTTTATGAATGAAAGAAGGGAGCATCCAGCTGACTTAGTATTACACTGATGGGTGACTTAGGCTCAGGCTGACAAACCAAACAGTTTCGTTTCAGCTCTGAAGTCCTTCAAAAAAAAAAAAAACCAAACAAAAAACAACCAAGCTGCAATGGGGCATACTCTTGCATCCTTCCACCTACAGGTTTTGCTGGTTGTTCAAGACAACACAGGGTAAGAAGGCACAATGAGGTCAGTTATTTCCCCATCACACCGGCTACACTCCTGTTCCTACTGTCTTGTTTGTACTATTAGAAGGAAATTTATTTTTAATGCCTCTGAACAGTGCCTGCAACTGTCACCCAAATAGGAAGCTTTCTGGTAGCAAACCTAAAGAGATTTAGCAGGGCAGACAGCAAGCTCACTGCGGCTGCCTCTGTGTGGGAGGGCTGGAAGGAGGGAGAGCAGGATGGTCCCAGGCACGTAGTAACCATGGCCTGAGCTCCATGTCAAGCCAATAGGATGTGGGCACAAAGGGCAGAAAGCTCTTTATTTCGCCTGTTTAATATCACTTTGTAGTGATAATGAGGAGGTTTTCAGCAGCACACAGCTGCCTCAGCTTGTCAAGGGGACCCTGAGTTCATTAAAAACAATGCAAAGGGTTCCACTGATGGCATTTTCTCTCCATCGCCTCCCACAGCACCCTGCAGTCCCCAGTTTGGCATATCTGCTTGGCAAACCTTCCCAGTTATGAAGAGTCCCTAGGGAAGATTTCGGTGCTGATCTGCACACTCATCAGGGAGATGCTAGAACACACAGTGTAACACAGCCCCTCGGCATCTGCCTAAGCCCAGCCCTTTCCGTGCTCTTTGCATCTAGACTCCCTCTTCCTCAAGCCATTTTCCTAGAGGTAAAATAAACAGGGACAAATTTCACAAGGGAACACTGAATCAGGGTTGCATGATCCCCTGCACTCACATATAAATATAATTCAAATTAAGATTAGGATTGAATTTAAAGCTGTACACCTATTCAAGCACAGACAAGCCCTTTAAAGCTCTACACCCACGTGGCTCCCCAAGGTCCCTTTGGGTGACCGCAGGCTTTCAGGATCACTTTAGTATTCTCCAGATCAGGAGGCTCCCTTGTAAGACACAGCTTGACACCCCAGATCCCCTCCTACCTACTTAACTCAACTAAGGTGCTCTGTCTGGTTCCTCCTTCCCACTCCTGGACCGCCATCTGCCCAAGACCGACAACCGCGAAAGCCAATCCGAAGTACAGCAGTACAACAGCAGCCTGGTGATGTGCCCGAGCTCTTTAGCATGGGGGTTACCTGGATTAAATAATTCGTGAATACCATGTACCCATACATTTGAGACCAGAGTTTCTACCTCTGCATGGTTGTCACACTGTATTGCCAGCATCTGGTCAGAACCAGCCCGCAGCTCTTTTCACAGGGTTTTCCTGCTGGTCTATAGCAGCTTCCAGCTTAGGGAGACTGTGGGCAATGGGAATGAATTTTACTTACTGCTGGCCCAGTAAAAGGGGCGTGATCGCAGTTCTCCTGCCAGGACTGGTTGAGGCTCTGGACAAACTCTTGGAAGAAAGCATGAGACGGGTTGAAAATAGAAAATCCCAGGATGTTGACTCGGTCGTCCAGCAGGCTGTCCAGGCGCTGGAGGGAAAACTCCTAAAGCAGCCCAAAACAGAAAATGGGATTAGGGAGGAACACAGGCACCAAAAGCTTCAAAACCACTCAATACCCTTGAAGGGAAGATGGGACCACGCAGCTATGAGAACCTACATGTGAAACCTACCACTTCCAAGCTGGGGCTGAAATCCACCCACTGGCCAGTAAGGAAGAGCCTGGGTGCTGACCATGATTCGACTCAGCGTGCTGCCTGTCTCAGGCTTTTAATGAAGATGTCAGCCAAGTCCAGTACTTTATTGGCCAAGTTCCACAGAAAGACCAAAACCCCTCCAAAGTGGGCGCCTGGGAACTTTTCGTTTCTGCCAACCACAGCCGAGTGTGGTGTTACTCTTTGCAGCTTCAAACCCAACTCTTCTGACAGGAGGTTCCCTGTTACACAGAGGTTACAGCAGAGGCAGGGAGGTGGGTGATATTTTTCAGATGAAGCCAGTAACCTGCTGTAATTGGCCAGAGAAGGTCAGCTCTGTTGTGGGAGGTCCGGAGCACAGAGCTCCTTAGCGGATTTATATTTCCCAAGCAATGCTCTCTCCAAGGCACTCCCAGAAAAAGATCTCTACCGTGTTCACCACGAAAAAACTGCTGTGCCCACGTACTGCTCCAGCAGAGAGCCCCAGACAGTGCGAGCACACAGACAATGGTTGTCCATCCAAACATGGGGCAGGAGGGATCCCCAAGCCACCAAGACCACGAGACTGTGGGACCCATGCCTGGAGAGACACCAACGTCCTTTTTCTTTACTATTTTTAATTTCCTCTGAGAGCATACTGAACCGGACCCCAGCCTGGGTGGCAATCATCATCTGCTGAGTGAAGCTGCTCTACCACCATGATATCCAATTCGGTGACACCAAGTTTAAACGGTTAAATTAAAGCAGTTCCTCCCCACAGGGCAATCCCGCTCTGCTCCTTTCTGCCATCAGGTACCGGGAGGAGATGCCACTCACGTGACATCCTAATGCCCTGTGGAGGGCTTTAAGGAAGATGCTTTGACTGTGGGCTTTGCAGTGGGGCCCATCCTCTTGCATTTCTGAAGAGCAAAGTGGTAAGATGTATAGAAATGACTGTATTAAAAAAAATATATATAAAGGGAAAAAGGGAGAGCTCTATTTTGCTACTCACGTCAATGAAAGCAGTTACATGACAAAGCCAGTTTCCTGGAAAAGAGTCCAGCCCTCCTTGTCCTATTAGCAGGAAATAATGGTGCCTTCCTCACTAATTTCTCTTTGCTAATTGCTAAAATGGAGTGAGAAGGTGGGAGTAATAGATTCTGAAACTGCTGGATACCCATTCTCTTCCACCACTAATACGAATGTCTTTTGGCTCTGTGGACTATGAGATTTCAGCAAGTAATTTTTTATCCTTCCTGCGTACGCATGCACATAGGAACAATGTCTGTAAATCTCTGAAACATGGAGTTACAAGACTATTCCAGCAAGGCAAACTCCCACGAGAATGTGATCAGACACAGGATTAAATGCATTTTGGACACAACCGCATTAACGTTAGGTAACATGAAATTGCCTGTGAACTATTGATTCGTTTGAATGATATTATCCTCCTGCCTTCCTGACAGGTTATCCATTTACCCACGGCATCCTGTCAACCCACGCAACGAGGGCAGATGGCTAATGAGGACCTGGGCCTGAGGAGATCCTGGATGCAAGCAGAGCAGCAGGAGATAGGTTGAGCCCCTGCAAAACATTACCTCCCCCCGGCCAGAGCTGGGAGGCAAATTGTGGGGGGCCCAACACGAGCAGCTGCCCGACTGCCCTCTTGGCTTCATTATATGCAGAAGGAAAATGAGATGTTATGTACCAAAACAGCCACACAGTCCAAGGCTTCAGTCTCAGGCCAGACCACCCCAATCTCAAGGCAGCTGAAATTAGTGCCTTTATTCATCACGCCTCTTCCCCCCTGAAGATGTTTCTAAGCTTTTGAGGTTGCTCAGGCCCTGGCAGGTTTGTTAAGCTCTGCTCCTTAAATTAGCAATTACTGGGTGAGGGAATGAGCCCCGCTGGTCTCACTTCACATGGGGGAAACTGAGGCAGAGGTGCGACTTGCCCCAGTCACAGAGCAGTCGCAAGGCTGAACCCACGGCTCCGGTCTGCTCAGGCTGGCTGAGTGATGGGGTCAGTCCCAGCCCCGGCTCGGCTCCCCGCACAGCCTTCAGGAGGGACCCCTGCCTGCATCAGCCCCGTTTCCCTGGGAAAATTCCCGCGCCCTGCTGAGGATGGAGGCAGCTGCCAGGGCTCACTGCTGACAAAGCGACCGCAGGCAGACCCAGACATGTTCCCCCACCGGAGTCAACAATTTGATCTGGTTCAAATGTTAACAGCAGCTTTTTCCCAGCTCCCATTAGTGGTGGCTGGTCATTGCAAGCTTTGGTCTTTTTCTACAGCCAATGCTCTCCACATCCATCTTTTTCTAGGCAAGCCTCCAGCTGCAGAAAACCCCATTTCTGATGCTGTCATGCTCATAAAGCATCCACCTCTGTAACACAGGGGGAGTGCATGGGCTGTACGCGACCCTTTGCTTGCACTGCTCCCTGTCCTTTCTCCCTGCTCCAGCTCCAGCCCTCTGCCTTTAAACGTTTTTCTGTCAGATGTGCACAAGAGTATTCTGCGGACCCAGGTCAGAAACAAGCAATGAGCCATGAGCTGCCTATGCAACGAGATGGAGACAAATCGCCCTTGGGGGACACACTTCATTTGCAACGGGATAAGAGAGATTTGGTAAGGGCAGGCTTGCTCCGGAGGGCAAAGGGGCGAGAGCATCCAGATACTCCAGTAGCTGCCGGCTCAGCTCCCGTCCCTGTTCGTTTTTTTTCCTTTCCTACACAGTCATTCACCACACCTGACATTTCCAAACCCACGTTTTGCAAACACAAACTCATTTGCCATTCAAGGCCTGCACCACTCAGCTGATTTCCAGAGCTTGACGCCCCATCCGCCAGCCCTGGTCCTACCTCCCACCCTGCTCTCCCCGATGGCAAGAGCCTCTGATGCTGCCCGGCAAGAGGCGAGCGCAGGCAGGGCAAGGCGTGGAAAACCCTGCTCTTGGAGATGATCTCAGACGGCTCCTCTCACCATGCATTTGTGTGCAAGTGTGAACACATTTACCTTTCCAAAGATCAGACTGAGGTAGAGAAATAGCGTTCAGATTTGAGAAGCAAGACCCGGAGACGTGAATGGCTCTGTAGTGGGTGCACAGGGATTCGGTGTGAGATCCAAGGTTTTCTCATTGAGACATACTGATGCTGACTTTTGCCTAAGCTCGGGAAAAAATTAAACAGTCTGAGCACAACTATGGTATGCATACGTGACCTTGCCTTGACTGCTAGACAAAGCTGGCGGGCCTAGTGCTTACACAGAATAGTTTCGCAGCCGCCTTTCCTGTCCTCTCCTTGTGTACTTACTCTTCCTTATCTGCAGTGCTGGCCGGTACTTTTGCAGGCTAGAAGATAGCTTTCCAACGCAGGAAGAGCAAGGAGCCATTAGGAAAATAACTCACACCTGTCAGCAGATTGTGTTTAAAGGGGGACTCCAAGCCCTGGTGTGCCTTGTCCTAGCCTCCTTTGCCTGCACACACACAGTTTTGTAACCACATACTTTCAGGCAAGATCAAGGTACCTGGTGAACACAAGAGGGTGCGAGTCAAAGAGACGGGTGCAAACAGCCTCTCCCTCACTACTTCCTATTCCACTGCCAATGATTTTTTTCCCCCTCCCTACACCAGAACAATTGCAATAGTTGACCAGCCCTTTGCCCTCCGCCTCGGTCCAGCTCCTTTATGCCAACCAGTGCAACCTGATGCACAGAGAAAACCGTCAAAAATCACGCCAAGGTGAATTTCAGGTGCACAAATCCTGGCTGCCTGAATACTTCCCCCTCTTTTCAATCTGTTTTTTAAAGCACCCACCAAAAGTCGATATTCTGTTTCATGAGATCTCAGAAAAAGTAGGCCCTGAGGGTCTGCAGCCAAAATTAATGAACTTTTACAGAAGAAAAATCCCCAGGCTTTGCTCAAATCACAACAACTTCTGCAGCAGCACCAGGCAATTACAGTGTAGATTTTCTGACTTCTACTAGGGGGCTGCAACCACTAAATATGTGCTGTTAAATAACAACACTTAGCAATTCTATGGCACTCTATATTTTCAAAGTGCTAGGCACACATTAGCTAATTGAATACAAAGGGGTTCCCTGGGAGACAGCACTGGAGGAGTTATTAGAGGATGAAGTCACTCTTGGGTTTCTGTGCTTCATGCGGCACTCGACCTGCATTCTCACTTTACAGCAGCAGACAAAACCTATGGAGTGACCCAAACATTTAGATCATTGGGAGCACCTGGCTAATAAAAGCCACACAGCCAAGCTCGGTAATTCATGATTTTAAAACCATGAGCTTGGATTTTTCTGGCGTCACTAGCTGTGAGTTACGATCAGGAGATTTACAGCCTATAGTCTCCATTCCATTAGGAACATAAAGCCATAAGGTGCAAGCATATTACTCAGTGCAAGTCTCTTGACTTGAATGTTCGGATCGCGGGCCAGCCGATCCCAACTGGGACTCGGCACCCACAAGCCCTCTCCCACCTCAGCCTGGGTTTCTGATGGAAATCCCCCTCCTGCCCTGCCCGGTTCACTCTGGCTCTGTAACACAACAGCAGCGACATGCTGCTCCTCACGTTGTCACAGCACAGTGCCAGGTGAATGTACAAAATCACTGCTGCCGTCGCCCCGTGAGGACTCCTGCCAGGAAATTATTGTGCCCACAAAGCAGAGGAGGAAACTGAGGCACAGAGCAAAAAAATGGCAAGCAATTAAAAACCTCACAGCCCAATTCAGCCCGAGAGACATGGATAAACAACATGCCTTAACAGTGCAAAACATCGAAGCCAGCATTCATATTTAAGCATATAATTAATGAAGTATCCTCCCAAATCTGCACCTAAGTGATCCGCTCCCAGACTAAAGTAGATGCCACAAATAATGTCCAGGTCTTCCCTCTCTACTGGCCCCACTGCCACCGATCACACCCTCCCTCCTAAGTCCGGGATGAGGCTGGAGACTTCTGCGGGGAAAGGGCCAGTCAAGCAGGGGATTATTAGTGTCATAACAAGCTGCCTGATAAGCAAATGTTTTTTAAAGTGTGGAGCTGTGAACCCTCAAGACTCCCCTGCACTGCCATGCTGTGGTCTCACTTCAGCGAGTGGCTCCTGGTAATTGCTTACCCCGCAGCAGCCAGACGGCCAGTTTGCTATTCAGTGCTCTGCATCAGCTATTGAGCTCCTTCCAGCTTTATCGATTTAGCTGGTGATATTGTTCTGCATCCCATTTGTGTACGCAGAACCTCGCTCCCTCACTTGATTCTTATCACATTTTTAATAACCTAGATCACCCGGGAAGCAGGGAGACGGCAACTACTACCTGCAGGGAGACAAGTATAAAGTATATACTTGGAGACAAGTATAAAGGTGATCTCGTTTCCTTTTTAGCGACTCCAAGACCTTCCCATGCCCTGCTCGACCTCACCCCATCCCAAGCCCCTGGAAGGAACAGGATTTGCTCAAGTCAACCTACAAGGACAGTAAGATGCCCCCCTCCCTCCCTCCTCTCTCTTGCTCACACACACATGTGGTTATCTTCCTCTCTTAATTACCGCAAGGACTTTATTGGATTTTGGGATCTGCTGATTAGCGGCCTCCAAAAGACCCTCTGACTCTGTCATTGCCCAGTGCTCAACAGGAGAAACTCCTGGTGCTGTAAGCTCAGTAGGCTGCACTGACCTCATTCCCTCGATCCCAGCCAAGGATCCGGCCCTCTGATGGCAGCGAAGGCTGAGTTACACCAGGCACGGGTTCGCTGTGGGACCAGAACACACTGTACTGTTCCTTCTCTGTTTTTATGTGGGGTGGGAAGGAGAACACTGGGCCAAGGCTTCCATTTCTCTATTAAGCCCTCACTCTGGCAAAACTTCCATTTCAAGAGTACTTGGTGCTTAGAAAAGCTGTCGCCTTCCAAACACAGGCTTTCAACTCCCATACTGAGATTGCCTGGCAGCCATACATACCTTCAACCACTGCAAAGTCAGCACAGCTCTAGTGACTTCACTGCTGACATCACTGGATGCCAATGTGCATCATTATTCACCATTTTAGGGTTAACCAGAGGACATAAAGTATGGCAGCTCTTGGTTCTTTGGGCAATCAAAACTCTCTCCAGGGAGTCTCTCCCCGGGCCATGGGTGGCAGGATTCATGCACTTGGTCCAAAGGGGCAGAAGGTACCAATCCTGCTCCTATTTACACTGAACGGATCTGCTGCAACTGCTCTGCAGTTACTCCAGGTTTTCACTGTTCAGGCATGAACAACATGTTGAGTGCAGAGCAAGACTTGCTGACAGAGAGGGAAGCAGAAGGACTAGTCTTCCTTCAGGGACACCCAAACAAATGGCTAAAACATGGATTCCTCACAAGAAGCTTGAAAAGACTTTAGGCTCCCGTGTCACTGAGGCCCCTTACAGTGCTCTCGTACTGATGGAGGTCATTAACAGCAGCAAGAGTACAAGAAGGAAGAAAAATGTGCAAATCAACAAAAGACACAAAACACAGATCAAAGTGAATGACTTTCCCACCCTCCTCTGTAACAGAGGCATGCCAGGGACCAACAGCAGAGCATCACTACCTGCCTTGGGCATGGCCATGTGCTCATTACATGACTGGGACATTTGGCCCCTGCAATGGTCAGTTCTTCACAATCTGGCACCAGTGACCAATTTCTCCCCCGAGATCGTCAGACCTCCTCTGTTAGATGTAGCAGTGGAGAAAATACCTGCCTTTGCCTCTCTGGATCCTGTCGCCCCCAGGGCTGAGCTGCTGAGTCTGTTAATCATTCCTAGGCTCCTCTAAGAACACATTTATTTATTTACTCAAGTGGACAATATTATGCTAAGTGCTTTATGGTTTTCTTAAAAGTCTCAGTTTATTTACAAACTATTGACAGAGTCAATAAATTTATAATGGGCCACATGTAAAAATCAATTTCTCTGGAAGAAAAAAAAGCCATCGCAGCAACAAATTTTGGCCTTTTGAGAAGGTAAGTGGATGTGGGAGATCTACCCAAGGGACTGTTATTCAGCCATTCATGTAGTTAAAGAGGAACTGTGATCTCAACGAACGGAGAGACAATTTAGGGGAAGCGTCCATATATAATCTGGTTGCTCTTAGAAAGCTGACACCTCACCAAAGTATCAGTGTGCCATATGCTAGTAAGGACGGGTCTCATGCAAGGACAGCTATTAAATTTTGGAGGCTGTTCTTCAAACGAGAGCACTATAGGAAAATACATTGCCCCCATATTTAATGAAAGCAATTTACTTCAACTTCTCTGCAGGGAGCCTGAAGTTTGAGTCACAAATACTCAAAGAGCAAAGAGGTCAAGTGCTACTGTTGGGACCTGAAAAGCACAGCTCTTGGAAAAGAAGGGGCAGGAAGTCTGAAGGACAAACAGGACAAGACAGCATGAGGGCAGAGGAAAAGAGAGGTTTGCTCTCACACCAGAGGGCCTGGGCTGTATCTGAGAGAACGATTTACTCAACAACTGGAATTCAAGCACAGGATGGGCTCTGAACAACGCATACAGATGACCCAGACAGGTAAGGCAGCACAGGCAGCAAAACATAGGGAGGTACAGTTATTGCTTCATCTAAATCCTCCTTTTCTCTTGCTAACTGGAATGAGGAAGAATTGCTTTGGCATCCTTGCAAAAACCTGATTTGTTTGCCCTGCTGCCACATGCCACTGAAAATATGAACCATAAATCCAGGGAAGGATCGGAGCTCTACAAGAAGGTTTGCATCAGCTACTGGGAATCAGGAAGGCTGGCTGGACTGCAGGGTAAAATTTGTCAAAGCGTAACGCAAGAGTCCGCCCTCTTCCCTCGTGCAAGGAAGCGCGAGGGTGCTTGCGGCCAGCAGACCTCGCGCAGCGAGGCCGAGCACCGTGGCCTGGGCTGGAGCTCACGCCGCAAAACCAGACACAGAAAGAGAAGGTCATTTCACAAGAGAAAGTAATTTCACAAAGCGGGACTAGAAGCCTAAGCTCCACAGCCCTGGTCAAATACTAAGCTGTAGTCCACTTTCCCTCCACTTTACATCATTCCCTCCTTCCAAAAGATGTTACCATAATGACAAGCTACCACTGAAACATGTGATGTTGTCTGGGTGATTTGGACACTCATTTCCCCTCCAGTTCCAACAGGGCATCCAGAGTGACAATTCAGCTTTGAAAACTTCATCCTATATGAAGACCAACCTCTTTATAAATCACTAAACAAAGAAGAAAAAAAACCAGGAAACAAAAAACCAAACCAAAACTGATTTATCTGGTCTCTGGAAATTGAATACGGCAGTTGTTTTATCAGCAACAACACCTGCGCACAATATTGTCGGGGAACAAAACTGCATCCAATGAACAGACCATCTGACTCAAGGCACTAGTAAAACTCCCTTACACCTTCATTCTTACAGTAATAATTTTAATTGTTTCAATTATTTCCATCTAATCTCCTTGATAAATGTTTTGAAATTTAAACCCAGCCTGAGGTCCATACGTTATATTTAAAAAAAAAAAAAAAGAGAGAGAGAAAAAAAAGACAAAAACCAACAAGCTACACAGAATTAACAAGCTAAAAGAATTAACTGTAGCACAGGATTTTGGAGGCATCCAACAACCCCTCCTGCTCAGCACTGCTGATTTCAAGGATTTCCAGCACTAGGAGGAACTTTTTTTTCAATGTACAACAGCCTGCCTGCAATGCTTTATTTATGCACCAGCACTATTGTTATTATTACTATTATTATGGAGCACGCCATTGCCCCCTTACATGGCCATAAGCTGTGTGGATACAAAAACCCCCCGTGCTCTGCTGGGGAGTGGGGAAGGGACGACGAGAGCAGCTCCGAGCTCACCTCGGCGCGGCACAAACCAAGGCACTGGGAGCAGCTGGCCACTGGGTCAGCTCTTGCCATTCATCATCAGGAAATTTCAGCCCTCCCAGAAGGGTAAGTCCCAGAGCAAGGGAGTTTGTCACCATGTGGAGATGCCAGGAAGAAAATGGGGTCAGACTGAGATTTTCTGCAAGGGGCCTGAGGACAGAAGGGTGCTCAGTTGCCACGAGTACCCCGTACGCAGGTGACAGACGCGGGGAAGAAAAATGCAGCAGACCTGCTCTGTTCTGCAAGTTTCATTAGGACTCCGGGAAAATTTGTTGAGCTTCTGTTGCTGACAAGAAGTGTCCCTTGAGCTGGCTGAAGGAGGCTGATAATGAATTCGCACGCAGTAAATTAGCCCGTGGATATTTTTACATCAGGCTGCTCGCCTCGGCTCCGATGGAAATGCGCTGGGGGCCGAGGACTTCCTCCCCGTTTGCTCCCGCGATCTCCTGCCAAGGCTGGCATCTGCCTTCACGCACCGCTCTGCCTCCCCCCAGAACGGGGGGAAAGCAATGCCGACACTATCTGCAGTCATCAGGCTGGCGAAGGAGGAGCCGTCACCCCCGAATCGCTCTCCCATGGACCGGCGCCAGGGGACTTGACGCAACTTGCCTCCATCTAACGCTCCGCAGAGAGAAGAGCTGCGACGCGCAACTAGCTGTCGGCTGGGATGTGCTTATTAAATAAAATTAATGCTAGAAGACAGAAACAGAATTCCCCTCTAGTGCCGCAGGGCAGGTGTTTAATTCAGCATTTTATCCCCTTTTCTCTTCTTTTTTTGCCTGAAATATTCTTCCATTTCCAAGCGGCTTAATGCTGTACAAACTGTCTATTCCCTTTCTGATGGGTTCTCCCTCCATTTAAAGCCATCTTTTTGCTTGCTCCCCTTGACAGCAGTTCACTATGATTTTTATCTTTTCTATTAGGCAGTGATTGCAAAGCCTCAGAGGGTTCATTAGGAGCTTGATAATCCCTCCAGATTTATTAGTCTAAATTGCTCACTCCCATCTCTCATCCCCATTTAAATATTACTAATTTCCTTAAACATCTCTTCCATCTGCCCAGGTTTTGCCTGATGTCACCTTTCTTTAACAGTCCCTGCCAAAAATCCAGTTAACTCTGCTGAGGGCTGGTCTTTTGAACAAAGTGGTAAAATAGCCCGGGTAAACAGATTAATACCCTTGTGAGAGTGAATGGCAACAAAATTCGTTTCTTTCCCACCTGCTATAACTGCACTACACTAGACGAGTGAGTTTCAAAGACAAATTTCACCTCTTAACCTCGAGCAAACGCTTAATCACACCCATGCTCAAAACCAGTCTGGTGGTGGTGGCAGTGGGGAGCTTAATTTTTATATTTCTGTTGTCTGAGCGCCGTCCAGGAACATGGACTCCACTGTGCTTGTGATGTGCAAATAGAAATCCCTTATATGTGCATAGTCCCGGTCCATGGGGTGCACAGCAACTGCTGGGACTGGGGAGGGCAAGTGGAACAAGAAAGAGTTGTTGGGACCAGAGGGCGACAGGAAAACTACTTTCTGGGACTGGGAAATGACTGGAGTGGTTTAGTGCTGTGAGCAGGATCTGAGGAGGACGGCCACTGTCCCTTACCAGCTCTACCAGCAGCACCAGCACAGCTATGGTCTAACTCAGGGCTGGCACTGGGGGCAAGAAATCACAAAGCAGCAGCCGCTGCCTTAAAAGAAGTGACGTTCACCTCCCGAGGGTGCAGCTCTTCCCTCAGCGTCCATCACTGGCTGATCCCTCCAGGTACACCCCTTCCTTTTGCTTTGCTGCCCAGTGCTGATCGTTTGCATGGGGATAAACAGGAGCAGAGAAGCTTGTTCTTGCTGGACTGCTATTGAGCAAGGTCTGGACCTAAGGATCAAACACTAAGCAGGAATCAGAATGCTATCAGTTCAGGTAGGAAGCTTGTGGGGTTTGGGTTGGGTTTTTTTGGTTCGGTTTTTTTTGGGGGGGGAGGGGGGTTGCAATTTTCTCTTTTCTGACATCTCCTTTCCCTGTCGCTTTTCCATTCTCTGTCCCAATTGCTCTCTTGGCTTTCAACCCCTCCGTTTCCCTCCTTCCCCCTCCTCCTCTCCACTCCAGCTCTCCTGCCTACACATTTGGCTTCATCCGTTCCCGTCTGTCTCCCACCCAAACACAAAGTGTGATTCAGCTCTCGGCTTTCCTGGCACACACACACCCTGGCATAAATATTAATAGAAATTAGAGAATATGAGTATCATTTGGGGTTGGAAGGCACCTTCACTTAATCATCCAGCCCGTCCTGCCACACTCAGGTTTCCGTCATCCCCACACCAGAATTAATAGGTAGGTATCTGGTCTCCCTGGCGGTAGCATATCCCCCACGCCACTAGGCAGCCTGTTCAAGAGCTTTGTAGCTGTTGCAAGAGAAGTTTCTCTGATGGTTATTTTGGGTTTCTCCCTGCTGCTGCCTAAGCCGATCACTCGTTGTTTAGCACAGCACTCAGGGATTTAACCGTACGATCCCCCCATTAATGTTATTAGTAGCTATAAAGCCAAATCACCAGGGGCTGTGCTGAAGATACACCCCGCTCTGCCTCTCAACATTTATGGTATCATCCTTCCTTTGTCTCACACAGCTGCTCTCAGAGGCACAGCAGAAAAGCATGGGGCCGTGGTGCCCTCTGCACGCACGCCCCAGTACAGCCTGCCCTTCTCCCAGCACGGAGAACGGGCTCAGGGGCTGACACCTCCGGCGTCACCCTCCTGAGCCCTGGGTCAGGAACCACCCGCCTGCTGGTGCTGCCCAAGGAGCTGCACATCTCATCGCACTGCCTCTGGCCGCAACGTCTACAAATCCCACCTTGGGCAGCTGCACGGGATCGACGGGTTCTGCCGGGCACCCGTCGGCTTTCACCTCCCGAAGGCCAGGGCAAGACTTCCCCTGAGTGATGCTCGGGTTTGCAGGGGGACACCCCTCCTTGCCTCCCTCTCCCTCCACCGCAGATCCCTCGCTCCGTAAGCACACGGCTCTTCCCAGCACTCCCATGGGCCAGGGAGATCAGCTCCCATTAACATGACTCTACACGCACACGGGAGAAAAGCCGAGAAAAACGTCTTACCAGATTAGTGAAGATATACGTGTAATAGGCAGACGCCATTCCCAGTTCAGCTGCCTGTGAAGGAGAGGAAAGGAGATTAGACCAGAACCTGACAATCTTCAATCTCCACTCCAGCCAGGCAGAGACTGGGCCACATTTGCTTTTTCATCCTTATCGCTCCGTGCAAGCGCTGCTCTCTTCCTGCAGGCGGGCAAGGGTGGGACACAGCAACACAGTTTGACCTGTGAAATTAAAAGTCTGGGGAACTAAATTTTTCAGCAGGACTGAGCCTACCTCCGAGGTCTCCTCTCCGCTGACAAAGCACCTGCGCCGGGGCTGCCTGGCAGAGAGAAATGACCCAACGCTGCACGAGCCGCAGCTCTGGAGCCCTGTGACCATCCCCGCTCCCACTGTGGCACGGCACGAGATGACACTCGGGGATTTCTGCAGGCGGGCCCGTCCTGCAGGCGTATCCAGCCCAGGACAACCTTGAAGGAAAATGCCCACTGGAAGCAAAAGCTTTTGCACCCCAACAGCAACGGCCCCTACAGACCTTGGCAAGGCGAGGTGGGGTCCCGCAGCCCCAGCCTCTCCAAGGAGCCCCTTGGGGTGAGGAGTTCCTCGGCTGCGCAGTGTGTTTGGAGGAGAGCGAGGTTCGCTGAGGTTTGCTGCTTTGTAAATGAATGCTGCTTTTCTCCTGATCGACTACCAACATCTTTTTGAACACAATGAGGGAGAGCAGCAGTTGAGAAAGCTCAGGGCTTGTCTCCTTTCACCACAGATGCAGAAAGCAAGGCAGAAAAAGCTCTTCTGGAGTTACAGAAAAAGGACAGGCATCCCAGCGGTGGTTTTCCCACATGTATCAGATTTGGGCTCCAGTCCCACAAATTAATTAGCATGAATGAAACCTAGTAACTCAGCCTGTTCTCCAGAATTTAGACAGAGTTGCAATGGCCACAGAAGTAGAAAAAAAGGGGGTAAAAGTGTCTGGAGACGCAGAGAGAAGGACACAGATTTTTCCACGGGATGATCTTTTCTAGAGATCACAGACCAGCTCATTGAACTCCTTTTCTAAAATTCAAAATTCTCAGTCAACAAGGGGTTGGTTGTGGGAGCAGATGCTCCGGAAAGTTGGGGATTAATCTGCAGATCCTCCTGCAAGCCTATGTTTCACTGCCAAGCACAGCTGGTCTCAAATCATGCTTCCAGACCTTGGCAAAGAGGTTTTCTCATCACCCCAGACCACACAGAGGAACGGGAGGCAGGGAGGGAAGGCCCAAAGGCAACATCTCCTTCCTTGGTTTTAGTCCCTTTCCATCTCGCCCAGAAGCTGGAGGATGGTGATGACAGAAAGTGAGTGAAGGAAAGATACAGAGAAGAGGCGGCTTAGATTGCACATCTCCTTATTCCTGCCTGCTCTTTACCTCTTCCTGCGCAAAACCACCATTGCAGCGGGAGCGGACACAGGCAGCGGGGAAAGCTTTGGATGCACACAGAGGACTGACAGTGGCTTAGGTCTGGCTGTGCCCAGCCCTTTGGTTGCACATTGTCACCCTGTCCCTTGCACGGGTAGCAAAATGGACACAGCAAAGCCATCTGACCAAAAGAGCACCATGACTCCAGAGGAGGCTGCCAACCTGCCTTTCGGCCAGCTCTCCAGACAGCTGCCTCATTTTTAAGCCCTACACAATAAAACCTGGCACCCATTTCCCTCCCTTTTCCCCTCCTGGGGACAGCGATAATGTCAGCTCTCCCTCTGACCCACTTTGAAGTCAGTGCTTTTGATTTCAAGGGCAGAAAATCAAAGCGAGCAACAAAGCGCTTCCTGCGAGCATTGCTCCCATCCATTTAACGTGCCCGCTGGCAGGTGGGCAGCCGGGACAGGCTGGTAATCAGGGAAGCAACCATGTGTCTCCAGACCATATGTGGAGGGTAAGAGATGAGAAATTGCAATTTCTGTCGTTGTCCAAGGCCAGGACTGGTCTCCTGAGACAGGTCTAACACAAGGCACTTTCAAACCAATAGTGCATTTTTCTTTTCCGTCCTTTCTTTTTCCCAGCTTTTGGTGACCTGTGGGCGGGGGCCAAGGATGTACCTACTTGCTCACCACCACCTCACTCCCTACTCTGGTTGCACCTCCATAACGAAAATACTTTCCAGCCTTCCAAGGTGCAAGAAGCTGCCAGATCAGAAGCTCATTATTTATTACCTTCCATTCCTACAATCCACTAGCCGGGAAGACTACATTAGGTTTTTACTGAACTGCTGAAAAATCGTGGCAGTCTCTGACATCTTTATCAGTTGTGGCAGAAGGACGCTCAAGCCGGGAAGGGAGAGTGCGGGTGCCTGAAGATCGCTGCTGTGTGCCTGTGGGAAGTCACTATAGCAACAGAGGAGGGGGACAGTCCTCAGCAGCACGCAACAGGGACCAGGAGAAAAAAAAAGAAAACACACACACACCCCCCCTGCATAGAGGGGAATCAAAAAACCCCCAAACCTGCCTATTTAGAAATGTAAAATTGCAAGCAGTGGAATAGAAATCTTTGCGGAGGGTGGGTGGGGAATAATAAAACCAGCTCTAATGGTATCTGCTGGCTATCATCAGGGATAAATCTGATATAGTCAAGGCCTCTGAATGACTGACTCCCTGATACCGCAGCCGGGACACCGTGTGTAATGCCCGCACCAACAGCCAAAGGGGGACCCCGCTGCTTGGATCCCGTCTGCATTCAGGAAAGTACTTCTTGTTCCTTCCAGGATGTGGGAAACTCTACACAACTCTAGACTCCATCTGGAGCCACTGCTCAATTTTGAAGTAGACTATCAAAACAAATGCTAAAAACTGCAGCAAGAGACCATTTAAAAATAAACATGATTAAAATAAAATCTCGGTTAATAAGATGACAAAAAAAAAGGAAGCAAAAAGTTAGAAATGCGCTTGGAGAAAAAAAGGAAAATCTATTGCACTGATTGAGTAATTCAGAGTGCTAAGCAGCCCTCCATGGCTGTTTGATGGCAACACGAGCCACAAGCACACACCACTTCTAGAAAGCAAACACATCAGCTCAGAGCAATTAAACCATTGCTTCTACAGATACAGTCCTGGAAAGAGAGAGCAAATTATTTTCCCCAGAAACTCTATCAGTGGCAATTCCCCTCTCAGCAGAGACCATTTCCAGTGTTGCTGCAGGAACTTTAACACTCCATTATCACACAGCACCTGCACATGCATGCTCATGCACTGCACGCAGTATCTCGTTCAGTGGCAGCACCAGCCTCTACAACTGTGACACTTAACAGACACTTACCTTCTGCAAAATGGTATGAGACATGGAAGCGTTGGCATGTACAATGATGGTAGCTGTTTTGTCATCTCGGATCTCTTTTAGGAGAGGGGTAGGGTCCCGGCTGTCATCTAGCATCCGGACTGAGAGAGTGTCCTTGGAGATGAGGAACTGCCGAAGCAACTTCTCTAGGTTTAAAAGGCCTTCAAGTAAAAAGGAGAAAAAAACAGATACCTTTAAGTTTTACACTTGGTTCAAAAAGCAGTTCTCTCATGGCCCACAGTCATCCCCAGTAGGAAGCAGTTCTGTGTCTACGCACTGCAAAGGAAACGATCTGGGGTTGCAGCACAGGCTCGCTGCTTGGGCCGACAGGGAATGGGAAATGACAGAGCTACTCCAGCTGTTCCCCAGCCAAAAAGTGGTCCCAAAGGCCTCTTGGCAAGAGATAAGATTGCTGATACAAATTTGCTCAGGACCCCAGAGTCCAGACGAGTTCTCCATTATCTTCCTGCATGTAGGATTGTTCTGGTTATCACTGGTTGCTGGAGGATGACCCCTTCTCTGAAGTCTTTGCATTACTAGCTCACAAACTAAGTGCCCTGCAAGGCACAACTTGATACACTTTGGAGATCTTGGAGCACTCTGATGGGGAGCTACTACCTTCCAGGAGCATCCGTCCCTTGGGATGGAAAGCTCTGCTCAGTGTCAGACAAAGCAGAGATCATTGCAGGAATACATTAGGTCTACATTAAAAAATTGTGAAAAAAATTGTGAGTATGGTCCTAGCACAGTGCAGAATTACTTGCGGACTGCGGATTCCTAGAGCAACACAGAAACCAATAATAAAACAAACCAACCAGCATATTTGGTGCTTTAAGGAGAAATTAGAGAGTAAAATAGGAAAATGTTTGCAGTCCAGCAGCTCCACCACCGGGCAAGGTCTCTGGAGACCCACCTTCCACCTCCACGCCAAAGCCCTCCTCCCTCCTTCTGCTTTGCCATCTGCATTTCTGCCTCCCCTGTGCCCCCACCGAGCCCTCCAAGCGCCCCAGCACAGTGTCGGGATGTGGTCGGCCACAGGGAAGAGCCAGGACTCTGGCCACCTCGGCGCTCCCCAAGCAGTCTGCAGGACCGGGCTCTCCCTTCAGATGGGAGTGAAGGAAAGAACTAATAATTAGCGAGCACCCACATGGATAAGTCCCGACTTCCCTGGGCTTGTGCCCTATCGCCTTCAGCACTTCTGACTGAATTTTCTTCCTGCAGCTAGGTCATTGCAAGGGCTCCTTCCAACACAGCTTCTTTGATGAAGCTTTGTGATGAACACAGCTTTGTTTTCTAATAAGACATCAAAGCTCCTGCTGCAGCTTTTCTTAGTCAAGAAAGCATATTTGATAGAGTCTGTCTCTTCTATCCAGCTGCTGAGCTTCATCAGGAAATAACCTCCCGTCAAGTTTGATTGACCAGAGAGACGACCACATGTAATAATTAGCAAGACACAGACAGCTAGCATGGTCACACATCCGTCCCTATGGAAAGGCAATCCAAAAAGACGGGGGAAAGCTGAACTGAAGGAAATTGAAAAGAACAGAACTATCAGCAGAGTCACATCCCAGCTGGCGGAGGGGCAAAACCCATCCTCAAGTCAGAGGTCTGCTCTTAACCTAACCGTACTTCCGACTGCATGAAACCGCTCATTCCCCAGAAGGTCAGGGGCCAGGGAAGTGGTACAATGTGATGTGATTAGTGTTTGAAAACGCTGCTTTCGAGCACTCCCAGCACTTCACAAAGGTAACAAAGCAGTGCATTAAAAGGGATACATCCAAGATGAGGATGCATCTCATTCAGAGTGAGAGTTTCAGCGGGCGAAGTTTGCACTGAGCTCTTTACAATGCACTCGCCTCTTCCCTTTTCTCTGAGTACAGGTAGGAACTCAGCAAGGGACTACAAAAACAGTCACGGCCAGGACTTCTCTGGATCACACCAGCTTCTTTTTCTTTCTCACTAGCCAGTGAATTCACTCTGTGTACAGGACACACGGGCTAGACCTCACCTGAATACTATTTTTGTATGCTAGCTCAAGTGAACAGTAAATTTTACCTAAGCCCTCCGTTTGATCCCTGTAAGGTTTATTTTCACCTTATTCCACATCTGCAAGGGACCAGGCAGGTTGCTGCAAGTAACAGTCCTGAAAACACCAAGTTTACTTACTGCTCATCCCAGCAAAATCTGCTGCTGCAAAACTGAGGAAGGTTTTACAAGCACTTCACTAACTTCATAAAAGTCTTGCATTAAAAAAAAAAAAATAGGACATGGGAAATTACCCTTTTTTTCCACAATGATCTAAATTTCATGGCATTTAACACTGTACTCTGCGTTCAGAGAAGTGGGTGTTCAGGAGGAGGAGAGGCAGCTCCCTAAGCACTCACTAGCGAGCCTGCACCCAATTTATGTCAGTGATGAGGGCTGAGCCCACCTGGCCACTGATGCCAGGACCCCCCATTGCTGCCACTGCAGCCCACGGACTGAAGTCCCCAGGACTATCACTGAACATAAAATGCTTCTGCCCTCGGAGAGCGTTCCCAGGCAAACACCACGGCGAAGCAGGGGCTGGCAGCAGGGAGTGCTTGCGCTGCAGTCAGTACCGAGTGCTGCCAGAGATCGCAGCCCCGCAGCACTAAGCTTTAGACGGACCTGAAAGAAAAGGGCAAGCTGTGCTACTCTGCACGCCACCGTGCTGGTGGGAGAAGCCCAGATTTACACCATGACATGACTTTCAAGGGGACAGAAATTCACAGAAAGGTGGGGGCGTCTGGAGGGAAATCTTCAGCTGCCCCCTTGGGAAATGCACCTTTGCTACTTAATATCTTGCAGAAAGAAAATTAGATCCTGCTCCTTAACGCCAAAGGTTGTGTATCTCAGCTGTAAGGCAATCTTGCAAAGTGGAGAGCATCCCTCTGCCAGCTGCTCTGAGTTTGTGATTCACATCAGAGCCTCAGCTTCCTCTTCATTTTTGTCTTTGCTGACTACACCCGCACCTCGGTTGCCACCTTCTCCCCCAGCCCACAGCTCACCAGTGCACAAGCCCAGGTAAGAAAGCCACCCTGGCCTCTGCGGTGAGAAAGGCAGAGCCCAGCTAAGTTTCTAAAGCACATCAGGCACAGAGGGGAGGAAGTGGGACCAGGGAAAAAAGGAAGCATTTGATCTCCTCCTCTGGCTCAAGGAAATTATCGTTTCCAGCACGTTAGATCCTACGTGGAGCCTCAGCGGGCCTCCTGCTTGCAGCTCCTCTTGTCATGTGGAGGCGAGTCTCTATTACCTGAAGAGATTCCTCTTTGTTTGATGATGAGAGGATGTGAAACGCTGCTGCCGACAGACTGGCACTTCAGAAGGGTGCTCTGCAGGCTGAACATGAGCAAGGGCTTGTAGACCCCTCCTGGCAACTTTGAAGTACTCAAGTGGGGACCGCCATGCGCGGAGAGGCTGCATCAGGCCCGTGTTGTTTGAGCAGTCCTACGGGGACCACAGGTACGCACTGAGGCAGGTCAGTGGTTTGAGCTGACCGGTGGGAAGGCCTGACCTTGCTTATGTTATTTTTCCTTTTCTTATGCAAACTTTCGGAGCTGGCAGGAGTAGCCCAGCCCCAAGCTCTCTGTAGGTATGGCCTCCCCGCCAGAGTACCTGGCACACCTTACAGCCTGCTGCCAGGGAACACTGCTGGGAAGCAGGAAAGGCAGGGCCTGGAGGCTTTCCTGGAGCTCCACATCCCTGTTTACTGCTTTTGCCCGTGAGGCTACAGAAGAGGAGACAGCCTCCTTCTCTCCGAGCTCTGCTGACCAAGGCCCAGGGATCTAGCAGTTCTGTTTATGGTTGCACCAGGTTTGTGCTGGTGCAGTCCTTGACCCTGATGGTTAGGAAGAGAAATGGTGATTCCTGTCATCCAGCCTCACTCTTACACCCAACAGCATTGCTTCAAACTTCTCCCTGTGGCCCTAGGGCATACACAAGCTTTTTGACCTCAGTGCCCTGGTCTCCCTTCCTAAACACTGGGTGTTATTTCCTCCCCTCTGACAATCAGAGCTTGCAGAGTAGCTCCTGTGAAGCCTACGCACCCCTATATTTGTCTGGGGTTGCCTTTTTGGGTTAAGGTTTCTGTGAAATCACACAAAGCCTTCCACGTCAGGACTTCAGAGCAATTCACAAACTAGCTAATTATTCCACACCACAGAGAAACTGCATCACATAATCTTATTCTATTCACCATTGCATTACACTTAGGCTGGCCTAAGTTCATTGGCTTTGAGGGTCATTTTCTGCTTCTGCCAGAAGAAATTACAATTAGTCCCCAGAGGAAGGATGTGACTCCTTACAGTGACAGTGATATCCATGACAGGATAGGACCCAGGAGTCCCATCACACAGCCTTGTACTTAAACCAAAACAGCTATGACTTTCCCTCCTGGGATCTATATAATAACATCCCTGAAAACAGCATTTCCCCACTGATGAGCAGACAGCTCATACAGTCCCCTTATTTGCCTCCAGGGAACCTTCTGAAAGCCCAAAGTGCCTCAAGTTAGTTGTTTAAGACTGTGCTTAGGAGCACTGCTTGTCCTAAGGGAAAATGAGGGCTTGTGCTCCTACACGAAGCTGGATTATGCCTTTACTGCACTCTGTTTTAGTCAGAGCATGTTGTGCTTCAAGCCTAGCTCAGATAAGGTCCTTACTGAGCACAAAGAGCAGGATTCCTGAAGGGCACCCATCCCACTGCTTCCCTGGGTCTGGGAAGGACTTGGGTTGTGCAGCACATGCTAAATATTAAGTTATCCAGGAATACCAGAGTAAAATAAACTGGATTGATTCAATTAAAAGGGTGTTATTTTAACGCGAGCTATTTGGTTCCCAAGGCTTTATTCCAGTTAAATGAAGACTCATATTCATACCAGCCTGCACTGAATGGGAGGCACCTGCATGTTTTGGCATGTAACTGGGGAGAAGGGCAGGGGTGTATGGCAGTGTGCTGATGTGTATATGTGTGCTCTGTGCCTGGCAGCAGTGTGAGGACAGAGCTGTGAGCATGCTGCACAACAGGTGAGAAAACCTAATTATAATTTTTCCCCCCTTTTTTTTTTCTTTTTGCTTAAGGTTAAGGTTAGACGATGAAAAATTCCAGCACTAGAAGTAATGTAGGAAACCATTTGCATTATTTTGGGTCAGGTCCTCTGCTGGGGTAAATCTGAGCATGCTTACTGAAGGCAATTTACTGACTGACATCGGCTGAGGATCTGGTCTCCTCAGGGTACATAAAGCAAAAGACAAAGACACTCTTATTCCTTCTGTCCCTGTGCAGGAGTTTGCCACAACACCGCGTTACATGCACAGCTGGTGGTGTGAAGCTTGCCCAGGGCTAGCTGCAAAGGGTGCTGCCTTTCTTTTGGACCTGGCCCCACAGTCAGAGACTGCTAAGCTCTTACCAGTATCCCCAAAGCTCTCCCTTTCCTAGGCTTGTCTGTATGGTAAACTTTAGCGCTAATGAATCTGGCTACAGGACAATAAAAGCAAAATTGGTGTGGCTATTATACACCAGCCACCTACCTACACACTGACCTTAAAAAGCACAGAACACGCTTTACTCTCTCTAACCACTGCGATGCAGAGCCTGCTCCTGCCATGTTAGGAGAGTTATGCAGAGATGAATATGGTCTCGCTGAGGTGAATGCTCCAGCATCCAGATGCACAATTACCAGCAGATGTATGGCTGCAGAGCCCAAGAGGGTGTGCAGTGTATTGACTATTAATCAAGTCCTGCTTTTAGGCCACAAACTGCACGTGGGTTTGGGAAAGACATATTTCAAAAAGCTTTACTTGCCTAAAATAACCTCCAGAAACAAGCCTAAGCCTTTTTTTTTCCTATCAAAAACCCATCTGTGCAAGCAAAACACTCTTCAGATTGTCAAACAGAAGGCAGGCGAATCTCCCTCCATCCCCTTTCCCCCTCTCACAAACACCACAAACACCTCCACGGGGCAACGGGGTGGACAATCTGCCCCGCAGGTCTCCGCTGTTTCGGGCTGCTCTGACCGAGCGCCCGCCCGCTGCCCACAGAAGAGCCCCTGTCACCGCAAGCAGGAGAGACGAACGCCCTGGCACCCAAGAGCGAGCCAGCTCTCACGCGCTGCCTGTGGGCCCTTCTCCGAGAGGCACCAAACACGCCGAAGGAGACAGAGCAGAAGGCACTGGGGGCAGAGGGGCAGCTGAACCCGGCCTGGCAATGACTTACATTCAGCTTTGGCACAGATGAGGCAGGCAGTGGTGCAGTTAAAGAAGTTCAGGATTCCTGCCACGGCCACGCTGATATCGGTGTTGCTGGGATGCAGGTTGAGGGTGGTGAACCGTTGGAGCTGCAGCTTCAGGAACTCCTCTGGTGCCACTTTGAAGTGGGGAACCTAAGTGGGGAGGAGGGGCAAGAAAACGTAATTAAAGAGGAAAAAGAAATAAAAACAAGTAAATCTACCATAAAGGACCTTTGGTGTGAAATGCACAGCAGGCAGAAAGTGAAATATCCCAATAAAACTGCAGAAGCATCACTGGAGTGAAGAGAGGAGGGTGGGATTTGTGCAATAGCAGAGGAAAATAATTATCACAGCAACGAGAAGCCACGGGAAGGAGTGGATCAGGAAAAGTCTTGCTGAGCCACTCAGAGAAAGGCAACAGGGGCTGTCATTACGGCACAGGAAACCATTCCGGATGAGTTCAACTTAATTAGCTTGGGCACTAATTGTAGCTGGGCCCACACTTCATTTCGGGCTTGCTGCCTGGGTAAATACGGAGGATGCTTTGCGGACGGGCAGGGAGTTACGCAGCCCGTGCTGGAGAACCCCTGCCTTTGCCGTGTGCTGGACAGATGAAGTGCTGCAAATGCCCCTCTGCCCGCAGCACCGATGTGTCGTCAGGTAATTAGGAGAGATGAAGGGATGAACAAGATGACCCTGTGCTGGCAAGGCTCGGCAGAGAGAGGAACAGATGCAGCAGCCAGAAGCTTTGGGCTTTTTTGATCAGCAGAGAGGTAACAGGTGGCCATACGGCGGGCAAGATCCAACGGGACCGTAACCGCGGTCCCAATAATGCTGCGCTTGTCATTAATACAGCGGAGCAGGAGGTGGGAGTGGGACGCCGTTTCCCAGGGAATTCGGGGAAGGGGGAGCAGGGAAGCCGCACGGGGGGACAGCCCGAGAGCTGGCTCCGATGCAGCTCTGCTGCACACCTCACGGGTTTGGGTAGAGGGAATGGGTGGGCACACAGATCAAGCTCAGACACCGGGGGTTCAGCCAAATAAGGAGAAGGAATATTGTTTTCCTTTTGCCAAGTGAATTATTTGGAAGAGATAGAAGACAGAGAAAGGGAAACATCTGCTGTGGCTTCATTAAAGGAGTGTCAAGTCCTCTTTTCCTCCATTATTAGTCTGGAATCCCACACCTCCCATCTCCCTCCTCTTGGGAAAAGCCATTAGTAGCTTGTGATGGCTGCTTTATTGACAGCACAAGGTGTTTGGTTAGCAATAGGAAAGTTAAAGTGTAATAAGCTGCTATCTGCCTTGATTTCACTCTGCAGCCCTCATCCCCGGCCCTGTTAACAGGGAGAGAAGCTGACTGTAAGCAAAAGGCAAATTCCTCTAACCAGAGCAGACAGGGCAGCTCCAGTACAAGCATGCTGATCACTCTTGGGAGCCTGATGGAGCCCGAGACTCGCAGCAACAACCTCTACTAGAGGAGAGAGAGATGCAGACAGAGGCGAAGGCAGCCACCACCACGGCAGCTCCTGCAAGTGCCCAGAGCTGATCACGGCCCTGGTTCAGACCTCACCTTCCGTCCTGGAGCCCTCCTCTCCTTTCCAAGAGCTATGTCCCAGTGCAATAACCCTTTCTGGAGAGGAGGGAGGGAAATCTTTGGGCCAAAAGCACTAGACGGGTAACACAGGTGACACAGATTCATCCCCCTGTTTTATCACAGGCTCCTGGCGAACATCAAGTCAGTCACTTCACCATCTTGTGCCTCGGTGGTAAAATGGGGACACTCTTTCCTTTACCCGATGGATGGCTGTAAGTACAATGGCTCTGGCCGGGCTGCTGTATCACCTTTAACGCAGCAGCACCAACTGACACTAGTGTGATATAAATCAGAGGGAGTTACTGCAGGTTTGCACCACTAGGAGGGCAGCCGAGATCAAGCTTGAGAACCAGATACCTTAGAAGTGCACTAGCACTCACCTTTCATTTCCGAAAAAAAATGAAGAGACTTCAATCAGAGACTCAGACAGAATATGAATTTCAGGGGAAGAACACTTGCAATCTGCTGCTGCAGAGTTGCCTTTGCCTGGGATGGAGCACATGTCTGGGACATTTAACTGGAGAAAGCACTACAAAATACTCTCAAGAGACCCATCCTGCTGCAGCCCAAAGCACTAGGTCTAAAAGATCTCTTCCATCTCTTCAACACTTCTGATTCTCAGGGAACAAAGAGCAGCAGTCATTTGTGAATGCAAGTTATTTACAGTGCTCAGTTCCAGACACTCCCCTCCTTGGAGGCTGGGCTCCAGACAGAGACTGCTAAATGGCTGAGAGATGTTATCTGGCTTTAAAGGGATGAACTATGAGAAGAGAACTCAATTTCTTTTCCCGTGAGCAGAGCTAGATCAGTGTAAAATTGTTCATGGCTTATAAAATATTAAATCAGGCACATAGCCTGGACACAGATAGAAAGGGTTTGCATTGATGGAACAGCAGCAAACAGAAAGGGGTGCAGCTTTCCAAGCACGTGCACCAAGTCACGTCACACCCGGGAACTTTGGCCAGGATGTGCGTCCACCAGGGCAAGCTTTGGGTTTTGCACCCCTCAGTCAGTGAGGACATGGTTCTTCTCATCAGTGTTGCGTGTGAGGGAAGATGAAGTAAAAGGTCATACAGACAAAAACAAGGACAGGGGATGCAGAAAAGAGAGAGAAAATGGAAAAGGAAGAAGCTGCAAGAATATGTGCACTAGGAGAAGCGGTGATAAACCAAGCTGTGATCATTAGAAGCCACGGCAGATCATGGAAAGGACGATATAGCAGATGACTACAGTAAGTCATCTTTGCCAAGGATGTCCTGGAGTACCATAAGCAGGTACCCTACTGCCCGAATGTCCTGGAGTACCATAAGGAGGTACCCCACTGCCCCTGTCTAATGGAGGTAACGTCCCTGCTCTGCCTTGCAGCTGGGACACGAGGACAGAATACACTGGCAGTGACGAGGCATGTGGATATTAGCTGGAGAAGGTTTGGGGAGCGCAGGTGGAAAGGAGAGGTGTGTGTACACAGAAATGATGACTGAGAAACAGAGCACCAGACTTAAACACAAAGTGCAAGAGGCAGATCCAGGCAAGGGAGAAGGCAGCGTAAGGCAGGGCTGGAAGCTGCAGCAAGCTGTGTGGCTGTGGCTGGGACTTGGCATAGACACAAGAGTCTCACATGAAACCCTTCACGGCTGCAGAAAGCCCTTCTGCACGGGATCTGTGCAGAAGGCATTGCTGCTCACTACAGTGGTAAATTAAAAACCTAATCCGTACTTACTAAATCACCAGCAAAACGCCGTGTTCCCAGAGAGCCCAGGCACCAGGCAGCTGCGATGAGAGCCCACCCAGAGCATCTCCAGTTTGAGGGACAACGTGCAGAAGGCAGGGCTGGGTCGGGATTCCTGCAGTGCCCCTTCCCCACAGCGGGAGACTCCGCTCTCGCCCAGGCCTGCCATGAACCACCGGGAGGAAGGAGCCCGGGCTCCTGCTTTACCCTCCCAGCCCTGGGCAGCCACTGGGCATGTGGGCACTGGGGCCAAGTCAGTTAGCACAAGGGCACAGACTTACTCCGACACAGAACTTTTCCACTTACCTCTTTCTCCCCACAGATATTGCTGATTATAGAGCTTGAGGCTGGGCTTGAAGAAGGTCCCAGGACGCCTACCACTCCTTTTGGGAGAATCTGGCACACTGTGGGCACCGGAGAGAGGAAACACACGTTAGACTTCATCCTCAGTTTCCAGCAGGCAATCATGCCTACGGTACCTGCTGCACCTTACTAAGGACACAGTATCATCTTCTTCACACAACATACTCCCTGCCATTTATGTCCCCCCAAATCCCTCTATTCCCTCTGAAGGGCTGTCACCCTGCTTGTGACACCCTCCTCTCTGTCTTTGCCCAGCCTTTCTAAATCCCACCTGAACTCTCCTCGGATTCCCAGTATCCTCATCCCTGACTCAGAACTGGGGTCTCTCTCTTATAACATCCCTATTTGGCCCCATCTGCTATTCTGCAAGAACAAAACATTAACTAAAGTTTATGGAAGATACTAAATACAGCAGTGACCTAGCTTCAAAGCATCATCTAGTAGCAAACTTGTATGAATTTCTTCCATCACCTTCTGCGGAGCTCAGTGGTAATAATAAGGATCATATCACTGTATTTAATTTGTTTTGGTTTTGGGTTTTTTTTTCTGGCAGTACTTATTCTTCTGGCTCCACGCCACCAAGGTTAGCAGAACAATAAAAAGACCCTGACAAAATGAAGAAGTTAAATCTCTTCCCTCAAGCTTCCCGGGTTAAACTGCAACCTTTTGTCCTTTTAATTCACAGCACAAATTTAGCCGAATGGCACTCCGAGGACTACCCCAGCTGGTGCCACCTCCCCACTGCCATCCCAGTCAACCATATCGCTCAGAAACGCTCCTCCAGAGCAGCTTGCGCCGGCAAAGCCTCGCGAACAGAAGGCAAGAGCCCCTTGCGCCTGAATCCCTGGACTCCAAAAGGCTTGTCTGAACATGTGCTGGCCACGGCTTATTCCGAAATACCAAACCCGCCTCAGCATCACCACGCACTCAGCTCCTTTCTCCCCGGATAGACAAAGCCACATTTGCTCAACTGGCATCAAATGACTGCTTTCTGAAGAAAGAGGATACCACAGGGGAGAAAGGAGACACTGCAAGGACTTATCAGTTCTGGCAAGAGCAAGCTCACAACATTTTCATATGTAAAAACTAAACCACCGTATCACAAAGCAGAGTTTTTAAAGATAGTGCCTCTTCAGTATCAAATGGCTGGCCTGTTTTCAGAGCACCATCCTCACTGCAGGTCCCTGGCCTACATGTCAGACAAGCTTTTGTGATGGTTGCAAAAAGTTATCTAGATTCAGCGGCTGGAAAAAGGAGCTAGAAATATTTAAACCAGAACATATTTTTTGTAGTGAAGGGAATCCATCATCAAAACTGTTGTACTACAGATCAGAGCAGTTTTTCTATCAACTTCAAGTCTTTAAATCAAGGCTGGATGTGAAACAAGAGCCTATACTGCACTTGGGGTTTTTTTTTAGAACAGTGAGCTATGGGGCCGAGCGTAACGTTCAGCAAATGAACATCTACAGTCCATTTTCTGCAGAAGATAAGATCAGCTCATCAAGGTGGTCATCTCTAGCCTTAGACTTCGTAAGTGTCCACAGCCTCATGAGTGGAGTATGAGGCCAAAAGCTGAGGGCTTAGGTTGTCGCTTTGGGGAATTGGTTTTACTTCTCTCCAAGTGCTACTTGAAGGAAAAACTCTGTACACCACTAGGTCCCTACACATACTGATTGCTCTGACTTCTTACGGATAGTGCAGATGATATGCAAACATGTTCTCTTGGGCTTTCCTTCCTTCCATGCTCTCTCACCCTCTGCCACCTTGATCTGCTACAGAACGAGTGGTATTTTTCTGCGGCATCTTCAAAGGAATCCGGTACTTGCTTTTCCTCTGTGCTTAAAAATTTAGAGGCACTTACATGTCTTCAGAAGATCCTTTTAAATAAGAGCACCAGCAATTTGAAAACCCAGCCTGCTATCTCAGTGGCACTCGTCAGTCCCTCTCAGCTGCAGCAGACCCTTTGGGTGCTGACCTAGGAGGAAAGAGCTGCTCCAAGTCCTCTTTATCCACAGGTCATTAGGGCAAAAGTCCTGAGGGGGAATTTTGTTGTGCACACAGGGAAAAGTTTGGTGAACACTTTTCTTCATATCTCTGGTATCGAGAACAAAAAGTGGGTTAAGTAGTCATAGCAACAGAGTTGCAACAACTATCAGATGAAAAACACCTGGCTTATCACTCCAAGGGTGAAATATCCAGTAAAATTAAAGGAAAATGAATGGAAACAAAGCCGAGGCGCCCAAGGCAAAGGTTTCGACCACGTTTTGAAAGCCGCTTCTCTTGTAATCCAAACACATTTCCTATTGCAGAACATTACCTGATACTGTTAGTCCTACAGAGAGAAAAGGCTCAACCCTGCTACCATCGTGGGTGCTGTGGATTCAGACAAGCACTAGCAAGGACGTAGAAATGTCAGCCCTGTACCAAAAATTCATCCCCGATAACTGCACGGACTATAACCACAGACACTAGTGTAGCCCCTGCCACTCGAGTCTCTTCATAATTCAACACACGGGTGCCATGTAAGCTATATGTTGTGCAGGACACATTTTTGATTGGTGCAAACCCAGTTACCTCTGCTCAAGATCATGTCCAATTTTTATGTTTTTTAGAATTCAGTACCTCATGAAATACGGGACATTGAAGTGACAACATGTTAAAAACCTCTTTATCATGAGGTGGGACCTGGGTACTACTGATCACCCTTGACCTGACGGCCTGAGATGTCCCAAACCTCCTATTCCAGCCATTTTTACGGACTGCCTGCACTCAGCTGTTCTAAGTTAACATCCTTGAGGACAGTAGGACAGAAAAAACAAGAAACAGGCTTAGCAAACAGATTTCTTAACAACACTCTTAAAACACGTACATCCTTGAAAAGGAAACATCCTAGGGTACACCCTGCTCTGCTGGGACCTGCACTGGTTTAGGCAGGACAGGATCCTCCCTGCCATCACTTGGGGGCAGCTCCTTGGAGGTGTGAACTGATGACTGCTGCCTTTCCACTCCTACGCGGACCTCCCTGCCTCCGCTGCTTGTGCGGCTGAGGTGTCCCGTCGTGGTAGCTCCACCTGCACAGTTATGGGCTTTGCCCAGAAGCCGGAGTGGGTCAGAGTCTGCTGTCTCCCTCCCAGCACAGCTTACAGCCCAGAGCTTGGAGGTGGCCCTCACACAAGCTCAGGCGCGTGTTCAATGGGCAATGCAAAACGGTGACCCTCCTTTCATACTAGCAGGTCTGTCCTGCCACTTAAGCAAGAAAGGGCTGTGTTCAATAGTATATTTGGGAATTAAGTACAGGTCTAGACCCTCAGGAATCAACAAGATATGTTTTAAAGGAAGATGGAAATATGTGCTTATTTTTGAACATAAAAAAGCACAACGAATGAGTAGCTCTTGCATTATATATGTATGTACATCCACTTAGTCATGGTCAGATAGTGCCTCACACCTCCTGGGATCTCAGGGCACTTGGCAAGCATTTCCATGAACCCTCCCTGTTCAGAGCACGGCTGAAAGCACTCCGGTGAGAGCATCCACTCGCGGTGCAGAGCACAGCATCTCTTTCACTGCATACAGATACCCGATACAAGGGTTTCCAACAGCATGCAAAGAAGATTCCTGCCTCTAATTGAAAATAAACGAGCAGGGAAGGTAGGCAATTACCTCAACATTTCCATGACTGCAAAACATGTCAGAGGATCTTGAATCACAGGGACTGGTCAGAATGGGATTCTCATAGAGAAAACACAAGTACTTAAACAGATGGCGTTACAGAGTGCATTCTGCACCATGGCTACAAGACTGCTCCCTGCAGCATCCTTTACGCTTCTTAACAGGAACACACAACCAGAGCAGGCTTAAACATGAAATCCAGCAGGATCACAAAAATGGTGGGACAGTTAATAGCACACTTGAGTCAACGTCACTGAATGGATGTATCGAGCACTTGGAAATATTGGTGTGAATAAATAAAAATTAAAAATCCTTCAGTAGCTCACTCAGACTGCTGACTGCCCTGAGATGTTTGGATTAACAACAAAAAGATGCTTAAAAGACTGAGGGGATGATAGGGGACGGGGTGACAAGTACAAAATCTCTCCCTCCCTGGACATCAAAAAGAACAAGGTGTTTTAGAAAAAGACATGATTAAACAAGTCATTTTGGGTCTCCATAAAAGGAGTTGAAACATCAATCACAGAGACAACAGGCTTTACTTATAACAGCAAAAAAAGCTCTATCCATAACCTTTCACTGCAAACCCATTTCAAAACGCAGGACTTTACAGATGTCGCATACAGGAACAGTCAATGTTTGTCTTCATTCATATATAAAGCTGAAACTGCAAACCATGCATGAATGTGATTAAGACTGACTCATATACCTCACCTGCTATAGCAATTGTGATTTTTGTGGCCCCCTAACAGTAGGATGCCTGAGTCAGTCAGGAGGAAAAAACAAAGAAAGATAGCTCAACTCTAAAATAAAAACCTAACTCTCAAAAAGTCTTTCTTTTCTTGAAGCACTAGCTGTACACAGAATATCACTGATGGGGTGTAATCACAGCATTCCTAGATCAGTCAGCTAAGCATGCTAGCTGTGATATTTAAGGGTGATTCAAAGGGCATGAAATTTGAGAACAGTATTAAACAGATGTATAACAGCTTTGCAGTCATAGGTTAAAATATCTAAACTGCTTTTATTAATATTACGTGTGATAACAAATATCAGTGCCGTATTAAAGCTGAGAAGTCAGACATTTGAAAGCCATGAAAGCCTTGAAATTTAAGTTAAAGGATCTGATTCTCCTCTGCCACCAGTATAAATCGAGAATAACTTCAGTGACATTAATAGCAGAGCCATGCAGAATCCAGATTTTTCCTTTTGTAAGAAATGCTTCAAGACATTTTTCACTCTTTAGAAAAGGCAAATAACATATTGCAAAATTATGTGAATACTCACTTCACCAAAATCAAATCAGTTTGCTCCGATTTCTTTTTACATTCTATAAGTCAAAGTAAAGAAAACGAAGAAAATCACCCTGAGGTGAAAATCTGAAATGGAAGATTGCCTCTTCCTCACTCATCCCATTTCCATGTTCTCCCCAAACACCACATTTGCTGAAATCAACAATTTCTTACATAATACTTCATTCTCAGCAAATTAGTATTCTTCTGCTTGAAAAGCATTCCAACAGAATAATTTCTGAGCAGTGTTACAGGGGTGCAAGCAAGAGAGAAATCCCGCTCACCACCTTTACTGCAGCTCTGGGGTCACTTGGCAATCGAGCCTGTTTCCCAAGCAAAGTTAAATAACAGAAACACTGCTACATGCAGAAGATTTACGAGAATGGAAAAAGAATGGAACTGAAAATGCTAATGGTTCTTTCAAAGACACACAAGGCTCAGGCAAGTAAGCAATTTTTTTCATTTCCTAGGAGGCTCACTGGGAGATTTGGGATACTTTGGGGGCAAACTGGGAATGCAGTTGGAAACCCAAGCAGTCCCCATCCCTTCTGCATGGCCTGGCCAGTGAGACTGTATTTGCCCTATTGCTGTGCCAAATCAGGGTAAAGCAGGCTGCACACAATCCTGAACAGATGGGAAAGACCAAGAAAAAGTTAAAAGAGATGAGGCATCTGAAAAGGTGGAGAACTGCTATTTCAAATAGTCCCTGTGACGCTGCATGTGATGATCTTAATCTAGACTGCCTCATGGGTGACAGGCGCTATAAATAGACATACAGGTACTCGCTGAAATCCACTTTATTAACTGAACGCTTCTATAAATAATGCAAACGCTAATTCAGGAAATGAAGGAGCAATCTGCTGATCTCGCAGGCCTATTGAGCCCGTTCTGCCAGTTACCCGGAGACCTGCTCCTGAGCAGCGCGGGCTGTGCGGCTCCACGGGGCCTCCCAGGCACAGGGATGCTCAGTCTCTGCAGAACAAACACCAAAGCTGTGTGAAAAAACAGCCCGCTCTAGACCACAACACACTACCGCACCTTTTGGGGATACCCTGCAGATTACACAGGCTTGGAACAGAGAACCACTGGGAAATGAGTCTAATATCCCTATTATTTAAAATGATTTCTCCAGCTTTTTCAAGCCAACTTGTAATAAAAAATTATAGTCCTTCCTTGAACTCTAAAGGTCGTCTTAAAAATTATTCTAAAGGGAAGCTATCCTATTCCAAAGGATTTTTCCCTCTTTCAGGAAGAAGCTATTATAGATCTTCTTGGTTTCTTTCACTCGGGCTCCCGAGAGGTCTGTGGGACACTGACCATCAATTTCTTTTTTATTCATCAGTATGGAGTTGACAAGTTGGGCATCTAGAATAACAACTATAGTAGAGACCTCTTTGCATCAAAGGACTTCAAAGCAACGTGGGAAGTATACTGCTCCTTCAAAATTAGCTCTTTTTAATCCACATGATTTTAAACATCACTTGAAAACTTCACTTTGTGTAAACAAATCCACTGCCAATCTAAAGCACTGGAAGAGCTATCATGTTTGCTGACACGCAGCGTTCCACGGGGTTTTAAAAATAACTTAATTGCACTGAACTTGCCCAGAGTCTCTAATTTGCACACCATTAAGTACTTTACAAAGGAGTATCACCTCCTGTATCATTACCTCTGTTTATTGACACGCAGATTAAAGAAAGTAACTTGTCCCAAGCCGCTGAGCTGAATGGTGACACAGCTTACTGGGGGCCCAGATCCTCGTAGTCCATGCCAGGGCTCACCTCAATACCAGGCCGAACGCTCGAGCGAAAACCGGTCTCGCCGCTCACCCTCCGAGCCTACCTCCCCTTAAGCGCCACCGTGC
>JAVJGG010000082.1:4712169-4749001 GCA_035590195.1 Aviceda cuculoides
CCCCCCCCCCCCCCCCCCCCCCCCCCCCCCAGATGATAAAAACAGCGGAGGGCTTTAGTTTCTACAGCTTGAAACACAACCTCTCTTTTCTCTTAATTGATTTGTGTACATAAAATCAGAATAACATTCTCTGAGACCGGGAATTTCCAGGAAGGCAGAGGATGCCATCGCACTTCTCCACTGTCCTCCCTGAGCCTACGAAGGTGACAACCTGTCAGTCACACTGGACCTGTCACAGTGCTGGGATGCAAAGCTCCAGCGGGGGCAGTTTATCTTTGTGCCCCCGCAAACACTGTCCCTCTGGTTCAGGCAGGTAAAAGCACTGCCAGACTCCTCTTCCCTCCTCCGCACGCCCCTGCGTGAAACAGAGATGGCTGTTTGTATCCAAAAAGGGATGGGAGGGGGAACACACTTCAGCTGCCATTCTGAAAGCAGGCATCTGCAAGACAGGTCTCATCTCGCCTCTCACTCCTTTACTTCACGTGCGGGGAGGAAAACACACTAATGAGACAAGGTCCTGCTCTTCCAGGAAAGATCACCTGCTTTTCCGAATACAAATCTCGCTATAAGGCAGCCAGCAAACACCCTTAGCGTGAAGACAGAAGCAAAAGAGCAGAAAGGGATGAGAACAGGGTCCGAAATGGAAATGGCCTGTCCAGAGCTGGCTAATGCAGTCTGAAGCCATCCTCTTGTACAAAAGCAGGGCAGCAAACTGAGGTCCTTTACAGCCAACAAGGAAACTCCTGAGGGTTTCCACAGCCACAGAATTGAGGCGTGCTGCAGCTATGGATAAAGTCCTGATCTGGGAACTCAAATAGTGTGTTTGCAACCAGGTAAATCCTACTTAATCCCCTGAAAAGCCTGTCAAGAAACTTCCCCAAAACAAGGAGAGAAAAGCAGAGGGAAAGGAAGAATGATAGATTTAACTTTCCCGAGGTGTAAGGTCAGGGCTGCAGCAGGGAATAAATGATCATGGCTCCGAAAGAGATGGGCAGAGCCTCCAGCAGGACAGGCTGGAAGAATGAACAAGAAGGGCTCTCCATCTCACACGGGCAGGGTTTCGTGGACAGAAAGGGAAGGAGGTGAAGGCCTAATACTAAAAATGGAATGACAGGAAGGCATGGTGGGACGCCTTTCACTCAAGGCATCCCAGGAGCCACGGACACTGTCCAGGGATGTTGCTACCAAAGGCACACGGAAGCAAACGGGCGCCAGGAGCAAAGAGCCTCCTGGGGGTGTCAGAAATCTTCCAGCAAGAAAATAGGCAATTCCAGCCACCAAGAGCCTGCTTCTGCACGTGTGTACATGGTGTGGTGGGATGTCTTTCTGTTTCCCTGAAGTTTTGCTCGCAGCAGGAGGTATTCATAACAGTGCTCTCTAGTACAGATTTTCTGCATCTCTGAAAAGCCTATCTGTCAAACTGGTCTGCAGTTTGCCACAAAATTTAAGCTACTGGACAAACACCCATATCCACGCAAGGTCAAAGTGCCTAGATGTTATTTTCTTAGGAAACCAGCCTAAAAACACTGACTGAAGTTGGGAACATAATTTTCCTGTCTGTCTTTTGTTTCAATATCAAGTTGAGTTTCAAAAGTAAGTTTTCTGCCCATTATCATGGTCTCAGGTGACTGGCGGCAGCTGTGTTTTTTAGGAGGAGAGCCCTGGGAAGCCCTGTTGGGGCCAGTAAACTTGGCAAGACCAGGAAACAAGCAAGAACTTAATTATGTCAGTGGAGAGTATAAATACAAGAGAAATAACCACACAAACCCCAAGTGCCACTTCCAGACAAACAAGAATGAGGAAGGAAGAAACAATGTGTAAAATTCCTAGTTAAAAAAGAAAAAAAAACCAAACAAACCAACAACCAAACAACAAATGGGGAAAGTCTGCTAAGATTTATAGTTATAATAATAGATTTGAGAGATGGCAATGAACAATGCAGCAGTGGGACTCCGCATTTGAGAGCGAGCAGCAGCCACTGGTGTGTGAAAGAGCCTGCCAGAGGAGGAGGAGGAGGAGGTAGGAAAGGAAACAGCTGCAGAACCCCAGATGACACAGGACACTTTCCTGGTCACACACCCACAATAAACATCTTCTGTACCTACAAGACAGATGACCACAAGAGACCAGAGCTCCATCTCCAGAGGTGGCTGTATTTCAGTGGCAGCCAAGGCTATTCCAGCACACACACAACTCTCTGCAATACTTTGGGATTTACTGATTGACAATGATGTAAGGAGAGCATTTCCAAAACTGACACTTTGCCTCTTGCAGAGGCAACCATTTCTTGAACCTCCAGCATGCTTCAGGCTTAAAGGAATTTGGGGCCCCTCTAAAGCCAGTGGATTTCCATTTACGTAAGTGGGGCCATGAGTGACCATTTTCATCTTAACCCTTCCTGGGATCTCAGCATTTACAGTGCATTTGTTCTTCTTTCAGCATCTCCCTATTTCAAGGATGCTAGAGTTTTGGCACCACTTGCTGATTCTTCCCAGGTTGGCAAACACCAGTGCATTGCAGAGGATGCACAGCTTAGACCAAAAGATGAAACATGTAAGTGCCAGGCCCCAGTTCCAGGCTTCCCCCAGAGAGCCGATTAATTGCATACAGAGATAGCAAGTAGCCTTGGATGTATCCTCAATGTCAAGGTGAAAAGGGGAAGAAGAATCGCTGAAGCAATGGGATCTAGGGTTTTGCTTTCACTAATAAGGAGAGCTTACAGATATTTTGCACCAGTTCTATTCTTGTTACAAATTGTTAGCCATTGCTACTATTACAAATCTCCAAAAGATGGATCCAAGGACAAGGACCTACCATGCTGGATGTAGATACCAGATATGACAATTCCTTTAAATATACGAGACAAATGATAGGTGGAATGACTTTCATTCTCTTATGATGGATGAAGAACAGAGACACAGAGAGATAAAGTGACTCCTCAAGGTTTTGCAAGACCACATGGCAAATAAACAGAGTTTATTTATGTTAATACGCCAAGAGACTTCAGAAACCCTTGTTTAGCACCTTAGCCTTTTTACTTACTGCCACTGAAACTTGACACTTCTGCTTCAATGTACAGGCATCTAAGTACATCGCAAAAGCCAAGTGAGCACTATTAACAGAGCTCTGGGGAGATGGGAACCTCCAGAAGCAGCAGCATAGTAAAATAAACACGTATGAAGAAAAGTGAAGACCAGAGTCAATGCTCCAAGGCTCAGCACAGCCTGGATGGAAGATTCAAACTACGTTTGGAGCCTTTATAGCCACAAGTGGAGAGCCTCAGGACCTGCAGAGGGCAATTCAGAGCACCCAAATCTGGCAATCATTTGTCCCTAACGAGCTGGCCTTCAGAGTGTCTGCTCTCTATGCACCTGCCCCACGGGAAACCTCACCGCCTACCGATCCCCACCTCCCCATCCCCACACTGCCCAGAGGCTGCTGCACAGAAGTGCAAGGAGCGCGAGGGAGTGTGGCCTAAGAGTAGGAGGTTATCACAGAGAAGCTGAGAAGAAGACGAACAAGGGTGGGAAGAGGTGACATTGGAAACCTCACCCCTCTCACAGAAGATCCAGATGTATTATACTACATGAAAGAGTTTGATCCAATTATAAAACAATGACACCCGAGCCCTTCACTGATGTGCCTCAGGATTGTTTTAATCTCTTTGCTTTTCTGTTAGAACAAACAGCTTTTCCTGCTGAGTCACACTGAAATGAGATGCTAAAGAGCTGTCACACCAGATGTGGAAGCCCTTCAGATCCAATATCCATCAGTCTACTCAGCCTCTATTTATTTATTTTTTGCCATTCAGCCTTCAGCAATTTAATAGGCTACTTTAATGCCTTCCTGCCTTTCCTCTTTAGTGTGCTCTCCTTGCTGCATTTTTTTTTCCCCCCAATGACTTCTTCCCCTGGCTTCTGGATGGGAAAACAAATCAGGAATTTTCTTTTCCCTGGATTCTGACATGGTTTTCTCTCCCTTTCCACCTGTTTTATCTTTCTTCGCTTGTGTAAAGAGTGGCTCCTGTTCAACCCCAAATCAACACCCGTGCCTACCTGCCTTGCACTGAATCCACGCTGCAGCTGGACGTGTGACCACAGAATGTCAGTGCCCGAGCCAAATGGGCACTTCTGAGACTTAGAGCTGAACCAGCTCAGCCCCACCACCGAGGCTTCCAGACGCCCATCTTCTGCCTTGAGCACTGAGCCTTCTGGCACCTCCCACAAACTCTACTGTCTCTAACACAACCTGTGAGTTTCTCAAATACTCACCCTCATGATACCTCCACGAAGCAAAGAAATACTACCATGTCCATTTTGAAGAGGTCAAGAAACATATGGATACTCAGGAAAGTTAAAATTAAGATCTGAAGGTAATGTGCACCAGTTACAGTATATTAAGCTCTCATCTGGATGCTCTTATTTGGAAAAAAAAAAGCAGCCCCACTGTATTGTTAGATTACTTTTCAAGAGAAGGGATCTGCAGAGACCTAAGTGACTGAAGTGATGCACAGTAACATCCCCACTTGAGGCAATTTGACTTAGCATCCTCTGGAGACCATCGCTATGGGGGGTGACAAACATTGCCTGGAGAATCCTTGGCACAACAGAAAATAACCACAAAATCCTTAGAAGTTACTCAAACTTTTTCCAAAGGATCTCTAAGGTTTCTACTACAGTGCTCTTCAATGAAGGTAAAGAACAACTTTTAGGCAAACAGCTTTTGCTTTCAGCTTGGGAGCTCATTACAGATTCCCCTACATCTGTGTAATGTGGAAAAGTTTTACACATGCTATACAGTAACAGGAAAGGGCAAGTGAAGAGGAAGAAGAGAAAGCAAAAGGCGAGGATAAAGAAAAAGCTCCGCTGTATAGACTAAATTAAATCAGATGCAAAAAATCTTAGTGAACAAGGTGAAAGAAACCCAAAGGAAAAAGCCATTCCAGACTCCCAGACGCTAGGCGTGACAGAAGCAGCAGCACACTAATGCAGAAGCAGCTGGTAGGGTTGGAGAGGAATTGGTACCAACTCTGGGTCATGAATGAGACATACCAGAACCACCCGCACTTGTAAAGCAGAGGATGAGTGGAGTGAATTACATCCCCTGTAGTTTGTTATGATGTTTCTTAGAGAGGATACAGAATTAGGTACATTAAAGCAGTAAGGAACTGGATCAGGTTCACAGTGATAAGCTTAATTAAACAACAGCGTTATCCATAGGCTGTGGTTTATGTTATAAAGAAGCAACATTTATGCTGACTAATTAAAGTCATGGTTCAGATCATTAAATCCTCCTACTTTCAACCGCCTTAATGAGGGTACCTGCAAGAGCTGAATCCAGCCACAGACATTTTGACATTTGCGATCCTGAGTACACACCGGAGGGGAGGGCAGCAGGACAGCGGATCTTGCAAAGGAACCCTCCCACCACGAGAAGGCTGGGACCAGCTTGCATTTCGGGCTTCTCCGCTGGGGGTTTGCTCTTGCTGCTGTCACACGAAGAGTTAGGGTTGCTAACCGCAAGCAGCACCACATTCCCACTAGTTCTCAAAGTCTGTAAAAGGCATCTTAACACAACACCGAAAACATCTTTGAGACAGCGAGCTGTGTCAGCTGCCCTCAGAGATGCAATTCTTTTTCATTATCCCAGCTAGCAGAACTTGCCTGGAGAAATACGGCTGCTTTATCACCCACCTCAGCCTCTTCCCGCGTGAGAAATGTCCAGGGCCACCTCCAGGACGGCAAATGGCTATCTCACCATCAAACACCCAGACCTCCCCTCCCCGTTACCCACTCCTCGCCATCCCTCTTACTTCGTGCATCACAGTCCAAGCCTCCATGCTCAAGCTAATGCCATGCATGCAGAGTTAAAGGGGAAAAACCCCAGCCCTTAGGAAAGACTTCATTCCATGAGATTTGAGGTTTAAAGATAAAATTCCCATTCAAACACTGCTCTGAACTGGGATGAATTGAGGCTCATGTCTAACACTTATTCTAACTGGAATATTATGAAAACAGAACAGAACCTTTTTCCCATCTTTTTCAACTTTCTGCTCCTTCCTCCCATAGCCTGAGAGGTTTTACACAGCTCTGTATTTCAGAGAGTGGCCCAGTTGCTCTGACGTGAAAAGCCAGCTTGGGAGGCTATGGTTTGCTCAAGCTTATCTATCACATCCACTCACAAACCCAGTGGTTATTAAAAATGAGAGCTGGTCAAATTATTGTTATATTTTGACCACATGGAAAATATTATTATCATCCATCCTTGCTACCCCCAACCCCTCCCACGAATCATTCATGAACCTGTCCCGATTCCTGCAAAAGGGCTGGGCTCATGCTTTGTGCAGAACATATTTTCTGCCCGTGGAGCACAGCCACAGCCCGTTCGCCTTAGCTAAACCCAAACACAGAAACAGCCTCTTGGCTTGAGCCGACCTGCCAGGGACAACCCACGCGGTGCGTGGCCCGTTACCCTCTCGCGTGACCACGCGGGGACAGCCATATGGGTGGGGTGTGCGTGGCTACTCCTGCCAAAGGCCGCTTGCAAATCCTGGGATGGGAACGTATGTGATTTGGTTATGTGATGTGGACGCAGCTAACATCAGGAGAGAGACAGTCCCCGAGTACAGCCGTCGTTATCCTCTCGGCTTGCACTGCTGATTCACCCCGTACTTGCAACAACACTGTAGTCACCTTCCACCAGTGTGAATTGCAGGTGCAGAGCAGGAGCAGTGCTCTGAAACTACAAGATAACGTCATCTGTTTGCTTGCTCCTCTTTATGGGATGTGGATCAATGATGCTGCAATGGGACATTTGACATTGACTCTGGAGGGAGCCAAGACAAGGCCCTAAGTCACTAATGAGTCCATCAAGTGTTCCCAGCAAATTCTGAGAGGATGATTACCAGCTCCTTCATCTCTCCCAGTCTTTTCCCTTTTTCTTAACAATCTTACCAGATTGGGAACTGACTAATAACAATAATAATAAAATAAACCTCATTTACGATCAGTTGTAGGATTTGGGCTATTTCCTCCATCTATTCACCATCACAGAAATTGCCTTTTAAATGGATAACAATGATTGCAAGGGTCAAGTTATTACCTTGAAACCTCACATTTTGATACATCCAGTGTTGTTCTCTTATATAAATAACAGTTATTACTGTAAAGTGATTTTCCTCTTTCTGTACTTCCAAAGAGTTCCTGCAGGAGATGGCAAAGAAAATGGGTTCCATTAATACTACATTTAGGCCCTGTTGCTTTCATACTTTAACTCCCATCATTAATCTCCTAATGTGTCTTTAAACAAATGTCATTTATTCCACAACTCTCTGGCAGCTATTCTTCCCTGTCTTCTCCCCTCCCTTTCCCCCAATACCCTCTCATGTGAAGTAGGAGCTCTTCCTCCCCTGACTCATCAGTGGGTGTTGTGCTCCTGCCAGTCAGGGAGAAGCATTTCAGCTCCTGTTCAGGCAGCTTGCTGGTAATTACAAGAAAAACATGAGAGCTCACAATCAGGAAACACACATCAGAAGTAGCTGTGATGGGAGGCTTTCCGTCTTCCCTGAAACCTTGCAGTAAGGATCACAGGATGACTTTGCTCCAGAGGTTGTTCTAAACTAATCCTAGAGTGACAGGCACCTCAGCAGAGCTGGGTCCTTGTGCACAGGGAAAGCGTTGCCTCTGGCACACAGCATCCTCTTTTGAGCACACTACCAATGCAACTGCCAGATGCCACTTTTATCTGATTTGATGACAATAAACAAGGCTGTTCTTTTCATTACACAATCACGGGGCAACTGAGTCTGCAACTATCAACTGTTTGCATAGGACTCCGAAACAGCTTATAGCCCTGCCTGCAGTGCTCCAGGCAAGCCCCTCTGCCGCCCTTTCTCAGCAGCCAGAGAAGTGTCACCTCAATTTCACGGGGAGCAGAGGCAGAAGATGGATTCAGCCCAATTCTGCAGTGACATTTAGACGCCAATCCTGCCCCTGAGGGGGTAAAGTCCCACCTATTTCAAGGAGCTAGTCTCTGCAGGAGCTTTATCAAAATGGGAGTCCTGCACTTAAAAAGCCTCAAGGGTCTAAAGGACCTGCCTGTCACGTGGGAGAGGGAACTGAACGTGCACCTTCCAAATCCCAGAGCAGCAGCCCTGCCCCGGCCCAGGGCTGGCCGACCTCCTGCGATGCTGCAGTGCGCCGCGCTGCACCCTGTGGCACACCGTGCACCGGCCAGCGTGGCTCCGCTGGCATCGCTGGGGTCCTGCTCACGCTGCTGAGAGCACCAGGCCAGAATGTCCATCCAGCAAGGAGAGGACACGCTGATCTTCTAGCAAAGGCAAAAAAAAAAAATGTTTTCCAGACTAATTAGGCTAATTAAGGCTAAGTACGCAATAGCCATGAGGCGCATGGGCACAGAAACGCAGTTCCAGGAAATGGTGCTACGTTCTGCTTAGAAGCTCTGTGCTTGAAGACACAGCACCCACGAAGCCATCCCCCTTTCCCCATCCCCGTTTGCCAGGAATAATTGCTAAGTCAGTCCCTCAGGCGAGCAGTCCCCCCGTACAACATGCAGGCATTAGCTATGACATTCTCAACGAAGGGGAATCCCTCACCAAATACTCATTTTCATAGAGGGGTTAACAACAAGACCAAGCCATGAATGTGAACTGGAGGTAAAGAAAACAACCTTCACAGGCTACCCACCTTAGAGTTACTGATTTTCCCCTGCATCCACTACCGCTGGCACCAGAAATAGCAAAGGTTAACATTTTGAGTTACCTCATGTAACTTCCGGACATCTGGACTTTTCTGTTTTCTCCTCCTCCCCCAAGAGTGATGACATTCCCTCCACCCTTTCTCAGTTACAGCCTCTTCTTCATTATCATCTGTCAAGTCCAATTAACATGTGCGCTGACATCAGGGAAGATTATTTCTGAAGTCTCCTATGAGAGCCAGTTGACAGGAGCATCCACCCTTGAGAAGTGCAAGTAAACTCCCCAGCAGATTGCCATCGCTCTGCACAGGATCCTCCCCAGGGAGCCCCAGAATACGCAACGCGCATCTTGCAGCATTTGCCTTTGGTGGCAACGAAGGACGTTCTGCATGTTGGAGAACGTCCACCTGCGACTGCTTTTTGGTGCTAGTAGCCCAGGATCTCTGAGGTATATTGACCAGACACCTACCAGTTGATCAGCTTTTCAGCAATCTTGAGGATTATTAGGTATGGAAGGAGCAAGATGTCCCACAGTGCCCAGTAGCTTCATGCTGGATTAGCCCCTGTGCAGAGAGGTCAACATGTCATCTGTGTGTCACTGTATCTTCGAATAAGGCTTAATGGGAATAAGTTGCACAGAGGCCTGATGCAAAGGAGTGGGTACGATAACTGTTTTCTGTTTAAGCAGTCGCCTCGATCCTTGCTCCGATCAGCTGCTGGCTGTATACCACTGCTTTACCCCAACACCCCCCAGGGGCGGTGGGTGCTGCGGTGCATCCTCGCAGGCCCGGAGGAACTAACCCTAGCAGTACTGGCGAGCCTGGGCTTGCTCCCACCAAATGTCACCAAACCTCACGAGGAAGATGCTCCCCATCCTTTGGTTCTCCCCAGCTCCTGCTGTTCTGACGGCCAAAAGGAGGCCTGGCCAAAAGGAGGCCTTCAGAGTTTCCCAAGCGAGAAGAAATTACACTTTCCTACCTTTTGCCAAAGTCCCACCCCTGCTTCTGCAGAACCAAGATCATCTCTCCTTTCCCAGATTTCAGGCTGATAATTTGGTCGTTTGCAGGTGCCTCCTCTGAGCTGTTTTACTCCCTCCAAACTCAACACGCCTTTCACAAAAAACGCTTGGCCATGTTTCCCATGTTCCTGATTAAACAGTTAATGAGGAATCTAGATAGAACAAAATCAACAGGAAATTAAGGCAACATGAGCCACTACATCCCTCCTATTTTAAACAAGAGAAAGCACAAGAAAAAAAACCAAAATATTTCCCTCAAGAAGGGCTGCAAAAAGCTACAGGGGAAGAGGTAGAGTGCTAAGGACACCGCTTATCCTGGGGAACACATACCACAGATGTTACACTACTATGTATCCTTAACATAATGAAGCACGTTAATGATCAGGACTATTACCTGGTGTTAAGTAATAGTCTGAGGTCATCTGGGAACAGTTTCTAATACAACTGGTTCTGACTATGTCACTTCTGCAAGAGGTCACATTTTGCTGTTTCGTTAGGTGGATAACTTTGCCGCAAGGTTATGGTTTTTCTTTTTTGTTGCTTTTATTTGTTTACTAGAAAAAGGTCACGTAAAGACAAAAAAAAGAGACAGACTCAGATAATTTCTTGGCATGAGAACCCTGACAATGTCTTCTAGGCCAAAATGATGATTTTCAGATGATGAAAAAACCTAAAATTTCTCACGAAAACAAGCCCAGGAAACAGTTTTTTCAAAGGCGTAGAGAGGGCTCTCATTCCATTGGAAGTCTCTGAATGCATGTTTTCTTTTGTGTTTCAGTATTTGTGCAGGATCTGGTATGTGGCTTATGAGCAGAGCTGTGAGATGCTAAAGTACAAAATAAAGGATATTAATCAGTTGGCCATGACTTTATTTTTCATATAAGCAAAATCTAATACGTGCTTGTGTGTATATGTATAAACAAACAATGGAAAGACAACTTTTGTTTAAAATCAACCAACAAGCTCACGAGACTCCAGCCCTACCACGAGTTCTGTCCCTTTGCTGACAGGAGCTCAGAAGCAGCTGCCCTGTCTCCTCTCCCTCTGGAGCAGGACCTCACAAGTCCCAGACTCCGGGACCTCCAACAGACGCTCCTTTTGCAACTATCTCAAGAGCAGTGTATGCACATCCCAATTTCCTTGCCTCAAACAGATATTAAAATCCACCACGTACCTAGACTGAAAAGGTTGGCAATACTCACGGCTCAACATTGAGAGCTTCAATTAAATCAATTAGCATCCCCATACATGGCTAATACTGGAGACATAGGAGAGGTTTTATTATCCAAATAGAAAATCAGTTTGCGTGTCCAGATGGTCACTGGAGGCGCTGTAATTACCATACTATCACTGTAACTCTGCGTGTTTGGGCCCGTTTCAATGGCACCAGCCCTGTTTATCTGCTTGGAGGAGAGCCTGTGCCATCTGGGCAAGACGAGGTTCATTGTCTGCCTGGCATCCACGGGATAAACACAGCTCCCCCACTCACTCAACTGCCATTTATTAACATTGACTCTGAAAAGGGCTGAGAGTGACAGGAACAGACTTCTCACTTGCAAAGCGGTTTAAGAAACATCTCGGCGCAGAAGGATGCCCCGGGAAGGCGCTGGACCGGGCTGTGCCGCACACCAGCAAGGGGCTCTGCCCCCCAGGGCCAGCTCCCCACACCTTGCTGCCCTCCTGGCTGCAAAGGGGTGCCCCGAGGCTCTCGGGACATGACGGGGGCAAGGTATGGAGAGAATCCTGGCCAAAACCATAGCCCCAAACCTCCCGTTTACTGCTCCTCATCGTGAGCCTGCGAGCGCTGAGGAGCCAGGAGGGTTTCCTCTGCACACCACCACCATCTCTGATCCGTTCTTCAGGCAAATTCACTAGTTTTTAAAAAACTAGTGGTTTTTTTAAAGGCATGAGGCAGGAGACTGCTGAGCTCCTGGCTGCCTGTCCATACCACCACTCTTCCCTAGATGACACAGCCCCTGAAAAGGGAATGAGTGAACGGGAGCCTCTAAGGCAGCTGAATTAACTATCTATGCTTCCTGCGCTACAAAGGTGCCTAAAAACGACGGCGGTCCAGCCCCAGACATAAAATGAGCAGAATGCGTGCAGGACAGGCTCAGAATAACTTTTGAATGCACACTAGCTCCCCTACCTTGGGTTATAATGACAGGAAGGGAACACTCGCAGCCTGTTAAGTCTCCAACTACTGCTAAAAACCTCCCATTAGTCTCCTCCTGACATTTCCCTGTCTGAAAAAGCAGGGGGATAATCCTTCTGTTCTTGCACACTTTATCCAGTCCAACCTGCAAGCAGCAGAGATTTTCCCTCATTATGCATCTATGCATTAAACACACGGATACGCAGAGGATAGTTACTGCAACACAGCTATTGAAACCAAAAGAAGTGACAACACAAAAACGTTTGTCTGTGTATGAATGAAAAATATTATGAAAGGAGCTTATTATTAGAAAGACGACGGGAAAAATCTTGCAAGACATGAAGCCCAGTGTAGTTCTGCTAAGAGTGAAACAGGTTGCAAAAGTGAGCCTGTGAAAATGGAAGTATCATTCTCTCCTGACATGACATTGCCTCAATTAAGTTTTCTTATTGAGGTAACCCAGAGGCAGCACAGCGAGGTAACAGATGGGAAAGGCTGCCTGTGAGGGTAAGTGCAGGGTTTTCCTGTCTGGAGTTACATAAAGCAATTTATTGTTCTTTTTTTTTCTTGCATTCAGTGTTTCTGACGAGGTCAACAGGGAGGGAGCAGAGAAAGCCTGGATTCAGATTCAGATTTCACACATCAGAGGGGAGACAGTCAAATCGAAAAAGCTATGGGAGCAGTAACTGAGAAATTATATATGTGCTTTTTCTCACCTCCAGCCCTATTTCTTTATTTTCTTTAAAACTGTCACGTTAACATAGTTTTCAAGAAAAAAACCATAAAGCTCTTCCACGTTTTCCAGCACTGTGCTCTGATGGTTTGCACCAATAAAGCAGTCTTCCCAGCTAGTGCCAGGGGTTCACCCACTCTCCCCGAGATGAGGAGGTCTGCGGGCACCCACGGCTCTCCCTTGGGAGCAGGCGATCCTGCAGCGCCCCGGGGTCCCGCTGTGGGCCACAGCCGCCTGATGGGGTCACGGCTGGGCGGGGAGCCCGGGGATGAGAGTTTTTGGAAGATGAGCAAAGGCAGGGTCTGAAGCGTCAACCCGACTATCCCCAAGACAGCCTGCAGCCGGCAGGTATTTTGGGGTCCTTCCCTGCTTTTCCTTTCTTGTGTAGCATCACCAGCTGCCTGAGGTGCTTTCTTCAGTAGCTGGCCGGAAAGCTGCCAGTTTTCCACTCTTATATAGACATCACAGAGCTTGCTCATCTCCATGTTGCCTTCAGGCTATTGCAGTAGGCTTTCTTTAGAGACAATCCTGAAATCATTCCAAAACTCCCTCCCATCCCCACTCTTTGTATTTCACATTAAATTAATCAACAGCAATAGAAACTTGAATCCCTGCCTTTAAGATTCTGAGGTCATTCACTTTTAGGATTTTCCTTTCCAAAAAAGCGTATTTAACCTGACGTTCTTAATTCCTCCCGCCCCAGGAGACGAAGTCTGAGATTTGCACAGCTCTGGCACAGATCTGCCAGGGCCCCAGCAGTCTGTCTGCAGGGAAAGCCAGAAAAAGCCCCTGCTCTCCCACGGAGAGGCTGGAGGACTCATAACCTGTTCAGGATTCACCTCTTTCCTCTGTGCCCTGGCCCTTCTCTGGCAGCTGAAGCACATTGACTCAGTATCAGGGGAACGGCAGGGATATCCCTCTATTAAGAGCCTGTCAGCTTCCCTGGGCCTACAGTAGCATCAGCTGCTGCTCTGAAAGGCTTTTGAGGAGGTTTATGCCTTGCTGCAGTTAATCCATTGGCCATGCAGAACCTTTGCTGGGGTGGCGGGGGCTTCCTTGGCAGTTCCTGGTGATAATCCCCCATCCAGGGCTGGCCACATGGCCCGCTGTTCCCCACGTTAGGAAGACCCCGGGGGATGGAGCACAGCCTGAACACAGCCAAGACGCAAGCACCTTCAGAGGCTTTCCCTGGCCTTGTTTATTTATCCTTTCTCCTCCTCTCTCATTTTTGTGGCTGCTGCTCATTTTGTGCCCCCACCTCAGACTCTCCGGAGCTGAGAGCAGGACCCCTTCCCCTCTTAGCGGGGACGGAAATAGTTTCCCCGCCAAGCAGAAGCAATGCTAGCAATTTCATTTCCTGCGTATCTTTAGTTCTAGTCGTGAATATATATTGCTTACTTAAGAGGAAAAAAAAGAATCACATGCCCTGCAAAGCTTCCGCACAGTTTCAACTCTCCAGCAGGGACCTGTAAAAGTTTGTGAGAGACAGACCTATGCTGCTGACCGAAACCCAGGAAAATGCTCTCACAGCCCAGGGAAGCGGAGAGGCAATTCCTGGGCACAGGGGACAGCAGAGGGTGATCCCTGATCCCTCCCAGGTTCATCCGCTATGTGCCTGCCCTGAAAGCCCAGTGGGGTCAATGGGACGTCCAGCCCAAGCCCTGTCCCTGGGGAGCAGACAGGGCAAAGACACAGCCACCCGCTACCAGCCAGTAGCGACCCAATCCGGTGTTTTGATTATAAAAGGCCAAAAATCTTCATGATGGTGATGAACAGACTTTACCCCCATACATGAAAATGCCCCAAGCTGACTGGTGGTTATAGGTGCAAAACCCCATCCACAGAAGAGGCACCAGGCACAGCAGAGCACTACCAGCTGCCACGACGGCTCTGCTCTCCTGCGAGGCTCGGGCAGCCTCTCAGCCTCCCACGCAACCTGGCATCCAGGAACTAGCAGAGCAGTGTTTGCAATACTCGAGTCGATAAGGTTAATTTAAAAATGTGAAAACACATAGACAGAAGAAAGAAAAAGAGAACACTGCATTTCTTGCTCCCCATGTTATCTCACTAAAAAGATCCAGATAACAGAAAACGCAACGAGCAGAAATATAGATTTGTTATTACTACTATTTGCTGCAGGGCCAAGGGAAGACTGTAAAAATGCGCCTTCTCTCAAGTACAGCCAAACAAAGCTTCATTCTTTATTGATTTCTGGAGCGCGACTACAATTGACAAATGTAATTAGCCCAACAATGACGAAAGGAAAATACTTTTCCTTATAGGTACAATTACGGACACCGATCTGTACTTGCCCTGGACCAGATCTCCACCTCCAAATCCCAACCAGCCAAAGCGTGGTGCTGACCCTAGGACTTCACCAGGGAAGCAGTCTCAGGCTTATGCACACACTAAGACTTATGTGGGACTAGCAACCCAGCTGGCGGTGCTGCCACTAGAGGATTAATGCTGCCCTTACCCTAACATCCACTGTTGACACCACTGAAATCTTTTTCTCACTGTCAAAAGCCACCCTGGCTTCCATTAAAACCAACTTTTGAAAGCAGAGACTGGGGGGAGGGGGCAGGCGGTGAAGTTAAACCCATGATTTCTCCAAGGAGCCCATTCAGCTGAGGCATCTAACACAGAACAAGATGCCAGTAAAAAAGGACCCTACAGTGGAGATGAGGCTTTCTGTGTACAAACAGCACCTGGTCCTTGGCTGCATCCTGCTCTGTCTGGAGAAGCCAGTGCATCAGGTGCAACCTGGGGCTTAAGCAGGACTTGGGTAATGCCAAGCCTGTGCCCCCTGTGAGGGAATTAACAACCTTTCTGTAGGAGCTCAGGCACTGGCAATTCATGCCTTACCCTCTCCTGTGCCCAAGAGAAGACCTAATGCAAAGAACAGATTCACAAAACTATGGCTGAAGCAAAAAAAGTAATACACACATTGTGTATCACACCATGCCAGTGTGTTGCAAAGAACTGTCTGAGGCTATCACGCAAGTAACATCACCTAAAATCTTTTATTTCTCCTTTTTTAAAGCAAAAAATAAATGACATTTCCTCTTTCATCTCTGCTACCAGGTAGCCTGTCCACATAGATGCTCAAAATAAGTACATTTAATTTCACGTGAGGCTTCCCATTACAAAGTACTGCAAAAATCTATAGCCTGGTTTCAGCCTGGGATAGATCCAAAGATGAGCACACAGTGTTATTAACTACAAATAAATGTGGAGAGGAACAGGGCAGAACTCCTGGTTTTCTCCATGAGTTATATTTCATTTTGGGGCTATCCTTTGAAGCATTTCAACCCAGGAAGCTGCATGGCAATTAACTTCCCCCTTTCCATTTTGGGGTACAAATATTAGAGACTCAAATGCTACAGATGAGGACACCCAATCTTCTGTCTCTGAGGCCCATTTAAGGCCACCCCTATTTTTACAAATGCACCACTTCCATCCAAAGTCACGTCTTGCATTGAACCTGGACCAGCTGCTTATGCTGCCTCTAGTTTCCACTAGACGCACAAACTCAGGAGCAAGGACTGACTCTCATTCAACATCAGTCAAACCATGCTTTTGTGAAGGAACTTTCTGTATGCCACTTTCAAAAAGAACACTCCAAACAAGGGAATTATTTCCCATTTAAGATAACTCTACCACAGTGGGTCTGCCAATTGTCTACCCTAAAACACGGGAGTTCAACGTGCACCTGAGAGTTGGGTTAAAAAAAGAAAAAAAATTTTTCTAAAAAAGGCACTGGGGAAATGCAGTCCCCTGAGGTGCTACAAGAGCACGGCATCACTTACCAAACAGCCCAGAAAGCTGCAGAGGGGCCGCCCGTCTTCCTGCACGACAGGAGATTTGGGCAGCTCACCAGCGACTAACGAACGAGTAGCAGGAGGCTGGACGGTCAGATGGCTCGAGGTGCCAGCTCGCCTTACCCTCACAGACAGGGCAAAACCCCAGCGCAACCAGAGCGACCCCCTGAGCCACTGCTGGCCGAGCACGAGGGCCAGTCCGGGCGCCAGCGCGATGTCCCCGTGTCGTCACCTCCCTGCATCCTCTGCAGAGGCACTGCCAGGGCAGGACAGCAGGGCTGGCACAGCCGCCAAGACACCGCCTTGGTACGGGACATCAGGCGGCATCAGTACGGGCCTGGCTGTCCCCCACGCCAGAGCCATTGCTCCCTGACTGCATGCCACATTTTTAATCTCCTCTGCCTCCGCTGCTGGATACCACTCGACTGCTCCTCCATATGCTCTGGGCCCTGGCACAGTAACAGCCCATTTGCAGGCAGCTTTCTGATAGCGCTCGCTGCTCCCTGGCCCGCTGCGAAGCAGAGCAGGGAGGACGGCCGGGGCTTCCAGCTCTCCATCTCTCTGACGCCCTCACTGAAAACCGGCTCCTCCATCTTGCCCGCCAGCCACGGCACAGTCAGCCCAGCAAGCATCAGGGTGAGGGAGGCTCGGCAGCAGGGACCCCACCTCCTGGCATCACTGACCCCACGAAGCCGCTCGGCAGATGCCAGCGCTCAGCCCTGCCTCTGGTCCCCTCCTCCTCCACACCTCGCCTGCTGCCTCTCCGTGCCGCTCCAGCAGGAGCAACGAGCTGCCAGAAGCCCCTCCTGTCCTGAGATGAAGAGGGAGAGAAAAGAAGGTTAACAAGGGCTATGCCAGCAGGGCGGAGGCTCACGGGCTGCTCACAGGAGCCCACGGAAGACACGGGTTAAGCCCATCAGTTGGCACCGAAGAGCGGGCACGGGGCCGCTGGTCCTGCGCACACCCGGCTTCCCCCACAGCCCAGCTGCACGCCCGCCCTGTGCGCCCTCCGGGACTAGACAGCGGCCCGAGACGCCCCGTGACGGCACCTTGATTTGGGCACGCACCCACGGGGCTCAAGGACGAGCACGAGGACTTGTCCCGGCTGCTTCAAGGAGGGAGGCAGCACCGCCGCTCGCCCCCGCGCCGAGCGCGCTGCTCGCCGAAGGCTCAACGCGTGCGGAGCTGCGGCTCGGCCCGGCAGGGCAGCGGGGACGGTGACCTCCCGCTGGCAGAGGCAGCTGCGCGGAGAAGGAGCAGCCGAAGGAGCGAAAGTGCCAGCGTTGCTACGGATTTGACAGCCACGGCACCCCTCCTGCACGACCCCTTCTCAGCCAGGGCCCATTTAGTTATTTTTTTTGTAAAACCCTTTTCTGTTTTGTTTCCAGCTCTTTTCACACAAACTTTACGATCCTTTCAGCAAAGCTCTGCACCAGGTTATATTTTGCAATAACCAAGACAAATGGTATTACAATCATTCAGACTCCAGGCATGGCTATCATTAATGTTCTTGTTTTTACAACAGTCACACAGTGATTTTTAAAAAGCCTGCTCTGTTGGCTGATGGAGTCTTCCTGACTTTGATCCCTGAGAGGGAAAGGAGAGCGCAACAGAGGTTTTTCTAGCTCAGGTTTCTCCTTGTTCCGCTACCTCAATTATATGTGAATTGATCACAAAACACCCAGAGAGAGTTTCTGGTCTCTCGGATCTAATTTTTTCATCAATTTCCTCAGCTTACAAATTTTCACTCTGGACTAATTCCTTCTCCTTTGAGTCCTCTGGGCCACAAAAAAAAAAAAAAAAAAAAAACCCAAAAAACCACCAAAAAACCTGTGCAATTTTTGTGCTCAAATTTATTGCTCAGTGGCATCACCATCAGCCTCACAGGAGGAAGACAAGGAAGGGGGCTGCCCTGGGCACAGCCAGCGCAGAAGCCAGAGCAGGGGCTTTGTCCCACCACCCTGCTGAGCAGAGCAGAGCAGACCCCAGCCTCCACAGCTCCCTGGCAGCACAGGGCCCCCAAGTTGCAGATGGGGGGCATCAACAGCTGAGCTCCAAATAGAAAAGTTTGGGCAGATTAAGCTCCTAAAAAGATAAAATAGAGCACAAATAACTTCAGCCAGCTAACACTGAGTACACAGTGACACCAGAGCTCTCAAGGGAGCCTGGAAATATCAATGACTTCTTCGTCTCTGTGGGCAGAGGGCTCTGTACGTATAACTCCTCTGTACTGGCCAGAGTCAAAACAAACAGCTCAAGCCATGAGCTAGCGTGAATGCTATACCCCATCTCACTCTCACTGGGTTGGTTTATTTTGGTGCCTCACAGTCTGACATTGAGAACTTCTGCTTCCCTCCCTGCCTGCATTTGTACAGCACCTAACGGTAAATGGGGCTATTCACGTGTTACTAGAGTGGCTATAAACAGCAGCAATTTACCAACAGATTCAAACAAGGGTGAAATGGATTTATAAAAATCAATCGTTAAACCAGTACAACATCTGTTGCCTGTGTAGGATCTTGGCTGAACTACACTTCCAAGAGATTCACAGCCCTCTCCCTCTGACTCCACACTGCTGAACTCCCATCACGATGTTCACAATAGCTCCATCCATCTCCCAACCATGCCACCAAAAGCCATCCTAGAAGAAATAATGACAGCAAGTCTTGGTGCATTGAAAGCAAGCATTAGCCAAACACTGTGCTCCATATTTTTCTTCCCCTTTTAAGCTGTCTCATTCAAGAACAGACAGTAAGTTTTATACTGTGCAGGAGGAGGTGGTTATGTGACTCTCTGGGATGGGGACACGTGTTCTGCACAGGCGACCTCCAGATGTTTCTGCCAGCATTGCAGGGAGCGAGGGAAAAATGAGTCAGATAGTTAACTGCAGCCTGCTTGTACCCTTCATTCCCCCCCCACCACGCAAAATATCCTTCACAATTTCTTCGAGAAACTGCTGCAGCAATCTCAATTACCTTTAAAGTGCCACTGCCATAAATCATGTTAAGACAAACTACATTCAAGTGTTCTCACCAGAAAAGATGAGGGGCCTTGTACAATCGCCAATTACCACAGAAGACTGAATTAATAACATAAATATAAGTGACGAGGGCCATTTGCTAAGCAAGCCATCCAATTTTGCAAAACACTCGTCTCTCTTCATTAACGGTAAACTGGGGCTCCATGAGCTGCGATGGCGTGCATGGAAACGCGCAGGAAGGTGTCAGGGGCCAAGAAGAGCTCGGGCAGGAGGGGTGGTCAGACAACTGCCACACAACTAGGGCCACAAACCTGGGTATCCCACTGCCTCCCAGCTTTGCGTTACCACCATCTGGTGCAACCCAGCTTTCGCCGGTTGCAAGCAACATGACTGAACCGTCAGCAGTTAATGGCAGACCTTTAACCCAGCCATGCAAACAGCAAGCATACCTATCCTATGGGAAAACACTTGTTGCTATAGTCTGACCATGTATCAGAGCCCTAGAGTCACACCTTCTGGGTCTATATACTATGACAAGATGGGACTGTTATGCAGTAGGCCAGAAGCAGAAAACTACCGCAGATCCCACCATCTTGTCACATTGTATGCACAGGAAAGCCAAGATCCTACATCCACTAAGAGATACCATCCAGAAAGGAAGCAACTCTTGATATGAGGACATGGAAAGATGAAAACTACACAGGCTTTTGACAGTTTGTTCCGATGGCCAAAGCTGTCCTCAGCAAGGGCCGAGCATTCAGCGTGACTCTATTTCATACCAGCTACTAGCTCCTTCAAACAGAAGATGAAGTGTTGCTTTACTGAGCTAATTACTGAAGCTTTTCTAAAAATGCTAGACACCTAGGGTAAAATTCATCAATATGGATTATCAACCATGTGTAGAAAAGGGCTAGAAAGTATCCTTCATATTCTGTGTAAATACCAAGGTCAATAAAAGATAGGTACAGGCTTTCAAGACAGATATTGTATTATGACAGAGTTCTGCAGGTTACTTTTAAGCATGTTTTGATTACCAAAGTGGCTAAGTTATAGCCACTTACTGTACAGACTACCCAGGTAGGTAATTAGTACCCTTAATTTGTTCTCCAGGAGGGTATGGACATTTCTCCAAGGCTTTAGCATGTGGTGACACCAAGTTGAGCTGTGTAAGAACTGTGTGCATGAGGACTAATTAGGTCTTGAACCAAAAAACTCAGTATCTTCTCTTCACCATCTGTTAATTCTTGAAAAGGTCTGAACAAATACCAGTTTAATATATTGAGTCTGGCCATGCTAAAATCCAATGATTAAAGTATGCATTCGCCCCAATGGCATTAAAAAAAGAAACTTAATATAATTCTCTTACGAAGGGAGCAAATTTTTAAACACAGATTTATTTGCCTGATTTTTTTCCTGATATTAAACCTTTAGATTCCCAGTCTGATTCTCCTTGCTGCAGCATACATTATTAAGAAGGGATTTAAAACCCCACTGGTCAGCTTTTGGATGGCAGAGCAGTGCTCATTTTATCGCTCTTTTCCCTCTGCAGCCATTGGTTGGGTTTTGTTTTCTTTTATGTTAATTGATATTATTTGTGCTCTGCATGCCAACAGCTAGTCAGCTTCACGGTTCTGCTTCACTGAAGTTTTCCAAGTCACCGAGCAAGATGATCACGTCATTGCCCAGGAGGTTTCGCACAATTAGTGCTTCATCATCCTACTTTGCAGGAGGAGCTGGAAGTCTCCCTCCAACCTCACATCCTTTAACAAGAAGTGGTTTCTAGACCTGCTAGTTCAAAGAGGCATCTTAAACATTTTACAGACTGGCAGCTTGGCCCAAAGGCTCATCCACCTCTGATCTCCCTATACATTCCAGGTCCCAGCGGTCCTCCCCAAAAAATGGGGTGCAGCCAAAAGCGCCCCCAAAAACATACAAAACACCAAAATGCAGCTGCTTCCAGTGTGACATGACAGTCAGCAAGTCTCCCCTGTTCCCACCCCTTGGGAAAAAGAATCGATTATAAATTACAGTAGGAAAGTTGACATGACATGTTATAAATGACTGCACTTTGAGTTCAGTCAATAATACTTTGCATTACTAGAATATGGGTTTACAATCATTTCTCATCTGAAAAGTGTTTAATCTAAGTAGTAAACACAATGCTTGTTACTGATTCTCAGTTTGCACTGGAAATATTTAGTGTTTTTCCTATATGCCCAGCTCCTGGGGTTACATGATGGCTGTCCAGCCCACACAGCTAATATTGTCACAAAAGCCTTAGATGTTTCCACCACTAAGTGGTAAGTTTTAAACATGTGAAACGCTGTCCGATTTGTAAACTACCACCATGTGTTGGGGGGGGATTTTCAAATAAATAAGGTGGCCTATTTTGCAAGGGCACTCGGTCATAGATGCCCTATAGAGAGACCTGAACACCTACAGCTCCAGCAACACGACATTTCTCAGCAGCAGCTGAGCCCGGCCCATGGCAGGTCCTGTCCTACCAAAGCATCCCTGCCATCTCCAAGAGCGCCGGGCTGTCCTCCCCATCCTGATGCACTGAGAGGATCCAGCCTGCATAGTTTATAATGACCTGGCAAGATACAAAGCTAAAGATACCAGTCTGATTTTTGAAGGTATGTTTTCAGCTATCTAGGAACTTGTAGAACAAACTCAATGAGAAAACACACAATGCGCAGATGGCAGCTGCTGGGGAAGCTCAGACGAAGTAAGAGCATTGCTGTCGGGTTAAAGACCTTGCCACTTTGCAGCAGGGGCCTGACTGTGGGTAGGAAGGTTTTTTTCTGCAGGGCAGAGCTGGGCAAACAGTCAGAAACTCTAAGGACAGGTGGAAGTCCGGGGATTTAAATGCAGCACCAGCCTTTGGCCCATGTTCTTGAGCTGGCTGTAACACGAGTTTGCCAGAGTTAACACCGATGCCCTCAAAATGAACAGTTTATAACTTGCTCTTGTTTATCTGTGTCTCTATTGCTGCTATTAATATTTAATGTCTCTGGAGTAAAGGTTCCTCTCCAGCATAACAAGCCCTGCTGCAGCATTAATCAGAGCGTCAGCAGCCTGGAGCTCAGCTCCATGCTGGTGGGTTCCCATGACACACTCCTGACCTGTGGGCTGCCAAAGGCAGAGGGGGACAGGCATCCTGCCAGCTCCTCTGCACTGGAAACGCTGTCCTTCCCACCGCAGGCAGACAGGGACGAAGGGTGCAAAGAGAGTTTGCCTGGAACGGAAACCATCACCTGCTTCCCCTCTTATCCTGCCAGCTTCTGCACACCCAAGGTACCCCCTGAGCTCTCGGTATCAGGCCCCCGAGAGCTTTGATCTTTGCATGGCTGGGGGGAGGAAGCCCCGTTCCCAGTCTGGTCCTGACACAATCCTGAGGCACAGCTGGGACCTGAACCTGAGGGTCCACGTCCAGACCTGTCTCCTCAACACTAAACCGCTCTCTTGATCCTGACCAGAGGAGTCTGGGGAGAAATGAGGAAGAAAAGGATGACCCCTGCCCATCTGTAAGCCACAAGCAGCTCCACAGACCTTTATAAAAGCTCCAAATGGCAGCTTATTAGAACATGGCTTGCCTTTGCTCGGCTCCCATTAATGAACCCCTTCTTCTGCCCCCATCCACACACGTAATGGGTAAAACCCTTAAAGAACAAGGGTCAAAAGCGTCAAAAGCTAATGTTTGATGGCATCCCATTTGCCCTGGTCTTAAGTATCTTGAGGGTCGCTAACTCACTCAGATAACCAGAGCTTTGCACTTTGATTTAACCCAGTGGAAAAGGTACTGCTGAAGAGAGCAGAAAGATCATGAGAAGGATAAGGGGAGCAAGAAAATGGGTCGTTAGTTTACACAAACATGCTCTTCTAGACAGCCTCAAATCCCAGTTACGGACTACATTAAAGCCAGACCATCATGAAGGGATTTCTACCTCGCCCTGGCTACTCAACATCCATGAAGGAAATGAACTAATCCCAGCTCTCAGGGAAGCATCCACTGCTCAGAAAAGTTGCTGTTGCTGCCACCACATACACAGCTAATTCCAGAAAACCTTGCACAAGCAATCTTGCACCAGCAGTTACACAAGAGATTGCCCAAGGAGTGAACTAGTTAAAGTTTGTAACAGGACAAAAAAGGGGACTTAAATTATAATTATATGGGATTACATCCTCAGGGATGCAGAAGGTCCCCTTTAGCTCTGCAGGGCACAGTTCAATGGCCAGAGCTGTTGCCATGAGCAGCCTAGGTGAGGTGATACTTGTTCTGTTTGTTCTATGGAATAAAGATTTTTCAGTCCAGCCCTTCTTCTTGGTATTCAATTAAGTGAAATGCAGTTTGAAAAATTATCTTCTTTCCTTAAAATACATAAAACACTCCCCCCCACACACACTTTTTTTCAATCTCAGCTGCCAAATCTTGGCCCTGAACTTCAGGGCCAATTTATCCTTTATTTACTGAAAGCTCACTCTGAGTCTTTCCATACTAAAAATGCCAGTCCTCCAAACAATTACTCTGGCTACAACATTAGTCATTTGCTAGATTTTCCATCAGCATCTCATTTGATGGCATATCATCTTTGCTATAATGCGATCTGGGCCATCCCTTTTCTCTCCTGTCCTCCTTAGTGCTTTCCTATCCATGGCCTCCCAGACTTCATCTCCTGGCCAGGGGGCATCAGACACTGCATTTCTCTCTCTTCCCGACCACCAGGAAAAATCAATCTGTGCATGGCTCCAGCCAGTGCTGGTCTCCAGGAGATACCAGGGGATTAATAGCATAAACACCAATCTACTTTGTAGCTTCTTGCAGAAGACTAACAGCGCAAAGGAATTTTTAAGGCTGGAAATCTTTTAATTAACATCCCAGGGACAGTGGGAAGTCCCTGTGAATCATTTCATAACCAGTGGTGAGATTAGAGCCAGGAGGCAAAGAAACCAGACCAGAGCTAAATGCCAGCTTTGAGCCCTCTCCCTAGAAAAGGCAGGTCCACATGGCACCGAAGGGGCAAGTTCCGATCTCTCATCAAGTGCCGATGGCAAGGAGACCATCTGCACTAGAGGAAATGATCTTTACAGCTCAGACTCCTTCTGCCGGGGTGGTCAAGGACTGCAGTTATCCCAAGACATAGCCCCTATCTCCCCAAAGCCTGAAACCTCAAAGACAGGAACATCTAAGCATGTGGCTTGCCCTGTGCATGCCACCAACTCAGGAGTTTCTACTAAAACTGAAGCCTACCATTAATAGTATGTGACTTGGGATACCCTGAATGCATGAGACTGTAGCCAGAAGCCACCTACAGTAGTGGACTCACCCTCTTCCTTGAGCACCTCACAGACCAGTACAGCACTATAGGGCTTATCCTTCCACAGATGGAATTTGCAGGCTATACCTGGGGTCACAGGAGCCGCTATGTGGGAGATGCCTGCACATAACTGTGGTCTCAGCTCAAGTCCAGGTTTTGCAAACAAGCCCTGCTATAAACAACACGTTCGAGCATTTTTATCCAAGGTTTTTCTCCCCTCATGAAATTCTTTGATAGAAAACTTAAGACTAAAAATGGAGCTTTTCTTTTTTTGCTGCACTAGAAAAAGATAAACCAGTGCTCTCTTTCTGCATACATATGTTTGATGTCAAAAAGACAGAGCAGGTCATTCTTAAAAAAGGCACTTCAAATACCAGTACTCCCTGTCATCTCAGTTTTCCATCAGAAAATGACAGTCTCCTACTTCAAAACAAGATCTAATGAAACCACATTTATCCCCATCTTGCTGTAATCACATTAGACAGTTCTACCAATTTAACTTTATTGGTTTCTTAACTGTCTGAAAAAACACATACAGACCAACCCTACATGTTTTACTACACAGAAACAGCCACCTGCAGTATCCTTTCGAAAACAGCATCCAATGGTCAATAAAGAGCCTTCTGTTTGGTTTTAGACTTCCTGCTAAGATCTCATTTTCTTTAAGAGATTTCTGCAGCTTTTGAACACATCAGATTTCATTTAAGCAAAAATTTGCAACATGTGCTTGGCCATTAGAGGCACAACTGATAATAATCGTAGTTCTCATCAGTGTATGAATGCTTACCCGTAGGAGAGCTTGGGTATGAACATGCATGAGACTGTTGTTGTAAACTGCTGCCCAGGCACCTAAATGATGTGCCTGCTTACCCCTACAGAGAGGGAGAGGTGGAACACATGCACGTCTAGGGCAGAGGCTATTGCAACTCCAGGGATTCAGTTTTGCCATAATTTTTCGTCCCAAAATGCTGGTTTTCAGTAGTGCATCAGCTGGATGCAATTAACCTTTGCAGCATCCCGCTGCTTTCTACAACCACAAGCCAATCTTGTTCTCCAGGTCCCCTTGGAGATTTCCCTGGAGAAGCAATAGTTGTCTCCCAGAGAAAGAAAAAGAAAGTTGGTCCTACTCCAGGTACCACCAATTTAGAAAAGAGAATAGCAGCAGCAGCCTCTTTATTTTCTGACTAGGTGAAAACCTCAGCCAGACCCTGTTCTGTGCCTTTTCCCCACAGCTGACGTTTGTGCTAGGTGTGCGTGCAGACAAGACGTGCCTTAGTGGCACCCCTGAGCGGACACGAAACAATCTGTTGGTGGAGGAGTAAACTTCCCTCGGTGCTCTGAGGTCCTGTCTTATCCTTCTGGCACTGCACCACAGAGAACATTTTCCATCCTGGAGGGAAGCCAGCAGCTTTGTCATCTCCTAAGAGATACTGGTCCACCTTTCTCCACCAGCAAGCCTCTAACAAAGCCTATTTTCAGAAGCAATTCAGTGCACCAAAGTGTCAGCCCCAGGCGTGGAAGTGCTACTTAGAGGCCCAGACCTGCGAGCTGTAACTGGTGCACGACCAGCTCTCGTTCAGCCTATGCCACATCCAGACGCCCACAAACTGCTCAGTCAATCCCATCTCTGTGCCGTACACAACGCACCCTGACCGCTGTAAAAGCCAGCGCTAGGAGGGTTAGAGGCAACGACTGCACGGCTATGGCCACCCTTCCAGAGTGGTCCCCTCAAGTGCACGGCCTCATCTCCCCGGGATGGGATGCCATCATCCCCTCTGCCTACGGACTGGAAGCGGCAGGGACCCGGAGGTGCCACCTGTGCCTGGAGTCCTGCCACTCTCACATCCTCAATCTGCCACCAGTGAGCGACTCCCAACCCCTGCTCCGCTTGGAGAACATTATCCTTCCTCTCCCCAAAACCTCATAATGTTGCCTGCAAACACAGGCTACCAAAATAAATAAAACCGCAAGCCGAAAGAGAAAAGCAGACTGCAATGTTATCCCCGCACACTGTTGCTTGTGGGCTGTCAAAGACAGGGGAACCAGCGAGACACATGCTGCCTTTATAGCTGGAGGTGGTACATCCTATTTTCTGTTGGGCTGACAATTAATAATACCAACTCCTACCTCCACTAACGTATTAGCCAAAATGCACACATATAGACACCTCCTGCTCTTGATGGGGTGTTTGAACACATGCAACACTGCACAGCAGGCAAAAGCTAGCAGGGGAAGTGTATCTAATTAGCCAGAACATGGATCGGAAAGCTCCAAGTGGCTGTGTTTTCATACCACCAATTAGACTCATCAGGTTACCCGCTATGGGCAGGATGATTTTTTAAGTGTTCCTTTGAGGCAGATAAAAGGTAACAGAAATTATTTCAGCAGAGCACTTCAGGCTATGTGGCTAAAAGAAGCTTTTGTCTCCTTCGTACCTGAGTCAATATAGAAAGCGGCCTCTGAATCCCCTCTCCCCTCCCCGAAGGCCAAGAGTGACGGCGGGGGCTCAGCAGACCCCCACCCGGTAGGGCCGGTCCCTGTCCACAAGCAGCTGCAGCGGGTCTCAGCACCCAGCACACCGCCCGTCTCTTGTGAACGGGAACTCCAGCTCGGGCCAGTTCACTTCCAAATCAGCAAGTGCACAAACTAGACATCATCAACAGGAGTCTCATGACCCAGACAGACTAAAAGATGCTTAGACAGGTTTGAAGAAGCTCATCAGTTTTGTCTATACTGCTGAGGTCAGCACTACATCTGCTTTCCATCTGCTTCCTGAACACAACAAGAGAGAAACGTCCTTGGGGAACATCAGGAAATGAGGGCAGCAACTCTTTCCTCCTGCTCTGCTCCACTTTTCAGGAAAAACTACAGTGAGAACTGTGCTATTAGCAGTATATCTGTCTCATTTCTTCCACTGGAACAGGCCAAACCATGTGTGTGCTACTGCAGGGCAGACCCTACAGTCACAGTCCCCTTCTCCCTACTCTGCAAAAAAAGCCAAGCAGAAGACAAAGACAACCTTGCTGCTCCTCCAAGACCATGAGTTGAATCCTACTGTCGAACTCATCTCCTACTTGAACTGAACTCACTGGAGTACATAATGGCCAAAATTCAGAGCAGCAAAAATGCAGAAATCAGAAATAATAAAATCAATGGGAGGAATAGGGACAAGAGAAAGACCGCTATCACAACAGCAACACACAAAGCCAGCCTCATGCGATAAAGATTTGGAAGGCAATAGACCCTGACGTATGCCGTATGGCCCACATTATGCGGAGACTGCCGGGTCCAAATTCCTAGTCAAATCAACCCAATCCCACTTTTTGTCTGCACACACCTAGCAAAAAAATAGACTGAAAATAGGTAGCTTGCTTTGCAACATTAAATATCTCCATCTTCCTTTAATAAGGCGTCAGTGGCATCAGTTAGAGGACAAAGCCATTAGACACAATTTGTTTATTCAAATTAGTGACAAGTCTGTGTCAAAACATTGGCTCCTCTCAGCCCTTTTCTCAGAAGAGGTTTTGAGGCAGAATGATTGATTGAGCCGCCCACAGTCCCCTGTTGACTTCGACAGGCTTTGGACTGGGTTGCTCAAGAAATGCTCTCAGCCTTCCAAGGCCCGTCTGTCTACTGTCAGAGCAGACCTGCCTCCCTCCTGGTCCCCCTGCTGCGTGACCATCCTCTGGTTTAACCAAGTGCTAGCCTCAACCACAGCCCACCGCATCCTCCTACCGCCAGCACGCACTGGTAACACATGCCAACATGCCGGCTTCCCCGTGGATCCGTCCCACCTGATACAGCTTTTAGTTTCTCAGAGCTAAGCAGATATTTAAAAAAAAAAACAAAAAAGCCACCTGAGATGTTTCATCTCACTAGAGCTCCTCTGATCCCCATAGGGTTCCAGCAAGATCTGTGCTGGGTGTGCCCACACCAGTCAGCCACTAATCCAGTCTCCAGTCTGCTACAAAAGCAAGTGAACACTCAACTTGCTGTATGCCTGAAATATCCCGAGCTATTTCAAAAGGATTTTGGTAAGGACCTCCACTGCTCCTTTTCTATATCCATTTATGAAAGGCTCATGCACACATCACTGCACAGCGATACGGTGTCATGCTCCCAGCTCCCAGGGTTAATTGGCCCTTAGCATCTCTGGGGCTGCTTCCTCCTTTAATAGCCAATTAAACCTTATTAGCTAGGTTGTCATTTACATCCAAGGCTCCCAGCAGCAGTCCAGAAGCTACAAATTCGCCCCAGTAGCCCTTCTCACAAGACTGCGTGGCCTTTTACATCGCAAGCTGACCCTTCCGCTTGGCTTGTGGCCTCTTTGCTCCAGTACACGTTCTGGCCAGCAGCTCACCAGTGTGCTGATGTGGGAGTCACCCGCAGGGAGCCCAGATGGAAGACCCAAGGAAGGTCTGACCCATCAGGAAGAGACCAGGCTGTTCAGTGTGTCTTCTAATGGGCTTCAGCAAAATGGCATGCGGAGATATTCAGCAGACCACTGCCTGCTCACAGCCATCTGCCAGAACATGCTGACATACTGCAGCACGGATCAATAGAAAGAGAGCTAGATAACGGCCATTGATTTTACACATGTAATGAAGTTGTTCAGTCTCTGATTCAGCCATTACTAAGTGTTAATTTTATTGACCTGAAGGGCAAGGGGACTGAGATGTTTTGTTCTTTCCTTTTAAAAAGCAAACATATCATTTGCTAATGAGAGATGGCCCGGTTCCCTCCTCATCATCTCTCTGCTTCACCTTTCCCTCCTCTGCTTTGTCCAGCCACAGCCGAAACCCACAGACAGCAGCCTGAGCCCTTTCACGCTGCCATCCCAACGCCAGTCACACACACTCTCAGACCCACATGCTTCTCTTGCCACAGAAGGTTTCCTAACCTGCCCTCAGCAGATCTCCCTCTCCGGACTAGATGGACTTGCCTCCTTGCAGAATCCCAATGCAAAATCCTTCTTTGGAAAGGTGGACCTATACAAGCATCAGCTGCTTCCCCGTCCCCCTGTCTGTTCCTTTAATCACATAGTAGTCACTCAGATCCACCTCATTTCAACAAGGCCAGAGACAGACACTATCCAGGATTTTTGCAGGAGGGATGAGCAAAGTCTGCCACGTTCTTGCCTCAGTTGTCAAACTGGAAAGCGAGGCAAGGACTCGTGCCAGCTTCTAGCCTCTTTGTGCTTCAAACACACCCCTCCTCCTATCTACAAACTTGTCCTAGAGTAGGCATCACCAACCGCTCCTCTGCGTGGGGTAACAAGGCCACTGTGGAACTGGAACGAGGTTTTCAAAGGAGACCATACTGGGGAGGAAAGCTCCCTTCTCTGACTTCAGTGACCACACAACACAATGCTCAGCTAGTGGGTTTGTGGGCAGTGCTGCCAAGATCCACAACATACAGTGATAAAAAAAATAACACCTTGGCCTGAATTTGGTCCACAATTTCCCTGCAAAGCAAGGAAGGCTCCAGCACTCAAACTGTGCTGCAAAAATGGACCCTTGCCACTACGTTGTGATGAGTTACAGTGGAGCAGTCTTTTACTTTATACAAAGTACCACAGCAGCAAAGGATTGGTACATGCAGCAAGATGAATTTATCCTGAGAAAGATCCACATTAGCCAGCAGACAGGTGATATGATCCACCTGAGCTTGTTATATATAAAGGGGATGCCTCCATCCATCTATTGCATAAGCTGGTTACTAACACATGGCAGAGCTACATACCCAGGGCAGGAGCTGATGAAGCCTTTACAATTGGAAAATTAAAACAAGGTGCTTTTGATGGCAAGGCCAGGGCACCCTGGCTAATATTCCAAGGCTTTGCCATCGATGTTTGGGTCAGTAACTCGGATCACTCCTTTGGACTACAAGAGACAAGACTTCATACTGTCTCCAGCAGCTATCAGGCATCCAACATCTGGGTGGACACAAGTAGTAAGACACCAAAAAAACTCCACAGGAAAGAAAAGCACATGCCTCCCAGCACTTGCTAGGGAAGTTCCTGCATGTGCCTATCACAAAGTCATATCTCCTGCGCCTTTGGCCTCAGGATGCACATGAAGCACCCACAAACAGGTAACAGCAGCTCCCCAGTACGCCATGCGTTGATGCAAGCAGCGGTTTCACAGATCACGCTGAACGACCTTGCCCCAGTACTGTAGCGCTGCCTGTGGTGGTCTCCTGCCCATGTCCCACCCCAGCTGACCTCACACAGCACCTCATGTTGGACAAGACCACAGCCTGAGGCCGTGCAGCTTGAGGCAACAGCTTCAGAAGACTTCTGGTTTGAAAAACAAGGCTGAAGAAAAGGTGTATGAGAGACTGAATCAGAAAAGGACTTGCAGTAAGGCAAGATTCAAAGGCGCATCACGGATAAGATTAGGCCAGGATATAAGTCCACCTAATGGAGTCTCAATGAGGTTGTGCTCACAGCCATATGTCTGTATACAGAGAGATAAAGACGCCCCAAACTATAAAACTAAAGATGTTTAAATTAGAAGGGATCCGAGGGATGCTAATAAAATGCTGGAAAGAATTGTGTATCAACATCTACATCCAGGTTGAAGGAACATAACGTGCTTTTCCTAGAACAGTGGCAACTAAAACTGACACATGGAGAGGGTAGGAGAGATTGGGAGAGAAAGATAGCTCCACCATAAAGTGCAAGAGAGAATCACTTAGAGATGAAAAAGATATTTAAGGATGGCATTAAAAAGAAGAAATGAACATGCAGCTACGGAAATGGGAGAAGGGTGTTTTATGTAAGAAAAAACAAACTTACGTTTAAACTAATTCTGCTTCCACAAAGCCAGGGAATAATTTTAAGCAGCGGCTTCCAGTGCTAGTCTTGTGCAAATACCTCCTCCCAGAGGCTTTGCAGATCAGTTTGCAACAGCCCGTGTGGCCCAGAGAAGTCACTGTGGCTCTGTGGGCGATGACAGAGGTGCAGCGTGTGCTGGCTGAGCGGTTGGTGGTACTCGGCCTCTCCGTTTCATCCCAACCATTAGATCCCAAAGGGCGTTGGGCCCTGCTTGCACCAAGACCATACCCCAGCAGCACAGTCCCCCGGCAATTCCTGCTGCCACTAGAGCAAACAGGCGCTTTTGGTTTTGTCGGCACAGCTCAGTGCCTGGCTCCTGCGAGCAAGAAGCTGCCGCCAGTCCTGCTCCTCCTGCCTGTCTGCCCTGTGCCTGCCTGCTCCCTTGCAGTTTATTTCACACATGGACACCCAGTGCTGGCTCACCGGCTACCCTGCACACACGGCTGCATATCCTGATTTTTGTCACGCTGACGCACCCTCAGGGCTCTACTCCATTCACACACACTTGCCCTCCAGCATCCCCCCCCCGGCTTGGAAGGTAATTTCATGCTCACGTAGTGCTGGTTTCTGTCGTATGTGTGCAAGACAGGCTCCCATGCAATTACCATCAGGTGCTCGGAGCGGCAGTGGCTTAGCACACAGATACCATCGACATTATCTGCACACAGCAAACTGCTCCCCCCCTCCACTTGCTGCTCTCAAATCTACCCCCATCTCCTGATACCTGCTGCTTGGCCCTTTGCACCTGCAGCCAGTGTCGCCACAGGTTTCCACTGCGTGTTGCTAAAAGCCCAGCTGGATTTCCACACCTTTCAGTCTTGATGGACAGTACACCAGACTGGGACTTGGGAGATCTAGGTGCTAATTTGAGAACTTGCTACAGGCAATTCCTTTCATTTTCTCTGTGCCTCTGCTTCATATCTAGATCGTAAGAACAAATGTTACTGTCAAACCAAAAGTCCATCCAATAATTCCTACTAATAGCCTCCCAGCCTTCAGCTGCTCTCAGGTTAGGAAACTCCTGCAACTGATGTTGTTTATATATTTAATAACTCTTAAGTGCTTTTCTCTTCCCTGTGCTTGCCCAGTTTCCCCTTAAATCTGTGAAAACTTTCTGTACTCACCACATCCTTTGAGCTCAACGTATCAATCACCTGTTGCACAAAACCAACATCTGGCTGTTTGTTCTGAACTCGGCTCCTATCGGCCTCGTTCGGCGTCCTCTGGTCCTCCTACCAGGAGAGACACAGAGCAACCGACCCTCTCCACCTTCTCCATTCTGCTCATGATTGCCTTCCTGTAAACTCTCCGGTACAGATAGTGCCTCTCGCTATAAATAACACCGTACAACAAGGGACACCAAGGGTGCTCCATCTCAGCTGGAAATCCTGGGCATCACCATAAGCCAGACCAGGTCACCTGTGTGCGCCCGTACGGCTGTCCCGGGCAGACACGCGCTCCCCTGTACACCCAGGGCTTGCAGGGGGCTGCTCCAGGCACAGGCTCCCCTCCGCTCCACAGCCGAATCCAGCCCTGCTTGAAATCTGCAGGCCCCGTTAGAAGCTGACGAATTGTTTTCTGCTCTCATGCTTGACTCCATATTGGGTTATCTATGCGGAAACGTAATTTGTTTGCTGATATCAAAATGCTGCCGCTCACCTGAGGGATTAACACCGTGACAAAATCATTAGAAATCTGATAGAGTACTGGAGGCCTTCTGAGTTTGTGGAAAATTCATTCTTCAGCCTAATGAGTGTCTTTTTCCAAACAAATGCAACAGCAACATCTCTGTTTCTCAGTTCCCACCAGACCAGCCAGAAACACACGTGCACGCTTAGGGGCTCGGCTTACTCTTAGACCAGCTAAAGGGGCCAACACCACCTGAGGCTCAGGAGAAGCGTAGAGGTCCAGCAGCAATGCCGCAGCACGGGGCTCCTTCTCAAACACCCACGCGGCACGCGGAACAAATCCCACCACTGTGCCTTAACCCCATCCTCCACGGGGAACAAATCCCACCATTGCATCGCAGCTCGGCAGCCAGGGGAAGCCCCCGGATAAGGAGCACCGGGCGCCGAGCCTTTCCCTGCCGCTCTGCTTCCGCATCTTCCCCTCACTCGCGCGCCCTGTTTCCCCCAGGCGCCCTGCACAAGAGGCAAAACGCTCCTCTCGGAACTCTCCCCGTTGCTCCCTGTGAGTCAAGCCGCTACTCCTGCATGACGTTATGAACTGGCAATGAGTCACTGTCACTCCTGGGAAAGGGGGAGAGAGGCGACCTTCCTTTTGCTGATTCACTGCCAAAACCCCCACGTAATGCAAGCTGTCTGCTCCACGTTAAAACCTCCTTCCACAGCGTGCTGGAGAGGATTTTTCTATTGCCCTGCCACCAAGGTGACACGATCAAACGTTTTTTCCAAACAGTGCTCTAAGCGACACTGAAATTTGCATTTCAATTTGAATTCATTCTTATGGTTCAAATGAACTTCTGAAATACCTCTTCACGTGTGGTTAAGAAGCATGCTCTCTCGCTCTACTGATATACACACATATATATTTTTAGCCTCGATCCCTACATTAGAGAAAAGTCACCCTTTTAAAAGAGCGGGTTTATTGCCAAGCGATATTAGCACAATGAAGAAAATCGCTCCTAATTTTTATAAATTATCTCATCAGCTGCAACTAATTAGCAGCTGCCGAAAGCTGGGAAATCACTCCTCACCCTAGAGAGACTAGCTCCAAGCTACCCAGGACTCAGACATCCCTGATGGTCAAGGATTTCATGAGGAGCCTCCAGCTGGCTCCAGTGCAGGTCCCACTGGCTGTCCCACCAGGTGAGAAGTTGTGCAACCCCAGCACCCCAAGCATCTCCGCTGTGAGGAATAGTTGTGATCCAGCTTAGCTGGAAACTTTATTAAAATCCAATCTAATCAAGCTGTTGTGACTCTCCATTCTCCTTACCCTTGCTCCTAGGCGCTTGTGCCTCTGTCTGTGCCGCTGCAAATGTGTCTATAAAAGTAAAATGAGCAAGCAGCCAACGGCTAAATGGCACTTAATCAGAAGAAAATGTATACCCTAGTGGATAGCTAACTGCTATTAAGTTGGAAGGGGGGAGACAGAAGAAAATAATAAGCTATAAATGGACAACCAAATAAATCTCCTACCGTACCAAGTGAGAGCACATCTGGTTAGATGCCACCTCCAGTGAGTTGTGAGCAAAATATTTATATGCCGCCAAGTACCTGGCAGCAGGAGTGGGAAGGGATTACAGCTTGGAGAGTAGCTCTGCTTTCCCTGCCTCCCTGCCTGCCCTCAGAGGCAGCAGCGCATCAGGTGCCTGCCCCCTTCGGTCCCAGCAAAATCCGACCTGAAGGCATCCGACCTCCAAAGCCAGCAAGCTGGCGGGCCCCCGCATCACCGGCCGGGCCGTGATGCTGCCCACAGCTGGTGGGTCAGCTCCAGCTCACTCTCTCTGCTGCAAGGGCATGGGCTCGAGCTTGACAAGCCATCTCCTCTCCAACAGAAGAGCCCCTCAGCCTCCAGCCCTACCGTGAGCCCTAAGAGGGTCAATAAGGCAACAGATGATACACCAGAGGCTCCAAAGCTATAAATAGCAGACGACTTGCACACCTCTGATCCTTGAGAGCGCCTTAATTTCATACAGAGCACTTCGGTGCTAGGAGAAAATGCGATCTGGGACTTGCAAGTCCCCGAGGGAAGAGCTCCTTGGAGAGGGGCACCATTGCAAAGGGGATTATCACCATAATCACGAGATTAGTTGAATAATCCCAGGCTAAAAGAGAGTTTTTGTCATCTGCAAAATGCTCAGTACCCTCTCGCTTTCATGGAAATACAGTGCAACGCAGGGTCAGATTGACTTTGAGGAACAATGTGGGGAAAGAGGAACCCGATCCAGCAAACGCTGTGCCTTTGAGCCCCATCCGAATCCACCGGTGCGTTCCTGCTTTGCCGAGCGAAGGCTGGCGCGCTCACCTGCCTCAGCTGGGGCTGGCCAGCTCCTGCCTCCCTAAACTGGTGACACCGCACGTACGTGTTGGCTTTTTGTGCCCTCACGACGCCTCTGCTTCAGACCAAGGGATTCTGCCGTTTTACACATTTAGTGCAGTAATGGGGCTCTACAGAGGGCAAAACCAAGAAATCCAGTTCTACCGAATTAAAAGACAGTGTGACAGGGAAAACAAAATAAAATATACCCCTTCTACTAATCTCTTCGAAGGAAGCGCTTGCGCAGTTGAATTGCACAATGTAAACAAACAGTGGCTATTTTCTTCTATAGGTCAGAAAGCAGATTAGCTAACTGAGACCGAAATCTAAAGGGTGTGTGTGTCATACCCAGGCTTACAAAAAGAAGAAAAAAAGCCAGTGAGGAGCAGAACCGTGTACCACAACCACAGCTATCAGACCCTGCTGCTCTCTGAGAGACAGACACTTCTGTGCAACAAGAAATTCACTTGGTGTCACCACTCAGGCATTGATATCCTGGCTAGAAAAATACATAAAACCAGTGCTAATATTCTTACATTTCCAGATTCTCAGCTTTTAAATGAATACATCCAGACATACTGCCTGGGGAGAGATTTTCTGAAAAGGGAAAGACAGAGTTTGTATTTCTCCTGGAAATGGCTATATCTTACAGACAATCCAAGATGTCTCAAAACCCAGGCATACACTTGGCTAAAGTCTGTTGCCAGGATGAAAAGAGAAAGGGAGGAGAGGTGCAAGGAAAAGTAATGCCTGCATTTAATTTCACCGTGTTTTCCATTTCTGCAACTGAAAGCAAAGTTCACCCGCTCAAGCCCACTGCAAAACTGGGAAGGATGTTCCTGGTGGTTAGAGACACTTTTCCCCACAGCACTGGAGAACCTGCTTAATTCAGCTCCAGTAGAGAAATCAGTAAAACCAGCAGAGAAGCAATGATACTCCAAGTACCAAGGGCGAACGACCACGAACTACCACGTTTGCCGGTGGAGCCTGCATTCTGGCAGCTCCCAGAAGAGCAGCGGGCTTTAGCCCTGAAAGGCGGCCCTGACCTGTGCAAGCGCAGCAGGTGAGAACGCACGTCCCCACAGCAGGCGCTCCTCTACACGGATGGCTCGGCTCTCCCTTAAGAAGGCTGCAAAAAAAGCAAGCAGACAGTAACCTGTTGCACAGTTCCCTGCAGGTGCTGGCTGCGGCTCAGCGCGGAGAGCCAGTTCTGCCTTTTCAAGCACAAATAATGCTGGATTGTTTCCAGATGGGG
>JAVJGG010000082.1:4749101-4766811 GCA_035590195.1 Aviceda cuculoides
GAGGGGGGGGGGTGGGGGAGAGCAAAGAATAGAGCCAGGACATTTAAAACAAAAGCATCACACAGCTATATTCAACAAACGACTGTTTTTCAGAAGGGCTTTGTGTGTTAGTCACACAGATGCTCTTTTTAGCATTCCTTCCGGAGTTTTGCTGTGGGTTTTTAAATTTTATTTTATTTTGGTTTTGTTCTCACTTCACCTTTCAGTGTTAGAAAGCATCCACGCTTAATGCTAGAGGTGGTTCGTTTTAGTAGCAGGAGAGGAAACTCTCAAAGCCGGTGTTCTTCTAAAGCAAGCCATCAAATCTTTTGGAGGTTAATTGATTCCCTAAGCATCAGGACACATCTTTCAAAAGCATGCTTAGTGGCACAAACTTCTGCTCAAAGACTCTCCGTGCCGCTAGCCAACGCCTGAAAATGCTTCCCATTTCCTCGCAATAAAATTGACAGTCCCAGCACAACAAACCGCCACCGACCCGTTGCCGTTTGCCATCCAAAAGGGCAGGAGCCAGGCAATGATGAGGAGAAGTGAAGGCAGCAGAGGGACCACGACCAGCTCAAAGGCATCTCCAGCAATGCACAGCTGCCCTCAGTGCCATGGAAAATGTCTTCCTCCTAAAAGATCCCTGTCACAGTGCAGAGCTTGGGGGACTGAAAGCATCTGCCACGAGACCTCTGTGCAAGGGGCTTACTGAGCCCTCCTTGCTGCTGCACTTTGTAGAGGCACTTACTCGGATGCCAAAAGGCTCCTACGGACCATGAGCGCTAGAGATGGCTGACATGACTGCTCTTCCAGAGCAATTAGAGGCTATTAAGTAAATGAAATATGTTATGAGGGGGAAAAAGAAAAAAAAAAGAAAAAAGAAAAAAGAAAAGACATATGAAGAGCCTGTATTTACACAGGAGCCTGTAATGACTCCATCGTTGTGTCAGCTTCACATGCTTGACAAGACAGATGCAGGCGAACTTTTGAGTCTCCTGCCTTCACTTCATTTCCTTTTCATAAAGCCAAGTACGGTAGTCACAGATTAATTTTTCTCTCTCTCTTTTTCATCCTGGGTTTACCTTGAGATGCCCTGATATCACTCAAGCAGGGGGTGAGGCTGGGCTTGCCTCCACGTCAATCTAGAAATATCCCATACAGCACGGTGTAGCAGCAGAGCCTCAAACAACTATCGGGGTTAGCTACACAGCCGAGGTGTGCAACACTTTCACACTCACACCCCATGTCTTGCTTTATTTTCCTGAGCTGTTTATTCTTTCTCCCTCTAGCTATCCAGCAAAAAGCAAAACATCTGGCAGGATGCTGTTTTAAATTTATTTTGGTTTGCGCTGGCCTTTGTGCTTACAATTTATAGCTCATTTTCTATCACCTGTGGAGAACCTGCAAAGTGCAGAGATGAAAGACAACCAGCCGTACAGCTTACTGTAGGTGCCGGCATGGAGGGGCAGAGAGGATGGCTCCAAGGGGACTTGTTGCTCTCCCAGTAGCCATTCCTGCCCCAAATATGCAGCAATGAAGCATTCGGAGACAGAACTTCCCGTAGATGTTCCCACATCAATCTGTGGGTTCTGTACAGCATTTCCCACAGAAACAGCTATGCCTGTGTCCTGCTCAGGACTCACGATGCACTGCAGGCACCTTGTATCCCCTTCCCCAAGCACGGCTGCATTTTCCTGACCTATGCACACCCAGCCTCTTCCATTCATTTTGTTCCCAGTGTCAACAATTTTACAAGCAGTATTTGCAGGGCTGTAGGGACTCAAAACACACAGAAATAGTAACCTAGAGACAGGGAAGGGAGGCAGTTCAAAGCGCTTTCCTGCTAAATGACAACCCAAGCTGTCTGCAAATAAAACTCTGGAGCTCATCAAGTAACTCTGACCACTGAGGGTGCTTAATAAAGATTACTTTTCTATAGCTCCACTTGCCTGAGGCATCATTTGTTCCTAACAAGAAGCTCCATGGGATTTAAACGCATGAGAGAAGAACAGGCTTTTCAACAACAGCCATTACAATGAAAACAAGCTTTCTGCTCCAAAACCCAAGTGCTTAGACCCCTGTCCTACCCTGGTAATGCTCTTCAGCCATGTCAAGCTGGACAACCACAGTGCTTCCTTGCTGCCAGAGCCGGTAGGCAGCCATCCCATAGCGTTACTGCATTACCTCTCAAAGACTGGTCATGCTGGGGACTTTGAGGCAAGCTCTGCTGAGAGCTACAGAGCTCGGGGCACTGCTCGCTGCCTGGGCAAAGCCAGGGCAGCCTCACCTGGCCCCGAAAGCTCAACACCAGCTTCTGCAGTGAAGCAGCACAACTGGGGCTGGTGAGGCATCTGGGGTGGTTATTGCATGGCATACCTAAGACTTTGCACAAGTACTGCAAGATATTTCATTGCCAACTCAACCGTTCTTTTGCTGTGTCTTGTGTGATCGCTAAGATCATGGTATTTCTGAGCATGCCTGGAATAATAAAGTGCTTCTTCCCACCGTACCAGGGCCCCCAGTGAAACAAACATGACAAAAAATTCCACTTGCCACTGAAACGGATAGAAACACAACAGATAATAAATGCTAAAGGTCTGCAACTGCCAAGCTATCTTCTGTGCAAGGGATGTGGAACAAAATGTTCTGAAGTGCCGAAGTCAACTGGGAAACCGGACTTCTGCTAGTGGTCAAATGGGAAGATGTGCGGGGCAGCTGAACACGACCAGAAAACCACTCTACAGAGTGAATGAAGGAGCGTGATTAGGGGCATTCTGCCACGGTAAGATTAGATGCCTGTGAATCAGATCTGGTACAAGGTGGAGGCTATCAAATGTGCTATTTGAACACCATAGCCTGCACACATGTGCATCCGTAAGCACAAATTCTGCAAGATGCTGGCGACTACAAAACCCTCTAGCAGCAAGATGGGGCAGCTGATCCTATTGGATACAGACTAGCAGCTTCTTCTTGTCAAGCAGAAGAACCACAAGTCAGGGTTAGGAAGGCGGTGGAATCTGTAATGACTGTGGAGATCCTCAGACAAACCCAAGCTGACATCACATTATGACTTTTCAAACTTCATTATCCCTTGGGCTTGGCAAGAAGATCACAGAAGTCTTAAGCTCATGTGGAATGAGCCTCAGGCTACTTCTCAGGCATTCATCCTGGCCTGCACCTCTACAATATGAAACCAGGAATAATTCCAGAGGACACGACACATACAGACCAGCTCCAGTTGAGTCTGCTCTGTGCTACAACACGGGGTAGTGAACAGCAATCCCCCCAACAAGAGAAAAATATATGGGCAAGTAGAGCCTCTTCATTGCCTTCTTCCTGCTATCCCAGCTCTAACTTCCTCTCCAAACGCAATTTTAGCAGCATGAGCTGCAAGAACTTTCAGCATTTATAGAGACCAGGTTGTCAGGACAGGTCCAGGAAAAGAGGCAAAAATACAGGATGGGAAGGCTGTGGCAGGCAATGGCTCAGCTCTGCCTGCTAGGCAGTTTTATTAGCTCTCCTGACAACAACAACAACAACAAGGGCTACCAAAGATGTAAAATTTACAGAAGACAGTCTCCTTTGAACGGACAGGAGCATAACCCAGACAGGTTACCCATGGACTCCTACAGGGGCTGGAGTTTGATCCTGGATCTCCTGCATCCCCTTTGAGACTCCTAACCCACCAATGACTCTGGAGTTGATTTCTCTCTCAAAACTGCCTGAAAACAGCTTGGAAATTCTTGACTTTTCCAAGTACAGAACATGAGATATTCTGAAACCTGTTATAGGATTGAGAGGAAAATCAAGGCCCATCCCTCCTTGTGCATTAGCCTTCTGCACGTCACATTCAGATCCTCCCCTCTAAGCCACATGCCACTCCTGCACGCCATAAGCTCCCAGGCTCAGATACCAGCTCCAGCAGCCGAGAGCAGAGTCCTGCAGTGCTGAGACGTGACTGCCCAGCACTAAGATCAGGTCCTTCCCTCCGTGGACAATTTTAGAAGCATCTGGAGCAGTTACGCTTTCATGACTATCACTAAAGAGAGACGGGTCAGAAACACATGCAAGATGACAGGTGACATCTGCATTGAGTCAGGTGGACAGCTAAAGTTAGCTAAGAGTACCTGGTTGCTCTTCTGCAACAGATCTGCTCTTGCAGGAGCAGATAATCAGTGCCCATTAATAATTACTAGACTCTTTCTTCGCAATGAAATTGCAGCCCTCAAGATTTCCAGCGCTCTCTCTTTCCCTCTTACATACAGCAAGAGTTTGTTCCCTTGCAGCACTCTTTTCCAGCGCTCAGGGAGAGGTCTGACTACATTTACCCCAGGAACCATGAAGTGCTGCATGGCCCTATGCTAGAAATGCTCCCCAGGGACATGTAGTATCCAGAACAGGTATCATCCGACCAGAAGAAGTGATCTCCTATTCTGCCAGCAAAAGAAAAGAACTACTCAAGAAGCTTGAAAAAGGATCAAACCACTTATGAAGCAGCAAGCAAGATCCTCATGAAAGTACAAAGCACTCATGGGCAAACTATTACCTCCCTTTTACTCTTGTGGCTCCATTCTGGAAGATGGCACAGCCGGTCCTTCCCTTTCATCACATGCATGTACCCCCCGTAGGCTAAGCTTTTCCTTCAGGAATCCCTGCAGCAGATTAAAACTCAGTTTATTAAATAAGGCAGTACTCTAACAAGAGTAATCCACAGATAATTTCACTCATTTAAACCCTATTTCATCTCAACCAAGTTGACTTATTTCCATTTAACAATCTTAATTCTTTTAGCACATTCCGGCTCCCAAATTGGCTTCGACAGCAGAATTGACATTCAGCCATCATTTTCGCATATAGTTCCATTTAGCCTTTCCAAACCCCTACAGCGTCTGGAGGTGCAAGAGGAATTCATTAGCGGTGTCTTCAGGAAAATGAGCCATCCCTCCCTGCAGCCTTCTTACATTCACAGCCCTCATTTGGCAGGGGTCGAGTCAGAGCTGGCAACTGCCTGGCTAAGCTGCTCCTCCACTGCAGATCCCCCCTGTCGCTCCCCTCTAGCTCCATGCTCAAGTCCGCCTCTTTCCTGACACATGAGCCTCCGCTTTCTTTACTTCTCTGCCCGCTGAGCTTAGCATTTCATTTTTATCCATGGGCCACAGGGCTCCCTCACCCCCTCCAGCCCTATGAGCACCGGGTCTGCGCATCCCTTCCCGCAGGGAGGTCTCTGCCAGCCCCAAGAGCCCGGCGGTCCATGCCCTGCCACTGCTCCACGTTACAGCTCTCGGGCACAACCGGCCATGCTTATAAGCACCCATCTCCATGCATCTCCTGGGTCTTCCTCATTTCCGGAGCTCTCCTCCAGCTGGGATCTTCACCTTCTGCTTCTCAGGCCTCCCACACTCATCCCCCCTCCAGAGATAACACCCCAAAGAGGGGCTCTGGGGAACGATGCTACCCTCATGTGACATCATCCTCTTGGATGGCTTTTCCAGCAACAAACAAAAATGCAGGCTGAGGGCACCCGTTTGTCCTGCCTGCTCACAGCTATTTTAGGTACGGATTATGCCCCGGGCGTTGCCCCCGTCTCTCCCACATGCACGCTGCTTCCCCTGCCGACCAGCACAGCCTACAGCCCTGTGCTTTTCACAGCCAACATCCTACAGAAAAGCAAAGCTCGTTCTTTCAAGTTCTTCCACCCTTCCCTTTTTCCTCAGCATTTTTTCAGCAATCCCCTCAGCCGCTAGCTGCAATCTCATCACAGCGAGGTCTTCGCGAGGGAGAAGAGGAGCACGAAGCCAGGAGCAAGGCTTTGCAGGGAAGGGCAGGACCTCCCCCTCGCAGAGGCTGGAGCCCTGCGTAGGGCCCAGCAGCAGCAGCACGCGGGGACCCGGGATCTGCCTTACCTGCTTTGTCAGCAGGTTGGTCTCTACTTCTGGGACCGGGGCTTTTTCAAATGCTATAGGTTCGAAACACCTGGATATCAAGAGCTAGAGCTTCTAAATCAAGCCAGGACAATTTGGGCTTTTAGCTTTACAGGGGTGTGTTTATCTTAAACTGAGCCACAAGCAATTAGCTGCAGAGGGGCACTTGAGATAAGTGCCCTTTCAGATCAAAAGCACCTTTTCTGGGAAGGTTGCCCAACAGCCCTGCAGTGCCTAATGCTAGCAAGAGGCTTTAACACCCCACTGAGCGGAGCACTGCACATGTTGCAAGCAGGAGTGCTGGCCCCCGAGCTTGCAGCCCACCCATCTGCAGAGCAAGGGCAAGCGAACTTGCCAAGAGTTACACAGCAGCAGAACCAGGAATAAACCTCTAAGCACAAGGCATACCACTTCAAACAGAAAGAAACCCTACCTTACGCGCACAGCGTGAGGATCTCAGCTCTGCTCCAACCGACTGTTCTAAGTTGGAGTTGCCTTGCTGTCTTCCTCCTCCCATCTGCCATCCTCCAGCTTGCCTTCTCAGAAAGGTTGTAAGAGCTCACAGGTAATGACTTGGGCTTTATCTCAACTCACCTGTAGAAACTCGGGCCACTGCCTTAATCTGCAAGGCTATCCTCCACCTCTCTTCCTGCAAACAACCTTCAGCTCCCTAGTTATAGTCACTACAGATATGCATTCCCTAGAAGTAAACCACCGCGTTCTTCAGGCACATATCCTCAGGTGCCCCATCCTCAGTCGCCATAGAACTGCTTCCTGCCCCCCCCTGCCCCCCAGCAGCTGCTGCCTGGACACAGGGCTTGCTCCCTCGGCGTGCTTATTCAGATTTTGTGACTCAAGCCAGCTCCTGTCCACATCCAAAAAATCTCCTGCTCAATTCAGGTGGTTCTTTAAACGCAAGTTAATTGGTCCATGGGGAGGAACAGATTCGAAGCTCAAAGTATTGCTGACGCTGGCGCTAAGTTTTCAGGTGCTCTGAGCTGCCAAGACAGCTGTTCTCGATCAAGTGAGCACTGCTTTGCAGTGTGATGGCACTCACTCCAGCAAGGGTCTGCTAAGGGTATTTAATTCGGGCTTATTCTGCAGTGAAGTCAAGCTCGTCACAGAGTGTGTGAAATCCATCCTTCCTCAGCTGCCCACGCGGATAGCCAAGGGCGAGGAGCTGGGCAGCAGTAATCTGTAATGCAGACTAATGCACAAGCCTATCTCATGCCACACGAGCTTTCTGCAGAAATTCCAGCTTTGCTGAATTTGGCTCAGAATTGGAATTAATTTTGGCAGCTGTTTAGGCAGGGAACCAAGCATCTTTCATTCATGTAATTGACTTTTTTATTCATAGATACGTATGAAAAAAATGAAAAAATGACAGAGTAGCTCTTGCTATGACTAGCTTTCACTCTATGAAACAAAAAGACCTCTATTAAACATGGCTCAGCAGCTAAATACACAAAGTGTTGCCCAGGGGCAGTAACAGTATTTAGATATAAAACAGGTTACATGGCTCTCAGATCCTGATCCTTGGCTCAGGGAGAATATTCGGTGTTCAGGAACAAAAGTGAAAAATCAGATCTCTGAAGCAAAACCCTATCCATGCACCTATCCATGTCTGCCCTCTGTCGCTCCCCCTGCAACTGCATAGGACTGGACCTGTAAGGGAGATACGTGTGACCTTTCCAGTGACCAGCCCCCCTCTCCCTGGCTCCTCTCCTTAAAGCAAATTTTCCTCTTCCTGCTGAATTAGCACCTACTTCAAACCTGGTCACCTTCCAGATCTACAAAGCAGTACAGCGTGGGGCAGCAGCTGGCGGCTGTGCCCAGGCGCACCAACAGCTTTACCAGTGCTGGGGAGCAAGTAACTTTCATTGAACAAGTAAATGAAAAAAATAGAGGTCTATGCTGGTTGCTACGTGAGCAACACAGCTCTTTTCCGTAACTGCCAGCTGACTTCCCCATCCAGATGCTCTGCACACAGAGATCTATACCTACATAATATGTATGTAGATATACAATGAATCAAAACAAAGCTTAAGGCCTCTTGGGATGGACAATGTAGCCTGCCTCTCAGACATTAATGAACAGGAACAGATCAGTAAAAATAACTCTGCCACAGAGGTGCAAAGCACATAAAGAGATGGTCTGTCTCACTGAATCCGCAACCTCCCCTCACTCCATGCCCTGTAGCGCTGATCTAAGGTATAAACCTGCTTATTATTTATTATTCATATTATTGTAGTGCTGGATTCCTCGGCTGTAGATCAGGAGGTTGTTATGGTTTACGTGGCTAAACCGCAGCCTGGAGAGACACACGCCCCTCCGACGCCGATCTCCCCGGTGGGGAAGGGGGGCTGCGTGCCCCGGGGAGCGGGCGAGCAGGGCAGCCCCACGGGCGCTGGGCTGCCTGGCACGTGCCACGGGTGCTTTTCTCCCGCGGGGGGCATCAGCGGCAGGGCAGGTCCTCACACACTGCACCAAGCCCCTCTTGCTTCCATGAAGGCTCCCTGGAGCATGTGGCTCAGTTGTTTTTAAGCCAAATGCATTCAACCCTGATCACATGCAATTCATGTAGAAACCTCTACAGTGGAGGAAACCATCAATCCCTCCCTCTTTGGTATCCAGTCTCGGTCAGTATGCCAAATAGGCCCCTCGCTGTCTAAAATCAAAGCAAAATGAAGCAGGGATGCAGGACTCCTACATCCTTCAAGTACTGCTCAAGTACTGGCGTGCAGCTCAGCCCGATTCCCACTCGCTTTCTCCCGGGGCTCCTGGCTCGGAGGCTCTCGCTTTCCTCCCGCAGTTTTCGCTCGCACTTCGATGGTGCTAATGAGCCTCCTGCCTCTGCATGCTGAGAAGCCACCCAGCGCATCCCCAGGAAAACTCAAGTTTGCAGAGCCAGTGGGAACAGCCTGCAAACCCCTGCCCACACACGGTGACCACCCAGCAACCACCTTCTCCTCAGATACCAGCCTCAGCACACATGCAGGGAGCCTGGATGCTCTGCCCTAGGTCCAACATCAAAAGCATTCAAGAAAACCACTTTTCACCTCATCATTTGGGAGAACAGGTTAGATAAGAGACCGCAGCAGTCACCAGCTGCATGCAGCCCCCTTTGAACAGCTTCAGTTGCCTTTTGCTGAAAAAAACCCCGACTCCTTTTATCCTGGAATTAGCCCCCATAGATCAGTTGCCTTTTCAGGACCACTCAGGACAGGGAAGGTATGGCTAGGAGATGAGGCACTGTTAGCCACTCTTCCTAGCGCTGTGACACAGCAGTACCCGGGGGAGAACTGCAAAGAATCAAAGGGCAAGTCTAGACAAGGCATTGCTGAAAGGTCCTGGCATCTATACGGGTGACTTTTTTAAAAATAAAGATTTATGCACATAACTCAGAAAGCATAAATAAAATATCACTCCGCTAGAAGAATAATGAAAACAAAATTAAAAGGGCAAATAGTTAACAAATGAATATTGTATTTTTCTCTACCTCTCACCACTCCTCAGCAGCAAATGACAAATAACTACGAATCTACTTCACCTTAATGAACTTAACTGGGCCTTTTTAATATTGGGGGAAATATTAATATTGTTTCAGACGGACAAATTTACTACGTCATGCATCAACAAAGATGCAGATACCTCTCCTCCTCCTGTACAGTTCTCTATTTCTTTAGACCCTCAGAGTCTAGGAAAGTCCGAAATGAAATGTGAAAGGCTTTTAAAAAAAATAAAATAAAATCAATACAGGCCAAACCCTACTTACAAGTGCTGAAATGAGCCCAGTGAGGCACGAATCGAGCAGGGGACAGAACTGAAGCTCAGGCACCCAGTAGCACTTCCCAGCTCCAAGGGCTGGGTGTGATGGTGGGCCACGTGCCACGGCAGGTCTCCAGGAGATGGGCAACTACAGTGTGGGCTTGAGGGGAGCCAAGGGCCACCCCCAGCAAGTGTTTAGCTTGGGTTCCTAGGGACTAGGAACCCAAGGTACACATAGAAAGCATCTACACACATTTAATGTCAACCTAGCTGCAGCCCACGCCTGCTGCTGTCACCACAGCATGGGGACAGCCCTCCGTTCAGGCCTTATTTCTCCAGATGCAACTTGGCAAACTTTTGCAAACAGTAAAACTCCTCCGCCATCCCTCGTGTCCAGAAAGTACCCCTCCACCTGACCCCCAGAGCACCTACACCCTCCTCCCACCTCAGTCCTCAAGCCAGGCTGGTATTTTCACACTCCAAACACGACGGGACTTGACAGCGTATGTCCAACAAGCGCTGCTGCCGACGAGGCATTTGGGTACAGCCTCGGGCACCGGGGCCCTGCCGCTCACAATGGTTTCTTTTTAAGCATTATTTTTAATAACACTTTTAACGGTTAGGTCCACGCACGGAGAAGCCAGCTAATCACACGCCTCTCAGTGACCTGCTTTGCCTCCAGCCCAGTTCTTCCCCTCCAGCCTGCTGCCTTCTGGCAAGGAGTCATTAGCTGTGCCCCCTCCTGCACAGGCAGAACCTGACGGCTCTGCTCCCGCGGCTGGTGGGACAGCTGGCCAGAGAGAGAGTCACCTAACCCCTACCAGAAGCTTTGTTTTCTTGAACGCTAATCACAATTACAAGCGGAAAGGTTTTCCAGCAACGGCACCACCACGTGAGACTTGGAGACTGTTCCTCCGCTTTAAGCTGAGGGCAGCAGCCTCGCTGGGTTCAAAGCCAGGGTAAGACCATTTCTCTGCTGGGAACAGCGAACTGGTGGACAGCAGTCCGTTGCAGCTGCATCGGTATCATCCACAAAGGCCTTGGGTATGCCAGAAAGCAGCGCTGCGTACGGAAAGGAGTTCGTGCTTTGCCTGCCTGCGTTGAATGCGCTCCCCTGCCTCCGCGCAGGCGGGAGAAGTGGAGTTTCAAGCTGTCTCGGCAAGCTGCCACCAGGCTATGGGGGTACCGGGGCTGGCACAAGCCAACCCGCCACAAAGCCACAGCTCTCCCTGCCTGCCGCGAAAGGCACGGTCGTCGTTTCTCTCCTCCTCGGTCCGCACCCCTGGGAGGAAGCGTTTGTACCAGCCCACTGAGGCTGACATCGACGTTTTTCTTTTACAGCATCCAGGGGACTGGCTGCACCTTCATCATCAACGGCACCATCACCCTTAAAAATGTTAAATAACATGCTGCCCTGTGGGATCTTCTCTGCAGTGCCTTTAGGAGAACTATGTGTATCCCCTGGGAGCTGGGGAAGCTGAACTAAATGGTCCACCATTGTGTTCATTGCCGTTACTGTTCGTTTTTCCCTTACACATTTTTAATGCTCAGTTCTTCTTCCTTGCTTCAGCCCTGCAGCTCAGCCACACCAATGTACTAACCGTATGGGACAGGGCAGAAGCACAGCCTGCAGCTGTGTGGCCTTTAGCTCACTAAACAGCAGCTTAGTATCGTAAGCACCTTGGGAGGGTAATTACGCAGGGATGCAAGGCCACACAGATGGTGCTCTGCCACACAGGTCTGTGATGGGTAGGAAAGGAGGGGCACTATACAACTGCAGTCATGCGACAAAAGCTGGATGCATGTCTCCCATTTGTCTCTTCCCACCTACTTTGGCATGCACAGCTAAATGCCAGTGCTTTCCCACGACTCCACATGCTCTGGAGGATCCCAAGAACATTTCCTTGACATTATAGTTCCACGATCACAGCAGATGTAGGAGATTCACAGCCTGTTAGGTATTTCAGATTTTTGGAAACACGCCTAGACACAAGGACAAATATCCCAGGCTGGCACCTCTAGTGACACCCCACTGTCAGTTTGGATTTGTGGAGACCTTGACCACACATTGCTTCTCTGCTGGATGAAACCCTACCACAAGCACTGGGACAGCAGTGCGGATTGCTTCAATTATCAGCTGAGCAAGCAGTGGATGCATTTTCACTGGGTATGGGGTAGAAGAACACTAGATTTCACCAAACAAAATACTCTAAATGCTAGAACTGCATCTTGCCTTTTGTATAAACTTTGCAAAGTTGAGAGGTAGAGGGAGGGAAGGGATTTGGACAGACAGAGGCAATTACAGAAAAGAGCATATTAAAGAGCTGCAGGGCTGAAGGAGTTTGTCAGTACATCGTATGTCAGTGCTACTGAGCCTACTGCTAGTTAGGGCAATGCCACGTACAAACTACAACTTTGGCTTGTATATGAATTTTAAATAAGCTTTTAGTACACCCAATGAATCTAGCAAGAGAATACCAATTTAGGGCTCTGACGGTCTACTCTATAAGACCAAGTAAATAACACAAGTAAATTTCCTGACACTTTCTTGAGCATGAGTGAACAAACAAAAAACAAAACCAGAACTACTTCTACAGCCAGGTATATGTATATACCACAGGAAACCAGAGCTAGGGGAGATGCTGGCCCACAGCACACCGCACCAGCCATCCTCCTTGCCCGCCACTGGGGCAGGCAGGAGGGAGCTGATGTCTTTTGTGCTTTTGGTGCGGATGGATGCAACAGAGCACGTGTTGGGCAAGCACCAACTGTTGGGTTTTGCTTCCAGCACATATATTGTTAGGACATGGAGGACATATCTTGGCTCTTTCAAGGGCTACAGGATGTCTCGAGGCAATTCCTTACACACCTCCTGGAGCTCTTGAAAACTTCCAAGAACATGCCCATTCCTGCCTGCTTCTTCATCCCCTGATCACAATCATGTTTTGAGCATCTAGGGAGATAATACCTCACCAAGACAGACCAGGTAAGCTGACTGCTAAACGAAAGGCACTCAGAAAAAAGACACTATTTGGATAAAGCATGCGGGTCAGTGTTTTTCCCCTCAAAAGTCTCCGAAACAAGGTGAACTAGGAGACTTTCTCCAGGATGGGATCAGAAAGGAATACACAGAGTTTAAAGCTGAAGAAAAAGGCTGAAAAAAAAGGTTTGCACCAATGTTTTTTCCTGCGTATCAAGGAGAGAAATAGAGCATACGATAGTCTACAGATTGTTCCTACGCACGCCAAAGACACAGGGAAGGTCACCCTCTAGCCTATATTCTGCTCACTTTTTTGCACAGATGATGCCTCTAAAGCTCTCTGCAATGCCACACTCGTTGCTGGTCCCATCCAGGCTAGCAGAACTTCCCGTCACTATGTGCTCAAAGATTAAGCAATCTGCTGCCTAGAAACTCCACTGAGAAATATCAGGGCCAAGATCCACCCGAAAACCCCAAGAAAGCAGCAGCAGGGAAGCTCAGTGCTTCGTTTGAAAGCCAAGTGCCCCTGACTCAGCACCACCATGCCTCCTCCTGCCCTGGAACCAAGCGCGGCAGGCAATAACCTCTTCTCGCAACTTGGTGAAGAACCCAGACACGACATCGCCTATGTTCACCTCACATTACTAATCACATAACTGTACATTTGAGCAGTCCATTACACCAGATGGCTTTCAGAATTCTTTTAAATGTTAGCTTGCATTTTCTTTGAATATTTAAATGTTCGTGCTGGTCTGTTTTCCTTTTCTATGCAGCGCATTGATTTATGTTGCTAGATAACATACCTCCCTGCCTTGCCAAAAGCATGCATTTGGGAATGATTTCAGGGCTGCTAGTAATATTTTTTTGCTCCTTTTATTTTGTACTTTATTTTTATTAACTTTTTTGCTGGATATATTGTTAAAATAAAACTGTGTCTTGAAGAAACAAAACCAAAACCCAAACACCCTCCTCAGCTCTTTGCCCATCTGCTTCAGACACCATTTTCAGAGAAGTTAGCTCTGAGGCCAGGAGCAAAGCAAAAGCAGTAGATATGTACTAACATACCTTCCTGAGTTTCCCCTCCCTCAGTAAATTCTTGCTTTAGGTTCATGTGTGGGAACCAGCCAGGTCCACGATGCTAACGACAAGATGCTTATGTTTAACCAGCATGCGCTCAGCTATTCACCACCACGAGTCTCTTCTAAGCACGGAGGCATACAGTTGTGCACCCGTATGAGATGGTGGGACTGGGCAACATGTGAATCACGCCTGTGTTCAAGTGTGTGAGTGATTTCTATTACGGATATGCCTTCAATGTGTCAAGATCTCCTTCCCCCAGCAGCTGATACCAGGCACAGAAGACAAAACTAGTATTTGAACAGCTGTAAGGAGACAGATTTTCTACCACCACTGCAGTTGCTCATGTGCCCCCTGAACACACAAACACCCCGGGTTCTTCTCGCCTGCCCTCAGGGGTCAGCACGGACATGGCCTCACAGCAGCCACCACCAACTCCGTTTAGGGAGCCCTGAGCAGGCACCACGCCGAGACCTGGAAACCAGCAGCTAATCCCGCCTGGTAGTTGCCCCCAGTGCAGCGCAGCACAGATTCTCATTTCCAGTCCTCAGCCAGGAACACAAAAGCACAATCCCATCTCTCGCAAACCCCTCCGCATTTCGGTCTGGGTTGCACTGTGGAGGTGGACAACCAGACCAGTTCCCAGACTGGTTTGCAGCCCAGTGCTGCTACGTGCGCTGCCAGGGGAGCTCCCCTCCCCCTCACAACTCTCAAGCACCCACAGGACTTTCCCCACAGAAGGAGGTGGCTGGAGCACAAGGTGTAATGAAGGATCTTTCACCTTCAGCATCCTGGTAATATACCGTCCATCACCATTCCCGTCTGCGGGCTCAAGTCGAGGATCTGCCGATCAACATGAAATGCAGTCTGCGGACCTGAGACTATGCAGCATGAGTGCTCCCCGTGAATCACAGATGCTGGGATATAAAACACCAAGCCACCCTTCCCAGACTCCTGCCAGCACAGGCCCTCATTTGCTATATTTCTGAGCTGCTCCATGCTCCACTAGCAGAGGGGAGAAGTAATTTTACTTCAGGTGTCACCTGTGAAAGTTGCAAGTGGGGACAGGAATAGATTAGCTTCTTATCTGCAACAAATAGTTAATAAAACCAGCTAGTAGCTCCAGAGAGAAGAGTCAGGTAAAGGAGTTTCTTTTCTAAACAACAGAGCAAAGTGTCTATACTATGAAGCAAGTTTCATTACAAGGTTTCTGGATGCATTTCTTTTCCCTAATCCACACAGGCAGCAAGCAAAGATGATGGTGCCTCTTCCTGAACACTTTTTAATAAAGCCCAAAGGAGTCCGAATGCATAGGACACTCTTACAAATGGAGCATTTTGGAGTTATTAATATTCTTGTTGCACCGGTTAACTAGGTTCAGTTTGGGCTCAAACGCTCCTTACTCATCAATGCTGGGACGAATAAATTTGTGACAAAAAACCTATTTCTTTTTGTGTGGAGCTTAGCAGAGCATCAAGTGGGGGGGGGGGGAAGTTTCAGTCCTCAGCGCCCCTTTGAGGAGTGGCTTTCACTGCAAATTTATACAGAAAGACATTTCCATCGGGTGACGGTACCACCATAAAAATCAACGCAACTACGTACGCTCAATATAAACTGCACTTCATTTATAAGATGAAGGAGAGAACCCTTCCAAGACACAGGTGGGACACCGTAGCTCAGCAAGGGCCTCAGCCCCACCTGAACGGGGAGCACACCACCAACGCGGGGAGCCCAGCCACCGCAGGCAAGGCTTGGTTCCCCTTCTCCCAGCACGTCCACGCCAAGTAGCCCAAACAACGAGCGGAAGGATGGTTAAGAGCAGGGCAGAGGAAGCTTCGTACTCACCAATCCTCAGGGAATGGGGGCTGGCAGCGATCTTCATTAGCCACAGCAGAAGGAGCACCAGAGGCGCCAAGGCACGGGGCATCTTCTATAAATCCTCATGGAGCCCTTTGGTGGTCTGGGCATGACATAACTCTGCAGAGAGAGAACACGCGGCACCGTGAGCACCTCGGCTCTCGAGCCAGCAACCCGGCAGGATGACACTGCTTCGAGCCTGCCAAGCACTTGGGACAAAGAGTCTATTTACCAAAGGAGGAGGAGGAGGAGGAAGCTATTTACAGACTATGAATTATTCAGGAATTGGAGTCAAACTGGGCAAAGAGCTTCTAACAAAAAATGGAAAAGAAACACACGGAAAAATCCAAATATTTCATCTTGGCATTTTTAGCGTTTCCACAAAAACAAGTGGAAATCAATATTGAGTCACATCTCTAATTTTTCTTCCCCATCCCCCCCCTCCTTTTTTTCACTCAGAGCAGCCTGCAACTTAAAATATAATACTGACTTCTGGGTTTAGGATAGGACAAAACATTTTCACACCAAAACATAATTTGAGGGATGGGAGTCAGAGACAGAGAGTCACTTTGACCACCAAACTAGAAACCAATTCTTTGTACTGCTCCAGCCCTAATGACAGCCACCACCTCCTTCCCTCCCCATCATGTGCAAGATGATTCAGGACAAGACCAAGAGCAGGACCATTTTTTTCTCCTCTTACGAGGTAACACCACTCCCAACACACAGAGATCTAACTTTCAAAGTCCAAACACCATCAAAATGCAGAGCAGTAAGTGGAGAATCCACAAAACTATCATTAGCACAGATATTGGCACTGGTTGTCCCACAGCAGATTCCCACAGCACACTTAAACAAATTTTTAACAAATGCCATTTTAAACAGCTACATAGAGGGTAGATTTTACTTTATAGGAGAAATGGTTGTCCCTCAGGTTGATAAAATTATCTCCACAGGCAGCAATGTCCTTAAATGCTGACTTTGAGTATTTCGTCCGTTACCTTATCTCTCTCCCCTCCAATTTTCTGGCAAACATTCTCACACTATTCTGTTTGTCTAATTCTTGGGACAAATATTGAAGTCCTGACATAGGTTAAGTCTTTAATCTGCCTTTGAAGTTACCAGGAGTTTTGTTCAAGAAAGACATAGCTCTTTACTTGCAATTTTTCAATTAAGCTATTTTTAGGTTACATTTAGACTTCCACCATCTCATCTCAGCACTCTTCAGAGGGGCTATCCCCTTTTTACAGGCAGGGAAGGCAGGCAGAAGAAAATATTGAGACGTGGCCATAGAAAAGAAAGCACCACAGGGGCTGAGCAGGGAGCCCCCGCACATTTTCATTCCCTGTAGCTTGTTCTCTTTCCGCATCACATCTCCCTTGGGAAGCTCCCACCAGCAGCCCTGCCTTCTGAGTCCCAGTTCTCTCAGTTCAAGAAAATTGAGGGACCCCCACGCTCAAGTGTCCGTTGGACGTTTGAAGAGCATCCTGATTTCACAAGTTGTGTGCTCATCACATTTTTAAAAAGTTGAAGCTGCCAAAAACCACCTGGAAACCATTAGCCACCTCTGAGAAGGGCAATGGTGGTGTTCTCTTTTTTTTTTTTAGTGGGAGTTACAGAGTAATGGCTGGGGAGGAAAAGCCCTAAAAGGTTAAGCGCACAGCAAACTGGTTACTTAAAAGCGTTGGCAGCAGCAGAGACAGATTGTGGAGCAACGTATCATTTGAGCACTTTGAAGCAGTTATTTCGAAACTTTCCAAGTTATTGACAAAACAGCAGGCTCGCGTCGAATTTACTCACGCCGGTATTACAGCCCAGGCTGTGGAACGGACGCCTGCAGCACTGAAGTCCCACACACGTATCTCCTCTCCCACCTCTCCTTGAGGTCTGCACCCCAAGGCGCTGCACCGCGCTCAGCATTGGCTCCAAAGCCACTCCCCGAGACTCACAGTCTTGTTTTCCTCCTTCAGGTCCCACTTCTTGCACCACTACCCTAGGCGTGCTTTCAGTCCAAAAAAAGTCCCGAGCAGCCCTTGCCAGCCAGCGGTGATTTACTCTGTAACATGGTCTAGTGGGCAGGGATGATGGTTGGACTCGATGATCTTGTAGGTCCTTTCCAACCTAA
>JAVJGG010000082.1:4766911-4780948 GCA_035590195.1 Aviceda cuculoides
TAGTGGGCAGGGATGATGGTTGGACTCGATGATCTTGTAGGTCCTTTCCAACCTAAAGGATTCTATGATTCTATGATTCCATGATTAACGACGACATGTCGAGTAGCAAAGCGTCTGATACAGGACCTCAGATGTGTTTTGCCTTCTTTCTCCGCCACTGCCCCCTCCTGCCTGGCCAAGGCAGTCTAGAAGAGGCTACCAGAGCCATCAGAGGGAGAGGAGGGGAGAAAGTCTCCAAACGCATCTTGAGACACGACTCGGGAAAGGGCAATTGCTCTTCCCTGCCGTTTCCCCTCCACGGCCCCGCTGCACTCGCCCAGGAGGGCGTAGGGAACGGCAGCACGTCGGCTTCGGCTTGGTCCCGGGGAAAGGCGAGGCAAACGCTCAGATTTGTCAGCGTTCCTCACACAAAATCAGAAGGAATAAAAGAAGCAACCACACACAGAGGTCAGAGATGCAGAAAGAGCCAGGCCTGAGAAGATGTCAATACTAAAAGCAGGTTTCCCTGCCACAGTGCTGAGCTCATTCCTCTGGTAGGGACAGGGAGAGATGACAGCCCTTGGGTTCACTCCCCACCAGCCGCCTCCTCCACCAGCATGCGCTTCCCCTCCACAACATTAGCCACATCGTCTGGCAAGGTGTTTTAAGACCATGTCTTTGTGCAGATAAATACGATCCCGCCTGCAGCAAATACTTTATATCAGCACCTATAAGGCAGCCACTGCGAGAGAAAAGCAGGGCAGCAGCCTAAGTGTGCCTCTGGGCTAGGGCAAGGCAAGGCAGACATAAACCCCCCCCATTTTCCAGCCAAAGCAGTGGGGGGAAATGCCTGCCTGCCATTTGAGGAGGATGCTGGAGTTAACATCCCTGTCATTCTCTGCCAAAGCACTAGGGGATCACCACGCTAAAATGGGTGGTTCTCATTTTAGACTCTGCAAAGACAAACCACATGAGGGTAACCACTCTAGGCAAACTACGAGCAGCCAAGGACTGGGAAAGGCTCCGGTGACTTTCAGCTCCAAGGGACAGACCTCAAGGCCACCTCTCCTGTTTGCAGCCCGCTTTGGTGAAGAGGTGAATTACAAGATTCCAGAGAAGCAGCTGCCTTTGCATCACCAGCTTAGAGTTAATAGCAAAGTTAAATAATAAATACAGAGCACCCGCCGTGCTCTGCTACATGAGCGGTAGGGTTGTAATTACCTAGAACATGGAGCACAGAGGGATGCTGCGTTCACCTAACACATTACCCACTGCTAAGAATGGCTTCCCAGTACTTTGATTTTTGAGCACGAACCCAAGAAACAGCTGTCAGCAATAGAAATACACCTTGGGGTTCGCCAAACAGCAGAACTACACAGGCTCCTACAACCCATACCCATAGACCATCTGGTTGATGGAGGTGCTTGCAAAATACCCAGGGAGTGCAACACAAGGACACTTCACTGCCATCACATCTGCACCACTGAGCAGTGGGAACAGACACTGGAATTCAAGACGTAGGATGAGAGGGAAAGGAGCGAGAGGATTTTTCCTCCTAGCCTAACATCAAGGTTTCTACTTGCAAAGGAACAAAGAGGTATTTCAGTCCTCACAGCTCTCTTCATCTCCCCAGTCCTCAAGTTCCTCCTGCCTCCTACTCTCTAAATTCAGGCACAAAAGTGTGGTAAACACAGTTCAAACCCCTTCATTGTAAACTAATTTTTGCCTTGCTGAGCTAGCCATCCTCCCAACAGCTTTTGCTTCCTTACAGCTGCAAGGCGCACCTGTCTCTCTCTCATCTCCCCAGGAGAAGCCATAAAACATGCTTTCTGCCCAGGTGCAGCAATGAATCAGAGGTACGACTGGAGTATCAACTCCAGCGCACTCTGACATTCCACCCAGAGAGGGAAGGAAGATAACATTCTTTCACGCAACACAAAGCAGAAAGCCTTAGAAGCCAAGAAAACACTTAAGAGAACAAGGATATTTAGAAACTGGCTGCACTAATTCTTGTGCATGTGAAGATGACTTATCCCGGACTCATCCTCACCACAGTTTGCTGGAAATAAATCAAACCAACTTCCTTTACCGAAGTTTCCACCAAGAACACGTCAGCCTGTACCTTTACAGCTCTTGCATTAATGGTTCCTCTTTATTGTACTGGCGGCGTGCTATGATAGCAAGCGAGCCTGGTTGATGGCCAGCTGCTATAAAGCAGTCTGAATCTGCTATCCCTAAAAGCAGTGGACTGGCTAGAGAAGAGTTTCATAGGGTGGTACGTGAATTGCTGAATAGCTGGTGGATCACGAGCTGGCCCCTGGCTTCTCTCTGCACAGCACACGTATGTAATTCTTTTTCTGTTAAGCCCTTTTTCATCTTTAGCTCCGAAAATTCAAGAGAATAAAATAAATCAAGACTATAGCGAATAGTTCTGAGTTCTCTCTGGAGATAAAAGTCTCTAAATACCAAGCAGAATTATGGACGATTTGCTTCTCAGAGGAAGCAACTTGCTTCTGAAACTACTTATACAATTTTAATGACTGTGAGATGGTACTTTTCCTTGTTGCTACCACCACATCTTCCGGATATTTTGAGGTTTTTGCAGAAAAATTCTTAGACGATACAGCAAAAGCCAAAAGGCAGAATAAAATGTTAAATCACAGATTAAAGCTGTCCTGAAGCTCCCATGCCAATAGTGAAAATATCCCTGAACAAGCCACCTCTCTTCTCTCCCTCTTGTTCCCTCTGCCCAACCTGCCAAGGACACTCAAGAAATCCAGGTGCATTGCTATTTCTGTTCACACTCCCAAAGATACTGCCACCCTGCAAAATCTGTTTGCCACCTGCCCTGCCACATCTGCCCTGCCACATCTGGTCCCAGCAAGCCGGGGGAGCCCTGGCAATGGGCTGCATCCCAGCAAGACAGGGCACAGCATCTCCGGCTGCACTGGCACGTTGCTCCACGGTCCGGAAGGCAGTGCCAGGACCAGGCTTTCAAAAACCCCAACGTGGGCTTTATCCTGATGCAACCTCCATTTACTTCTACTGCAAAACCCCTACGCCATGGTCTGCAAGCTCACTGAGAAACCACAAACACCCTTTAAAAATTGTCAGCAGCTTCAATCTTATCCAGGCAATTGGGAGGCAGACTTCTACCCAAATGCTAGTTTGGAGGTGGCTTTGGTGTTGATGGATCTTTCTGTGCATCACCAGAAGCTTGATGAATGGTGAGAAAATGCAGCTCAAGCAAAGCTGGAGTAATCCTCACAGCTGAGACAACAAATTTAACAGCTGCAGAGCAGCAAGGAATTCTGAAAAACTGTCAGGAAATATCAACAAACAACTTAACAGAGCCTTTTTCATTCTTTCGACAAGCAAAGAGAGCTATTTCCTTTTGCAAAGCTTCATCTGCAGAGAGGCTCAAATTTAAATGGAACTGACAAGAGCGAAGGAACCTGAAAAATATTTCAACAAGTGACTGTTGCTGGGCTTGAGAAAGTGCCTGTGTGTCTCAGGGGGAGGAACTAAATTGCAAGCCTGCCCCAGGGATACAAAGATGTAAGTTCAATTAAACTAAAAAATCATGCCATTTAAAGCGACGAACAATATGTTTTCCTCTGCAAAATGCGTAATTAGCATGGGTAAATCATTACCACTAGGTATTGTTGCAGTCAAAACCTCAGTAAGATTGAGAGAAGGATCAAACATTTATAAAGAGAATGAACAGCTAGAATTACAACAGTAAAGGTTTGTGGTTTGTGGTTTTTCTTTTTTCAAAAGAAAGAAAATAAGGTTTTGGATGGCATATAAACCCTTCACGCTGGAAGGCACTGGCTAACTCCCTGTGTCTGAGGGTTAAAAGAATCAGCCCTTGGGGCAAGCCTCCTTACACCGCTCTGGAAGCAGCTAGTACTAAAAAAGGATACTTACCAATATGAAGCAGAGCTCTGTTCCAGTCTAGCAATTTCTATGTTCCTATAAAAACGATGTCTCCTTTTAGATTTCATCAGCATTAAAGAGCCTGCTTTACTTCCAGCCACCATGCCTTTCCTCTTCTCGCATTGTCCTCACAACATTCGCACTGTGGCTTGCCAGGGAGGAACTCATCTGAGGTGAGACCTCAGCGACAGACCAGTGGTATCTCTCTTCCCCAGGTATCGGGGCGGGGGGCCGGGGGGGCGATAAAAGGACCTCCGACTCTCCGTCACACCACAGTGACTGCACAGCTCCGTGAGGGTCATTCGGTTAGCACCAGAGTAGGTGATATTCAAGAGAAGGTGATATTAGTGATAAACACCTGCTCGGCTGATACGTAAAATGGAATTTTTTTTTATTCTCCTAGCCATGTTCTTTTATCTCTCTCTTTTCCTTTTTTCCCCTCCCCCGTTCGTGACTTCCAGAAAAAGAAGCAAGAAACTTCAAGGAGAAAAGAATTCTGGAGGCAGTGAAGCAGAAGGATGAATGTATTCCTGACATTTCTCATTCCTGTGGATTATTTTCTTTAACTTTCTCTCTCTACAATCCTGCATTCTCTTGTCTCACCCTTCTCAATCCAACCCAGCATTAGCAAAGCCTGATCAACTTTTCCTATCATTGCTTAGAGATAAAAGCAATATGTACCCATCCTAATTCCTCATACAAGCTGCGTATAGACTCAGCTATCTCAAAGTCAGATTTTCCTCAGCATTATCAACCACAGACCTGTGAACACAGGGAGACTTCAGCAGTTCAGTTTCAGGCTGAGTCACAGGACATCTCCATTCAATTATCCGCTCCTCCGCAGGCTCGTCACACGACCTACTGGGCCCCCCAGGGTCAGTCAATACTTGAAAGCTTTATTGGCACTGCAAAGTGAATTATGAGTGTGAAAACCCCAGCTGCCCCCTCAGAATCCTGCTTACAAAAGTCCCCTTACAGACATCGACTTGATAGCGTTAAAACTCATTCGTTGGGGCGGCTTATTTTATTCTAGGAGCAGGTTTAAGCTGATTGTCTGCTAGGAAATTCTGCCAGTACAACCACACCGGCAAACCCTTCGGGCACACAAACGGACCCAGTCCACGTGCTGCTGTCCCCTGCCTTTCTGCCTTGCTTCGTAGGGCACTGCAAGGAAGAGCAAAGCCTTCAAGCACTACAGCAATGAAGAAAGTCCTACGGCTGTTGAGAAAACAGACACCTAAAGCGCAGAACATGACGGAGGCGCACGGCAGCACGAGCAAAACACCCCGATACGTGAAAGCACCAGGAGCGTTTGAGAGGGCTGTTCAGCGCGACCCTGCCTCACCCTCCCCGGCAAAGCCACCTGAGCCATGCTTCTGCAGCTCGGAGCTGGGATGGAGGAGCTCTGCCCGGCTTCAGAGCACGGCAAAGAGGATGCTGCTGCCTCTGGCTGCCCCATCCCTCCGCCACGAGTTACTACTCCTGGCAGCAGAGGCAGCGAGGTGCCAGCTTTGCCCGTGCCTCAGCCCCCTCGGGTTCACAGCCCGGCATCGAAGCTCACGAGCAGTGATTTACACCACGCAGAGAGCGGCTGAGCCAAGGAGACGGGAGGCAGGCGTGCAAGGCGAGTACAGGACCAGCACCCTTCCGAAGCATCCCAGCACAACCCTCCGGAGATCACCTGCCAAAAGCCTCCCTGGCTGCGACGAATCGCTTCTCGCTGGGAAAAAACAACGAAAAGAGAAAACTCAGATCGTGTGGGATTTTCTCCCTCCCTGGTGCCCACAATTTATTTTTATTAACAAACAATAGCAGTTAAAAGCACTGCGGTCTCACACAGCGATGTCTGCTCTACCCACTCCAGACGCTCTTAATTGGCTTGAAGCTGTTATCTTAAAGGAAAAATCACGACAAGCCTGGGGGAAGGGGAATGTCTGTAGGTGGAAGGCGAAAGGCAGATTTTCTGCCGGCTGAGGACGGCCAGCTGCCTTCAAACAGGGGCCAGAGCTGTCCGCACCAGTACTGCTCCTCCGACCCCAGAGCTCTATGTCACGACATCGCCTCGATCTTTTAACCATTTCAAGTACACTGCTAATGATAATGACAAGGCTGAGGGCTGTTTACCTTGGATAAAGTTTCTGGACAGGTTTGACTCCAAATCATCTAAAAAGAAGTAAGAAAAGCTTTGTTTACCTCCGCACACCTGGCACTCACAAAAGCCTCAGCGTACAGCCTTGCACCAGCTCTTTCTCCCATATAAAGAGGCCAGGGCTCTTGTATCAAACATTATGTCACATTCATACAAGCAGAAGACTCCTACCCACTCTGCGGGTCATCAGTTCCATTAAAATACCTCTGGTGCAGGAGGGAGCGGCTAGTTTGCACTGCATACAGTATGCAGCCAAGTACAAGCGAATATTTTCAGAAGGGGAAATACAAACTGATCTCTCCAGCTGAGGTGGCACGGGGAAACTCCTAGGTGAGCAGAATCTCAATTGCTCAACAACTCTCTTCTTGCAAAGAGGCCTGTGGGACCCTGAATAAATAAAAACAGTCAGAGCCTTGGCTTCATAAAAAGCTTAAACCAGGAAAAAGAAAAAGCCTTTAAACCAACAATTGTTTTACATTAAGAAATAGATAAAAATGGAGTTTTGAAATTTCAGTTCTGTTCCCATAGAGAACAAACCCAACACAGACATGTGAACCAGCAACAAGCCATTGTATGAAATTGGGGGCATCAGCTCTTTTGCAGAAAATATCCCTCGGCAACACTCCTGTCCTTCAGCAAACGTGGAAACACAAAACAAAGAAGTTCCTTTCACTGGAGGGTACACACAGCCCCAAGTCAAACCATTCCTCGAAAGCGAGGAAGCCCAAATGCTGCTTTCTCTTGGGTTGTGTATATGGAGGTGAGAAGAGCCAAAAATAAGACTGAAGAGTCAGAGCAAGTGCAAAAGCAACCCTGGTGCCGTTTCCTACTGTGCCACTGGCTCTTTTCCTGTTCTGAGGCAAGTCGGCCTCTGTGCGAGCTCTACCAAGGTCAAACATTCACCTTACAGGGGCAGGTCAGACACAGACTTCATCTAGCAAATGGTCGGAGATCACTAGGCAGCCAGGTGGGAGGAAGGGTAAGCCAGGCATCTACATCTTCCCAGTGCTATGCTGGGAAAGGACACATGCACACCACACAATTTTAGCAATACTGCGTCTTTCCCTGGGCAGTGTAAGATCCAAGCACCCAGACGGCATGAAACCCGCAGTTCTTCAAACTTGCCTGACTATTTCTCACTAAGCTGTGATGCGAGCGCACGCTCTGGAAGAAAAAAACAAGACCCCAGCTTTATAAAGCGCTACGGACTGATTTCAGAATGAACTCCTTTAAGAAACCCTTTCCATGAGACCTCCTCACACTCAGTGTATACCCTTTCATCACAGAAAACAGAGCTGCTCAGAAAACCATTTTCCCCTCCTCAAAACAGAGGATTTTTCCAGTTCTGCCACATTTTTTCACAGTTCTGTTTTGATAAGTATACACGCTTTCGGAAATCTGCTTTCAGCCATTTGGCTCACAACAATTGAACCTTCTTCAAGACACACAGTCTTGCAAAATACCAACTTTTTGAAGGAGATCTTCAGGTTTTGGGTGGTTTCTGCCTGACACCCCCCCCCACCTGATATTTTTCCACAAAGTTTCCTTTTATCAAAAACACTTTGATGGAAAATTTTCAGCTCTCGCAGAAGAAAATAAATCCAACAAGCACTGACCCCTATTTGCTGTTAGTGAAGAATTACTGCTACCACTGAGTCTCTTTACACATGAAGGAAGTTCTAAAATATGAATCGGATCTCTGACCATATCACAAGTCTAGGGGGAGAAAGAGCTCTTAAATGCATCAACCTGATCTCTGGGCTACAGAAAGAAGATTAATCTATTTATTTCACTTAAAGTCTCTGGCAGATTCAAGAGGAAAAAGAAAGGAAAACAAAGAAGCCTCTACCAAATCAACCTGCAAGAAGTGGTTTATGGCCAAAAAGCTAGTTTTGCTTCTTTTTATAGCTGCCAAAACTGTAAGTGAAATAAATAGATTAATCTCCCATCTATCACCCAAAGAACATTTTGATACATACAAGCTCAAAAAGCCTGTACTTTGAGGCTACGGGGAGGTAATTTGTGAATGGCTGAAGATGATGTTTGTAAGACTTGGTTTGTGCATTTTAATGGAGCAAGAATTTTGGGTTGTGCATTTGGAAGACAGTAAGCATATGCATTTGAAGGGAGGTGGGAAAGAGGACAGATGCCAAGCTAAGAATATGCACAAGAAAGCATTGGGGTGATAAGCTTTAGAGCGGGCAGAGGAGAAGAGTTTGCACAAGAGAGCAAGGAAACTTGCAAAACTAAAGGTATGCAAGAAAAACACAGGAGTTAGGAGATGCACATATATGCAACAGCAGAGCTGCACACAACAACCAGGTGCAAAAGAGAGCTGCCGGAGTGATAGAGGGGTTTGTAGCAATGCAGAGTCTTGCACAGGAAAGCAGAACCAAAGTCCAAACTGGTAAGTAAAGTTGCATTTAAAAGGTGTTAATTTGCGTGAGAGAAGCTCTTAATCCTGCTTGTAGCATAAGTGACACAAAAAAGGTTTCAAACCAGAAACTTATGTGTTTGATTCACAGTTTAGCACCAAAGAGCGTGCAACCAGAGGTGCGGTGTTAGTGTGGCACCAGGATGAAACATCCAAGTCCCAGAGGGCTGGAGGAGAAGAGGTGGCTGTGGCATCTCCCCCCGGCCTGTTGCAACGACAGGCCAAGCAGCAGAGAAGTGAGGGGAGTCCTGGCCACATCAGAAATACCACCCAGACAAGTGCCAGTATCCACTGTTTCGAGGGGGAGGGGGCACAATATGCTAACCTCCCTCTCTGGGTCACTGCAGAGGATGTGAGCCTGAGGGAATAGGCTTTTCACTTAATCCAATAGAGATTTTTAAAAAGAGCTCACTGGGAAATGGGGCCTCACCTTTTTGGCTCAGCAGGAGAAGCACCCTTGTAGTGGTGATGGAGAAAGGACAGAAGAGAGACAATGTTTGCCAACAAAAGGAAATTTCTTATTAGGCCTGTCAAAATATTACTGGGTGAAACACCAGAGAAATCTTCACGCACACGTCCTTGGGAAAAAAGCTGCTCAGCTTTTCCCTTAATGACAGCACAGAAAATTCAGAAAGAGACATGACTTCTCTCCACAGTCTTGGCTCTGGCATCTCTCAGTTTCTCACCATCCTCTTCTCTATGTCTCATGGCCTTTGATGTATTTATTCTGAAGCTTGGAGACTCCTTTGTGTAACGGGGAATACGGGCACAGAGCAGCTTGCCTGATGATACAAGAAGTGCGTTTGAACAAAGCACCACTCAAGTTTCATAAGCCTCAAGATAACTGCTCTGCATCTAGCTTATCCTTTGTTTTTCAAATATTTGGCTGCTTTGCTTCAGATACTGCCGTAACACATATGATTCCTGGACAGCCGCAGACTTCACATACAGTTTTGCCCAAGTTATTTACCACCTCTCCCTTTAGCAAGCCAAATGCTGTGAGTCCTCTCACTCGCGGAGACCTTGCCCAGACAGCGTCCCTCCTGCAAGACATCTAAGCTCTTCTACACTAAAGGCCAGCAGAGATCTCTAGAAGTGCTGATGGGACATGCACTCCTGAATTGCCGTGAGAACTAGACTCAGGAAAGCCCTGAGTAAAACCCCCACACCCAGCAAAGAATTTCACCATTGATTCAAATGGAGCCTGCATTTTACCACCACTGTGAAGAGTTAAGCATGGGATACATCTCACAGACACTTAATGGGCCCTTACTCCGTCCTTACCCGAGTGCAAGAATTCCCTTCCTAGCTGCAGTGTGATATAAGCAGAAGAATGACGCCACAGTTGTGGAGTTTATCCAATGTGCAGCAAGCAAAGATCACTTGGCTTCATTAACAAAGCATAACACATAGGCCTACAAAGGCACAGGACATTGCCTCAGTGTGAAAAACAAATTTGTTCACAGAACAAATTCATTCTGACCACCTTGCCTTTCTGTTGCTCCAAGTTAGCTATAGTCAGGCTGTCTGTGCTCCTGACTTAGCAGCATTCTCAAAACTGCTCCCAGAGCACTCATCCTCATCAGTGATATCCAATTTCCAAACTGAGCAAGGAAAAACCCTTTCCGGAGTTGGCTTTTCAGTTGTTTCCATCACTGGCTTAACATCAATTCCAGTTAAATGAGGGAAGTACAAAGGGACTAAGTTATGCCCACGTTGAGCGCTCTGAAAACCCTGATCGCATCATTCTCTTGCAGCTATAGGCATAAATTGTCCTCATTAACCAGCCTTAGACCAACTTTAATGTTTGCATCTTGACCTATAATCCATCCAAAATCCAGCACCATATTCTAATGCAGCTGTTATCCTTAAGCCCAAATTCACAGCCTGTCTGACCAGGTGAGCCAACAGGACTTGGACATCTGACATCCTGATTTTGCTCTTTCTGATCCAGACACTTCTGGTTTGGTCTCAATATCAGAGAAAGCAAGGCACAGTTGTGCTTTCAATACCCATTGATGTGCCATCCCTAATCAACCTGGAATATGATGGCCAGTTTCCAACCAAATTTCATGGGGATGCAGACTCACAAAACTATCAGTTTCTACGAGTTTCATGAAATAATAGTCTAATAGTGGAGAGGAAGAATTCTCCACAGACGGAAGGACTGCAAGTTTAGCTCAACTCCCATTAGGCACCAAGGAACCCACAAGGGAAAGATGTTATGCATGCCTGAAATGTAGGGGAAATCATCAATTAGAGCTTACTGAACTCAGCCATGAGGCATAAACTGTACGCCAGGCTGCCTTAACTCCCCAGCTCACAGGAACCACTTGGGTTTTCCCCGCCACCCTCTGGGATTCACTTCAACTCAGATACACTCCAAGCAGAGGAAGTTTTGAGCAGTCGTGATTCAGCGCAACTCATTTTGAACCGGTTTTGAGCCCAGCAGGCTTCCAACCATTCCAGCTGCCCAGTAGCCATCAGCCCAGCTGATTGTTGCTAACTGCTGTCAAATGGCAGCCTGGCAGCCTCTGCATCTTCTCCTGCCCCCAAAAGAAAAGCTATTAATACTAAACTCCACATTACTCCTTTCCAAAAGTAGCTCAGATACTGCTGGTGGGAGAGGGACAAACACCCAGAGGGAGAGCTAACACTGAGCATTTTGAAGGTGAACGAAGGTGGTCACTCATCAGACCTCCAGCCTGAACTCCTTCCCCAGCCCCATGTGGAGCAGCTCTTCCTCCCCTCCATCCCTCGGCCTGCTTTGCCAGAAGTTAAATCACTAACATTAGGGGGCCATTTCCTCTCTGCCACCCCCCAACAAATGCTGTTGCTTAAACAACAAATCCTCAAAGAGTGCAGTGAGATGGTGACCCCAGTGTGCAGATGCCGTTATTAACAGAACAAGGACAGCCTGGTGTGTGCAAATAGACCCTTAAATTAAAAACAAAACCAACTGCCATCACCTCGATTGCTTCCCGTTCTTCGAATAGTCCCTGCCCTGAGGACATGTCGCTTAGGAAGCTGTCTGCATCCACCACTCCGCTGTCTTCGCTCAAAAAACTATTCTACCAAAGCAGCTCTTCTGCTGAGATGCCACGCAAATCGGGAAGGCTATTTCACACCTGGATTTCAGCCACTGATCTGAACGTCGTCTGCGGGGGCCCACGGGGTTCGTGAGGGACTCTAATTTCACCCAGTGACGCAAGCATGCGTTGGCACAAGCGCCTGCAGAGCGCAGAAGATGCGGTGTGGGAGGAAGGTGGTTAGATACTGACATAACAAGACAGAAATGGTTAACCGCACAACCCAAACTTCTGCAGTGACACCATGCAGGAGCCTGGCCAAGTGCACAGCACAAACTCCTTTTCCTTCAAGAGCAGTTTTAGGGAGGAAATGCAGCAAAGAACGATTGGTGCAGAAAGTCTTTGACACACCAAGGAAAAAAAAAAAAAACAAACCCGCAAACATTCTCAGCAATAAACAGTGCATCATTTCCTATTACTGAAGTGCTGGATTAACTCTGGCCCCCGAACGGCCTCAGATATAGCACCCTGCAGGCCCTCATCTGACAGCACTTCCAGGGAGCTGCTCATTAAGGGCTGAACAAACACAATGCCCCTTCAGATCGAGCGTCCTCTGAAGCTGCGGTGCTTTCTCCCTCTCTCCTCGCCAGCAGGCTGTGTGACTCTGCAGTCACTCGAGCCTCCTAAAAAACAGAGTTCATTTCTCTAGACAGTTGGTGTGGCTCCCTCTCTAGGACCATTTCACCCATGAGCTGTGCAAGCTCAATGGCTCCCCAAGCCCAGCAGCAATCACGCAGGACAACAGGCTGCTGAAAACAGAGGCAACTCATCTGCCTGTTAGATGTGTGCCTGTCCTTTTTGCCCTGGTTCCAACCTGCAACAGAGCATCCCCCTTCTCCCATCGCCATGGCTACCAAAGCTGCCTTTTTGCCAGTTATCTGCCAAGCACCCATCCTCACAGGCAGGAGAAATGAGCGCCTGCCCTATACTGCTATGTGATGCAGTCCCTGGGAACGGATCCCACTGTTCTCCCCATCTCAGCTATTTATCCAAGTTGGTTATGTTTTTCCCCACTCCTTTGCTATGAACTTCCTTGGCCTTGTTTATCGCCAGAGCACCCCTGCAGAGGAGGGCAGTGCTCTTAGCTGACATACAGGCCGGCACGTGAGGGCACGCAGCAAGTCTCTGGTAGGGCATGCAGAGCCCCCACAAAGCCCCACGCAGGCAAATTAACATCAGGACCACTTGCACCATCGGAAAGGATGCCGAGAACAGACATAGCAAGGAAAGGCATCCTGAAGTTTATTGGGAAAAACCTGGTGCTACACAACCCTCGGGCTGTAGCAAATCAGGCAAGAGTCCCAGTTTCACTGAAACACTGCCATTTCTGACCGCCGTCCTCCGCCACGGCCTGGGAGTGCAGTACATGTCTGCAGGAGTGAGAGCAGCTCCGGGCAGCAACCTGAAATCTCTGCCCTTCAGGGCTGCTCCGTTCAGCCCAAACCATTCCTTGATCTCAACTTCGCCAGCCTCGAACACCTCCCTCCAGTCTCAGCCCAGCAGAAGGCCAGCGAGGACTGGCTGCGCACACAGGCAGGGCCCGCCGGCTCGGCGATGAGACCCGGGCTGGGGGCACGGTCCTACCCCCACGCTGCCTGCAGCTTCCCGAAACACCACGGGGCCGCTCTCCTGGAGAGGGGCGTATGGAGGTGGAGAGGGGTATCTCAAAACGGCACGTCTGGGGAAGAGGAGGAGGGGAAAACACTGAGCGTTCAGAGCTTGAAGAGGACACATTTCTTCCTAAAAGTGAGCAGGCTGGAGACAGGAGAAGAGCATCTGCGTCTCAGGGAAAGAATGGATGGTCTCCAGATACTTGAATTTATGTCAACCTGGAGACTAGACAAAGACCCATTAATTCCTGGGCTGTCCAAGCAAGAATTGGATGAGTGACAACTTTAGCATTATGACTTCAATGGACCATCTCCCCAGGGTGCCAGGGAGAAGATGCTCTTTCTGGCTCTACTGTCCGAAACGCCAAGAGAGATCCAAATCAACCACAGCCCGCCATCCTCACATTAACGGCCAGGAGCCCTCTTCATCCTACGTGCCTTGTGAAGGCTGATAAAGAGAGCTGCCTGGCAGCACTGAAGTCTTTGCTCTTCCTTCACCCGCCTCCTCGCAGCTCCCTGGCCTTTTCTTATGAGTCTGACTGCCACTCATGCAGGAATTGGTCTCTGGGGAGGATGGGGGCCACAGGATTTTCAAATCCCTCTTTTTGAGCTGACAGCAGCCTTTCAGCCCAACAACAGCTCAAAACGCTTGTGAAGAGAGATATTTTTATGAGAGCTCACCCCCCCCCGAAATCTTTCCAAGCTCCTTTTCTTAGGCACTTTGAAATAATTAAAGTCTTCCATCAAATTATACTGAAGATCTTTATGAAAAGACTTTAATTTCCATTTGCTTAATGTAACTCCATCCACCAGATGAACTCTGTGGGGGGCTTTTTT
>JAVJGG010000082.1:4781048-4801392 GCA_035590195.1 Aviceda cuculoides
CTTTTTTGTTTGGGGTTTTTCTTTTTCTGTCTCTTCTTTATTTTATTTTTTTTCCCTCTTAAAATATCATGCTGGGAAACTTTAATTTGATTTTAGCCTGACTAGAATTTTGGGCTGTGCCACATCCTGTCAGCCGATCACAGCTGCAGCGGTAATCTCAAGCTCTCTTTAACTTCAATGCGTCGCATTTAATCAGCTCATGGTCGGCAGCAGCAATCTCTGTGCGTACGGTAGGCATGCGAGTAAAGCCTCCAAGTTAGCAAGAAACCTAAAGAGCACCAGAGTCTCCCCGATCCATTACTCCCTCCTACAGGCATGCTGAAATATCAAAAAGTGGTCCAGCAAGCGCAGGCTTACAGCAGAGGAGGGAAGGTTTCACATTTTATCTAAACAGGGGAGATTGCCAAGTTGACCTTTAGCTCACAGAATAAACGGTAGGGATTTTCCGCAGGGCAGAAATAGCCCTTCCCACCCCAGCGACTTTCTCAACTGATAAGCCCCTTACTGAACAAGAAGTTTCCCAAAAGAGAGCCAATATCCCCTTCCAAGGGAGTGCCGGCAGACGTTGGACAAACCGCGACACAGTGCCGCAGCTCGGCGCAAACCCGCAGGAGCCGCTGCCGTCAGCTGCGGATCAGGATGCCACCGGGGAAGTGCAAACGTGCAGAGGATTTCCTCGCGTGTGCCGGAGCCTCTAGCTGCAGCCGAAGGAACCAAGCCTCAGAACAAACTCAAAAGAATCTGAATTCCCCTGTCACTACTGCTGTAGCAGTTTAGTCTCTTCAAAGCCTATTTGCCTTTACACAAATGAAGAGAGTCTGCTCCCCAAACTGTTCGGGCCATCTGTGCGCCGCGCGGTAACATCTCGGGAGGGTGAGCTCGCCGGCGCTAAACACAGCGAGTCACGGAGCGCAAAGCAGGGACGCAGAGCCCGCTCTCTCCCACGCGCTTCCCGCCGGCTCTGCGCTCCGGCAGAGGCAAGAGGCAACCACCTACACAGCCCGGGCTCTCCGCAGCCGTGGCAGGCCGCCCGCACAGCCGAGAGACGCAACTCTTTCCCGGGGCGAGGAAGAAGCTGAGGGAGCAGAGCCAACACCTCTGAATAGCATCAGGCAACTGAAAGGAAGCCAAGGAAAAGAGCGGATCAGGAGGGGCTGCTCCCAGAGGGGACTCTGCTCGGAGGGCAGCACCAGCTCCTGCCCAACGCAGCCGGAGTTTCCCAATTTGGGGGGCTTTCTGCAGAGTCCTGCTCCCACTGGTGCTGACCCAGCCCTCCTTGTTGGGTGGCCAGCTGCCTCATGGCCAAAAACGTTCGCCCGGGCACTAGGGTAAAAGCAGGGGTGTTACATAAAGGAGAGAAACCAAGGCTCAAATCGAACCGAGCGAGATGCCCACAGCCAGCCTGCACGGCACACGGCAGAGGAGAGGACTGAGAGAACGGAACCCAGCCTGGGGGATAGGAAAAATGCCCACAGTTAACGCATGTGCTTGAGTGGGAGTGGCACAGCCTTAACTGCAGCCAAAGACAGGGAGAGAGCCAGGCACACACTTGGCAGGTATCTGCCATCGCATCGCGTTGGTGCGAAATGGCTTATCAGGTTCCATGCAGGGGAAAAAAAGAAAAGAAACAAAAAAACCACAAACTGCAAGAAACAGGCATCAACTGGTAATAGTTGAGAGCCACAGGGCAAGGAACAGAGAAAAGGCAGAGGGACACTGTGACCTAGGAGAGGATCCAGAGAGGGAGAAAGGAATACAGATGCATTTCAGGAGCCGGCACTGTGCTGGACTCTCTCACTGATATAATTCAGCCCTTAAACTTGGTTTGACCATGCTAATCTGAGGATTATGTCCCAGATTACCCCAGAGCCAGAAATAAGAAAAGGGATGCCTGTATGCCTGCAGTCACTTCCTAGCAAAGAACGGGACCAGACTGCACTGCATGCAGAGATATGACCCTACAGGGAGCACAGGGCCATGTCCCAGAACAGCCACGGGGCTCACTCTTTTCCAGGGCTTTTTAGAGTGCTGCAGAAGTCCTCATGTTCCTCCCTCCCCTTCCCCCAAAAACCCCTAAAAAAATTGTGACACCTCTGCCAGGCTTTGTGAGCAATTTATGAGAGTTAAAGCACTGGCATGTGGTATTCACAGCAGCTGCTCAGCAGAAGGAAGAAGATGATGATAAACTTGTGTTTGATTTTGTCATTGTAAGCACACAGCAGATGCTGGAAGACAGGGTTAAGAGCGCGTTATGGGGTGTCAGGGAAGCTAACAGACAAGCAAGCAAGTATGCATGAACAAGAGGTATAAGCTTGCTGACCTTCCAAAACAGCAGGGCTAGACTTAGTAATCAAAGCAGCAGCAAAGTCCAAGAGCTAGAAAAGGCAGTGGCTCCTGTGAGGCAAAGCATGACACTGTTTCAGGACACCAAAATTTCATCCTTAGTTCTGCTGCTCGGCTAAACTACTTTCTCTCTTAATGCATTAATTTTACCACCTGTACCTAGTGAGAATAATGTTACAGACCTCTTCAGTGAAGGGCTTTGAGGTCTCAGGATGAAGAGTTCTGTAAGAGTCATATATCATCATTAGCTCTGGCCAGGAATAACCCAGAGGCTGGAAACCTGGAGCAGCATTTTTCCAGCTGCATTTGGTATGTGTTTCCCTCCCTCCAATCCCAGTAAACCCACACCCTGATCCTCTGCCTAAATGGACTTTCTCATTTATTTGAACTACAGCAGCACTCTAAGTGAAATCCTCCAGGCTCCAGATAAAATCCTTGTCCCCAAATACTCTACTCCTGTCATGCAAACGAAGACAAACCCTGCTCTGCACAGTAGAGCAAAGTCGGGAGGGGAATGTGAAATAGAGCCCAGCCCTCATAATGCAGTGCTGTGCTCACTAGAAGATGCTGCCATTTACATTTCACACCTTAAGTTTTTAGCCAGCGCCCTCAGAACAGACTAATATTTAGCAAAATGAGAGGATAACATCTTTTAACAACATCCTCATCTCCACTGAATTTCGTAGGGCTTTTTGTCCTGTGGTGCAGTCAGCTCAGCCATTCCTATTCCCCTCCACAGTGGGACAGGACATATGAAAGTCACTCCAGTAGTTCATTGTAAACACAACCAAATGGGTTATGTGAGGCAACTTTCTTCTATAGAGACGGTCTCTCTCACACCAAACAAGAGCAGTCACCAGTGATTTACCAGTTCAAGCAATTCTAATAATTCTCCCACTGACAGCTCAGCACAGGCAACACAACACTGGTAGCGTCAGGTCACTGTTCTGCCTCAGAGCATTGTCCAGAACAGTGCTGGGATGAAGGTAATTAACGACATGGTAACTAATCTGTTTAGTCATCCGCTGTGTCTACAATTCATTTCTGTCATGTGTAAATAGAGTATCAAAGCTCGGCGGTAACGGCTGTCAAGCAGTGTGCTATCCCACAGCAGATTTGCTGGGGTTTAGAGAGGAGTCCGAGTAGCCCTCTCTAAACAGCCATGTCCAAATAAACCCGAATCTTGCCACCAGCAAGAGTCAGAAGACGATAGATGCGAAGACCCCTTCTCAGCCCAGCTTCATGTACTGCTTCTCCTCACAACCCCTCAGTACAATCATCCATCCTCACTTTGCAGAAGGGAAAAAGAAGACTCAAAGAGATAAAACAATTTGTCCAGAACCACAAAGGGAGCCCATAGTTGACAGGACATTGAAATGAGATCACTGGATAACACTGCAAGCCCTGAAACATCCCATCCTCCCATTAAAACAAAGAAAAAACCACTACAGGCAAGATTTCGTGAAAGGTATCTAGCAAACTTCTTTCAGTTTTGGACCTCCCAGTATCTGGATACTGTAGGAGTCCAGGAGGTCCAAGGAAAAAAAAAAAAACAAAACAGCAAAGCATTGTCAGTGCATTCAGACATGATTTGGGTTTGCCAGTACTTGATCCACCTGCCAACAAGCCAGGTTTGGGCAAGTACAAAGAGGATCCAGTCTCATGTGTGTGCTCTAGATGCCCCACCAAAACGTGACCCAGATTTTTGCATGCTCATGGGGGAAGAGGCATGAGTTTCACGGTTTCATTCCCATTTTTGGCTCTGCATGGGACAGGAAAGGGCAAAATCACAGCTCAACAATCTGCGGGGGAATCCACTTCCCAGGAAATCCGCCCCTAGAAATAACAGATGCTTCTCCAAGGGTTCCCAGCTCTGTTTGGTAGACCCAAGGGTCTTACGTTCTTAGACTAACAGCCAGGGAAATTTTGGCAATGCCTCTAAAATTGCCTCATAGAGTTTTCAGGGTTCACCCATCAGCAATGTCTGACACAGCAACTGAGATTAAAACTGTGTGGGTGGGTACATGTTTATGCCTGCTAGTGAGCCTGTAAAAGATAACACACACAGCGTGATAGTTTGGTCTATTGAATTGGGACTCCAGAAATCCATTTTTAGCTCTGCAACTGCCCTGTTCCCTATCCTTAAATAACTCACTCTCTTCTTCCCACTGTTTCCCCCTCTGTAAAACTGGAAGTGTTCTCTAAGAGGTCTTCTTGCCTTGGTACTGCATGGTTCTATCCAAACCAGCTTCAAAAACGCCATTTCATTTATGCCATACACTTGCCTGAAAGTCCCAGCCTGGATTCAAAGGTTGCCTGGAATGACTTCTTACCAGCTACACGGAGAAAAGATGCCTTCGACTCCTTCTGAGAGTGCACAGCAACGTATGCATATGCCGACAAGGTCATACCTCTCTTCATAAGGAGATTTGGGAGCTAGAGCCAAGAAGCACCACAGAAAAATGAAATATCACTATTAAAAAAAAAGTAAGCTTCTCATATATACATACGCATAGAGCTCAGCTTCAAGGTGGAAAACCTATTTGTTTGCAGAACATAAGCTTGTAGAAGCCTGATTCGACAACAGGCAAGGCACACTGGCCCTGCTCCAGCAAAACATTTGGGCATGCACTCGCCATCAGAAAGCTCACTTCCACGCCTGGTTTTTAGGCTCGGACAACTCTTATTCCAAAAGGCAGGGGGCATCCAAGCATTTGCCTGTGTGGGAATCACAGGGCTTGACACAAAAATACACCAAAATCCCAACACTGAAATAACTTCAGCCTGCACAGGCCTTTGCCGCACAGAGGCAGAAGACTTGAGAACAGCCAATAATGCCCTGGGAAGTTACTGGTCTCCTGAGACTAAAATCAGATGCTCTCTTCTTCCCCGTCCACCTCCATTTCTATCACCATTTTATTGTGAACATTTGTGGTTTAATTTCCACCTCTCCCCCACCTTTTTTTCCTTTTCCAAGCCCACTAAAACCTGGCAGGTTTTAAAATCCCTGCGTATCTTGATGAGAGGAGGGCTGGAACGACTCCTTTGGGGACAATGGATTAGATTCTCCTGCAGTATGCCTACAAAGTCAAAACCAAATTCTCCCTTTTTATAGGAATTCATTCAAAGCCTATTGATCTGAGCCTTCATCCTGGTCTTAACAGTCTCTGAGTCGGAATTTTTTGATCAAGGTTTCTAAAATGACATTCAGGTCTGTGCCCTTACCTGCTCAGTCAGACAGCCCAGTCCCCTTTGCCTCCTCCTTGCCTCAGTGCTGTCTCCCACACGCTGTGCTCAACTCCATGACAAAACCCACGCACTTCTCCATCTCCCCAAACACCCCCCCCATCCCAAATTGTACCTTTGCTCCCCACCAACCCCACTGCATTCAGCTTTTCAACGCGAGACAAGATCGCTTATGACAGAGGTGTGGTTCCTCGCGGACACTACGGTAGAACGTGGGTACGGCTAGGAGGATTACGGAGGCTGAAGTCACTCCCTGGGAGTCATTACAAGCTATTACTAAGCTGAACCTAGGGACTCCTTATTACCTGAGTTACTGTTCTGGAAGCAGCTCTTGCAGTCTGCTAAAGAGGTTGTACATGAGGACTCACGCTTATGGATTGTGACAGTTTGGATTTACTCTGCGCTGCTGCATCAAGGTGTGAAAGAGAAACTTCCATACGTGAGCAGTTATAAGAGTGGTCACTTATGGCTTCTGCCTGACCATTCCAGCACACTTGAACTGCTGATGCAGTCATCAAATCATCCCATCCGATCTCAAGATCACTGAGCAACGCCATCAGCACTCCTCACAGGCTTTTGAGAGCTGGCAACCAGGCCAGCACAATACAGACACTTCCAGAGCAGAGAAGGATGGTCAACAACTGTGCCAAAGAAAGAGGGTTGGGAAATCTTCGACCATGAGCAGCTGAGCAATTCAGGACCTTACATCTCCTCCTTTAAAATGGTTTCCCTTATAGGAAATAATCATTAACTTCAAGGACATAGACAGTACCCAAGCCCTGGCAGCTCCTCCACCACCCCCTGGAGATTCCTGCACCTTTTTCCAGCCCACTGTAACCCAGCCCCAGCCACTTACCCCTTGTCCAAGTTCCCAGATCCAGCAAGTTTTGTTCCAGGCCACATCAGGTTACACACAAGATATGCTGCTCAAACTGTGAAAGTATAACCCTTCGCCTCATGTGTCTCTCCAGCACCCTGCAAGCTGCAGATAAACAAGGACACAGCCCCATGACCCCCAAAAAATTGGGATCTGAGCACAAGAGGAGAGGCAGGCAGACAGACAGATATGCAACAGTGAGCACAAGGCAGCAGTGAGATCACCAAGATGACTGGGAGAAGCAATAGCCCCAGATTTATGTCCAGGTTCGAACGTCTGCTAGAGCAGAAGGTCAGAGGAACAACCCTGCCTGCCAGAGAAGAGCCGCAGTAAATCCTGCCTCCTACCACAGCTGGCCTGGAAATTACAGAAGAAGGATAAAATTGTTCTATTACACAATCCTGAAAGATGACATGCTTTTTCTTGGTACCATCGCTCTAAATTTCAGATCTTTCTATATGGGACTACTGAAATCTGTAGCTGCAACTTTTGGGCTGCTTTACTAATGGAAGATTAATTAGACCCAAACAAGGAAGCCGTTTAAGATACAGCCAAGCCACACTAGATTAAGATCATATACACAGCCACAGGATACTGCTCCCAAGGCAGGGAGACAGAGCCTAGGAAATCAGGTAGAACGTGCCATCAAGAAGCTCAAGGGCCTCAATTTGAGCCTACTATCATTTCAGACAAAACAGAGATATGGAGCTGGTTTCATGCAAACACATGGCTTAATGGCAGATGAAAAGGGTTAGGGGGTAGCAAGAACAGGAAAAATACGTCAAGTTCTGAAGAAAAAAGGCATTTTACGTGTTTTAATAAATAAAGCACATTTTCATTCATCACCATGCAGAAAGTCAATAAATAGTGAACTTGCAAAGTAGTAATTACTATGGATTGATTCTTAACCCCACTCCACTTTTTGGTGGGGTTCTTCATTGCCAAACCAGTGGGAATAGCAGTGCCGGGTGCCATTAATAAGAGGCTGCCTACAGCCTGGAGGAACTCAGCCATTCTCAGTGGGACCTTCTACTCATTCTCAGACTTTAATTTTCATTCATCAAAAAATAATAAAACAAGGTTTCAAACACACAGAGTGGATTGATACATACACGTTTCCCCCCCGCCTTCCCCTTTAATGACTTTGCCAAAGGAGAAAAATAATTCAGTTGTGGCCAAGAACGGCATTTAAAAGTGTTTCTTGTTTTATAGCCATTCATTGTACTTAATTATAGATTTGTTATAGCTCGCGTGATCTCCTTCCCTTCCTGGAGTGAGTTACATCATCAGCCACCACCACATGCTTCCACCTACGACAACAATATTGCAGTATAAGGGCTGTGTCATGCTAAATAGTCATTTCCCAGAGCTTATTACTGTAAGCGGTCTGAGGGGCACAAATATGCAGGCGCTCATTGCCTTTCGTGGTCCTTAAGAAGTCCGTGAGACAATGAGAAGAGGTAAAGAGCATGCCTGCTTATAGACAGGAGCTGGAGTGATCTGCATGAGTTGTGAGGCTTTGCTCCCTGGGCTAGCCAGAAGGGCTCTGAGATTTCAGACACAGCTTCAGCTGCCAACCAGCGCTAAGGTTTTTATCCACCACGCGGTTGCGGACCCCGCTGACTTCTCTTGCAACGTCCGATACTCAAGCCATGCAACACCAGTCTCCCGTCTTCCCACCTGAAGGGCTTAAGAGGCTTTCTCAGGTTACAACTTCACTGACCTTGCAGGTTTATGAGAAGTTCAAGGGATGCCACACTTCCATGGGAGTCCATCTAGGCACTGAACTAGACACATTATTACCAAAAAAAAAATCACATGCTTTTCCATCATAAATGACCCCAGCCAAAACCACAAGCAGAGTAGACAATTCCAACGTCATTACACAAAATCACACTAAAAGTAACAATCCTCCAAACCGATATTATCATATGAAATAACATATGAACACCAATATATGTGGCATTCTTAATTTCCTTCTGGTTTCTGACCATGCTTGTTGTGCCTAAGGTTTGTTTCACAAAGAAGAGACTTATTCTGGTTTAGAAAAGGAAAGCGGAAGCTGCATGGAAGATGCAGGAGAACAGGAACTGCAAATTTCTTGCAAAATTACAAGCCCGTTGAAGTACCTGCAGCAAAAACAGAAAACCTGGCAACTTTTGAACTCTTCTAGAACGCAAAGTTGCAGAGTGAGCAGATATCGCTGCTCGTCCACAGCTCAGCTGAAACCTCTGCCAAGGCTGCAAGTCGATTTTAAGTCAAGCGCTCAGCGCCAGCTCCACCGGCGCTGGTCATTACTGTGCCAAAGACCGGTTACCTGGCCTGTGATCACCGCCGCAGAGAAAGCCCTGCCCTGTTTAAAGCCCTCCTGGGAGCAAAGAGGTTTCGAAACGTGGCACAGGCAAGAAGCTGGGACAGTCAGAAGGCTGGGGCCTCACCAGTGCCCAAGTCCCAGCTTAACTCTGGAAGGAGACGTGCCTTTGGAGGGCAGACGGGCACGCACGAGGAAGCATGTGCGCGGCTGCTCCAGAAGTCACGGGTCACAGCGGCCCAGTTAAGACAGCAGTTGCCATTCCAGTACCAAGCGGGGACAGAGGAGACTGATCTCCGCTTGTCACAGGGATGCACTCAGTGCACCCAACTGCCTTACAGATTAATCAAAAACTTCAGCCTCCAGCCACGCCAGAGACTTCACAAGAGCAATTTATCACAATGATTAAAAAATGCATTACAAGGATTCTGGAGGTGGCCACCGGTCAAGGTGCAGAGGAGGGGAAAAAGCCTTCCCTGGAGTCTAACAGGTTACCTTTTCTTAGCCTTCTCTCCAATAACGGATCATTTCCACCAACATCAAGAGGAGACAGCTTCAGGAACCTGTCACGTCACTGGCCTTTTGCATCATCCTCTTAGCTTTTCTTTTCTCTTCCTGCCTTCCTCACATCTCCGTTCACTTTGTGCATTTTGTTTCAGCTATGCAACCAAAAGGGGAAGGAAAAAGGATTAAGACATAAAAGTTTATTGATTGATTTAAAATTATGCTTTGAAACAAAACCCTCTGGATTGGAAAGCTTGTATTTCAATGTGAAAAGGGATGGTGGAACACAGGAAACACACTGCAAAATAAACAACCTCATCTCAGAGCATATATTTTGTCTTCATTATGCCCCTGAGAAGGTGTTAATACAAAACGTACAATGTATTAATCACCCCTCTAACTTCCAAATGCGAAATGCATCATTAACATTCATGTTGTTTTCAATTAGTTTGCTGTATGGGAAGGAGGGGAACAAAGACAGGTTCCCTCACTAAATTTTCTTTCATTTGCAAAGCATGGGGATCGTAAAAAGCAGCCTGGGTGAAACTCCTGCATTCCCTACCATACACAAGGGCCTGCTGACAGCAAGGTGCAGAAAGGCTTTTAATTGATGTGGCTATTAGAAAAAGGCAATGTTATGGATAGTGTTTTCAGGCAAACAGGTAATTTAGAAGTGTAAGTTCCATTTTCAGGAGTGATTCAAGTACTTCGGGACAGATTTTCAAAGGATATTGGCCACCAAAAGAGGCAGATAAGCACCTAGTGGATTTTTAAGAGCCCCTAAACTAATAAGGCCCCTGACGCCTACTGATACTTTCATTTAAAAAGAGGGGCTTTGAAGCTTTTTTGATCCAAAGTCTTAGAAGTTCTCCAGTACAGACGCAAGCTCTCCTATGGAGAAAATCTGTTTGTTTGTCATTTGTGAAACTCTCATCTTTCACAGACTCCTCTGCCAACGGACCGAAGGTTCAATGTCACTCATTTAGGGCACCATGCCTTGGTGATGACCTGTCCCTAAGGGCACTAAGTGCTTGCCCATGAGGAGACGTTACCACTTAAACTTGAAAGAATGTAGTTTCTGGGTGCTGACCACTTCTGAAAGAAGATGTGCACTCTTGAGAACTGGAAGGGCAACACCACCACTAGGTTAGCTGTAAAATTTTCCAGCTAGCCAAACTCTTGCAAGCCTTGTGGCTGTTCTTTCAGGAACTCAGCTTCGGTGGCAAAGCTGGAGCAGTTCAAAAGAGCTTGTTGAAAAAAATATGTGAACGCTGGACTCCTTTCCTAAACCAGCTCCCATTTACAGATCAGCAAGGACCCCTGCAGTTGTCCAGGCCCCCTTCCAAAACAACCAGCCATGGGCCTTCTTGAGCTCATTCCAATTTCAACTAAAGCACGTCTTTCAGGAAAAGCATCCAATCACAATGTAAAGTTGCCATTCATGGATAATTGACCACAAGCCTTAGGGGAGGTATTACGGTTTCTAATTACTCTCACTGTTCAAAAACGTCTGTCTTATTTCTAGGCAGAGCTTCTTGAGCTCCAGTTACTTGCAAATGGCTCTTACTGTACTTTCTTAGACAAAAAACTGGTGTCACCTTGCCAGTAGGAAGAAAAAATAGGATTTCGCAAAGAGAAAGTCAGACACCGTGAGCCCAGGAGGATGACTCACATCTGAGATATCACCTCCAAAGGGAACACAGTCTAATTCCTCTACGTTGACTTAAGAAGGAGATGAGACTCCTCAGTGAAGGTTAAGTGGAATGGATCCAGGGCAAGGTGTGTGTATGAGAATTGAGCTCTCCCCCAAAAAAATCTAACCCCTAGCCAACACAGACATGTCACCCCTCAGCCTCCACAGAGCCCTGCTGTTAAAGCAGTCCCATAGAAGCTCCTTGGCTTAACATGGGAATTTAAAAGGATGCATCCAAGGTCCGACAGCTGAAATAGGATGGAGCCCATGTTCCGATTACAAAGGTGCAGCACTGGCTCTGCTGCATCCCAAGCTGCCATCCCTACCTGCAGAAGCAGAGCCACTGTGTACTGGTGACCCGATACAGAAGGCAACAGGATTCAGCTGTTGTTCCCCAATGTGAAAAGCAATAATCAAAAAACTCCCACACAGATCAAGGCAAAGACAAATACAGAGCCCTTTCTAATTAACAGGAGCTATGTGCATCTTCCTTTAACTGTGGCAGCAAATTCCACTTAATCCCCCTCATTATATCACGTGAGCTGTTAAACAAAATAGCCTTTTGTTTAAAAGTGACACTGCCGGTGACAGACAGAGCTGCCTGCCTCAGTCTAACATCAGCACAAAACCATATCTCACCCGTTCCCTACTAACCATGATCCTCTATAGATTGCTACTGCACAGCAGCCCGTGGGGGATAAGCCAAGCCAAAAAGTTCCCACGTGCTGGAGACCTGAAACCACCCAGTGGAATAGGTTGCTATGGTTGCCAAGATTTAATCCAAATTGATACAGGTAAAAAAAGAAAAATGTAGTGATTAAAAATAAATAAATAGACAAATCTGGGCCCTGTGCCATGAAAAATGTGAAGTTGTCCTTGACTCCAGTAGCAAATGAGGCATGAAATGTATCAAAATGTGATATTGAATATAAGGATGTATTTAATATTTTACAACACTGGAAATCTTGTTACAAAAGAGTTAGATCATAAATCAAGCTGAGAGAGGCCAGTTCTTCCCTTCTCTCCCCTCTCTTTACCTCTACTTGTTCTTAGAAAAGTTTGAGCAGCAGAATCATTTACTGGAGAAAAGAAAGCTGAACATCACTCAAGAAAACTGGAGGTGCTTTATTTGTCCATCAAGAGCAATAAATTCTCATTAATCATCTATTCTGCCTGAAAGTCACTGCTAATTTCTGAAGATGTCTATCCTCCACAGCTACTCCCTGCAAGCCTTCAGAAAGGGCACAAAGACTTGTGGCAAACCTGCACGTGAAGGAGATCTCTGCCATCAGTTAATTTAACCGGTGGTGTTAATCGTGTACCTCGGCTACCAGTTATCAGCTTACCGCTTGTTATTTGTACAGAGAGATTTGTCACCCTGCTCTCCCATACTGATTTTGCCCCCTGATTTTTACTTCTTCATTGGATGCTAAACATCAAAGGTGGAGAACGCCAGCACCATCCCATCAGCTTTAGAGCCGGGGGAATTCGTCTGGCAAGCCACAGGTTCCGCAGACGGGAGCTCGTCTGTATGGCTCCTAGGCAAGAGATGAAATACATATTTCACTCCTCTTCCTTCTTATTGCCCAGACACACACACACTTTTCATTACTGCTTTTGTTTAAGCACACTCCCGAAAATGACTAACACTGAAAAGGTAAAGTGATTTTAGGAAGATTGTGGCTACAGTGGAGAAATGGATCATTTTTTAATATACTGCAAGCCATTTAACTAACCCTCTGGTAACTGCGGATAAGGTGCTTGCCAAACACAAGAGCCGACACATTGAAATCCTGCCCACTGGTCATGGTTAACCAGCAGTTTTAATTTAAGTACCATGCTCACCCGCCCTGCACACCAGGCCCTGTCTGTCTCTGCGTTAACGGACATGTTTATTCACACCCCCCCAGAAGAAACCAACTCCCAAGGGGAAAAAAATGCTCCTTCCTCCTCTCGGAGTCCAGAAATGATCTCACTGCCTCCACTAGGATCATAGCGAAGGTACGTCTTCCAAATTGTTCTTTACCCACCTATATTTCTAATCTGCTTTCCCACGGAAACGTGCTCCCCTGAGCAGCTGGCTGTCAGCCTCCCACAACCACAAATGAACCCACTAGCCACCTGCAGCCGCATCTGACGGAGCCAGCTCCCTCAAGTACTGCAAGTTGCACAAAAACAGCTACCAGACAATAGCCAGTCTCGGCATTCTCACGGACAGGCGGGATGCAATGCAAGCTCACTTCTTATTAAAGAATTTACACGCAATACAGCTTTTCTGAAGTGTTTTCTGTGGCCGGGGCATTCAGTCAAAGCTCACACTTGTTTAGTTATCAAAGAATCCAACCATAAGAAAGAAATCCATAGGAAACCAGGCTTCATTACCTCCATTGCTGATGATACTACCTAGAAGACGGGGAGAAAATAGAAAAACATTGGTACTTCAAGCGATGGAGCTTCCAACGCTTACCTTGAAATTTATTGCCCAGAGTAATTGAATTACTGGATTGCAACCTAACACCTGCTCAGGGCTTTAAAAAGTTCAGCAGAGGCAGAGAGAGGCTTTGCTCGGATCGCCACCGTTGCACGCCGACAAACCCCTGCGTGCCTTTCACGCCGGGGAGCAGCACAAGCCGTCTCTCCCGCGGAGCCCCTCCAGCCCGCAGGAGACACTCTGCACCTCACACACTGCTCACCAGCTACTGGGGAACACACAGAATTGTTTGTTTCAGGTTGAAAAAAATGCTTTGTTCCGATTCCAATATTTATAACCTTAATAAACAGATGATGCACATTTCAAAACAGAATTATTTCTTAATGGAAAACAATCAAAGCATGTTTTTTATAAGATGTCAAATTAGCACATTTACTCTCTTCTAGAGTTTTAGCTTTAACATTCCATTTTTCTAAGCATTTGGTTTGTGACAAATTTACTGAAAACTCCTGACAAGAAGTTGCTCGATTCACCAGATACCAAACAGCGCTTGCGGAGCCCCTCTGTACTGATCGCTAACCCAGAACCCCGACGTGGTTTATGCGGTTAGTTCCCACTGCAAGCAACGACATTACGGATGGAGGTACCTGGGCTTATTTCCGTTTGCCTCCTTTCCCGGAAACAAACCCTGAGCTCCGCGGGAGAAGCCTGCGATCCGAGGCGAAGCCGCAGCACGCTGCCACGCGGGTCCCGCTGCCTTCGCGCCGATTCGCCTTCCTCCCCTCCCGCAGCGGCTCTTTTGCAGAAGTGCTGCACCCTTCGCCACCCGCTGCAACAGGCTCCTTTCAGCAACGGCTCTCAGCCGCCTCGCGATTTCCCGATTTCTGCAACACCTGTAAACCTAAAGCCAACTCCGCGCACAGAAAGGTTCGACATTTGCTTGCTCCTCCTCAACCCTCTGCCCTGCACCCCTTCTGACAGCAACAGGCTCCTCTGCCCAGCATCGCTCATTCCTCCCGGGCTGGACATCGCTACTGCAACAACCACCACCCTTTTTTACTTAAATTACGCAGAGAAGCAGCTGTGCGGGGAAGCTGTATTTTGCAGGGGAGAAGGAACAGTTTGCTGTCTGGCTTTACAGCAGACCCATTTGCCTGTCCGCAGTCTCTCAATGTGATCGTCCCCAAATCCCAGTTCGTCACAGATTTGTCCTCTCTAAGGAACGGCATCCTCTCCCCAGAGACCCAGAAGATGCCGCGTATCAGCTCTACCACTGCTTCTAATCCAGTACTCACGCAGTTCTTGCCGGAATAAAAACAACCTCCCTTTCCTGAAATTCAAAATGCCATCTGACATCTTTATTTCTTTTTTTTTTCCTTCCTTCCCATCTCCAGAAGACATTTCCACCCAACATTCTCTGCCTCAGCAACTCTAAGCAAAACATATGAAACAGTGTCTTTATTCACTTTTCCAAGAAGTAATTAGAAGCAAGAACAGAAGTCAAGAATGTAGACGTTATCCTTCCTAAAGGAAAGCAGATTTCTAATTAGTGAAGGAAGCAGCTTCTGTGGGATTCTTTCTCCAAACAGCTGTTACTGAGGGATCAGCTGTCTTTCTTCTTTTCCCCTTTTGCAGTAAAAAGTTCATTTCTTTTAACATGTATAACTGTTGCAGCACCCAATTAAGGCAGACACAGCAATAGTAGAATCAAGGGACACCGTAGCAAAATACAGATGACTCTATGAACCCTAAACCACTGCAGGAAGAAGGCAGCCAGCGCCCCAATCTCTGTAAGCAGCCACATAAAGCCAAACGGCAGTTTCGGTCTCTCCGCTCCACACAAAGTGGCTGCTGGTACCCCTGCACAGCCCTCCACCAGCTGATTTCTATAGCTGGCCCTCGACCTCACACACACATATGCTGCTTAAACCATCCTATTTTTTCTGTGCCTCACTAAATGAATACAAGAGATGGGAAAAACAGTGCGAGGACTGGCTCGGCTCAGAAGAAGCTGAGGGACAAAAGTACTCAAGATGTTGTTGCGGCAAGGGACTCTCTTCACCCATTACTGAGCAAATGCCTATACTGGCATTAGTCATACACAGTTAAAATAACTACATAAAAATCCTCATACGACCATGACATCAAAAAAACCCCTAAACCATCAGAGTCATGCTGTCTCCGTGCTGAACGTAGCACAGCCAGGACAGGGAGGTCACTCTGGCCACCCTTTGCCATGCCCCAAGGGCTGGACCACAGTGTTGTTTGCTGAAGATGTTTTATGAAAGCATTCAAATAAAAATGATTCTCAAATATCAGATATGGGAAGATGACATTTTTCCAGCCATCTTTTTTTTAGGCCTCAGTCTAAAAGCTGCAGCCAGGTGCATGAAGTGCATGGCCGAGTGTCCCTCCTCTGGCCCTCTGACAGAGGTCAGACAACTTCCATCCAAAGCAGCAGACATGCTTCTTTCTACTGGTATCATTTCCTTTCCTCACTTCTAGGACATGACAAAGTTGATGTTGTTTTTAAACCATGCAAAAATCAAAGCTGTGATATGACTTCACACACACACACACACACAAGCTTGTCACATCAAAAAAGACGTTTTCCATTAAAGAACATTTTTCACAAGATACCTCCTTCTTATCAATTATATTTGTTTTTCTTCATTGTCATTTTAACTTGGGAAAGTCTGACAAGTTCTTCTGAAGGGGGGCTCTGTGGAAATGTAAATCACCCCCTGCAAAGCTGCAGTGGCAAGGGCACCTTTTTTACTTCATGCTGAAAGGGACTCTCAAGCAAAACCCAACCCAAGTAAGCTTGCATTCACATGCTACTGTGATGCACACGTTACTGCACAATTACAGATGAAGATTAGTTCAGTGGACAACCCTTCTATATGACTATTTATGTCAAAGGATAATAATGACACAAAAACTAATGGGGCTAAGCAAGTTCTGAATTAATTTAGGCTGGCATTCTGAAGGCATTCCCATCCATTACAGCAGCAAGGATATAGAATAGCTTTCCCAAAAACTAACAAGGGGGAAAAAACAATTGTAGTTTTCAGATGGTGCTTGCTAAGCTTTACCAAGGCAGGTACCTGTGATTACAGGGACTGCGTGTCTCATAAGGTCCCCGTCCAGGCTTACATCCAATTTTCCTTCAACACATCACACAAAGAGAACAGAGCAACGCGTACATACATGCCACACGCACAGTGTTTTCAGCCAAGCCCTCCACTTCTTCAGGATGAAGGTGGCTGTGGCATACACAGACATATTGTGCACTTAAGATACCATATAAACAAACACACCTACAAAGGCATTTCATGCTGAACTGGTTTCTCTCCAATCTGTATGCCACAGCTTCCTAAAGAAGCCCTAAAGAACCGGCACAAACAACCCAGCATCAAGTGTTGAAATTTAAATGATCACTTAATAATTTAGTCAAATTCAAGCTGCTTCACTTCTATCTGGACCAACCACTCCCTCACGCTTGGTAAGGCTCGGGTCCCTCCCTGGACTGCATTTCCTTGCCTGGGAAGGCAGGTAAGGGAGCTTGCAAGTGTGAAACAAAGAAGAAACACAGCCCCCTGAAGGACACTCGCTACTGCCAATGCAACGCAGGTCTGCCAGAATAAGCCCCTTTTGCCAGCCCAAAGCTAGGGGGGCAAAGTCAGACACACGGCCGAGAGAGCTCTCATATCTGACTGCTGGGAAAGGTTACACAAACCGTATTCAGTGGATGACCTCAGAAAGTCCATACGTGCCTAAAGGCATCCAAGCTCCATCACACATGTGTTCCTGTTTGCAGAGAAATGCTCATGTGCCCACTTGGAGAAGGGAAGGAAAGAGAGGGAAAAAAGGTCTGTAAGAGCGAACACAGCCAGAGATAATTCCCAAGCACTCAGTTACGTATGAGCTAGTACAAACACACAAATAAAAAGATGAGACCTGTATCAACGCTCTGGGACGGGGGCATCACAGGCACCACCTAGAAACTGATAAAGCCAAACAAGGGGAGGGCAGAAAAAGCCACAAATCAAGAGGAGCTGTGTGCTAAAGGCAGAGCAGCCTAAGCTGTGTGCATCAGAGATGCTCCTCCTCTGCACACATGCACACACCAGAGACGTCTCCTGCCTTAGCCTCAGAGAAACACTGACACTCTGCAATCATGCAGTACCGTTGGCAGAAAGGGTCAAGAGACAGATGCAGCTACAAATTTTCCAATAGCTGAAATGGTGGTTGATCAAAGCAATGTCTTAGAAATCACTGGTGCATTGCTGGGAGAGAGCACAGGAGCAGACATTTCACAAGGAATTCTTCGCTCACATCGCACGTTTCCTGCCAGAAGCCGGCACCTGGCCTCCCTCCCTCCCTCCCTGTCTTCACAGGCTGCCTTGACTCCAGTCCTTATTATTCAGCATATTTACATCAGGTTTCCTCTGCCCTTCGGTTCACATTATACCATCTCAATCCAGTGTTATAAACCAGTCCATCATAAACATCAGCTTGATTACAGAGACTGCTGCATATAATAAATGTGTACAATGTATACGTAGGAAGCGAACGACACCTCTATGTTTTTGGTTTTTTAAAGACAAATAGCTTCAATTGTTTAATCAATAAAAATGCCTCTCCAACTCCTACTGTTATTACAAAGCTATTTCAGACAGAGTGAAAAAGAACCATTGCATCTATATTCCTGTCAAAGGAGACAGTGGCTCATCAGCCAGGGAACCAACTACCTGGACACATCCTCTGTGCTACTCTCAAGCTCCCAAATTCTAGCACTAAGCAAGCTGAATCTCCACTGCACCCCAGTCTCTCCCTAGTACCATGGTTTCACCCAGTTTAAAGCACCCCATTAACCTAAATGGGGGTTCTCCCGGGAAAGGGCCTAAGCCGAAAATACAGAATCTGTATATTATTCAGCAAATAGCAATTACAGTGAAGGGGAACACGCTGGCTCTGAAGGGTCATATATGTCGACGCCAACAGCCCAGCAGCCGGGGGTCCCAGGGAGCTGGGGAGCTAAGGCGTCAGGGAGCGATTCTGCGCAGGCAAGCTCTGCAGCAGGTCCTGGGAGGAGGAAGACTGGAACGGCTGCCGCTCCAGCAGGGAGCACTGGTCCTGCAGCAGAGACCACAGAGATCCAGCTGCCAGGAAGCCTTTTGAGAGGCAGGCAGTGCTGGAGCAGTTGTTCCTAATTGCCAGCAATGCTTTCCTGGTAGGAACAGCAGGGGCCAGCATGAAGTGAGGTGTGTCACCATGTGCCTCACAACTTGCTCAGTCCAACTCCAGCTTAGAGCTGTAGGGAACTCTCAACTCAGAGAACAAAGAAATAGCATTTCTTAGAGCTTGCTCTCCTCTTCCCCTTAGGCATATCTTGTCTTTAGGCTTCTTGCTTCTGGGGACACCTGCCACCTTCAGGAAGAATGCAAGGTTTTCCATCGCTGGATACACAAGATCCATTTTGTCCCTCAAGTCCTGAACTCGATGCACAGGTTAAAAATCAGCCTTAGCTCTGAGGCAAGCAAGCACAACTCCCAGTGGTTCCTTGAGGAACAGACGCTGACGTGTATTTGGGCAAAGGCTCAGCAAATCCAGAAACTCTGTTGTACAGGAAGGCGGCAGGAAAAAATGGCACCAGGCAAAGCTTGAAGCCGGACCAGAGAGCAAAGTGCTGTCCCTCTCAGGGCCAGAAGCAGACACAGATACTTCCCCACACACTTTGATCTCAGTGGGCAGGTGCCCACTGAGGGGGGATGAACCCCTTCGAATCCAATCTGTAGCAAAACCAGATACCCCAAGTCCCAGCTTCGCACTGTAACTGTGAAGAGCCTCCTGTGCAGGGTCCAGCTCCAGCTCTTGCATTTCTTCCATTGTCTTTGTCTAACCTAGAGCTTCCCCACGGTGGCAGGGGAGAGCTCCTGGGCAAGGGTTTCGCTCAGGTGCTCGGAAAGATGCAATTTGCTTTGACTAGGACACCTAGGACTACTGTAGTATAAAGAAGAGAAAACCTAGGAGTCGGGAAGGTGCCACATATTTCCACACCACCATCAACTCTCTTCCATATCACTTGCTCCTTTGCAACAAAGACAGTTTTTTCCCTTTTCCCTTTCCTCTCCTGCAGCCTGTAAATTAACTCTCAGTTCCTTGGTATTTTGTACACTGTTCTTTCTGGCTCTTTTCCAGATCTCCAGGGTGCCTTTTTTTTTTTTCTCCCTCCTTGCTGCTCTCTTTTCTTCACCTCTCTAGTCCGCCTCACTCTCCCCTGAGGTTTCTTTATCTCCACAGCTCCTGGCTGATGGACTCATGACCACCAATGCCCAGCAAGGCTGATCTCACCCATGCCCCTGTCAGGTTGGTGTCTCCTTCCCCCTGCTCTTTGCACTCTGGGAATAGAGCTCTGCCCTTCCTTCTGTGGGTGGCAAACTCTCTGAGGAAGGGAGGGGGAAAGAGGGAAATATATCAACACAGCCCACAATATCCCAAAGATCCCCTGTCAGTCACAGCCTGAGCAGAACTGCTCTTCAGCCCTGTCCAAGTTGAGCTGTTGCTGGCTGGGGAAAAGAAGAATTCATTTTACTTATCGGTACGGGAAGAGAGATTAGAGATGTTCTGGAGTCTGAAGAGAAAAATCAGTGAATGGAGAAAGAAAAGGTGCTTGCAGAGAGGGAGAGGAGACATTTGCTTGTCAGGTACAAGTAGAAGCTAAGGGGAGAAAATGGGTTGAGAAGTGAAGAAGGGACAGGAGAAGGGGGAAGCCAGACTACAAAGAGAAGATACTGCGAACTATTCTGCCCTGTACTTCAAAGCGATTTTGAGTAAAGAGAAGAAACTGCCACAAGCTTCTTCCTTCTGATCCAAGCAAACAGAGCTTGAAGTACTCTAACATCAAAACCGGGGGGGGGGGGGGGGGAATTGTAT
>JAVJGG010000082.1:4808285-4835901 GCA_035590195.1 Aviceda cuculoides
CCCCCCCCCCCCCCCAAAAAAAAAAAAAAAAAAAAAGAGCAGAAGGGAAAAGAGGCCGTGAGAAGGAGGAATGTGACTTTTGTTTTTCATCTCCAAAACTGCAACTATTTTTCCATGCATGTATTTTTGCCATTTTGGAGCCTCCTCCAACTCTCACAGGTTTACTCAAGCCTACACAGAGCAGGAGGCAGATGGGATAATTCGGGATCCTCTGTGTCACGTGTGCTCTCCGGCTGGGTCAGCCCCAGGCTCAGGCAGAAGATGTTCCTCTGCCCACAGGGACAAGACCGCAGGGTGATGGGGACGTACACTTCCAGCACAGCAAGGCAGGAGAGCCCCTTCTGAGCAAGGTGCCGACCACGCTCACGGTCAGCAGCTATCCCTGCCCTGTATTTGCAGACAAATGGACAGAACAGACGGAGAGGGAGGGGGCTGACAAGCAGCAGGGACATGACCTGCATTTGCCTCCTCTCCCCAGTGCAACTGTTCCCGTGACCTAGAAGGCGAGCACCTCAATTCAGGGACGCAGCAGTACTTCTAGCCTGCTAATACAAGCTAATACTCCAGCTGATTATACTATTCATATATTTTTACATATAAAATTTTACCGCTTTTCCTTCCACTTCAACGGCTTGAAGAAGTTTCCTTCCTGTAATAACTGCCCAGAACCTCTCCCCTCTGCCTGGATGCTGATGTCCAGCTTGGCCCTTCTCTGCTACTGGGCTACACTCCTCCACATTTTCACCCAGAAAAGGTGTTAATGGACAGACCCAGGTTTATTCCAGGTGCTGTCACCGACTTGCTCTGTCTTCCTTAGTATATTTCCATTCCTTTGTTATCTATTCACTACTGGCAAAAGGGGCAGCAAACAGCAGAACTGCAAGAAAAAGCCCATTGCCACGCAAGAAGCAGCCCATCAAGGGTGCCATGTACACACGCTCGTGTCTCTGACCACTGCGTCCCTCCTCCAAGCCAACGCTTGCACCACCAGCCACCCTCCCCCTGCTCCAGGCGCTCCGGAACGGAGCCCGGGAAGATGTAGGCTTCCTTCAGCTCCAGGACCAGTCTCAACTCACGGTGGCATCGCCAGGACCAAGGCAGTGCCCACTAGCGTAGGCTGCCTCCAGATGGGCCACGCCTGGCCTCTGCGTGAACACAGACAGGTTTTTGCTTTGGTTTGTGTCCTCCGTTACGCAGAAAGGCTCACGACCTGCCCCTGCTCCCTGCCTGACAGCTCTGAGCTTCAGCAGGTTTGAAAGAGCATCTATTAATTACCCAACCATAATGAACTAAAGCAGTTTGTAGCAGAGCTGTTATGTTCAAGTCAGGAGTCTTTTATCTTATGAATCAGTGACCTGAACATTTTGGCATAAAGCACAAAAATCCAAGGGATGCAACACTAGTATTGTGCTCCCAGCAATCCCTCTGCCTACGAAAAAGCCTTCAGATAAATGGGACTTCACCTGTTCACATCATCTTGCTGGAGGCTTTTCCCATAAAAGGAGAACAAGCAGTTAGTCTAATTGGAGACAATTCATCCACAACACACAGTTTGTTGTAAAGCTGGTTTTACAGCTACCAAAGCTGGAAAGGATTTTGAGATTGTTTCCTTTGCCTGCTGCTCATATGAAGTCTAGGGGCCCATGAGTTTGCTGGATCTCAGTTTCTAGAAGCCAAGAGATCACCATCAAAATTTATAAATTGCTCCACAAGATCAGAGCACTGGCATGCCCAGTCCTAGATCTCGTCTCTGACCAAACCAGAAGATTTGGAACAAGTTGCAAGGGAAAACCAATTAGCCTGTCCTGAGGGAGAACTGTGCCTAGCCTTTGCCATGTCCAGCATCAGAACGATTTCTATCCTTTTAAAAAAAAAAAAAAAAAAAATCTGATTGCATAATACTTGCTCTTCTCAGTTTTCATTCTCCCATTATCCCTGCAAGTGCCCAGCCTGAATGACTTCGAACTCAAGAACTCCAGGATATCTTGTAGCAACCAGGTCTGCAGGCAGATGCTGCGTTACACGGAAAAAGACAAATTCTTTGCTCACATGGAAACTCAGCAACAGAGCAGAGGACCGAACTCCAGCAGATCCCTGCCTCGTCCATGAGACCCCAGCCAAAATCCTCTGACAGGACAAGGAGGGGATGCTAGTGCTACTTACCCTGCCCTGCTTCTGCAGAGGATACGTAATCCCTGGCACATCAGCCCAACACATCCCCTCATTGCAAACAGCTGTTTCAACTAATGAAAGTGGAAAGTAGCAGAAACTCTCAATTCATCTCCAAAACTAGTGAAGACGATACAACTCAGATCAGAATAAAGTTCTTCACTCCAATAGCAGGGCAGGGAAAAAAAGAAAACAAAACAAACCTTCAACAATAACTCAAACTGTTGCATCCAAACCCAGGAGATCATGATGCTTCTCTTTTTCCTATTTTTTTTTTAAGGGAGAAAGACAGGACTTTTATTTTTTTCCTATTAAAAAAAATCTGAAAACCAAACTTTTTCCTATGCAATGTCTTAAAAAAAGCAAACAAACAAACAAACAAACAAATCATTCTCAAGGGAGGGAAAGCAGGGTACATCTACAAGGAGAAGAAAAAGGAAATCCAAAGCACAAACCATACAACAGCTGCTTCTGTCATCAATGCATTGAAAGCTCTAATCACAATCCCATAAAACAGTTAACTTGATTAGCCAAGCATGATTTAGGCAAGATTCCCCCACACCGCTTTTCCTTGTTTCCCTGACAAGGTTTGATCTGTCAAATGCTTTACATTCCCTTTGCCAGAGAGAGGGTGTTCCAGCCAGGCAGGGGTCGTTATGAATTCAGGAGACACTGCGCACCACTCGCCTCCCATGTTTCACTCACCCTCTCTCCCTAATAAAGTTTGCCACACCAATACGACGCCAGTTTTTAGCAGTTTCTTTCCCCATATGCCCCCACTTATGCAGTCGGTACAACTTGTCCAAATTCCTGCCTGCTCATTAAAGCAAAGGAAGAGTCTGTGGGCGATGGGGGAGACGCTCTCCTTGGATGCAGCATCAAAATCTTTGCAGCGACTTTGCGCTTGCTGTGACATTACCGTAACCCCCGTGCCGCAAAGCACGCTATTCCAGCCCTAACGAGGACACGCATTTACGCCGCTAAAACCAAACAAATCAGCAAACAAATCAGCAATCCAACTCCAAGCCATGGGGCGAGGTCCCCCCCTGCACCGGGCCGCCCCGGCCCCAGCCCAGCCCAGCCCCACGGACAGAGCTACAACCGCCGCTGGAGCTGCCTGCGAGCCCGACAGCCTGTTTGCCGGCCCTAGGCACGGGGACACGTCTGCAACAGGGCTCCTTCCCTGCGTCTACAGTATTTCACCTGGAGGATGGACGTTCTGACGACATACACTGAGCCGTCAGGGAAAACGGGCTTCTCGCCTAACCTTTAAGACGTCTTCTCCTGGGACGCCGATGCTGGAGGACGACGTGCTCCAAGCCTTGCTGGACGGACCGACACCAGCACAGAGCCAATAACAAATCAACACCAGTACTTCGCTCTTGTTTAGGTCACACTAATTGCACAACGCAGCACGGTTCACAGGTGCCCAAGCAAGTTCTGCATGAGCTGCGTGGCTACAGCTATGGCCTCCGCTTTGTATTTTCTATGCCCTTGGCATCACGTGGACAGGCCATCAACTGGGAGGCTGCTGCCATAGGAAGCGACCAGCATTTCTTCAACACAAAGTGAAGAACGCCCCACACGTAATTAAACCTGTGGAGCTCACTGCCACAAGAAACCAGCAAATGGCAAGAACTGAGAAGACTGACACGGTGCACAGGAAAGACCCAGACATTTGAAAAGACTGGTTAGCAAGTGTGGGGGAAACACACGCCTTCCCTCTTTAACCAAACTCTACCAGGCAGGAGCAAAATAAACATTTGGATCGCCCATTACAAACAACTTGAAATAGATCCGACAGTCCCAGAGTATAGGTAACAATCAAAAAACCACATTGGCTGGATTCGGTACTGCAACAACTATATTTTTTCATTCCTCTCAGACATTTGGTGAGAAACTACTCCTTTACGTACACAAAGAGGGGATGTTCTGCACAGGCAAAATGAAATATACAGGCAAGCAAGGAGGTATATTGAAATCCTGGCCTTTTTGCTCTCCCCTCCATCTTCTGGCCATCCTCACAGCCATCACCAGACACCTGCATCATATGCAGCTATAAAGATTATTAATTTTTTAAAGTCTCATTTATTTTAGCTGCTTCCCTGAAAGCTAGCCCCAACTTGGAGCCCTTCTCCTTCTGCTGACACAAGGCCTTTAAAAAAAATGTGCCTTATTGTTACTGTCGACGTTTACAAATTCTGCTGTATCCATCTGTCCAGTTAATTACTTTGTGCAGTAGCCTGTTAGCTTCCTAAAAAAAATGAAACAGGACCCAATTATCATTCTGGGCAGCTCCCTCAATGCCAGAGAAGCAGCACATCCCCAGCGCCACAAATGCCTTTGTTACCGTCGTAAGCCGACAAACAGGCAGAGAGAGAGAAGTGCTCCGCAAGACTTTCTTTATTGATGAGGGCAGAATTTCCACCTCCCGCTTACGTCGAGCCCTCCGCCTCAGTGACAGCTCCTGCTGTTGGCAGCGGGTCTCCCTGCTCTCACCTCTTCCCCAGCATCTCCCCCCTCCACCCACCCCCAGTTTCTCTTGCGCTCTCGCCTCCCCAAGCCTTCGTCTCCTTTCCGTGCCCGCTGCGGCTCGGCCACCTCCGAACACCAGGGACGTGGCGCGGGGCGAGCGACTCGGTGGCCCTGACGAGGATTCGGCGGTGCCCACCGCTCCCTCCCTGTGGGGCGCCTCCTCCCGTGCTCCCCACCGCACACCCACTAACTAGTAAGTGCACGAACGGGGGCTGGTGTCATTCAGCGGAATAAAGGCAGGAGGGTTTCGCTCCAGCTCAGCTTCAATGAGAGCATTTTTCCTGGAACAAGGGGCTGAATTCAGCTGCTTGGTGCTGTCTGATCGCAGTTAGTTGCCAGAGTAACGGAGGCACCGGAGCTGCCAGGGCCACGCTTCAGGGGAAGGAAGGGCCTGCTGCCTGGCACCCCGTTTGCCACCACCCTGAGGAGGGCTGGGGACACGGGTAAGGGGTCCCCCAGTCCCTCTGCGAGGTCAGCTCGGCCCCCAAAGCTCCTACTGAGCGGGAAAAGGGAGAGGCCCCCGGAGATGCAGAACCGGCTCCTGGCATCTGCTGGAGATGTCCTCAAGTGACTCTGGACCAGCCAATCCATCCCCCTGTGAAACGGGGATAGCGTGCTGCCACTTTGCCACGCTGCTCCAAGGCCACCCTTAGGACCTAGCCAGAGCCTCACATCTCAGACCAGACTCTGACCTGACCAAATCACCTATCCACCTCTCGTTGCACTCCCAGAGATTATAACCCAGGTTTTCCAAAGGCTTTTTCCCCATTTGAGGGCCTGGATATACAACTGAACACCATCACAGTAAGGATGCTTGACAGGGTAATGTGTCAGCTATCTCTCCGAGAATGTACTTCAGTCTGAAATAAAACACAACGATGTCTTCTGCTTTATATAGCAAAACCTGGCCTTAGGGATCCAGCAGACCAGCAAAGGCTGAACAGAAGTGGTTTTCTTAGACAAGGGAGGACATAATTTGTGCTTTGTACACCGAGAGTGCTAACACAGCCCTCTAAGACAGAGAACGCAGTCTCTCCAGATCAAATAAAACACCCTGTGATTTTCCTTTTAAAGGGAGGACAAGTCAGAAGTTACCCCATCACACATCTGATCCTTAAGCTCTACAGTACACTCCAGCACTTACCAGATCACCAGGTGACCCATGCATTTCTCTCCTTTCCCTCTCCCCATGCTTATATATTTGTAAACTGGTTTTTCATCTGTAACCTACTGTTCAACTCACTCCACAATTTATCTTCGTAGAGATTTTGTAGATTAAAACAGACAGTGAAAGGACACAAATATATGCCCCTCAGTCTTCTCAGCACTCTCATAGCACTACAAAGACAAGGGAAAACGCTCGTAAGTCAGTCAAATAACTGCAGACACAAGCAGGCTCAGCACTGCACGCTAAGAGCTTGCTGTCATCCTGCACTTGCAAACGAAGACCACAGCCATGCCATAGCCAGGCTCTCAGACTTCTCCGAGTACGAACGAGCTCTGTTTCTCTGCTGATTCCCTCACACAGTCTCTCTGAAGTCAGGAGACCCAGCCAACCCTGCCATGCACACCGACTTGCTCCTTTGCTGCCTGTTTTGCAATTTTAATCTCTCATCTTCCTAAACAGTGAAAGATTTATCATGCCCTAGTCAGAAATATTTAATTTTCCAAATGTATTTTTTTTTGTTCCAGGGTCCTGAAAGCCTTGAGGTATAACATTTTCATATAACACCCATCCCAGTTTATATAAAACCTGCTTGAAAAGAAAGGACTGCATATCATAGAGGGCAGAACCACTCCCAGCATGTACAAGAAGGGGTACAGAGGTGTTAATACAGTGACAAACTGGTTTATTACTGTAAAGTTTGGCCCTGCTTCAGTTCTCAAGAACCACAGGATACAAGTCAAGATCTTTTCCACTTTATCACCACTGTCTCAATCCTCCGTGGACTGTAAAAGAACATAACTTATCTCAAGTCCCTAACATGGATGCCTCTACTTGTTGCTTGAAGTCTGGCCCATGTTCAAGGGGTCAATACGACCTGCCCAAGGCTACATGGGAGGTCTCTGGCAGAGCTATGAATTAAACCTAAGTTTCTAGCAGCCCAGGGCTACTGCTCACGTATTATTGTAAATACCTGGCACAGACCCCTCAGCGGTCCGAGGGCTAAAAATAAGGTACTAAGAAAGAGCAAGATAACCCCGAATTCCCTGTCTCCAGGGGTCTGCACGCCCCAGAACCGGACTGTGCCAAGCAGAGGTGAAGCTAAGCGCTCTCTGCACAGCCTCGGCCAGGCGCAGGGAGAAACGCACCCGCTGCCCTGCCCACCACGAGGGCAGTTCAGGCTGCCGTCACACTGGTGAAGCAACTGTGGGAAACAGGGAGTAAATGAAGACCTCTCTTAGTCCCCCTGTCCATCCAACAAGCTCAATCTTGCCAAGCCATTTGTCTAATCTGTTCTTTAAAATCTCCAGTGACAGATACTCTGCAAACTCCCTTAGCAATCTATTTTAGTGCTTCACTATTTTTACCGTTCAGCAATGTTTCCTGATGTCCAGCCTCAATTTTTCTTGCTGCAATTTATGCCGTTGAGAAGAGTTCATTCCGTTTCTCTGAGATTGTTTCTCTTTGATTCCTGTGGGCATGTGTTCAGTGCCGAGATGGCCGCAGGTTTCCGTGCTTTAATAAATCAAACATTACAGAACAGAATTGATGGGCCATCTTATTCGAACTGCCCTCTGCAAGGCCAGCTCAGAGATTTGCTGTCATCGTACCGCCATCCAAGCCTATGCATACGGCACAGCTAAAGCAACAGCACAAATAGGAGCTCTGCGTATTAAAGTCTCAAACTCGCAACCAAAATTGAAACAGTTAGAAACAGCCACTAAAGGCACTGGCCTGATTTTCCCTCACACACCAGCCACAGAGAAGGCAGACCCCAGTACTCGGACTTGGGCACCCAAAGAATCAGTTTCTGTTTCAGACGAGCTAATTACCTTCAGAGATGCAACAGTGGAAGGGTTATTTTTGTGCCTAAACTGCAGACGCTGGAGTTCAGCCTTAAGCTCCCAACTTTGAAACATTGGCTTGTGGCCTTGGGAAACCAGAAGGAGAGAAAAGCAGTGCTGTGCCAGATAGCTGGGACCTAGCAACCGCCAATCAGGGCCAAAGCAACACAAGCTAGTTTTTAAACAAAGTAAGAGATGGAAAAAATGGGAGCATGCTGGGAAGCAAATGAAAGAGAAGTTACTCTCCGAGTAACCCCAGAGCAAATGAGACCGGCGCAGACTCACACCTGTGCTGAAGCAGAAGCGCTGAGCAGCCTCTCTGCTCCCGGTGGAGATCTCCTCCTCACCCACGGAGACTCTCCTTGTGGATCCGGCTCTATGCCCCCTTCCTTCTGCGCACTCAGCTCCGACAGGGATGCGACTCTGCCGACCTGGGCTGCGCTCCAGCCCCACAGCCAGAGCCGACTTTGACAGCGTCGAGTGCGGTCCCGCGCAGAGTCCGGCTTCTTTCTTCCACCCTTTCTATTTCACCACAGACCACAGAACGAGCACTGTGGGACGAAGGGAGCTGTCTGCATCCCATCTGTGAAGAAACGGCTTTGCTGACCCCGTCATGCCCAGCCGCCCAAAGGTGGTCCTCGTCCCTCCTGCAGGCCGCTGAGCCCACCGTGCGCTCCAACGCAGGGCAGAGCTGCGGTCCTCCACCTCGGCTAGCCCGTAACACCGAGCAACGTGACACGGCGTGTCCTGCAATTTCTTTGTCTGTCTCTGGGCCCCAGCACAGCATCCCACACCAGGTCAATACAACTCCGGGGCACACGGACGACCCAGCCTGCACCCAGCTGCACCATGCAACTCGTGCCATGGCTCGGCTGGCTCTGCCAGCCCTGCCCGTAGGTACAGCCACCAACGCCGTGCTGCTCGGAGCTTCAGCAGGGCCCAACCGACTCCACAACAGCAACAGGATTTTCCACTGCACCAGAGCTCCCTTACCGGCCACAGTGGGAGCAAGAGTAAGTCCTCAGCACGCACTCACGCGTTCCTGTATTTGCTGTTTGTGCAGCCCTCACCACCTCTCCGCAGCACTCTTCTGTTTAATGACATCTTTGCCCAGACCTATAGGATTGCTCTAGCAGTTCAGTTTGTCCTGCTCGTTTGCAGCAGCCTCCCAGCAACCACCTCTGTGCCACGCTCTAAGGACGGGGAGGGCACCCTCCAGCTCCCTGCAGCTGACACCAGCAACTGTACTTTTGGGCAGTATCTCCATACTGCTCCTAAACCGGTCAGTCCTGTCTTCTTCTGCCTGGCTTTCCTATGCCCAACACTGCAAGGACCACAGGACTCAAAAGCTTATCATCTTCATAGACAGCCGGGAAAAGGAAACAAGGCACCAAACCGTCCTCCCCATTTTATGTTCCAGAGGCTTGCTTTCACACACACACACGCTAAACATCTCGCCAATAACTGCTTGACTGCAAATAGCTAGAATCCAGACAGATGCCCCCATTGGAATACTTCCCCCCTCTTTTTCATTCTTCCAGACTACTCTATAATGCTGTTACACCCTTTGTGTCGCTTCTTTATCTCTCTTTAGTTCATGCAATCTTCTTTTTCCTTCTTGCAGGCACTTCGCCCAAAACGGATGGGACAGAAGGCCCTAACTAATCACCTGATTAATTAACAACTGCATATGCAATTATTTGCAAGCTCTGTTTCCCTGATGAATTCCATCCTGTGCCTCTGCAGGCTGTATCCATTCGTTCCCTGCCTTTTGCTCCCAGATCCCATAAAGAACTTTTCCCTGTCATCATTACGGCTGGTACCTTTCCATATTCACTGACTAACTGGTCCCAGTGGCTCCGTGTTACTATGTGCCTTTTAAAAAAACCCCATGTTACTTCATTTCAGTTGCAAAATAACAACACGCCAAATACAAAACAATTCTGAGCCTTCTTGGACAGGAGCAGATACACAAGATGAAAGCATACACGCACACAAGTACACCTCATTCTGCTACACCAGACCGGCAATGCAGACACACCAATCAAGCCACACTTACGTGCTCCCTGTTGTTTAAATTAAGTAGAAACATCCACACCTGGGGGGGGAAGCCAATATGTACACAGCAGCTGGCTTGATAATTCTCATCCACTGAAAGCTATTTCTCCAATAATTAGAGGGTTTAGATGCTCCAACAAGGCTAACGCTAGTTCCACCCACAGGGCAAAGTTCAGTAAGAGAATCTGGAAAAAAGTGAACAAAAAATGTGCAGTGAATTAAAACTCAAAAGCTAGTCATCTCAGCGGGAACATCCAAGTACACAAGTCGACAGCTTCCTTTAATTAAAAAAAAAAAAAAAAAAATCTCATTCTGTTTCCACTGCCTTTTTTTTTTTTTTCTTTTAAGGATAGGAAGTGTATTTGAAATTTTTAATAGAAATTAAGTAACGGCTGCTTGTCCACAGCTACCTGTTTCCACATCCTGAATTATTCACAGTTAAGAAGGCTCATACGGATCCAAATTCTCACACAGAAAATATCCATTATGAATATATATATCCATTGTTCTTTGAAGGTGGAGTGAAAGACCACTCGAACTTGCAGCAGTTGCTGTTCCTAAGACTGTCAAGATCCTCAAATGCCACGAACCCAAAGCATGCCACAAGTGTTAAGCGAACTATTCAGTTCAGTTATTCAGAAATTCAGTTAAAACCAAATTCAGTTTTTTCCGACCATTTAATCCTTTGTATTGGGATCCCATGCAACCAGAGTCCCTCGCTGGTGCTCAGAGCTCTCCGGTTTTAGGTGCTCTAGAGGTACAGGACAGCTGCTGCCCAGAAAAGCCCATGGATTCACGCCCCACTTCAAAAGAGCTTCCCTGTTCAGCAAAGCTGCTCAAAGCATAGCACCAGAACTCACCTGCTCATGCACTTTCTTGAATCAGGACTGCAGGGACTGCTTGCAGAAACAGGAGAGAAAGAGCAAGAAGCAGGGCTGGGTTTCTTCGCTGAGGACCAGATTAGGATCTCGGGCACATTCAGCAGGGTCCAGAGGCTCCCGCAGCCTGGCCACGTACGCTCGGCCTCCACCTCTAACCAAGCTGATGCCATGGCAGAATTGGTGAAGGGGATCTTCCCAGTCTCCACCAAAGCCAAAGTCTTCACGTAGAGACACTCTGGCTCTGCTTGCCCCTGTACTGTTGTAGCCCATCTCACTCAGGGTCAGGTCATTCCGTCTGGCTGCTAGAGCTGGGGTGCGCGAAGCAGCCCGAAGGCATTCGCAGTCGGCTGTTTACAGCCGGGGGTCGGGAGTTCGCATCGTGGGTTTGTGGGATGAGCAGGGCTAATTCTGACAGGTCAGGAGATGCGTGTTCAACTCTCGGTTCTGCCCCAGGGCTTTTCGTTTTGTCCCAGGCAGATCACATCATCTTCCTGCAACACCTTTGTGAAGAAAAGGGGTAAGGACAAGCCCCTCATCTAAAGACAGTACATTTCTTGCAGCTCTGCAAAACGGCCAGTGCTGTGGCACCAGCCACGTTCCAAACCTCTGCATCTTCTGCTTGCTCACCTTCCCCAGCCCGTGGGCATCGGCACTGCGCAAACAACAGTCCGTCTTCTTCTCCTTCTCCAATATCTCCAATGTAAATTCAATGTCTTCCAACTGGGAGAAAACGCCTGCATTTTAGTCCAGGGGCTACTGCTCAAGGTATCTCTAGTACCAAATCTTCTACTCTGTCATATGAAGGCATGCCACCTCCAGCAAAAGAAACCCCAACAGCTACTGCTGCTTTCGTGCTGCTCAATCAGCTCAATAGATTGTGATTCTGGGCCACTGGGAAGCACCTTCACTCCAGTGCTCCCATCAGACCAAGAGGGGGTTCCCGCAGTAACAATAGCCCCATGACAGGCAAAGCAGAGCTGTCCAGGCAAAGCAGCTGTGCTTTAGGAGCAGGGGACAATTATTCATATTTAAAGTACTGTTAACTTCCCTCCTCTTTCTTGTTGCTCACATCCTATCGCCCTCCCCAGGAGCATTCCCAGGGTTGACTGACTTCTGAAATACATGGTGTCAGGAAAGCATCGGTTCAACGAGCAAGAGTTGGGGGCATAGGGACGTGACCCAAACAGATGGCATAACAGACTCCAGGTCATCTGCCAAGCTCTCTTGCATAAGAGAGGCATAGAAAGATAAAAATTATGGCATCGACTCAGCACTGAAGCAGAAATAACTCAACTGTCCCCAACGCAGGTGTAGGTTCCTTCCTTTGACCTTGCCAAAACATTCAGGGCCAGCGCTCACGACTGTGGCCATTGCTAAACAGAAAACACCAATAGCGTTTGCATTAAATGATCCCAAATAGGTCATCAGCTATGCTGGCAACAGGGAGAACATGCAGTTACACCAAAGGCATCCAGGTGGCAATAGCTTGGGAGGTAATGACCCTCTCACTGCAAAGCCAGGCCAGTTGCTGACAGGTTCAATGCTTCAGATTTTCACTTGAACAGAAGTTCATCCCTTCACCAAGAAAGAGACTCATTTCTTTACCAGATTGGAGCTCTTCATTAAAGCACAAACACTCCAGTAATGGAAATAAAATTAACTAGAAACCTTATTGCCACTGCTCCAGGAAAAGGTAGCACATTTTATCAAACCCCTGTCATCCATCATGAGTCCTAATAGTCCCGTAAAACACAGCTCTCACTCAGTCAGGGACTCCCAGGATGTAAGATGGGGACAGTACTTTACCAGGGAATGCACTGGTCTGACTAGAAAGACCAGCCCACAGTATGCCACATCCAAACTGGAGACACCACACCAGCACTCCTGAATCGGCCGTCCTGGGCTAGGTGGGGGGGCAGAAAGGAGTCACAATTTCTCAGCTTGCAGCTTCCCACTGAAAGCATCAACTATTCAGTATCAAATTTTGGTGGTGGGAAAGGGGAAAAAATAGCCCCCCTTAGCTCAGCTTGAGTCTCCATTCCATAAAAGATCTGCAGCAAAACTCTTCATTAGTCATGGCTGGCAAACTTGAAAAGAATAAAAGGAACCAATGAGTAATGCAACACTATAAAAACATAACAACCTCAATAATGGGAAAATCAAAACCCAGCACAAAACCTCCACGTAAACAAAGCTACAGAAACAGGAGTGCTTGAGCCAAGGTATATAGCTCAAAAATTCCATCTGTATAACTGCATTTCGAACATTTCATTTGAAGCGTAGCTATACACACCAGCTTGGAAATGGTGGGTTTCTAGTCCTGACATATGCACAAATGCATAGATACAACCATCATCCCCATCGTCTTGGGAATCCCTTCTAAACATTGCCATTCCAAGAAGACGCAGGTGAGGGGTAGTGGCTCTATCTAGCATATGTGACAGCTTTAAAAGCTGCATTTATGCAAGCAAATGGAGCATATCAGCTGCACTGTATTAACACCGATGTCTGCAAATGGGATTCAGATATTTTTGTTGCTGTGACTGGAAATTTGCGCAACATACAGTCAAGGAGAAAGCTGCTTTGAGTTGTACTTTCAGAACAGCATTTCCACCTCCTGTAGCATCAACCCATTTTAATCTGCCACATTCTAAGAGCACAGTCTTGTCCACGCTTTGCATGCAGAGAGAAGTGAGGAGAGGCTTTCCCGCATGATGGCCCCCACCAACCAACCAGCAAGTCTACCAGCACAGAGAGGAGAACAACTCCAACTGCTGTAACTGGCAGCAGGCTGAACCCTGCAGACCACTGCTAGCAATGCACAAATTCCATCAGTTACCTCGGCTAAGGGCTATAAAGAGCTTTAAGCCAAAGCTGATTTGATCATTTAACTCGTGATATCTGATATATTGCTAAAAGCCCTGCATAGCCAGCTCAAGAGTTTGCAAGAGAATCTCCACCTTCATTTTAACAGGCTGATGGAAAGCAAGTTTCTGGTTCTTGCGGCCCTGAAGACAAATTTAAAGCTGCACACCACTGAAAAACTGAATAGGCAAAACCAAAATAATAAAAGAAGATGGCACCGTTTCCTCTTTGAAGCTTTAACCTCCCCGCCACAGGTTTCTTCCCAGCCTCGCCAAGCTGGCCACGCACACAGGCTGCCATAGCCGCCTTCCCCACGCGCGGCTCAGCTCGGTCCACCGGTGCCCAGCGCAGGCACGGCCCTGGCACAGCCCGTCCTCTCGCACCCCGCTGCACGGCACTCCGCAAAACGAGGCTGGTGTCGGGACCTGACCACGGAGTGGGGAGGAGACTGGCACCAGAATACATCCCGGGCATGCGAGATAAACAGGGCCGAAGTCATTTGCTTGTTTCCGAGCTGCTTCGCTTTTTCAGGGCCTTTTGGGGAAGTAGCAGCACTCACATTCTGCAGTCTGGGTAATCTCGTACAAGGAGCCGTTCTCAGAGGACACCAATCAATACCTGGGCTGACCAAGCTCATCATTATGCAACACTGAAAGACAGTGATGTGAATGCCCCACCTGAAGAGCCACTTTGCATCATTTTCCAGCACCTCTCCCTGCCCTGCAGCCTCTGGAGGAAGACCATCAAGAGGGAGCCAAAAGTTCAGTGCAACGGAAAGAGCAGCTGAAGAAACGTCACTGTGATGAGTGATTTAGGAGCCCGCGGTCCTGCAAGAAGTCTCCTTTCCTCGCTTGTGTCTGCGGAATGGTTGGAAGAAGGTGTCGGCAGGATGCACAGAGCCGCTCCGCAGCACCACTCTCGGACGTGCTGGCAAAGCTCTGCGAGCCCTGACACACTGCAGGGGCGAAAGTCACCCGCACCCCAACTTTGGACCCGGAGAGGGAGGGAGAGCCATCAGGGAGGACGCAGGGACTCTCAGGAGCACTCAGCAGCAAACCCTCCTTTGCTCAGAGCCTGTGACAAAGTCCCCAGCAGCCCAGGGTGGCCAGAGCCATCACTGCTATCAGGGGGCTGACATTAATAGTGCAATAATAAATCAGCAGAGAGGCTGACCAGTTAATCCCCAGTCCCTCTAAGATTTTGTCTGCATGACTATACTCATGAAATTAAAGCAGACTAAACCAGAAAAAGTATTTGAGGATGAATTTGCTTCCCCCTGACAGCTTTTCCATAGAACTTAATGGGCTCTACATATTTAACACCACACCTTTATTAAGTCATTTCCCTATTACTGAATGCCACTTGTAGATATCTCTTAACCTGTGCTATCCTCCCAACTTTGTAACAGCTGGAATAAACCCTGCAGGATTTTCCTCTTGACATGATGATACTCCCAGAGACCTAAGAGCTATAGAGTGAATTCTTATACAATATGATAATTGACTCAGTCTCCAAAGGATAAACATGTCAGGGTACAAAAATCATTTTCTTTCTTACCAATGCAATGAAGATGTGACTGAAAATGTCATGTTCTGGGTATATGAGCAATATTCTCATAAATCATCATCTAAAATAAATTGTTCTATCATTTGTACTAGTTAGAAGATATTCCAAGTCAGACAAGCTGAAAGCAGAAGTTTAAGCATACTCAGCATGGCAGAAAGAATATTAATTTCCCTTGCCCCCTACAGAAATGTTAAATCATAGTCTCTCACCTACGGTTAATTAATCTTTCGAAAGTGCTCAAGTCCACCAAACACACAGCAGAAAGATCTTAAAGACCAGCCTATGGCTTCAGGAAAGCCCACTACAAATCTTAAAAAAGATTTTCTGCAAAACCTGGCAGAGAAGAAATAATCGAAAATGCAAAACCGCACCACGTCATGCCACGAGTCCCATCCTTTGAGAAAAAAACCGCAATGGCTTTGGACACATTGGATCGTACGGCAGATACGGAAGAGGAGGACCATTCAGTGCAGGGGATTACCGGAATGTGCTGCCAGCTCCTCGTCCCATGTTGCAGGAGCACCTGGAGGACGCGAGGACTCGTGGACCCGGGTGCTGCGTCAAACCCTCCCGCTCTCCTGCCTGCTGCGGCTGACGCGCTGCGCGAGGGCTCAGCCAAGCTCCTGCACCAGCCCTTGCCTTTGCTCACCAGCGTGTGTACCCTGCACAGGCATCTTTCCACACCTGTACACTCACAACCTCCCCAGGGAGCCCGAGGAGCTTCCCCGAAGTGCTGGAAAAGGCTTTGACGAGTCTCTCGGTGAAAAGCATCATGAGCACACAGATAGTCTCGTTGCTACGTACCGGTTACCCCAAATGACTTGTCCGTGATTACCTGACTACAGAGCCATTTACGTGAAAGACGCCGCAAGAGAGCCAGGGTTTGGTTTTGCTTTCCCACCCATTCCCATAAAACACTATTCACTTCCACAACTGAACCTTCAGCAACAAAGAACCTCTAACAAATGAAGCAATTTCTGGGGAAACTCGGACCCTAAATCCACACAGACAACATCTCTTGGACTGAGTTCAAATGCATCCCCTGCTTAAATTCTTGTCTCAGTCCACTTTAAAACCCTGAAGTATTAGGTGCATTAAAGGTACTTGGGAGAGAACAAGGACGGCATGCAGGCTGAGATCACTCCAAAGAGGAGATGATGCTAATTATACCACTGGTAAAATGGAATCGCTGGGGGAGAAAAAACAAACAGTCAAGACAGTTAACTGGTGCAAGAGCAGCTATACTATTTAATCAGTGGTAGGCCATCCGCCTGAAAGGAGAATAACAGATTACATCAAGGTAGTGACAGACAATCAATGAACACTCAATTAACAGTTAAAATACTACTAACTTAAGCAAAACGTGGTTTTGCAAATGATAATTTCTCCCCCGTGCTGACGCAACCCTAATTTAATTTTCTTCAATGCACCAACATCAAACATTGGACAAAAAAAAAAATTCAGATGCCACCATCTGAAAGGAAATACCTTTCAGTTCTGCAAAGAGCCAAGTCAAAGGGGTGGAAGGAGACAAGACAAGGCTGCAGGATGACCACCTGGGAACACCTTCCATCTAGAAGGGGGAAGCAGCACACTTCTGCAAGAGGACACTGGCCCAACAGCCTGGAGGCACAGGCTCGGCCACCCCCCCGCCCCAATCACTTCTGAAACGCACTTTGTTTCAAGGTGCAACGTCTCACTGCATCTTCTTGCCGTTGCTCCTTTGCCACTTCTCCCTTGCTTTGCAGCTTTAAGGTTGGCGAGGAGCTAGGTCTTAGGTGAAAGTAACCTTCCTGAGCGTACCACGTGCCCTAATTAACACACCAGCTACCGACCGAATGGAAATGATGCCTCTTAATCTCTCTCCCCAAATTTGCTGAACATGTCTCAGGTGGCGGCATAAGGGATTTGTGGTTGCAGCATCCTCTGTTTCTGCGCAGGCACATGCCGGGGGCTTTGAAGATCGGTGTGTCTCATGGAGGAGTAGGAGGAAAGTGGGTCTGATGAAAGCAGAACATCTTCAGCCACCCTCAGCATGTCCAAACACCAGCTTTCTCACTAGGAAGAAAACCAGGGAAGGGCAGGGGAGGAGGGAGGAAGCTTGCTGGAGAAGTCAGTCAGGGAAGGAAGACAGGCAATCCAGGGGCGAAAGAACTGTATTGAAATTTAGTGCACAGGCAACTCTGGGACTCTGCTCTACCTCACTGGCCAAACGAACAGAACTTCCCCACCTCATACAGTCAACCCATGACTCCGTTCACCCCGAGCGCCCTACAGTGGGAACTGCAGATTTGTAGCCACCTTCTGCCCTCCACAGGGAGCAATTCTAACCAAGACATTTCAAGTCCCAGCTGTAAAGTCATGCTAGAAGTAGGTCAGGTTTTGGACAAAGCTTATGCTGCCTGCTCCTGTCCTGACAGCAGTGGGAAGAGGGGATTCTTTAATTGTTCAAACAAAGGAGTCATCCTGACAAGCAAAAACTCAGCAAGGGTGACTATTTAGCACCTACAGCACTGTGCCATTATGGCCTGAGCTTCTGGCCAAGACCTAGAAATGGGCTCAGCTGACACCAGCCCAATACCTCCTAAACTACAGCCCAAAGCCCTGCTGGATTTTGCATGCCCCTGCCTCAAAAAAAAAACCCCAAACAAACAAAAAAACCAAAACAAACATGACATAACTGAAAGATTTGAAGGACAGTAATGACCATTTTGAAAATCTGGTTTTACTAGTTATTGACTCAGGCTGAGTTTTCCCACACCAAGCCTCCACAGCCCGCAGTTGACCTAAAAGAACTCCGCAAGATTTCAATTTAAAAACAGCAAATGTACCAAGCCCTGGGTAATTTGCTCCTGTGCTTAAATATAAAGCTGTACAAAAATAAAACGTGCCTTTGTCTCATCCGAATTTATGTAGCTTGAGCATCCAGCCACAGAACCATGTCCTGCCTTTGTACCTTTGGCTAGCAGAAGTCTCTTCCCCTGGTTAAGTACTTACAGACAATAATCAAATCACCCCTTAACCTTCTCTTTGCTAAAAGAAACAGACTGAGCTTCCAGTCTCTCTCTCCCGCATGCTTTATAGACCTCACATCATCCTTGTAGCTCTTCTCTTATCTCTCACCAGTTTGCCAACGTAATTTTTAAGGTATAGATACCATGACTGCACACAATGCTCTTCCTACTTGTATTCATTATTTCTTTGCTTAGACAGCCGAAGATAGCATTAACACTCCTGAGGATTCACAACACAGCCAAGACCAGCTAGTTATTGATAAGATAATGAAATTAAGCTCCAGCTTCTCACCTTGACTCCCAGGGGTTCCCGTCTTGAAGTGTGGGTTTTACTCCCTGCTTTCGTTAGTGTGGATTAGTAAGTTATCACATGCCAGCCATGCGGCAAGAGCTGTCTGTACATTTACCCTTTTCCCACTACAAACGCAAGATAACCGGACTAAACTTCACGCCCTTTCTCAACCTCCCCCCCGTTTGTCGCGGTACGGGAACACGGGTTACCGTGGCTCAGACGACACAGGCAGCTGGTCATGCCGCGGACATCCCAAAACCAGAGCCCGGTCCACCCCCCACGAGCGGACCTGCCTGCCGTCAGGGTCGCAGGCAGAAGCGGGGCGTTCCTTGCCCGGGCACGGCCGCAGGTCCCAAGCCGCGCTCCGTGCTGCTGCGGCGAAGCCAGCTCCCGGGAGCCAAGCAAGCTCCGTCAGCCGAACCCAAGCCACGCCGGCGCGCGTATCTGCGCGCCGGGCTGCTGCCAGAACCAATCTCCCACACGAGGGCCACGGCATTTCGCACCCCTTCCGGCAGAGCTACCCCTACCACACAGCGCTTGTCCGGACGGGGCTCGGGACATGCCTCGGATCCTCCTTCCAGAGACATGCTCCTGCTTCTCTCTGACCCCCCGCGGGACAAGGAGCCTGGGCCCTGGAGCGCCAGCGAAGCCCCCCCTCCCCGCGCCACGAGGCGCCTTCCGAGCAACGCTGCCGGCGCGGTGCGGACTCGCGCCACGGCACTGGCATCCGATGCCAGATGGGAATTGCGAACTCAGCCAGTGTTCGAAGGGATCTGGGCCCAGGGATTTGCTTTAAGAAGCTTTCTCTCTCCCTATCCCCAGCCCTATCAGTTGGAAGCTAATATGTCTGGATTTTTCACCAACGGATAGAAAAAAAATTTGTCACAGAAAATGTGCAAGCACTGACATCTTAAGACAAAAAAGATGCAGATTTCTCAACTGTTCACAGCACATTATGGAAATACATTCTTAGGGACTATTAAATATGGGGATTATTGACTAGATGAGCAGCGGCTCAATGGACTAGCTTGCAAATATGTCTTTAGACAATTCTTAAAATGCAGATTAATTATCTAACAGACCAGAACTTTTTTTTTTCCTACAGACTTTCTAATGATCTCTTGCATAAACAAACATCCAGACAGTTTTGTTTGCATTTCTGTTGGCTGGGATGTTCTTCAATAACTAAATAGTGACTGAGGAGACTTAAATCTTATTTAACACTCAGCAGGAACAGAACAAAAGGCATGTCAGTCCAAATCACTGAAAGACATGTCTCCTTAAAGACCCTTGGGAAGTCCAGCTACCATAATACCAAAAGGACCTGTTTCCCAAACACAAAACTTCAGATATACCACGGAGCATTAAATTCTTTCCATGCTTATGCCGTTAGGTTTCATTAAAGAAACTGCAACGCTGACATCCAACATTTAACAACTAGTATTCCCACCAACACCAACCCCTTTTTAAATGAGCGAGGCATATTTTGCTACAGAGATACCGTTCAGGGCTCTCTGCAGACCCAGGAGAATACCACCGTTGCTCAGCCATGGTGGAGTTACGTTCAGAAGATCTGTGCAGCACGAGAAGGTTGAGGTTGGGGGAACCATTGCACTGAGCTCTGCTGCTGCTCTCACCTACTAACTCCTGCATGATGAACTGAACCCTGAAGTTATAATTTAAAAATCCCATCTTGATCTTAGATTTGCCATCGATAAAGGATCGAGCACAGTGGTCATTTTCTCAGTAAGGGTAATTAACATGTTATTTGTACGCTGTGTTTTCAATTTCCAACTACTCCATTTCTTTATGCCTTTTCTGACAGGTTAAAATGCTGTTGGATATCAAAACCAATGTAAAGCAAGTGTGAAACATTATTATTCCAGTTTCACACCCACCTTCCCTTGGTGTGAACAATAATGCAAACTGCAAGACAGTGATGAATTGGACCCGGAGAGGACCAGATGCTCTGTGAACATTAGCGCAGTCTCTGCCCCAAACATTTTTCAGTCTAAAAAGAGATGTGATAGCCTGCTTTCAAAGCTGTCCATGCACACATACCATCTCTTGACACCAGATGTTACCAGATCACACACAAGGTGGAGCAAAAACGGAAAATAAGCAGAGACCAAACAAGAAAACAGCAAGAGCAAACAATGAGTGCGGGTAGAGTAAAACATATTTCGATCAACCTTTTTTGGGTGAAAAAAGCAGATTTGGCACACGTAGCAGTTTGCAGATGAGCACTGGTTTCAATGAACTGCGTACTAGCAGTACTATACTGCACCAGCGTGTTTGCAGCCAGGCTTTGCCCATGGCTCTGTTACTTCCCAGCCTTGCCACTTCACCTGAGACGAGCCACATTAAGAGCGACTCTATCAGACACAGCAATTTCCTTCTTCATCATAGTCCGTAAAGAGAAAGCACAGGGCCGATGCCCAACAAGAATCCCCCTGCAGACTCAAACATCAGTGACAACTAGCCTTGCAATCCCTCCGTCTCTGAGCAGGGCCAGAGAGCCATTTGAAAAACCTTCAGCATCAAAATGCAACGCCTTCTTAGAAAAACGCCAACTTCTGTCATTGAACCAAAAACTCTCTGGTTTTCAGCAAAAAGTTCAAAAAATAGTTAAGGCTGCGCAAAACATTGCACGGATTTTTAACAATCCGTCCCCTCCTGATGAGGCCCAGACTATCTTTGATATCAGATTCAGATGTCCGTGTAGGAAGGGGAGAGAAAGGTGCAGAGCCACGATCATGTAGAAAGAGCTGATTTTCTGCCGAAACAGCTGAGGTGCGATCACACAGTTCATCAGTCTGCAATGTTAATGACGTAAACCACTCCAGCTAGAGCCACGGGAAGGACCCACAGCGACTCTCCCAAGGGAGGAGATGCAGGGGAACTGGCGTTACGCTGCATGGAACGAGCTGTTCGCCACCAGTCACCCCCATCCCCCCCTCTGCTCACACACACACGCTGACAGTCCCAGAAAGGAAAAACCTGTTTTTTAAAAATAGCAAAATCTTTAAGGAGCTAAGCACATGCCTGAGTGGGTGGGAAATTAGTATCATTATTACCTTGTGCTCACAGGGTCTAAGACCTCAGATGACTTGTTTGTGCCCAGAATGAATTTTTGCAGACTCATTATAAACCCTTGCAAAGCAGGGTTTATAAGGTCACAGAAGAATTTCCATTAACTGTAGCCTAGCTAGGGATTGCCAGTATGATCTATTTCTCTCATTTATGCATATGCAATGAGGCCAAGACGAAGCTCCTTTGCTTTATTTCCACATCATTGTGCTGATGCTGAGCTAACCAAATAAACAAACTGAAGAAGCAAGTGGCAGGGAGCAGGGGGAGGAACAGAGAGACTAAGGAAAAAAGTATGCCTGTCTCTCTCCCCTCATGAAGGATGCAAATAAATTCTGCAGACTTTGAAGCCAGCAGATCTCAGCAGAGATTAAAATCTCCTTGCGCTGGATGGCTCACCAGGTGCTAAGTTGAGACATCGCTTGGGTGTTGCGTTATGCAGCCGCCTCCAAGCAAAGGATGGCCAGAAGAAGGGTTGTCAACCCGCCGCCTAGACCGAGACCTGGCTCGGGGACTGGCAATCAAGCAGAAATGTGAACCCTCCGGGCTCTCCAATCTCCCTCCCACCCCTGTGAGACCACAGCCTCTTCAAAAACTGCACTCCAGGCACTTAGCAGTAACACTCCCCTTCAAACGCTGGAAAGACTTCCCAGGTCTCTGGGTAAGAGGCGCTGCGGATCTGGGTAGGAAATCACCCGTGCAGATGGACAGCTTATGGCTTGGCTCCTTCTCCCTGATAAATCGATAACACGGTCTCTATCCCCTTGGAAAATCCTTCGGGAAGAGCTGACCGTCGGCGCTGTGTCACCGCTCTCCACAGAGCCCCTGGCCACACAGCGCCCGAGATGGAGAGCACCGTCGGCCAGAGCAGAGTATCTCCCGGGGCTCCCCTTCACCCGCGGCTCGCCCACGCAGCCCCAGGGCCTTGTCAGCTCCACACACAAACCACTCCTGTCGCTTCACACCCCTGCACCTTCTCCTGGCAGGATCCGAGATACACCCCGACCGCTGCTACAGGAGCCGAACCACTGGCACGCTCAAATCCAGCAGCCTTGTCTCTTAATTCCTCCGACTGTTCAGCAGCAAAAGCAAACCCTTTCTGTTGGCACGCTTGCTCTCTCTAACTCAGCTCTGATCCATTTCCACCTCCAAATCATTAAAGATAACAAATAAGTCTAGCCTCAGTATGAGGAACCTTCACATAATCACCTACATATGCTCTGATCAGCACTCCTCCATTATACTTCTATAGCTTAACTAGGAAAGCTGGCACCAAACTCTGCCCCTTACCCTACAGTTATTTATTGCCCACATTCTTCTATTTATTTCCTAAAATAGTCTCTTTTGGGTGGATCTAATGAAAAATCCAAATAAATTAGGTCCATTGATACATTTTCAGTTCCCATTTTATTAGCCTTCCAAACGGCAAGCAGCATTAGGAAGGTAGGCTTCCCTGCTGCACACCCATCCTCTTCATACAACCTATGGTGATTCGACCCCCAAGGTTAGATCCATCCAAATATCTGAGTGATAATTAGGCCCTCCCAGCTGACACAGAACAGAGGCAAAACTCACCTGCCCGATATCCTAGCTTTTGCTCAGATTTGATTTCTGTAAAGGCATCACGTGGCAAAACTACTTCTGCTGTATCTGGCAGTTCCCTTTGCTTGGGTTCCTGCCTTGGTAACTTCCCCGCGAGGAAGAAGAGTCTTCCCTTCCATGTTAACACCTGCTGCTATTTCACACTTTATTTACTTCAGGGCCCTCAGGTGAGCCATCCCCAGTCCCACTGATTTACAACACCCAGGTTTCTTCCTTTGGTCCACTACTTCCTCTTTAAACAATTCAATCACTGCTAATTTACTGTAAATGGGGATTTCCTCAACATCCTGGTAGAGGGAAACGACTCCACTTTTCCCCCAGCCAACTCTTCTGCCACAGCTCCTCCGTACCTCCCGGGGCTCAGGGAGCTCCGTTCACCACTGCAGCCCTCGGGGGCATTCCGGCATCCTGCAGTTGCTTAGCCACGTTGGATGCCACCCACGGCGCGCTGCACCCAGGAACACAAGGAGACTCTTCCCAGCCCCAGCGAGGTCTCCCACAGAGGCAGAGCAATGAGCGAACAAAGCAGAGGACAGACAACGTTACAGCCGACAGGTCCTGTGTCAGGACCAGGCTCACCTCATCTGGCAGAGCCAGAGGGAAGCCTGTGACGAGAGCGCTGTGTAAATCACAGCTACGCCTCCTTTCTCATCTCTCTTGGAAGGCACCTGCAGACACGTGGCTGAAAAGTATGCAAGGAGTGCCATGCTCACTTCTTTATTCGCATTAGCTCCTATTGACAATAGTTAAGCATTTTAAGGTATAGGAAACATTTCTGGGTTTACTGCCTCGATAGCTTTTGAACTGCTTGAAGCTTGCCAGCTCCTTTCTACCCATCAGCCACTCACTGTTGACCAATGTGGAAATGACCCTGTTCAAGCTGGCCCTCACCACATTTTTCTCCACCTTCATTAAAAGTCACTGCCACAGCCACCCCCATCTCCTGTAGCACACTAAGTCTTCCACAGGCACCAGGACAAACAACACGAAAAGCAGTATTATATTAACACCACAAATTGTCCTTCCAAGCCATCTGATCCCACAGATCAGATGAAAAATTATTATGGAGATCCTTAAAACGGCTCCATTACTTCCTCACAGGCTTTACAGCTTCTTTTATCTCTCCAAGCCCCCCATTTTTCTTGCCAGAGAACCCACAGCAGTGTTAATAGTTCCCCTAAGAGGCCACAGCCAGACAAGCTGGAGTCTGTAGTCTCCAGTGCACGGGCACGACTCTGAGGTAGTACCACGGTCTGTTTTCTGTACAAAGCTGAAAGCTAAGTTTTCCATTCCTGTACAAACCTTTCATCATGGAGTCACTAATATCCCACTGATTTCTCCGTATCATTCCCTCAAGTCTAAGAGACACCCTTCAAGCTGTTCTTGTCAGACCACAATTTCAGCGTGTTCCTCCTATTCACACACAGCAAGAGGCTCCTTGTATTAACAAATATCTCAGCTTTGTATATGCTGCCTTGGAAGCCTCTTGCCCAGAGCAGAAAACATTTGTGAGACAACTTGCAAAACTTCTGCCTCGCATTCTGCCTGGCTGCCTAGAAGCATGAAAACGAAATAAAATCCGACCCTAACAAGTACTGCGCAGGAAGATCTCCACCCAAAGTCAGCATGAATCAATATTCACAACCCAAGCACATCGGCAAGCCTTTAAAAAGGGCAAGACACTGACCACCTGCACACGCTTAGTCCTGACTGAATACAGAATAAAGCTTAAACCATCTTAAAGAAAATGAAGTTTCTTGGACAAGGGAGTTCTCCTTTGTCTGCATGGCCCAGCTCTGTCTGATTCTAAGCATGCATCTGCTCCTTCCTGGTCCTTCATCACTTGTGTCACCTTGCGCTCCTCCTCTCCCCTGCTTTTCCCTCCTTCCTCTTCCTCCACTGACACAAAAGCCCGTCCCTCCACCTGCCCACGCAGGCACTCGCTCCCCATGCAGGCTCGAGCATCGCCCACTCTGCACGCACACCCAGTAAAAACACACGGCTTCTCTTCCAGCCAAAGGGGCCCAAGGCCTTTCCTAGGTCTCCTCTGGCCCTGTCGCACGTGCAAAACCAGCTGCTTCTCCCAGAGAAAGAGGAATCTAAACCAACATGGTCAAAGCAGCTGTTGTGGCAGAAAGCAGAGATCCTACACTGCAGTCAGATGCCTTCCCACCAGAACTCGTACAACCAGCCAGCATCTAGCCGAGGATCTTCCCCAAGTCCTGGGTGAGTTTTAAGTTCACTCGCTGCTTTTCCATCAAGCAAAGAAATCAGCGTGAGCGCACACACGCAGTAGAGATGGGATTTCCTGACACGCTTTAGCTTTCAGAATAGTTAGTTTGCAAGCAGTGCTGCACATACCTGCCTTGCTGTTCCTTTGATGAGCTCTCTGAAGACCAGCTCCCTCAAATCATTTGCCATTCACCCACAGATTGCTGCGCGCTCTTTGGCATCTGGATATTTAGGCCTTTGCCAGCCCACATGACTCCTTGGCTTATTTTCCCTGCACAGCTTGCAAAAGAAATCTCCAGCAAGATAACTTGCAGGCAGCAGCAGCGCTGTCTCTGTGTCTCTCCCAGAGCTGCAGGCAGCTCCTCCAAACCCCCCATTTAGAGCCAACCTTTCACAGGAGACTCTTCCCAGGGAGACACTGATGCCTTTATCAGCCTTGCTCTCTCCCCTTCCCGCTCCCCCAGGCAGGACTCCGGGAGACACACTGGCCTGCCCCCACCCACGGCCCTTCATTTCAGGGTTCACCTTCCTCAGGCACCCTGTTCCCACCACCAAGAGCAGAGGCACCACCCTCACAGGAGCCAGCCCCCAAAGGGTTAAGAGAAATGGCCATTTGAAGAGAAAAAGAGCATTCTGGTTTGCTGTGCTCACGCTGTAAAGCCCTCCTTCTGCTCAACACAGGCTGTCAGCTCCCTTTTCCCCACGCCCCAGGTACAGGTCTCTCGTCTCAGGGCATTAATTCATGCCAGACACGGGGAAAGAAGCCCCTGCAAGCCAGAAAGAGCCACACGGCAACTTTCCCAACTTCTGGCTTTGCTAATCAGGCCCAACCCCGAAATGGAAACCAACGGGGAAAGGTTCAGCCACTTAACCATCTATTTCTCTACCCAGATGGTTCCCTTCAAATACGCAGCCTAATAGGCATAAATACTAAAGCAGCCTCGCATCAAGACACTTTGAAAACGCCTTGGCACGGCGGAAGCCTCACTGCCGATCGCTTTCAGAGAGCAGGCTTCCACCCATACGCGAAATGAAGACTAAAGCAAGCCACGGCAGAACAGCACCGAGCACAGTTAAACATCCACCTCCTACCTGCGAGCACACGCGTCCTAACGCCCAGGAACCGGCCGCAGGAGCAGCCGCTGGCTGCTGGCGACGGCTCTACAGGAGCGCCAGCGACTCCGTGGGGACGCTCGCTCGCTCTCCGCTGCCGAAGACCCTCGGCTCCCTGTCCAGGGAAGCAGGGAAGGCTCTGCTCTCGGCTAACGGCAGCGGTCGCATCCAGCTGGGATGCGGCTGCTGAACCTCTCGTCGGAGGAAAGGCTGTCTCGCCTCAGAGAGACAGAAGGGCTGGTTCCTGCTAGGGGCGAGGAGGGGAGTCTCCCGCGGCGTGGGGCAGCCGGTGCCCAGCAGTGCTCCGGCAGGAAGGCTGCCCAGGATGCGGAGGCAGAGCAAGCCGTCCCTCGGCATCTCCCGCTGGCGGAAGGCCCCCGGGGAGGCAGGACGCAGCTCTGGATCCTCCGGCAGGCAGCATCTCACCGCAAAGGAGGCACGTGTGGGAGACGAAACGAACCCCACGCAGGTCAACTTTCCCGAGGCTCGCAACCTTGAGGTCTCACCAAGCCTACCAGGCTGGGAAAGAAAGAGACCCGGCAAGTGATGAGAGCTGAAGAGCACTGGCAGCATCTCTCGCTTATGCAGAGCGCCCAGTCGGAGCTGCAGGCTACGCCAGAGTTTATGCGTAAATAACACAGAATAAAGTTGGGCCTAGGGAGAGGTTTCTGCGTGGAGTTTTCCCCCACTGCCCAGAATCAACACGGCTTGTTCGTTAAACGAGAACCCGCGTCAGCGTCGAACCTGCACGTCTGTGCATACAATGAGTACCTCATGTGTTCTAAGAGAAATTATTCACAGGCACAACTCCGCTAAGACGCGTTCCAGAACAATGAACCCTTTCTTTCCAATCCAAAGGCTGAGAAAAATACCTGTTAAACAGCATTTTCCTCACTGCCTATGGCTGTAGCGCGCAGGCTGCGACCACAGCAACACACAAGTCCGGGGGGCGCATCCATCCCAGCCAGCCCCGCTCCCGTTCTCCCGAACAGATGTCCCCCCCCCACGCTTCCACACGCCGGAGACATCCCGGGAATTGCTCCCAGGTTATCCATAGGAGTTGTAGCCCTACAGAGTCGTCGCCGTCGCCCCGCGCTCTTTGAACTTCGGCTCTCCTGGAGGCCGGAGTATGACATTTTGCAACTCTCGCTACGCTAAAAAACCACTGCGGCCGCCAACCCCCCGGATGC
>JAVJGG010000082.1:4855314-4879096 GCA_035590195.1 Aviceda cuculoides
GTCATTTTCTTCGTGTTATCATTATCATTATTAGTTTCTTCTTTTCTGTTCTATTACACTGGTCTTATCTCAAACCATGAGTTTTGCTGCTTCTCCCGATTTTCTCCTCCATCCCACTGCAGTGGGGGGAAGTGAGTGAGCGGGTGCGTGGTGCTTAGTTGCTGGCTGGGGTTAAACCACGACAGGAGCTCTGTCTGTACAGACTAAGGAAGTGCTTTGCCTTCAGGGAAAACACTTTCCCTACAGGTCCCAACAGTCAGTTGAGAGATAAAGTGGTCCAGCGGCAACCACAATCAAGAGCTTGCATTGTACCTGGTACCTCTGTAATTACAGTCTGTCACAGTGTATTAACGCCACAGTATTTCAGCTTCTTCTTCCGTAAAACAGAGAATTCAGTAGGTACATGTTTGCACAGCCCTTTTCAGGGCTAAAATGACTGTCAAGGTCTGAGAGTTAACTTTAAATGTCCTACACTATATAAGCAAGAGAGGAAGTTTCTAATACTGAATCTGGACAGACGATCATTCGATGGCTGAATGATCTCAGCTCACCTGAGATCGGTATTTGCACATCCTCTTCCTCCTTCCTTTCCGTTAGTTCACTTTCAGATGGATTTTCATCACTGTGGGCTTCTCGAGCATCAAAAAAATGCTCCCCGCTTTCATCAACACCCACCCCTTCCAGCTCTGTGGTCGAGATCTCCAGATTCATACTCATGTGGTCTATTGCTAAGTTACTACTTGATCTGGGGTCTCTCGCTACCAGCTGCATGGCATCCCCTGAAGCTGGCGATTCAGCTGAAGTCCGGAGGCCATAACTAGCTGTGCACTCATTAGTTCTGGTTCTCAGAAGCGTTCTGTCTGTCCCAGGCTGGTGAAATTTGTTATTGGCAGAGTGCTGTAGTCCATGCTCATTTCCACTCTCCGTCTGGGCTTCTTCAGAAATGGTCCTAAACCTGGGAAAGCGCTGCTGGTCTTCAAGGGTCCCCTTCTCAGAAAAGCCAAGCTGCTGTACCAACAATTGTTTCAGCAAGCCCACTGCAAGTAAAGATAATGTTCACAAGGCTTCACGCACCATAACCTCCCTAACAGCGACTAAACTAGACATAAAGGCCATCCTTTCAAAAAGGTATCTCTCATAGCAGCCAGTCCTCTCATTGCTCTTGGTAGGAAAAACAGGGATAAAAATAAATATATAAGGTCTGAAGCCTTATTCCACATTTTACCTTACAAGCAAGAGCAAATGTGTCAGTACAAGTTCCACCTTGCTTAGGGAAAAACAGAGAAATCATCTACTGAAATTATCCAGCAAGTGAGCTGAAGTGCAGGTAAGTGCCTGGGTTTTACCCACGGCCCCACATGAACTAAAAACTATGGCTGTAATAGGGGATTCCCACCTGAGAAACAAGCATATTGAGAATATTCCACTCAGCTTTGAAATGACAGATCAAAAAAACTGAAGACACATTTTCCCTAAAATTTCATGCAAATTTATGCTTGTTTGAACTTCAACCCACATTCCTTTAGTTCTCAAATTATCCCAACCAAACACTTCCTAATAAGGACACATTGTTCAAAACAAAAATATAATACTGTCAAGAGCATAAGAACACTGTTCATTCTCACCATATAATGCTCATGTAACACCCAAGAAAAGCTATGATTTCATACAACAAAACAGTCACTCATCTAAGTGGAAGGCTCTTGTCAAAGTGTGAGTGACCCACTGCTGCTGCTAGAGGGCTGCTCTTTTAAGTCTGAATAGTCATGAGATGCTAGGTCACTAATACTGTCTTTACACACCCCACAGACTAAGATCATCTTATCACTGGTCTCTGAAAATGAGTACCAAGAACATTTGTACAGCATTCAGAATTAGAAAAGCACTTTGAATCCTATAAGGAGAAGCATAAATGGATCAAAAGATCCAAGATAAACTATTAGATTGCAAAGAAGTGTCATTACTTGTATAGAGAGATGGAAGAGGGCATTTGGGCCAAGGATATGAATGCTTTGCATTTGGGTAAAAGCAAATGACCCACAGAGAAGCAATACAGACTATTCCCTCCAAGTACAAGTGAGGGACTTCATGTCCCTTTCAGAGTTGCCAAGAAGAGATATACGGATTAATGAATTCATTCAAATTTTAGGAAGTTATATTTAGGAATTGCACTGCTAGATCTGATCAAGTAGGTTGCATAGCCCTGCATTCTTCCTCTGAAAGGATGTATACCAGAGAACAGAGGAAGTGATTAAAAATCTTCTATAAATGATTTTACAGAATAATCTGTCTATCAGGAGAATTTCTTTTCAACACACGCAAGTGTTGGTCTAATTATATCCAACCACCTCCCAAGTCCTCAGAAAATCTGAACCTAGACATTGCCAAGCTCACATATATCCAATCTCGTTTGCAGGATTTTACAAAAAAATACATAAAATCATGTTCTGCGACTCATGCAAACTCTCCTATTCTGCTCCAGTGCTATGAAAGTAAGTCCACAAGCTAACTGCATTGTCTTTTAAAAAACTGCTGACTAGCAATGGCACTGTACAGCACTGCACAAAGTTCTGCAGTATAATTTTGTCATCAAAGCACTTCATGGCCAGTAAGTAACAATTCATTACCACCATCATTTTATACATGGGAAAACCACAGAAAAACAACGAGATGCCTAAAGCCAAAGAAAGGGCCAGTATATGAATTCAGAACTTAGAATTCCTTGCTGTCTGATCCATTTTGGTTTGCTATGTTGTGATCTACAGCACAGAGAGAATTGATATTTAATAGGAACGGGCTTTAGAATTTATTTTAGCTCATTGATTTAGATGGTTGACCTAATAATTCCCATCTCCAAATCACATCCCACCAGACACTGCCCACAGATACTTACAGTTCCTTAATGCATCCAATGCCCACTGCCCTTCTGATACCGAAGGTAAACTGGTGGTTGTGTGTTCATAGCATGCAGAAGAATCTTTAAGTGTCAGGTCTGCCTGCTGCACTTTATCAAACTGTCTTTCTGACACAAGAAAACTTTCTACCTTGGATTTTTCAGACATGATGGGTGAAGACGACTGAGCATTCAGTATTAAGGGAGATTCGAGGCCCAAATCTTTATCTAGTAAACAGAAAACATATATTCAGGTTAAACAACTATGCCAAATACGATGGCAAACTGCAGAAAATTCCACTTTACACAGAAATCTCTGAAAACACTAAAAAATACAGCTCTTGAGCATGGGCTTTGTAAAAGACCAATTCTTTCCAGGGGAAAAAGGAATCTTTCCCAGCAATTTATAAAACAGACGGAAATAGTAAGAGGTAGGTTTCCAAGAGCTTCAGTATCACTTCTCTACGTGACTTACAAAGAAATCATTCCTTTCCAGAAAAACATCAAAGCTACCAAAAGATCCCCAAGCCCCAAGGAATATTGCTTGGCACATCTGCACTCCATGTAGCAAATCTACTGATACCATTTACCTGGACCGCTGTTTTACCTGGACTTTGTAGGCTACTGGCAGGAATGTCATGCTGCTCTTTGAGCTTCTGCTGCTCCTCTTCTTCACGGTCTTCTCTGCAGGGAGGAAAGAATAAGCACATTCTTTCAGTCACATTTATCTGAATTGCCGCATGAGAACCCATGTTTTGACTGGCAATCTTTGAGCAGAAGAAGGAGTACTGGAAAAAGAAAAACCAGCCCTTCTTCCTCCAGCTACTTTTACTTACTCGCCAGGTCCTGACTGTGGTAGAATCACTCTTCTGGTACTCCCCATTTTTACAGTCCCTGCCATCTGAGCTATAAGGTCCTGCCATCTGCAGTAGAAACATCAAATAAAAACATCCAAGACGTGAAGCATAATGAATACTTCTCTATTTAACACCTCTTAAATCCAGCTAATATTATTACTGCTTTTCTTATCAACAGAATTTATTTATTTATTTATTTCTGTTACGTTCAATTCCTCAGTAATACCTTGCAGCCACAAGTGAAGCACCGCAGCATAATGCTCACCTCACCAGGATACTCTTCAGCAGAAGGAAATTAATGACAGAACCTTAGCAGGAGTTGTCAGGTAAGGCAGTTATTTTATATATAAATATATATGAAAGCATTACGTAACATTTCACATATTACTGAAGAGTTTAATATATGACACACTATAACAGTTGCTATGTATCACACAAGTAAGTCTATGCCCTGTTTATACTTCAGAAAAAAAGCATTTCTACCAAAGAGGAAAAAAAGTGTTTAGCAAGGGTATCAAATTTATGCATTGGGATGTTTACGATGCTAGTATCGAAGTCTGCAAAGCTAACTGGTTCTGCACAAAGATGCAGGATTATTTCAGTTACGCATCTGGCAGTCAGTCACACAACACCAAAATTGCAAGGGTAAATAAGAGCATTTCTGAGGTCAGAAAAGGGTCTGGAGCGAGCCAGACAACGAGCAACAACAGAAGCATTGAGTGTATGTATGGGCTGTTTTAAGTACATATGTGTGTATATATACATGTGTCACTGACATACGTGCATACACTCTCCCCCTGCTTTTTATAAGTTGGGAGAGACTGTCCTTGGATACTTCCTACATAGGCCAACATAGCTATGTCTTCAGCTAAGCTCAGAGAAGGAACTCAGGTAATTCACAGACAGCTGCACAGTTACTACAGGCAAGCAGATGTAAAAGATCTCTCAAGTACAACAAATCAAGCAGCATATGGAGCTGAACCAATTACTTACACATTCTTTTCTGAAACAGTCTGTGCCACCAGTTCATAAATGTGAGCGCCATTTTCTGACATGGAGATGACGAAGAAAGCTTTGTTATCTGAAGCAACACAGGGAGGGAAGAATTTAACTAGAGGTCTTGTCCCACATAGCTTTCTGAAAATTCCTAAAACGGGGCATAACCCTAACCAGAAGCAATGAAAGAAGAGTTCATGAGATAACCCTCCAATGCTATAATATACAAACATCAATCTTTCCCTATCTGGGAAATTCGTCTATTAGTCCTGAAAGAAAAGAGCCATTACTGCCCAAACCATTTTAAAACAGGTTTATTTCTCCTCTTTTTCCTCCTAATAATTTCTAGAGTACCTTTCATCTAATACAATCAGAGTACTTTAATTTAGAAGCCTATTACTGATGCAAAGAAGTTAAAGAGCTCATACATATAAAGCAAGATGTTGGACAACCAAGAATTAAGCCTACGCATTTTCCATGTTCTACTCTGGAACTCTAGACAAAAACACCTGTCCTCGACTGAGCTAATCTTCATTTTTTGCTTCCTCTTTTACTTTCTCAATTGGTTACACTAACCTGTTGCCACCTGACGAACCAGAACAGTGTTCAATTTGATGATAGGACTGAAGGTGTGTTTACTGTCAGCTGTCGATGCCAAGATTTTACTGTGACACTTCAGTACCAGTTTATCATCTTGTTTCTGCAACAGCACCAGAATGTCCTCCAGAAGCAGAGTGTAGAGATCTGCACAGAGTGCAAAAGAACCCAGAATGAGTTAAAGATTCATAGTTTTCTTTCACACCCCTGCAGAAAGAAAAAGACTGCATTTTTGATTACTCATGCAGAGGCAGTAATCAGTGGTATGCCATTCTAGGCAAAGCTTGCAAATCTTCCTCATCAAAACTACAGCAGAAACCTACAGATGGAATTGGATCATCTCAGGACTGACTGCTGTGTCCCTGCAAGGCCTTAATGATACTCCAGCACATTTCAGAATTGACAAGAATAATTTAATCAGCTCTGAGAAACACACAGGCATTATTACAGGTGGCAGTAAGAATCATAATTGGAAACTGCAGAAATGCTTTCTTTCTCTTTCCTTCTCAGCAAACACACACAAAACCAACTAAGTCACTGGATGGAATAGGACTCACCGATAGTTTTGTCACGATTAACCTTCCAAGTTAGAGGTCCTTCATGAAGCATTTTTCTCTTCGTTAGATCCAAGTTCTGTCACCAGGAGAAAGAAAAAAAAGTAGCACTATGAAATTTCTGCAGAAGCAAGTAATGGTAAAGCATGGGAATGTCAGAGGGAAAGGTAGGATAGGCTGTCCAGTTTGGAGATAAGCAGCTAAACCCAATCTGGAAAAAGAAACATGGAGCAGGAGTAGGGTATGCTTGTAAACTAAAATCTTGTGAGAAGTGTTTGTTATCACTCTTCCTCTTTCACTGCTCTTTTGCAGATGCCGGGGGTCACAGAGAAGAGAATTTTCCTACTAAGTCAAGCTACTAAGCCACTAGGATGTCATCTGATTTCTAGGAGGAGTTTTCCCAATATGTCATATAAAGTTTGCAGTTCTAGTATTACAATTGGTTAATGCTTCAGCACTCGATTTGCAAGTCATGTGTGCCTACGAATGATATACTGATATACAAATCATTCCAGTGATCTGATGGACTTTATAATGTCAATGGATTCTTCAGTCATTTCAGTGCTCGTGACATTTAGATCTACAGGCAAGTAGAAGTGACAATTTTCACAAGTCATTCCTTCCAAGTCTCAGAGTCTACAATCAATGACAGCAAGACTTCATAACTGCCAGTAAGTTCTTCATTTCCTAACTAAATGCTTGCAAGTTTATTTGTGGAAGGATACATGACACAGTTTTACAGAAGAAGTCTTCATTTAAAAATTTTTTGGATACACATTGACTTCGGGGAAGATAGGGGAGTGATAAATAAACAACAGAGAATCTATACAACACACAGGTATAGATAGTGGTAAAAATTAAGAACTGGGGATGAAGTACCAAATCATGAGGAAAAGATGCAGGAGCAAAGGGGAAAGAATCCTTTTGCAGAAGCTACCTATTTGGAACATGTGAGAAAGAAAAAAATTGCTTCACATTGCAAGTGCCTATTGGAGCTCATAATTCACTTGAAACATGAAAATTTCATAAAGTTAGTCCTGCTCCAAAGATGTGGTGTTGCCCATTCCATTTAACAGCAGGGGACAGCAATAACCAGCTTCACTAACATGACCGCAAGAATTTACAGGGGCCATGAAACACAGTACATTTAGCACTAGACTTAACACTTTATTTGGCTATACCTGTGGATCTCCTATACAAATCAGCCTGTTTACAAGTTCTTCTTTTAAAGCCAACTTCATTACTACATCTCGTGACTCTCTGAGGCCTCCTCAGTTCCAACAGCACAACTAAGACATGCGACGATGTGAGATGAATATCCATAATAGGACTTATCATCCATCAGGTATCTCTTATACACTGCATTAGTTTGCAGACCATTAAGATTTGTTTCACAGAGCTTACAAGATTCATCAACGCTACTATGTGCAGAACCAAGTTGTTACATCCACAGATATCTTCAGGAAGGTAGTAAAACTCAAATTTCTGAGACTAATTGTTTTAATTTTTTCTACAGAAATACTTATCTCCAAAGACCACTTGACTGTACATCAGAAGACTGTAGTAGAAAGAACCACAAACCGAACAACAGGGTTGCAATCACAATTTACGTAGAGATTGCTTTAATGTTGTCACTCACCCTGAACTCATCCATCATGGGATCCTCAGACTGCTTCAAGTAGGACAGGTCGAGACGACGCTGATAGTCTTCTAAATGCTGCAGAAAATGCAATGAAGATGATCACTCTGATTAGTGAAACCTCACTAGCATCAGAGTGCAAGCCATCACAAATACTTCCACACATTTCCAAATGCCCAGGATTCCTCCTCTCACAGGGATACTTGTGCCACAAAACATCTTGAACCACAATATTAAGTCACTAGTACAGAGACTCTAGGTGTCTTAAACAGCTTGTTGCCCATCAACTCTCTTCTTCCCAACCCTTGGTGCTCACTCTCTTCACCTCCTACCTGCTTGTTCTCAGACTCTTTGACAGCCTGGTTCACGTGGTTAAGGATCTGACGACAATGATCTGCTGCTTTCTTCACTTTCTCTTTTTCTTCAGGCAGTTCTGCAAGAGAAAAGGAAATGTAATAATGCTTTCCAATAACGTTTGAAAAAGTCAGAAATCTAGTGCAGTTTGCTGACCTCGAATTTGAGAAAGAGAACTTAAATTCACAGCATAGCCTATCAACAAAAGCAATGCATTTCAAAGGTGGAACAACAAAAATAGATTTGTGACAGGAGATAATTCATTCTGCCCTGCACAAGACACCAGCCTCTGATGATCACCATACACAGCACAGCCTTGTAACTTTCTCTTTTTTGAGGGGCTTGTGATAACTTTTCATTCCACAAACATCAGTCTGAGAAGTACTCTGAGAAATCTAAAAAGTTTACTAAGACTCCACAGTAGTACAAAAAGAGTCTTGGGGCAAATTAAGATCAGCACACAGCCAGCTAGCCAAAGTACCAGGATTTGGCAACTGACTACTGGCTTCTGCATTTCTCCCAGTCCGATTTATTTATTTATTTTGGAAGGCAGAGAAACAGACAAAGAAACATAACACAAAGTATCAAAAAAGCGAGTTACATAACAACTTTTTCCATCCAGATAGCCGGTATTTATTTTAATAGCTTGGGAAAAAATTATCTCTTGCTACATTCATGCAGCCTGATTATAAAAAACAGTCTTCCATTACAGCAAAAGCAAACAAGAGTTATCTTTCCAGCCAGTGCCACTTGATCATACAGACAGACACAGGCGAACCCCATCAGTTCTCACTACCACAAGCCACATTAAGAATTTAGTTAACAGGCAAATAAACAAGTACATCAAGGATAATGGAGTATCACATACTTTCTTAATTATGATTAGAGTGAACCTGTAAATGCAGTGTATTTTTTGAGTAATGAAATTACACTGCAGCAGGTATCTGCTAGTAAACCTGAAAAGGCATTTTGTGGTATTATTAATCACATTTCACCTGTCATGCTGGAAATATCTTTCAGTGTACCACTTCCTAGCTAAACTCCACCCTCTGCAAGAACATGAAAATGTTCTGTAGTGCTTTAGAGAGTCAACAGATGAGGAAGGAAGGCTACATTAAGATTCTGTTGCTGTCTATTGTGTAGGAAAGTATTTCTTTCCAAGCTCAATCTACTTCAAAGTCTTAGTTGACATTATATTGGTAAGATCCAAGATTTTTATATGAAGCTTGTTTTATATCAGACTTTAGGGTGTAGATCAGACTGTACTCTGAGTGCACATTTTTCCCAGGTATTGGAAATTTTGAACAACTACTGAGGATTGATTTTAAAAAAACCAACCAAACAAACAAACAAAACCCACAAACAAAACCACCCTTTGTTGGTAACAAGAAAACCTTGACCTTAAAAAAATCAATTTGTTCTGCATTATCTGTTTTTTGTTCTCTTCTTAAAGAAACATGTTGATTTGCCATAAGCCTTAACACTACATGATTTTTGCTTAGGTTCTATAGTACTAACACTTTCTTTTTTTTCTTCCTTGCTCAGAAGTATGCCCTATGTCTATCCAAGCTTGTTTAAACAATGGAATAACTTGATAGGTTTTTATTAGATTCTTCATTCTTCACATTTTTATGTTAGTAATGGACGATTAGGGATTTCTGTTATTGAAGATCTTATTCTTTTTCTCTCTCAAATGCACCTACATGGAAACTGGAATTCACATAAATGTGTTTTTTCTTAAAAGTTTGATTTAGGTATCTTAATGTCCTGAATTCAAGAAAAAAATGTTTAATCAGATCATATTTATCACTGAAAACCAATTTATTGAAACAAACAGAGTATCATCTTTAGTGATTGAGTTCTTTCTTGTTATTTCCTTCTCCAAGACTGTAGAAATGAGTTAAATGTATCTAGAAAATTACAGAAAGAACAGGCATGCTAATGACTATTCAAAGCAATAGCACAAATGCAACTTGCCCCTCAGTAAGTTCCTAAAGATTTGGTTGCTAAGAGCATGTAATAAGGAAGTTACATGATACCCTCTCCTTTTCCTGTTTCTTTTTCTTCTGAATGTAATTCCAGCTGCTGACATTATCACATACTCTTACACAATCATAAATATAAGGGTGTAAACAAAATATTTTCTTCACTTCTATTTGGCTGTCATAATAATTAAAACCCGTTAGTAACACTAATAGTGTAAAACTAAGAAACAGGCTAGGAATTGGGATGATGGAGAAGAGAGAGTCAGGAATTCCTGGCTTCCTTCTTCAAAAACAAATAGCAGATCAAATTGTTTTGCCAGTAACTTTCATAAGCAGAGTGGTTTGGTTTATCTTCAAAACTTTAGCATTCCTCTCCCTTAACTTTTAAAACTACATTGAAATTATTATATTGCACTCTACATACACTACAACCCAATGCAGACTGTCATGACTGTCATTCACTTATTTCACATTGAATTTTCCTCCCCGCCCCCGAAGGAAAATGAAGTTAATTTAGAAACAAAGACTGGATTTTTTTTTTTTTTTTTTTACTCCTGTTTTAACCTGCCCTCCCGCATGGAAGGCAGGAGCAAGGTCACAATGAAAACAGATAGTGACCCATAAAATTGAACTGTTCTTCACAGAACATTTGCCTAGTAAACCTGCTGAGATGCACAGACAAACCCTAGAGGAAAGGTTTACCTGTGTACTTAGCAATGTTATCCAGCAGAAGGGGGTACTTAGTCAACCTCTGCATCTCTGTGGGAATGATATCCTTCAGCTGCAACCGGCGACACAGTGGATTACTCTCAGCATCCTAAATTTAAACACCACAATAACGACATTTGTCATTTTTATTAAGACCATAATTACCTGAACGTGTAACATCTATTCGTCACATAAACGTCTATTACTTCACTTTCCGGTAATTAAATACAAGACAAGAAATGCCAAGATCTATCATTCAGACAACACATCCCCTCTCCATTTGCAATTACATATAGGAAGGGCTCAGCACAAAAGTAGTGGCTTCCCTCCCTCATTACTTCACAGAGGCCTGCTACCATCTCCAATCAATCTCAGTCACCGCCATACAGGGAAGACATCAGCTTAGGCTTTCACACTATAGCAAAACTGCAGTACATTTTTCAACATAACCTCAACCCTTGCATTACTGGAGTTCTTCCCAGCCTATGGTAATGAAGATAACGTTCTCTCCTTCAAATGCCACATGTATTCAAGCCCTTTTCCTGGCAGGCAGAAGAGGTGGACATCATCTGTCTTCTGACCATGGCATGCATCAAAATTGCACTACTCTAAGCAGTTTTCCCCATGGAAGTACTCACCCTTGGGAAACAGCCACCTCGGGTGAGATGCCATCTCCTGCGTGGGACAGCATGTGCTTTCCTGCATTCTATCAGGACATTCTGTGTTCCCCAAAATTAAAGGTTCCTCCCTCCAGAAATGATTAGCATAGATAAATACAGTATTGGAAATGATCCCAAGCTGAAGACAATGTTACGACATGATGCCATTAATTCTAACAACTTCATCTACAACCATTCATTACGCTATGCTGGCCACCAGCCACATCCTCAGGCAGCTCAAACCCTTGTGTAAAATTCACCTGCACAAAAGTCTGGAAGCGAGAGTCCTTCTTCTGGCGTGACTTGATGACCTCTAGAGCAAAGGGCTGGTTACTGCAGAAAGTGGCAGTTGCATGTTTCAGCTTCTCCTCTGCTGGTCCACTAAACTGTGCCAGAAAGCCAAGAGAGCCAAATTTAGGTAGACTCAAGTTCAGCACGTGCCATTTTCAACAGACATATAGCCATGCAGCAGAGCTGGTCTGGCCAGGGAAGAAAAATTACTGGCAAAATATGAGCCGGGATTTCCATCCTGTTTTTAAGGCCTTGTCATCCCAGTCTACTGAGGAACCCCTTTACATCTCAAACTCTACAGTTCTCCTGTCCCCAGCCCTAGCATATCCAATCCTTTCCATAAATGCATTGCTGATTCAGAGGGAGAATACAGTGCCATGTTTCCACTGTCAGTCATAAGGACAGCAGAAAAAACTGCACTCAGATGAATGACAAGGGATTATTTACCAGACTGTTGGTCAGCAAAGCCAAGACTAAAGGTCATCTTGTTTCTCAGGGACACCCATGCTTAAACACCAGAATATAACATAACATCTTATTTCCTAAACAAAAGTATTAGAAAAACACAGCTAGGGGAAACGATAGCCATGAGCAGGGCTGAGAAATGTGCTGCAGATGGTTAATCTGTTACTGCAACTGCAACTCTTCCCATTCCTGCTAGCCAGTCTGTGATGCAGCGTGGTAACTCCTGAAAATACTCACTGGAGAACGAGATCCTGCAGTTTTTTGTTTTAGCCACTTAGCCAGAGCACTACGCAAGGGCATATAACTATTAGCTTAAGGTCTAGCTTGCTCTAGCAGGTATTTTTCTTGCTTTTTCGTAATACACAGGAGAACTGAAAGGGTTGGAGGTGTTTCTTTACCAGCCACATCTGATTTTCACTGTCATCCTTTTTTTCCGGAATACTAGCCAAACAGTGGGATATAAAAAAAACCCAAACAAACAAACAAAAAAACCACCACAAGAGAATTCTGCATGACAAGCTGAAAAGAATAAGCAGATCAATCTTCAATCCTAAATTAAGTAGGCTTGAAAACAGACAACAAACTGGGAGATTCCCAAGAGAGATTTTAGGATTTTTTTAAAGAATCTACATCACTCCTGCTCCTGTCATTTGGATCTCAGAAAGGAAGCCTGCAACAGTGCTATAAATTTGAAAAGGTTCAGCCACATAAATTCTAGGATTGGAAACCAGTATTTTTAACTGTCTTTTAACTGCACCACAGGCAACACAAGACTTATATTTCAGTGTTACTGAAATAAATTGTGCTATTTTATTTTTCAAAATCCTACTCTCACCTTTATGTCTCCAAAACTACCTTTCTACTCTACCCACACATCATAAGAATTATTTTTTCTTCCTTAAATTACTAATATCTCTATCCAAATTAAAATCCTATGAGTTCTTCCTGCTTTCCTTCAAACCTCCTTCTCTAGCTCTGTGTTGGCTCCACAGAAATGACAACTCTAAGACCTTCAGTTAGAAGGTCTTAATTCTTATTAGCTGGGAATTACCTTCACTAACCTCTTCGTCATTCTATGAAAGATTATTTTGAAGTATAAGAAAGCAAAAAAGGATTTTACCCAGGAAAGCAAGTCTTCCCCAATTTGGCCAATAACAAAACTCTCGTTCCTTTTTCGGACAGCTTTCATCTGATCGTTCAATGCAACTTTAAAAAAAAAAAAAAAAAAAATTAAATTTCATTAGTCCTGCTCAAATTGTTTGCCTAATTTTCAGCATTTATTTTAAAATAAAAGCTACTTTAGGAAAAGACTGGATTTACAATAATTTCAATTAAATTAAAACAGTGTCCTGCAACATAATAAATTCAGCAGAATATCTAAAAAAATGTTATATAACTCCTTTGCGCTTACGTCTCGCCTGTCTTCAAACGACCCCTAAGAACCTTTCCAGTCTTATCTTTTCTGAGGCTCAGTATCACTGCCCTTTGATAAACATAGCAATGAAGTAGAACACACTTCAAGCCGCCTGCATAAAATTATACAAATGATTATTCAGTGGCAGAGATGAAATTCTGATTCTGAACAGTACTTTCTCTAAACAAGTAGGAAGGGCCACCTTTCAAAACCACCTGCAAGACAGCATTCTTTCCACATTTGTTTTCATATTCTCTTCAACAACAGTTGTAATGTTTTGAATGTTGACCCATAAAGACCAGTCATCAAAGCATTGCTCCTTGTGTCAAAGCATGAATCAGCACAAGAGTCTGCACACACACATAAGAAAAAGCAAGTATCTGAAACACTGGACACATGCATTCTTTATCAAAATATCTTTGTAAAACAGAAATGGAAAAACTGTGTGCAACTGGAAGAACAGCTGTAGCATTCTTTTTCACCTACAGTGTTGTATGAGGTTGCCTCTTGTTTCAGGGTCACTTGCTTAAATTTTTCAGATATTTGTATCCAGAATTTCAGCTGAGACTACAAAGCTGAAGGGCACCTCAGCTGCTCTTACCATGAAGCCCAAGGATATCCTCCAGATTTGAAAAGATTTTCCGTTTGTCACTGGAGTTCAGGATCCCTTCCCGGGTGACACGTTGGTAGAAGACATTATGCAGAACCTTCAGTGTGCGGACATGAGCTCTCTCAGTGTAAAACAATTCTGAAGAGAGAGGGGAAAGCAGGACCGTAACTATCTACTTAAAAAGGTGTAGCAACGTGAAAATGTGAAGCAAACGGAAGTTAGAAGTATGAACTTAGAGAATTCTCCATCATCAACACCTCCCTTCCTGGCCCACATTCCAGCTTTCTCCAGAATGGAGCCATGCTATGCTGCATTTCTATGTTTGAGTGAACAGAGAAGCCAATTGATTTGTGACTCAATTTACTCCAAACAAAGAGTGAGCTCTTAGCAGCTCATATAGCCACACAGAGTGATCTGCAGGATTGTAAGATCTGAAATTGAGATGAAGCTTTGAAGATGAAGTTTGGTAGTAGCTTTCCATTTGCATCGTGGGTTTTCCAACGGTCTAGACAGTGCCTCTTTCTTTCTTTTACAGAACGTGATATTGCAAACTGGCCTTTCCGTGTCAAACCACTTAATATTGTTTATTTCTTCCCCAAGGACTGGATTGGTTTAATCTCATGATATTTTTCAGTAACAAGTACAAGTTTCACACACACGAACTCTGCAAATCAGAAGTTGATTTGGCCCACTACTTTGAGCAGATCAGTGAAAAAAGACCTAGTTTTAAGTTTTAAGAACTTCAGAGCTCCAGAGGACAGGCTTCAACTTGGTGCTTAGTGAGCTAGGAAAAAATATCCATCTCACCATTAATCACTTCTTGGCGCTTGATTTCATAGGGTTTCAGCCCCATCAACACTTCTCGGCTCACAAGTTGCTGCCAGTTGGGAGGGTCCATGTCCATGTCAAAATCATATAGCTCATCTTCACTTTGTACATCTGTGAAACCAACACTGTCCATCCTAACATGAAAAAATATGTCAGATACTTCCCATTTTAGGCATAGATGTAAGGAAGAAAGAAGAGAAAAATCTCAGTATATGTATCTCAGTTGTAAAGCATTATGAATATGCTCTCCGTAACAGCTGGAGGCTGTTAGATATCTGAACCTATAAGCACATTTTGTAATTTTGCCCTTTACAGAACAACTAAGAGTAAGTATCTGTTCTTACAGTATTTCCATAACCCTCCTTCTAATGCTACAGATAAAATAATTTGCTTGAAGTCAAATATCAAGTTGGTGAAAGGGCAGGATACAATTTCTTTCCTCCATCTATGTGCAGACACAGAGCTAACAGCAATACACAGATTTAAAAAGAAAATGTGCAAATCTCAACTCCCTAACCCATCAATGCAAATCAGTAGATACAACAATCACTATATTTCATGCATAGATCAAAGGGCTTATCTGCATATGATTCACTCCACCTGTCCTATATACAGATGCCAGTGTCTCATTTCTTACATGCATTATTTAAGAAAAGGAAAGATCATGCAGACAATTGTACTGGCTCAGAACAATGAACACTACAGCATTCTACTTCATAATCTATTAAAATCTAAACAAATTCAGTGCAGTTCAAACATTTACAAGCATACTCACTTGCGAAAAGGCTTTGGTGTTCCCATGTCAACCATTCTGCAAAGGACGAAAGAAATTATTAAGGAAGCTTATGCAAGAATTTCACCCCAATCAGACATTCAGCGTAACTTCAGAGTAAAGGCCTAGCCTCCCAACTAGAACATTTTGTCCATATGTCAGCCTCACCCTCCTGATACACAGTTTTCTAGTACTACCATAGTAGCAGACACAGACCAGCATTTCCTACTTCTACCAATAATGTTTTATAAAATGATGTCACTAATAGTTTTATGGATGAAGCTTCAACAGCCATTGTCACATCAACTCTCTTCCAAGGCTCAAGCAACCAGGGCACCATAGTTACCTCTCTGATTCTCCCTCCTCCTCCTGCAAGTTTTCCAAAGGAGATGGGAATTCAAAGGTATTATTAGGTGTGCGGGGTGTGCCATCCATACAGTCATTAGCAGGTGGAGCTTCTCCAGTCTGCTTCAAACCTAGACAGAGACCGTACCAAATTAGAGTACATTACAGAACTTCACAGCCTCATTTCAACTTAAGAGTTGGAGGAACTGAATTCCTAGGTTGGTAAGAAAAATCCCAAGTGACAAATGTTTCCAGATGACACTAACTTGTGCTTACAAAAGCAGGCACTTGAGACTGGTTTTTTTTTCCCTATTAGATGATCCAATACCACACTGATAGAACCCACCTAACAACAATTTCTGGCTGTGATAAGATTTCCTAATTTGAACCAGAGACGAAGTCAGAAGAGATAACAAAGATGAGGAAGATCATGTCTAATGACATAAAAACATTTCCTAATTTGTCAAGTTTGTTGCATCAGAACTGTGCTTCGCATATCCCATTCACAACACAATCTTCAATCATTCCTCTTTGCTAGTATCATCCTACCTGTTTCACTGTCCTTGCTTCCCTCTGGAGAGGAAAAGGGACCCATTGCCAAAGGAGACATTGGGTTGGCGGCTGGGTATGGCACATCTGTTCCATCGCTGGAGGACCCACTCTGGCGCATCTTGCTAGAATCTGGTGGCTCTGGGCTAACAGAAGATGCTGTAGGTAAGTGCTTTGGGTGGCGGGGCTTCTGCATTTCCATGGCTCTGCCAACTAAACAAACATAGAGCCATTATATTGCTGAAAAAGCTTTTACCTGTTTTCAGCGATGAAGAGAGGAAGTATTTCAGGACAAAATTAGGTTTGTGTGTCTTCAAAAGCATGTTTTAAAATCAAGAAGTTTACTGAGTATTCTTAGCATGGATTTGTAAAAGACAGCAAAGACTTTATCTGGCTTTCAGACTGATAGTTAGGGAAGATATATTTCCTTGTCTGACATACTTGCACTGCTATCATGTCGACTCGGTCTCCTTGGTGGGCCCAGAATATTAGGAAAGCCTCTTCTCTTCCCTTTTTCCTCTCCTTCTTTCTCTTTCTTGATACTTTGCTGCAGTTAACATACAACAAAACAAAAAAAAAGCAAAGCAAACAAATTACTCATTTCTTCAAATTCAGTTATTTACTGAGATATTGACTAATTCTTTAAAACTGCAGGAGTTTGGTACAAGAGAATTTTATTTCTAACAAGTTACTGAGAGGTAGACATCCTGCAGCATCAGAGGCAAAGACAGCCTACAGACAGACTACGAGATGTGCGTAACAGGGTTAGCAGCAGGGAGTCATACATCTGTTATAAGCAAAAACTCACACACCCTGTTTTTTACTTAGCAGGAGCTAGAAACCACTTTCCTCCCTAGGGTAAGAGACCAATTTACAGCGACCAGTAGCACCTTGTTTCTCTAAGGCACATCATCTTGTGACTCCAAACCTCCACATGCATACAGACTCTAATCTGGGAGAGAGAAATACAACTTATCTTACCACTTCAGAGAGGTTGTGAATGCTTGATCTAACCTTTTCATACTGTCAGTGCAGAACTGCTCGCAACAGTCTTGACATTTCAAAAAAAGATGGAACGCTGATGAAAATAAGTAGCTACTGTGACCAGATACACCCCCATACTGTGGGAGACGATTGAACACACCCACAGAGATGGAGTTTTGATGGAAAAAATCGTTATATAACTGGGATAGTGTGGGTGGCAGGAAGAGTACCTTTCCTGCATCATGAAGCACAAGTTTTTGGGCAAGGTACACAAGAAGAAAACTGAAGTATACAGGCCAACAGCCTGGTTAGCCTTAATGAGATCCTCAAGTGATTCAAGGTTGTATTGTATGAAACATTTCTCACCCAGAGTTTCAGTAAGGCTAGAACTGTGAAAAACAAGCAGTTAGAATTCAGGCACACAGATAAAGGAAGAAAGAAGGCAACTCATTTCTAATTCACGTGTCTGAAAACATATGTAGAACCCTATTTCAACTGTTAGGTTTTCTGTGCAGCTCAGTAATCCCAGATCCTCTTGATTCTGCAATAAAGACTGTAAAATCACACCAACTTTGAATGTGTCATGCAAAAGTGGAATCTGAATTCTAATGATGCACCCATGCTGGGCAGCTTTAAACAAATGCACTCTGGCCACAGCACTACTACCTTGATCTTTGGCAAGAAACCAATACGGCCACGCTTCTGCTCCAGGTTCCGAGGTTCTTTAACTTTGACTCCCAGGTGTTTCATGTAAGTAAGAATCACATACTGCATTGTGGAACTGCCAAGTATATACAAAAAAAAGAAGATGGAGGATAAGGAGAAATGTATTGGGGAGAATATATTTTGTCAAGAAAATTAAAAAGGTCAAATGCAAAGGCTCTATTGAGAAATTAACCATTTTTACATTAAAAGAACTTGGCATCTCTCTATTTTTTTAATATGAAACAAACTATCACAGACAATGGGACAGACTCAGCCAGTACCAGAATTTGTCCTCTTGTAAACAAAAGATGGAGTATATAAAAGGTGTACCAGCGTAGGAGGTAAAAACAGAATTTTGAGAATTACGTAGAAGGTCCTAAAATGATAAACTAAATACATATTTGAAGTCACGTTATAGTTTTGAGTTATGGTAAGAATAAGTAACAGTAAAAGGTATGGTTGCTGTAAAGAGTCTAGTAAAAGCTACCCAGACAGCTGAATACAGACAAACTGAACAAGGCAAGGCACATAAAGAAAATAAATGTTAGACCAGATGGAAACAGGTACAAACCAAAACCAAAACAAACATGAACTCTCAGCAACAGTAAATTTTTCAGATCTGAAACAGACGCAATGAACTTCAGAATAAGAAGAGGTTGAGAGCAAGAGGTTGATGCTCTGAATTCAAATTAATTATGCCAGGGGATTTAGAAAATTAATTTCTGGCTACAGCCAGCAGAGGGCTGTCTTGTTCTGCTCATTCTGTTGAACACAACTTCTTCCATTACCTCTTGTCTTCTTCCAAAGGCTGAGATGTCATCCTAAAAACAAGAAAGGATCTTAAAAAGAAACTCGAAAACCAATTAACACCCAGTCACACCCACCCACAGCATCAGCAGTTGTGTTCAAAGTGTCCTTTAGAGTGTAAGAAAGTCCCAGGGAGAGGAAAAAAAAAAAAAGTAAACCAAAACGAAGGTTCAGCTGGGAGAATTGGATTCAGCTCACATTAAAAGAAAAAATAGGTTCTGAAACTATAAGTTTCTACAACCCAAAAAAAGGACTCTGATCTAATAACACACAAGCTGACAACGAGCACATTAACTCTGCTATTTGAACAGTAGCCTCCTTGAAAAGACATATGGACTTTAACTATTAGCTTACTTTTGGCTATCGTTACTCAAACATACATTGACAGCAAACAGGGGAAGCAATGTAAACATAGTGATTTCAAATTGCTTCTAGTTCCTAATTCTTTGCTCTGCTGTTGTCAGGTTCAGAGTAGAACCTTTTTTAACCCCCAGTTACACTTGCTGTTACTCACAAAACTTCCTCAATTTTAGCGATAATCTGCTCTGCACATGCTCTTTCCTTCTCCACTGCATTCCGGTCACGAACCCTTTCTGCATCCAGCTTGGTTAGCTCTCCTTCTGCCAGGGTCAATCCCATACTACGTTTCTGCCTAAAAAATGGGGAGAGGGAAGCATCACTTGAAATTGAATACTGACCTGTAACAAGGAAAAGCAACCTCTTGGCATTCAGAATGTCAAACAGATTTCATTACCGGTCTCTGTATGAAAATGGAGAAGTCATGACATTTCTCCATAATATTTGCACTCACTGTAAAACATAGCTAAGATAGCCTTTGGAGGGATAAAGTTGTATGATATTTATCAAGAGAGGCAGCCATTGCAAGGGTCAAGAAAAAGTAGTTACTCTTTTTGCAGCATCCCAGGTTGTATATTTGAACCATATACTTGAATTGAGACAATTTTAGGTAGAAGCCCATTACTGAACACTTGCCTTGGTGTAATGTCTCATGTTGGCACAGAGCTCTTATGACTCCACATGAAAGGGCATATTAATTATCAAATTCTACTAAACGCCCATGACAGCTTTCTACAGTGGATTATTCTGTGCCCAAAGGAGGGAAGGAAAAAAAGGACCAAAAAAAAAAAAAAAAAAGTAAACACAATTAGTAAGAAGGATTTATATAACATCACTTAAGTAAAAATATTCTGAAATTGCCTCAAATAGCTTCAAGGAATGAAGAATCCCAGTTCTAAAATTGATCTTGCAATTGGTAACTTGCCACACAATGTCAAAGAACATTCAAGGACTGATCACAGGGTGACCCTGGAGGCCCTCTCCAGTGGTATCTTCCTATTCAGTCCAAGATGAATTACTATGTCCCTCGAGTTTGGACTTCCCCTGTATTGGACATGTTGACTGAGGGCAGGTATGAATTAAACAAAAACTACACAACTGTTGTTACCTGAAATCCTCCAGATTTCTTTGAACTTCTGGACAGACTTTATCTTGCATAGTTTGTACAAACTGGCGATGAAGCTCTTCAGGAAGGAGTTCTGGCCTTCGTCTGTCTGTAAGTCAGAAGAGAAAAGTTAATAGATTATTCTTTTGAGAACAGTCCTCTCCACATTAGAGTAAAGTCACTCACGTATACTTTAACCCACCCAAGAGCACCCTTTTGTCTTTCACTTGCTGATAATACCAACTTCAGTGCATTAAGTGCAAGCAGCTTTGGTAGTATCCACTATCATACTAAAAAATGTACATGCCAATGTGGCCAATGCTTCCCACCACTTATGCATGTATCAGAGCACACATTATGCCCTCCCCAAGAAACATAAGAAGTATTTATTTGCCTCTCCCTGTAACACGACACGTATGTTTGAAGTAACCCCAAGTGCATTTCAGAAACTTGCTTGGACTGCCTCAGACAGCAGAAACTGCAGAAATAGACACCCGAGGCAAGAGGACCCTACCTAGTTCTAAGGAGATTTCATCTGGAACTTGAACTTTTAGATTCTGCAAAAGAAAAAAAAGGCTGGGAGAACGAGAACATACACAACAAACACCCCAATAATGCTTACATATCACAAAATTATTTCTCCTATTAGACAACACATTTACCATGATTTATTGTGTTACCAGGCATCTGAGGCTATCCACCATTCATTTTGCCGTATTCACTGGTAACATTTAAACAAAAAAACTATTTACTTTGGAAGACTTAAATAACTCCTTAGGTTTCTCCAGTTCAGGAGAGTGGAGAAAGGTAAAAGTCAACTTGCTAGATATGCTTGAAAATGAGAGAAATGACTGGAACCTACTGCAGCTCGGTCCAAGAAGAACTGGTAAAACTCAAGGAAGACACGCCGAGTCTCTTTGGAGTTGGTCTGCTTGTACAAGTCCGTGTAAAGGTAGCACAACTGTGGGAAATAGGAGGGGAAGAAATTAAGTGATACCATGAGAACTCTTCTAACATCCCTAAGTCCAAGTTTCCTTTAAAATATTTCAAGGAATTCAGCACTGCTGGATTGAAAGTCTGCAGGGAGACCTTCCCCATAGACAAATGATCCCACCACCTTAGGGTGGAATGAAGTACTTTCAAGAACTAAATACATTTAGCTGTTTACAAATAAGTAAGGGAGAAACAGTTCTCTTCGTGCTTCTCTTCATCTATCTGAAATACTCTCGTGCCTACACAGGATCTGCATTTCTCTCCTTGCCGATCCAGCTATGTCACTGACAGTGCTACACAAGAACAAGGAGATCCTGATACACTCTTGTCAAAACTACCAATATGGGCCAGGAAAACAATTCCAGAACTTCTTACCAATGCTGCAGGGTCAAACTGGGACACCACATGATGCAGAAGAACAGCCAGGTGAGCTGGGCGAGATTTCAGGAGCTCAATGTTTTGGAAACAGCTGCATTGTCCGTTAATCTGTAGAGATACATGGAAACTATTTGAATTATTCAAGACAGCTACTGTGAGAAAAACCAAAAAGCTTCATTCCAACACCTTAGCTCCTTGTTTGCTTAATTAAAATAAAACCTGATCACTTCCAGAACCTTTGCAATGGCATTCTAACATCCCAGGAAGAGCTTACAACAGAAGCACTTCTTTAAATACTCTCCTGAACACTGAGTACAATATAATGAAATATAATTCAGAGCAAAAGACAGCTAAAATAACTCAGATTAAGTATGTCAAAAACCATGGCAGCTATACTGCTGTGACAGTAATGCAGAACTTCATAGAAACTAAATAAGCGAAAGAAAATGAAACAAGGCAAATTAAGTTCTAGAAAGCTTGAAGTTATGAGGAGAAAGAAAGAGTAACAGAAAGAATCAAAGATGGCATATTGTCATAAACTCTCCAAATGTCTTTACTTGGCCAGATCAGCCATAACAGGAATCACATTCTCTAATTCTTAATTCACCACAAAGAACTGCTCAATAAAGACAAGTCATGGAGAACTTGTAGTTTAGACATGGCGGAACAGAATTTTGGTTGAGGAGGGGAAAGGGGTGGCTAAGGCTAGAAGTCATTCCCACCTGCTCCTGTTCAGTGTCAAAGTCATCATCCTCTGCTCCAATGATCTGAGGCCCCACCCGGGATAAAGGACTTCCAACACTGGACTGGGAATCCTGGGGTGAGTCAGAAGCAAGGAAAGAGAAGGGGAAGGAAGGGAAGGAAGAAATGTACAGTGCTATTACTCTCTCGGCACAGTAAACTTTCTTTACCAAGTTAGAGATGTTAATATCATTTTTATTTTCCTTCTCAAAACTTAGTGGAAACCCATGTGTCTTTACTCAACCTTGTCCAAGTTTGCAGTTACGAGATCGCCTTACAAATGCTTCTCCCAAGTTGCAAGCATTCAGAAACATTAAATCAGATGATTCAAAACCAACTGCATCATCTACAGACATGAGCACACTAAGCATGTGGCACATGACAAATGAAGAAACATGACTTTGGAAAGTCAAGCAGATGAGCAAAAAAATACTTCAGAAGTCATCCTAAGGAAAATAATACTACATTCAGATAGGTATGCACTTCCTGCTGTGTTCCACTTTTGCCTACTCTTGAGGCCATCCCTGGTAACGCCAGCCTCAAAATGACTAAATAACCTAAAGAAAAAGTTGTTTCATTTACTGCTGGACTCAAGGAACAAAATATGTACAACTGCTCTATGAATTTCAGGTCCAGCCGTTTTACTGCTGAGTATATATTTCTCACCTCTAAATGGGCCTGCTCTTAAGCTCCATAAACATTTACTCAGCCAATTGACTTCCCCTGCACAATTTTAGTTGCATTTTGTTTTCTAAAGCAAAGTTTATGCATGCTCCATCTAGAAAGGGGGGGAAAAACAGCAAGGTTTTAATGGGCCCATTACAGGAGATGCTTTTGAGACACATTATGTTTTATACTCACAGTATCTTGAACCTCAGTCTTTTCTGGGCTCTCATCTGGATAAATCCGCTCCTTCAAGCCACTGCGAGGACTCTGGGAAAGAAGAAAGTTCAGTTCTGTTGAGTACCAGCAAATCCAGGAAAATGAGAACCGCACAGTAAGTTTTTTCAGCCGCAACAGCCAAAACTTCTCCTTTCTCACAGAGTGAGCTGTTCAACAGCTGAGGTATGAACAATCAAACCAAAATGTGATCTACATGCACAGTTTCAAAAAAAAAAAAACAAAAAAAAAAACCCCACAAACCAAAAGCAAAAACAAACAACCAAAAAAACCCCCCCAAAACCCCCAAAACCCCA